>CM055969.1:40712500-41912500 GCA_029531755.1 Holothuria leucospilota | reverse complement strand
TCTGATGTAGGAAAGCCCGCAAACAAAATAGCAAACTTAAGATCATTCAAGCTATGATTAATTAAATTAAAGTGTTCGGCTACGGGGAGTCCCGAACTATTATTACGAACGCTAGCCTTGTGGTTGTTAAATCTAAGTCTGAAGGTTGTTGAGGTCTCGCCGATGTACGACACATTGGGGCATCTATCACATAGGAGGAGATGAACCACATTGGAAGAGTTGCAGGAGTAAGGGCCGGTGGATAATTGGATCCCCTTGGGGAGGATAGTAATCCTGGGGTCAGTAATCATATGGTCACATACTTTACAGCGTTTGTCGCCACACGCATATATATATATATATATATATATATATATATATATATAGATATATAGATATAGATATATATATATATATATAACGCTAATTCCCACCTTAAGGGGAAATTGTTATATCTGCTTGTACATAGGGCGAAAAAATGATAATAAAAAACATAAGAAATAAATTCGCCCTAACGTCTAAAAAATATAATTAACGTTATTTCAATGGCCAGCCATCCGTTCGTGTTAACAGCTAGGTGTCCGTAAATTTGATAACTTTGAAGTAATGGCATCTAGTTTGTAAATCAAAGAGGGCGCCCTTGTAAGTTTACGTATTCCTATAGAAAAAGTGTGTGGAAACGTTAAGGCGAAACTTATATTTCACCCGAAAATTTTTTTCCCCTTAAGGTCGACTTTTCAACAACAACTTTCCCCCTAAGTGCCGAATTAGAGAAATATATATATATATATATATATATATATTATATATATTTCTCTAATTCGGCACTTAGGGGGAAAGTTGTTGTTGAAAAGTCGACCTTAAGGGGAAAAAAAAATTCGGGTGAAATATAAGTTTCGCCTTAACGTTTCCACACACTTTTTCTATAGGAATACGTAAACTTACAAGGGTGCCCTCTTAGATTTACAAACTAGATGCCATTACTTCAAAGTTGTCAAATTTACGGACACCTAGCTGTTAACACGAACGGATGGCTGCCCATTGAAATAACGTTAATTATATTTTTAGACGTTAAGGCGAATTTATTTCTTTTGTATTTTATTATCTTTTTTTCGCCCTATGTACAAGCAGATATAACAATTTCCCCTTAAGGTGGGAATTAGCGTTATATAATATATATATATATATATATATATATATATATATATATATATATAAAACGCTAATTCCCACCTCAAGATATAATCAACGTTATTTCAATGGCCTGCCATGCGTACATGGTAACAGATACGTGTCCCTAAATTTGTCGACATTGGAGTAATTAACTATACATTGCGTGTTAAAGAGGGCACTTTCATATGTTTATGTATTCCTATATAAAAAGTGTGTGAAAACGTTAAGTCGAATCCGTTTTTTCGCCCCATTTTTTTCTTCGCCCTATGGTCGACTTTTCAACACCTTTTTTCCCCTTAAGGTGGGAATTAGTGATATATATATATAACGCTAATTCGACCTGTTAGGCGAAATCGGTATACCGCCAATACAACCGGCAAAGAAAAAAACAATAAAATACATAAGATTATATTTCCCCTTTTGGTTCTGAGATATATATGCACGTTATTTCAATGGCCCATAAGTCCTTAGTGTTAACGGATACATGCACGTAAGTTGGTGTGCAGTTAAGTAACTGCATAAACATTATGTGGTAAATCGAACTTGCGTATAGAGTTACGCATTCCTATATAAAGTAGTGTGTAAAACGCTAAGGTGAAAGGATTTTTTCGCCTAAGGGTCGAGTTCTCCCAACAGTCGCATTTTTTCATACGGTTTTTCGCCTAAATCCAAAATTATAGAAATATATATATATATATATATATTAGAAACCTGTGGGCCAAGAGTGTCCGACTTCGGCACCATAATGCACTATTAACTACCTATTTGGACATATTATATATATATATATATATTTCTCTAATTCGGCACTTAGGGGGAAAGTTGTTGTTGAAAAGTCGACCTTAAGGGGAAAAAATTTTTCGGGTGAAATATAACTTTCGCCTTAACGTTTCCACACACTTTTTGTATAGGAATACGTAAACTTACAAGAGCGCCCTCTTAGATTTACAAACTAGATGCCATTACTTCAAAGTTGTCAATTTTACGGACACCTAGCTGTTAACACGAACGGATGGCTGGCCATTGCAATAACGTTAATTTATATGTTTAGACGTTAGGGCGAATTTATTTTTTATGTATTTTATTATCTTTTTTTCGCCGTATGTACAAGCAGATATAAGAATTTCCCCTTAAGGTGGGAATTATTGTTTTATATATATATATATATATATATATATATATATATATATATATATATATATATATATATATATATATATAATATATATATATATATAACGCTAATTCCCACCTTAAGGGGAAATTGTTATATCTGCTTGTTCATAGGGCGAAAAAAAGATAATAAAATACATAAGAAATAAATTCGCCCTAACGTCTAAAAATATAATTAACGTTATTTCAATGGCCAGCCATCCGTTCGTGTTAACAGCTAGGTGTCCGTAAATTTGACAACTTTGAAGTAATGGCATCTAGTTTGTAAACCTAAGAGGGCGCCCTTGTAAGTTTACGTATTCCTATAGAAAAAGTGTGTGGAAACGTTAAGGCGAAACTTATATGTCACCCGAAAATTTTTTTCCCCTTAAGGTCGACTTTTCAACAACAACTTTCCCCCTAAGTGCCGAATTAGTGATATATATATATATATATAATATATTATATATATATATATATATATATATATATATAATATTGTATATATATAAATATAATATATATATATATATTTCACTAATTCGGCACTTAGGGGGAAACTTGTTGTTGAAAAGTCGACCTTAAGGGGAAAAAAATTTTCGGGTGAAATATAAGTTTCGCCTTAACGTTTCCACACACTTTTTCTATAGGAATACGTAAACTTACAAGGGCGCCCTCTTAGATTTACACACTAGATGCCATTACTTCAAAGTTGTCAAATTTACGGACACCTAGCTGTTAACACGAACGGATGGCTGGCCATTGAAATAACGTTAATTATATTTTTAGACGTTAGGGCGAATTTATTTCTTATGTATTTTATTATCTTTTTTTCGCCCTATGTACAAGCAGATATAACAATTTCCCCTTAAGGTGGGAATTAGCGTTATATATATATATATATATATATATATATATATATATATATATATATTATATATATATATATATATATATATATGTATATATATATGTATATATATATGTATATATATTGCTAATTTGGGATTAAGGGGAAATATTGTATGAAAAAACCTGCCTAAAAGGGGAAATCGTCTAAAAAGGGAAAAAATCAGGTCGACTTTGCGAAATCACACGCTTTTTATATAGGAATACGTAAACGGATGGTAACGTCCGTTTCACCACATAATTTACATGCTATTACTTCAATGTTGACCAAGTTACGTACCCGTATCTTTTAACATGTACGGATGGTGGGCCATTGAAAAAGCGTTGTAGTATATCTGGTTTCCAAAAGGGGAAGTATTTTTTAATGTATTTTATTGTTTTTTTCTTCGCCTTAACGAAACCGCGATATATCGATTTCCCCGTACAGTAGGAATTAGCGTTATATATATATATATATATATATATATATATATATATATATTTCTATTAATAACCTATTAGGGAGACAAAATGCTGTTAGAATTGGTATATTAAGGAGACATTTTCACTATGGAGACAAATTCATGTCTCCCTAATTCTTTGCACCATTATTTAAACCCCTTCTCTACATTCTTTCTAAAAGATTTTTATTTCTATGGTAGCGTATTAGCGCCCTCTTTATTATGCTACTGTGTAAGCTGCATAAATACATCATAGGTGCTATTATTTACCATAGAAATACAGGTGTGTCATGTGTTGCATGTAATTTATATGTATTATAGGGAGACAAATAAGTATTGCGAAATACTTTATAATATATTGTTTATTTAATTAAACCTTGTGTGTAAAAGATACAGTTAAAACAAACGTACCATAAGTTAAAGGCATTCATTAAGAATTATTGGTATTTTTGTATGAATATTTGTATGCTTAGATATGGAAATATATTAAATTTTATGAATATAACCGATTGTCTCCCTAAGGAAGGATTTTATCCCAATGTCTCCCAAATGTTTAATTTAGTGTTATATATATATATATATATATAGATATATATATATATATATATATATATATATATATATATATATATATATATATATATATATATATAACGCTAGATCGACCTGTTAGGCGAAATCGGTATACCGCCAATACAACCGGCGAAGAAAAAAACAATAAAATACATAAGATTATATTTCCCCTTTTGGTTCTGAGATATATATGCACGTTATTTCAATGGCCCGTAAGTCCTTAGTGTTAACGGATACATGCACGTAAGTTGGTGTGGAACTAAGTAATTGCATTAACATTATGTGGTTAATCGGACTTGCGTGTAGAGTTGCGCATTCCTATATAAAACAGTGTGAAAAACGTTAAGGCGAAACGATTTTTTCCCCTAAGGCTCAAGTTCTCCCAACAGTCGCGTTTTTTCGCCTAAATCCCAAATTATAGAAATATAAATATATATATATATATACATATATATATATATATATATATATATATATATATATATATATATATATATATATATATATATATATATATATATATAATGATAATATGTACCTAAGCTGGGTACATGTCTGCATGTAAGTAGGCAATGTCTACATATAGCAGTGTAATTAAGAATGTTGCACAGTAGTTTAGTGCACACAGCAAACAAAATCCAGCAAAGATGGCCAGATGGATTGTTTTCATCAGCAATGTGACCTCTGACCCAAATGCCTGTATGACTGCCCCTACCCATACACTGCCATTTACCGCCATTACTTTAAGCATCACTGTATGACTTACCTGATTCAAATCTTCATGAAGGCCATCCATAAGATATATCAGACACTCCTGTGAGTCATGATGATGGCCTTTTTTCATACTGAACTCCACTGACTGCTTGGTGACCATTCTAAAAAGGTCCCTGGGAGCTATTGACTTGTACTGACCAGCCCAGAGGGCTCTCACCACTACAGCAAACTCAATTGCCATCTCTCCTTTGTGGCCCATGGGATTTTTACTGTAAGTAAAATTTAACATGTGAGTTGGTCATCACAAACAAGAAATGTCAATGACAGCAATCACCTCTGCAATCAAAATTTTTACAATTTCTGAAACTTCATTAACTTACTTCTCTATTTTTAAGACAAATACCATGCTTAATCTCTAATGTTGGGTTATACTTCATATGCCTAGTATTTGTATCAAAATGTTGATACCTTTTGGTGTCCTTCTTTTTACATATTATGCCACCATCCTTTCTCGTCCTACCATTCAACTTCTTTCTCCATTGAAAATTACACAGCCTGAGCACTCCAACCATACCCTACTGGAGATGCCTCGGAACTACCAATGGTGTATGGTTCTATCTAAGTCTGTGCATTTTGGCCTACATTTCAGTGCTGAGTAAGCTTTAACTGTGTACAATTTTGCTGAAGAGTAATAGTATTGAAGAATTCAACACTACTTTGCAGTACATGTATCCATACAGAGGTTTGACGGAGTCAAGTGTAGCAGGTTTGCCGATCGAGTTAAGTGTAGCAGGTTTGGCTTTGTCAAGTGTAGCAGGTTTGACTTAGTCAAGTGTAGCAGGTTTGACAGAGTCAAGTGTAGCAGGTTTGACGGAGTCAAGTGTAGCAGGTTTGATGGAGTCAAGTGTAACATGATTTTCAGTTCCCTCGAGTGAGCAAGAACATGGCCAGAAACTGGTTTAGCCAAAAAATATTACTCGAGACGAAGCAGGTTTCAACATACTTGAACACTGTATTCAGAGACTGAAGCTCTTTGGCTCACTGGAGGTGGACTGACTCAACAACAAGACTAACAGAGGAGGCACTGCAAGTAATACTTTAATAACAAAACATTACAGAAATAAAGATCACCAGAATTTACATAAGGAGACATGACACAATTAACAGACTACAAAATATTGCATGAACCTCATCCTTGCATCAGGCATCCCCCAACTGTACAAAATTTCCATTGACATAGACCAAGAGACTTACTCGTTAATATCACTCAGGTAGGAATCACTAAGGAAATATCTGGTTAATAGTGTGGTGTTACTCAAACACTGTATCACAGAGTTCATAAAATCGGTTTTGCCAAGGTTACGAAGACCAGTCAAACCACGAGCCTAAGGAAAAGTAAAAGTAAAATTAATAACAAATGATGCCACAACAAAGCTTACAATGCCAACATACAGGTGGATACTTGGATGCCACCTGATCACCAGGGAAGATATTAAAGATAGCACTTTTCCAAAACTGAGAGCATATACAAATCAAATACTACATGGTAAAATGTTGTTCGAAAATGTACCCTCACACATTTTGTCCAACACCGCATGCATGCTTACTTACCATTTTACTATGCTCACCTTTCCAAAATGAGAGTTTAATACATTGTTTTTGAGGGGCGATTATGTTTCATTGACAAGTTTAGATTTGTAAGAATCAGTAAAACGTATAATTAAACAATTAAAGCTCTTCTTTTTGCCACTTCTGCAATTTTATATCATCTGAAATACAATCCCTGATGCACTGCATCATACTGGGATGGGATATACAGGCCTACTGATTGAAGTCTATTCACAATTTTTTTGTGCTCAACAATGCAACTGAAAAGATCACATGAAACAAAACTGGACAATCTCATGCATGCACCCTTGTAGAAATCAGAACATCATTTGAGTAACATTTAATGACAGATCTGACTTTTTTATATTTTATCTCGCTGTATTCTTATCACAAGACTAAGTGTGCAGTGAGAGCTAGGATGGCTAATCCCTTCTGAAACCTGCTCAGGAATATAAATCCATCACTTTACCAGGATTTCTAAGTCTACTTGAAGATGTAAGTTTGCCATACCTGACTGCCATAGACTGGGTCTAGATGTCTTTTACGGGCTACCAATTGTTGCTGGTGGTAGTACTGTGCTGGTGTAGGTCTGACAAGAGGTGAACAAAGAAAACAAATGCATGACGTGTACAGGGCTCTAGCCAGGTCATTTATACCAAGCTGTGCAACATGATAGCTGTCATCTTTTAGCTCAGTACCTGGTCTGGTTACTTAAAGGTGATCGGTCGTCTTGAAATATTGTTTGTGACGTCAGCCTTTTCTTGACATGTTTCTGAGGCGTCACTGTTCAACAGATACACCGTACAAGCGTGGTATAGCTAATCGGTAAGCAAGACGAGACGGCATGTAGCTGCATACCTACTAGGTATACCGATGTCATCATAGCTACTTGTATGGTGTATCCGTTCAACATTTACGACTACAGAACATGTCAAGAAAAGGCTGACGTCACAAACAATATTTCAAGACGACCGATCACCTTTAAGTATCTGGTTTGAAAATTTCATGCACCATTCAGATTACTAGCATTTTTCAATCCTTAGTTGTACTGCTAAAGGTTTTCCCCTCCTGACATGATTTGCAGTACCATACTAGCAGACTGCTTTGATCAAGTTTCGTGGAGCTTCCAAGCACGGTGGAGAATGTTCCATATATAGTTAATTTATGAATAAAAGAGCCACAATTTGTAAAGAACAGCTAACATGCATGCTTGACATACCCAATAAATGAATGCAAAATGCCACCCTGACCCCTATAATAACCTTAAAATACCAATTCCCTTAAGGAAACAACATCTTCAAACCTGTAATTACAGTATGAGCCAATGCCTCAGGCCAAGCAAACAAGGTGATTCATTGTAAAAGGTATCACCCTGTAATAATGTTGGTGTTTCTAGCACCATGCAATCTAAGGCAGCTTTAAAACAAAGAAGCACACAAGACAGAATATTGAGAGAGTAACAACTACTAGGTTTTATTCAGAAAGGCTCGATACCTCAGTCTCTGCAATTAAGCATCAGCACAGATACAGAATACACAGGTAATTAAGCATGCTTAGGGAGCACATGGCAGGGAAACAATGGACTCCTTTGATTCCAAGAGGAGGATGCTAGTCATTGGTTAAGGATGGGAGGCTTTCTACAAATAAGTGTGACCTTTGACAATCCTTGTACTTTGGACTGCTACATTATGTTGCTATATAGGGGATTAATACAAAGCATCACAACCATTGCACTAAATAATGGACCACCTATCACAATTATATCTTATTTACAACAAATCCTTCTAACAAGCAAATACATCGGTAATAATAACAATACACATTATCCTACACTTTTGAGTTAATGAAATGCAACTAAAACCTTAGGAATACCCAGATTACTACAGTCAATACTGAAGAACAGTTACTTTTGCTAAGAAGAAAAACATCTGCACTTGTCTCTAAGCATTCAGGCAATGTTGACACATGTAGCAATATAGTCACAACTACAAAAACTTGGTTTTCAGTTTTCCAGACAATATGGCAATTTTAAAAGATCAAATACCCCAAATTAATGAAAGCTCCTGCATCCTCCTTACTTCTGTTTTCAAAAGTAAAAACCACTGTGCTTGAAGCTGATCTTTTACAAAGGTGTCACTGATTAAGAGGTAACTCCTCCTAAACCACTCTTTGATGTTAATTTTTCTATGCTTCACATTACAAAGTACCTTCACATTTCCAACATCAAATACTAGTTTAACAGGGTACTGTTTACTGAAGGTCAAAATGGATATTAATCTGAGTACATCTTGTAAATTACCTGTTAACTGGCTTTTTGGTCCTATCCACAGTTGGGGTTTTTCGAAACTGTTCCTCATCAGCCACCATCTTGGCAATGTTTGGGGATGAGAATGACCTCTTCAGAGTTGACCCACCTGGAGAAGGAGTTGCATCTGTCTTTAAGGGCACCTTTGTGGTGCCCTGGGGCTTTTTCTCAGGAGAACTGCCTGGATGTGGCTTAACTAATCTCAGTGAATCTGCCTCGCAATAAAGAAAAGACCCAACACAGACAGAAAGATGTAAGTTGCCAGCAGTCCAAGCATTTTTTCAGACTTAGAAATTTCATTGTAAGGTATATTTATTCACATATCATAGGTTAGCAATCTCAGAAAGTTTTGAAAACAGAAAGGGCACTTTCTTTCACATAATTTTTCATAATTATTTTCGTAATGACAACTTTCTGAGACAAAACATCTTAAATTCAGCAAAAGTTGTTTTCTTCATTTTGAAGTAAGAACCACCTATATCTGCTTCCTTTACTAAACACCTACAAAAATTTTTTATGATACAAGCAACAACGTCCTATCCTACTGTTGTGCTCCAGCCAATCCATTTTACTTCCAATTTCAAGTACCCAATTTTTTACAGCAACTTGCTAGTAAGTAAAACACATCAAGACACTCACCCGGCTTAGCCTGCTCCTTTCCTGTTACTGTCTCAGATGTTTTTCCACCATCAGATGCCTTTTGCTGTTCCTTCACAGCTGTAGGGAATTCCCACTGAGATGACTTGGTGTTGTGGTTAATGTAATAGTATCTCTTTTTACTTTCATCCCATTTCATCTCCCAGCCAGCTGGTAGATTGGGAGAAGGTGGTATCTGTTTCCCACCATCTCCTTTTATAAGAGAACTTGCACTTGATTTGTTAGAGGCTTTCTCTACCCCAGGACTTGGAACATTTGCCTTGGTATCTTTAACCTCATCTTTGTCAGATGAAGGTGGTTTGACTTGAGGAGTGCCCTCCTTACTTTTGTCTACTTCTTGTCCAGGAGTCACACCCTGTACCCTTTCATCCTGCCCCACTTGCGGTTTCTTCAGCCTTGCTTTATGGGCTTCCATTTCTATCTCCAAACGTTTTATCTCTGCCATCTTACTCTTAATACTCTCCTCCAGTTCCTCATTCTCTTTCTTAAGTTCTTTATTTACCAACTTTGTCTTCTCCATCCTCATCCTTTCCAGCTGTTCTCTAACATCCTCTTCCTTCTTACGTAGTTTTTCCAATTCCATTTTCTCCTTAGCTGTTTCTCTTTCCTGCTGTTCTCGCTCTAACCTCTCTGCTTGGTCTTCTGGTTTTGTTGTCACGTCCTCCCTGTTAACACCTTTCAAAGTTTCAAAGTTCAAAGTTTATTAAACACCAGTATAAAAATGTGAGATCACATAATTATAAATATATAGGATGTCAAAAAAAAAAGATTAATAGTAAAATACTACATTTAAGATCAACGTTTGAATATATTTACAGATATTAAATCAAAAGTACATAAAACATTTAAAGTAAGTGATGTGGAAGAACACCATGAATAAATATGGCACCCTATAAGCAGAAGAGTTTTTAAAATGGGTGCATGGTTCTGAATTTTGGAATAATTGTCTTGTTTCTTAGGTTATTACTGGTGTGTTGAAGAAGTGACTTTAGCTTGTTACAGAGTGGGTGTTTGTCTTCTCTTTGAATTTTTTTGAAAGCCTTTAAAAATCTTTAACGGCTGCTGTATTTACTTTGCCCTCACTTGTAACCTCAATGTTTTAATTGGGGCATTAAAGTTCTATCAATAACAGGCAATTTTGGCTTTTCCTCCACAGGTTTGACTTCTCTCACAGGCTGTTTCCCTTTTACTGAAGCTCCATTCACCGATGGGCTTGCAGTACCAATACCATTTGTTGTACCATTGCTCTTTCCTTTTATCACTGCATTCACTACAGCTGGGCTTGCTGTACCATTTGTTAGTAGTGTTGGTCATGAGAAAACTATACTACCCACTAAATCAATCGGTTTATTACCCCCAAAGTTGGCGTGTCTTATCAGTTCTAGCCGCTTTGGGGTAAGTATATCTGCCAATCTGTAAGTGATCTGGCTGATAAGCAATCCAAAGTGGTCACTGCTTGTTGACAAAGCTGGTTCACACTTCCCTGCTAGCACAAATCGCAACCCATGCCAGAGATACCTAATTAACATGGTCCATTGAATTAGTGCTTTGCACTTGGTTTATTCAATGAACGATCTCTTTCTTTGTTAGGTCACTGTAATCATAAACAAGGGAAGAAATACAAAGATAAGGGCAGTACACAATGGAATCTCTTAATGTATTTCCAGGGAGTCCAAATAACCACTCCCTGTTATTTCTAACCAGAAAGCCCAAAAGCTTAGTGATTCCTTGCCGAATGGGGATGCTTTGTCGCACTGAGGTTTATCCCTCAAATTTATCTTTCTTGACTACATCATTTTATGTTTTAACAATTTGACCTCTGTTGACCTCACATAATCTTTGAACCCCACCAAATATAACAAAACGAAATCTGAAGTGTCTTGAAAGGGATTCAACTCCAATGGATCTTGGATCTTGAAAATTCTTGGAAAATTTTGTTTTTTACCTTTGGTGACCCCAGATGACAATCTTGGGAAATTTTGCTTTTTGACCTCTGATAACCCCAGATGACAATCTTCGGAATTCTTGGGAAATGTTGCTTTTTGACCCCAGTGACCCTAGATGACAATCTTGGGAATTCTTGCTTTTTGACCTTTGGTAACCTAAGATGACCTTTCACCTCCACCAAAAACAATAGGGTTCTTCCTTACATCATGACAAATCTATATCAAATATGAAAAGTGTTTGTCATTCCTACCTTGAGATATCGAGATAATGAGTTATTTAGCTTTTTACCTCCAGTGACCTCAAATGACCTTTGACCATCACCAAAAACAAAAGGCTTCTTCCTCTCAACATGACAAATCTATGTACCAAATAATAAGTGTCGGTCACTGCTATCTTGAAATATCATGTTTACAAGCTGTTTACGAGGGTTTCGCAGTTTAACCTCTGGTGACCTCAAATGACCTTTGACCTCCACCAAAAACAATAGGGTTCTTCCTCTCAACATGACAAATCTATATAGGTCATTCCTATCTGGAGATATTGTGATTACGAGCTTTTCAGCTTTTTATCTCCAGTGACCTCAAATGACCTTTGACCTTCACCATAAACAAAAGGCTTCTAGCTTCCTCTCAACATGACAAATCTATGTACCAAATAAGAAAAGTGTCAGTCATTGCTATCTTGAAATATCATGTTTACAAGCTGTTTACAAGGTTTTCGCAGTTTAACCTCTGGTGACCTCAAATGACCTTTGACCTTCACCAAAAACAAAAGGCTTCTTCCTCTCAACATGACAAATCTATGAACCATATAAGAAAAGTGTCGGTCATTGCTATCTGGAGATATCGTGTTTACAAGCCGTTTACGAGATTTTCGCAGTTTAACCTTTGGTGACCTCAGATGACCTTTGACCTCGACCAAAAACAATAGGTTCTTCCTCTCAACATGACAAATCTATATGGGCCATTCCTATCTTGGTATATCACGATATCAAGGTTTTCGGTCTTTGACCTCTGGTGACCTCAAATGACCTTTGACCTCCACCAAAAACAATAGGATTCTTTCTCTCAAGATGACAAAGCTATATATCACATATGAAAAGTGTCGGTCATTCCTATCTTGAGATATTGTGATTACGAGCTTTCTGCTTTTTACCTCTGGTGACCTCAAATGACCTTTGACCTTCACCAAAAACAATAGGGTTCTTCCTTTCAACATTAAAAATCTATATACCAAATATGAAAAGTGTCGGTCATTGCTATCTTGAGATAGCGTGATTACAAGCCATTTATGAGGTTTTTGTAGTTTAACCTATGGTGACCTCAGATGACCTTTGACCTCTACCAAAAACAATAGGGTTCTTCCTCTAAACATTACAAATCTATATACCAAATTTCAAGTGTCGGTCATCCCTATCTCGAGATAACGTGATTACAAGGTTTTTGGTTTTTGACCTCTGGAGACCTCAGATGACCTTCGACCTCTAAAAACAATAGGGTTCTTTCTCTCAACATGACAAATCTATATACTAAATATGAAAAGTGTTGGTCAATCCTATCTTGAGATATCGCGATTACAAGCAGCGTCACAAATACACATACACACATACACACGCCCATGCACGCACACACACACACGACATCACCATCGCATAGATTCCTTGCCTGCCTACAGCAAGGAATCAATTAGATCACGCTGTAGGGTTTTTCAAGTGTTTTACGCCAAGCGCAGATTCTACCCGAAATTCATTTATAGTTTAAAACAAATTTTAGTCGTCAAGCCCAGAGTTAGGTGCTGGTAATCAGAGACTATTTTCTCCTTCTGGAGAGTATCTAGCTAAGGTGAGGGGGGCACAGAGCAAAAAAAAAAAAAAAAGACAACTCTAGCCTCCTTTTGTGCGAGCGAAATCCAACTTTGGAATAGAATAGCAAGTAATGATCGTATATCCATCAAAATCCCTATGAGATGCGATGTGGGGCCTCTCCTGGGTAGGATAGGTGGGTGGCCTGACAGGCTGGAGGGCAGGATGGGAGCTGTGAGCTTTTGCCCAAGATAAACCTTTATTTAGGTTTCTCGATAAAATTACAATAATTCGACAAAGAAAGTAGTTTGGGTGACTGGGGGACTAGACTGCCTCTACTTCCCAAAATGCCTTGTATATTGTCATGAATTGGAAACTGTAGCCCTTGGAGACAAATTTTAACATCATGTGCCCTATGATAACTAAGTTTTCGTAAGAAATGTATTCAAAGGCAGGAAATCGGGGGACAAGCGGGACACTTCCCCTTATTTTTCCAAAGCTTAAAAATATACAAAGAATAAAATTAAACCAGAATGCAAAAATGCACTGAGGTTTCGATGATATATGTTCTATTCCAATTAAATAATGCCATGATGTGCCATATCTTTCAGGCACTGATCAAGAGTTAGAGTTAGAGTTAGATGAGGTGTTAATTAAGCCTCAGTTTCTAACCAACTGGTTTACGTCAGGCCGGCCACTGCCTTTTTTCCAGTTGTGGCTCACAGGCATGTTTTCCCTACTTCATTGCTTATGTTGAGCACCAAGCACAATGGCAGCAGGTTCCATTTTTAAAGTCTTTGGTATGAACCAGCCAGGAGTCGAACCTCAGACCTTCTGGCTGCAAGTCGGATGCTCTAACCACTTGACCATGCAGTCGGTCAGGCACTGATCAAGTGCTGTCTTAAGGGTTGGAAAAATACAGTTTTATGTTCACATTTGATCTTGGGAATTCTTGGGAAATTTTGCATTTTGACCTCTGGTGACCCAGATGACGATCTTAGGAATTCTTGGAAAATTTTGCTTTTTGACATCTGGTAAATTACACATGGGACGATCTTGGGAATTATTTAGAATCCTTGAAAAATTTTGTTTTTTGACCCCAGTGACCTCAGAAGACCTTTGACCTCCACCAAAAATGAAAGGGTTCATCTTCTCACCATAATGCATCCACATACTACATATGAAATCTATCCAAGTTTCCTACCTGGAGATATCGTGTTAACAAGGTTTTTAGTGTTTGACCACCTGTGATCCCAGATGACCTTTGACCTCCACAAAAATAAAAGGGTTTATTTTCCCACCATAATGCATCTACATACCAAGTATGTAATCTTTCCAAGCTTTCTAGCTTGAAATATAGTGTTAATAAGGTTTTCATATCTGACTGTTGGTGACCCCAGATGACCTTTGACCTCCACCAAAAACAATAGAATTCTTTCCATTACCATAACCCATCTGTATACTAAGTATGAAATTTATCCAAACTTCCTGCCTTGAGATATCGTGTTAACAAGGTTTTCAGGGTTTGACACCCGGTGACCCCAGATGACCGTTGACCTCCACCAAAAACAATAGGGTTCTTCTTCTTACCATAGCCCATCTACATCCTAAGTAAGAAATTTATCCAAGCTTCCCACCTTGAGATATCATGTTATCAAGGTTTTCAGATTTTGACCCCAGAGACCCCAGATGACCTTTGACCTCCACCAAAAACAATAGGGTTTTTCTCTTAACATAACGCATCTACATATTAAGTATGAAATTTATCGAAGCTTACTACCTCGAGATACCGTGTTAACAAGGTTTTCAGAGTTTGACCCCTGGTGACCCCAGATGACCCTTGACCCACCAAAAACAAGACAGAACTGCCAACTTTGAAAAACGAAAAAGAGGAATACCAACTCACGGTGCTCGCGGCGCTGCATGGTTTTGGCCGAGGTTAATTAACCATAAACTTTCCAAAGGGACCACACACCAGGGGACAGCCCCCCCCCCATTGCATTCTATCATTCAAGGTGGTTCCGAAACTATATATTTAGCTGTAATATGTGTTAAGCAACAAAAAAAGAAGAATCCTTAGCTTATATAACCTAAAGAGTGCTTCTCATTTCTCAAAAATGAGTTCGCTGCTACCACAAACAGCCAATTGGCCAGGGCCTGCAACTTCTAACCATGGAACAGTTTCTACTAGGCTAGACCTTGTCGAGCTAATAGTACTGTACAGGCTGCAGGTTATATAATTTTCACTCCACCCATCCCACCACCCCTTGTCGGGGAAAAACTACATTAACATGCATTATGTAGAATTATATGAACAAATTATATTTGTTAATTAACTGAAGATGGTATCCTAACAGAAGTCAATCTAATGTTAGGCCTATAGCCTTGCTAGGACCTTCAGTAAACATCACCCTTGATAAAAAAATGACGTAGCCTAGTTGACCACTTTCTGACAATCTCAAGCATCTTTGACACACTAGGACATTATTTTGTTAAGTAAATTGATAGCAATAAACATACCAACCTCGCTACTGTTTGCTGCACAGGCATTCGGAGCATTACACAGAGGGATTTCATGTGACGTCAAGAGAGTGGGATTCCCATGCAGGCACTGAAGGGCAAAACAAGCATATTTACAGCACACGTACGCACAGCATAACCATAGATACTCCTGTGACGCAATGGATGCGTGCCCTTCAAAACCATGAAAGATGTGCTATCTTGCCCTTCACAACCAAAGAGACACGATCACATGACGCTTTGAAACCCCTCTATAAATATACCTATAGTATATTTATGTATGTATATATATATATACATAATGCATAATACATAATATACTAATGCTCCGAATGCCTGTGCCAAAGTCGTTCGGAGCATTATATATATATATATATATATATATATATATATATATATATATATATAATATATATATATATATATATATATATATATATATATATATACTATACATCTATATACACTATTCATATAGTATATAAATATGTATAGTGTATATATATATCTATATATGAAAACAAAAAGCGAAGCAAAAAACGATACTTTCATTTCCAACTTTAAAACTAATGACTTGAACAAGTACAAAATATTTCAAGCGTAACTACTGCTCTTCTTCAGTTGTTAATACAAAGTGGCTACAAGATCTTATGTAGTACCAGGTGTTACTCTCGCTTGACTGCTCATAAAAGAGAGGTCCCTGTTAAGCCCGGTAATATGGGTATTGAGTGGTATGACGGATTTCAACTCTTGCTTGATCCTTTCCTGGGTGTTTTTTAACTTGTCATAGAGAATAATACATTTTAGGTCAGATATCTGGTGATTGGGGAGATTAAAATGCTCAGCAACTGGGAAGCCTGGACTATTAGTATGTGTGCTCTGTTTGTGGTTATTAAACCATAGTCTAAATTTGGAACCCGTTTCACCAATATAAGTAGCCCTGGGACATTTAGCACAATACAACAGATAGACCACATTGTCAGAGTCGCACTTAAAACATCCAGGCCTCAGAATGATGTTGGAGGCCTGGTGGAGGTAAGAAGGTGAAGGGTCAAGGTGTCCACAAACAAGAGCTACTCTTGGGTTTGGGGGTTATGTTAGAGTTGTTAAGAGTAGAGTCGTGGCCTTCGGATTTCGCGAAATATTCCCCAAGTATGACTCGTCTTGTAAACTTGGCAAGGTCGGCACATAGGTCTATCGAAGATAATTTGCTGGAAGGGCAGAATGATAGGCCCCTTTCTAGCACGGAAGTTTCCTCTTTCGACAGTTCGTGGTCAGAAAGATTAATAATGTTATTTGTAGCACAAGTACTGGTACATCGGAGCGTAGTCGGGAACTTATCAGCAATGGCTGGATGCTGTAGCTCCAACTGGATCCCTCCCTCTGGACGCAATGTCTACATTGATAACTTAACCAGAAATGCTGAAAGACATCTTGACGATTTTTTATGAAGCCATGCTACCACCGACATTCACACCAATCTGAATCAAAAGGAGAATTGGCTGCTATCAAACAACTACGCAGAAACAATTCTATCGTCATCCGCCCAGCAGACAAAGGAGGTGCCGTCACCATCCTCAAAACCCAGGACTACACTGATGAAGCTGAAAATCAGTTACTGGACACTAAGTTTTATGTTTGGATTAATTTTGATCCTGTCAGCACTTTGAATTCAATTTCTAAGGAGCTTTGGATGGACTCTCATCACACATATCTGGCACGGTAAGAGAGCTCATCCCCTCCCAACCCAAATTGGGGTATTTTTACACCCTGCCCAAAGTTCATAACCTTTCTAAGGTACTTCATAGTCATTTGTCTTGTAAGATTAATTCCAGTGACCGTATCCCCGATTTCAACACTTTGTCAGTCCCTGAAATTTGCCAACTAGCCAAGACTCATTCCATAAGGGTACCGGGTAGACCCATTATTTCAGGTATTGGGACCCTCACCGAAGGTCTCTCGGGCTATGTTGATAGTATTCTCAACCCCTTACTACATAAAATTCCTAGCTACTTACAGGACAGCACCCACTTTCTTAGGATCATTAATAATATGGGTACCCTTCCCACAGAAGCTCTCCTTGTTACTATGAACGTTACGTCACTGCACACCAATATTCCTCATGAGGAGGACGTCCGGGCTTGTAAGGACTTTCTTCATGATCACACCTCCGATCAAACACTGTCATGTGATATATCCAAATTAATTCACTTTATCCTTAAGAACAACTTTTTTACTTTTAATGGTAACTATTTCCATCAAATCAACGGGACTGCCATGGGTACAAAGATGGCACCCAGTTATGCAAATATTTTCATGCATAAACTTGAAGTTATAATGTTATCTAGTTTTCCTTTGAAACCATCAAACTACTATCGCTACATTGACGATATTTTTTTCATTTGGACCCATGGCAAAGACGCCCTCGAAAGCTTTAAAACCCACGTCAATTCTTTCCATGAAAGTATTAAATTCACTTTCGAGGTCTCCAGTACTCAAATTGCGTTCCTTGACATACTGATGAAAGTGAACGCTGGCACCATTTCAACCTCCCTCTTTGGCAAACCCACCGACAAGCATCTTTCACTTCATTTCGACAGTGCCCACCCTGCCAATCTCAAAAAGTCGATCGTTTACAGCCAATGCCTTCGCACCAAATGTATTTCCTCCGACCCGGCTGACTATACGACCGTTCAATTTCTTCTCTCACCAGATACTTTCTTGCGTGCGGCTACCCTATCTGTATCATTAAACAAGGTATACGTAAAGTCGCTTTAATCAATCGCCATGACCTTCTGATCTATAAATATAAGACCTCAAATAAATGTATCCCCCTTGTATTTGATTTTCACCCTCTTATCCCCAGTCTTGCTCGTACCTTAAAACAATCCTTTGCATCCTTTAAGGATGACCCCACCCTTTCTGACCTTTTTGCTGATCCCCCTCTCCTTGCGCTACGCCAGCCCCCAAATCTTAGGAGACTATTCGCTCAGTCCAAATTATCGACCTCTGACCAGGCCACTAGGGGTAATACATGTTGCAACAAGCAACGCTGCCAAATATGCAAACATATCAACACCGGAGAGCGGGTCACCATCCCTAACATAAAATTTCCGTTAAAACCCCCCAACCTTAATTGCTTAATTGTAATGTTGTTTAGATTTTTCATTGTAATCTGTGTAAACACGGACTCTATATTGGAGAAACTGGGACTTCCTTCCGTCTCAGGTTTAATAACCACAAAAAGTCTATTCGAGACAATGCTATCGGATTCCCAGTAGCAGAACACTTCAATCTCCCCGGTCATGCCCTTGATAATCTAAAAGTAACTCACATAGCTTGCAACTTTGTTTGCACAGAAAACCGTAAACGTACGGAACTGATTTGGGTAATGAAGCTTCAATCACATCTCACTGGACTTAACAAAGACCTCGGTCTTCTTAATCAATACACCTTTCATTTAACACTTTAATCCTATTATGTTTGTTTATCTAACTTCCAGCGTATTGTCCGTTGCTTGTTATTTTCTTGATTAAGTTACTCACTTCGTTGTAAGATTTCGCTGAAGAAGGTTCCAGGGGGACCGAAAATTTCGAAATAAAATTACAGATTCGTACTCCTCTAATCAACCAGTTATGCTCTTTATTGCATTCATTCTCATATTCTATATATATATAATATAAATATATATACATATATATATATACATATATATACATATATATATATACATATATATACATATATATACATATATATATATAACGCTAATTCCCACCTTAAGGGGAAATTGTTATATCTGCTTGTACATAGGGCGAAAAAAAGATAATAAAATACATAAGAAATAAATTCGCCTTAACGTCTAAAAATATAATTAACGTTATTTCAATGGCCAGCCATCCATTCTTGTTAACAGCTAGGTGTCCGTAAATTTGACAACTTTGAAGTAATGGCATCTACTTTGTAAATCTAAGAGGGCGCCCTTGTAAGTTTACGCATTCCTATAGAAAAAGTGTGTGGAAACGTTAAGGCGAAACTTATATTTCACCCGAAAATTTTTTTCCCCTTAAGGTCGACTTTTCAACAACAACTTTCCCCCTAAGTGCCGAATTAGAGAAATATACATATACATATATATATATATATACACATACATACATACATACATACATACATGTATATATATATATATATATATATACATATATACACACATACACGCATACATACATGCATACATACATATACATAATGCTCTGAACGCCTTTGGTTTGCTGCAACCACATGCTAAAACACTGTACTGTAGGTACACTGAATAAATTGGATTCCACATTATGCTAGCTGCAATGCTTCATATCATGCACGTGGGGGGGGGGGAGGGGCTCGACTAGAAAGTTATGTAACTTCCAAAGTATAGGTTTTTGTGCTAGACATAGAAGGCTGCATGTTTTCTATGCTTGAAAAGTTTACACCTACAAACGGTTAGCTCTGCAAAGTGATTCTCTGCATTATACTTCTGTGGTGACTGTTACGCATGCTACTTAAAAATCAGGGTTGGAGTACAAAACAAAGTTATGTGCAAATACCATATGGGACTTTTTGTGCAGAAAATTGAAACACTACAGATAAAAATCAGAACATGGCAAATCTGAGCTGAAAAAAGTGGAACTGTTCCGCCTTAATTGGAACAGTTGGCATGCAGGTCTGCTTGCTCTGCAGGGAAGTAACTGGCCTTTCATCCTCTCTTACAACCCAGCTCATTTGAGTACCACCACAACTCACTCCCAGTAATTCATGCTTTCAATCCTGTTTTGAATTTTGAACTTCCAAGCAATATGAATGACAATAAACCAATACTTCACCCAATATGCATACTTATATAGCATGCTTCAAACAAGAGCATCAATGATGCTGTAGCTCAACTACAATTTCATTCAATTTCTTTTATGTAGCTTCATTAGTGATTCAAACCAAGGCATCATGCATGGACAGTCATGATGTAGTACCTTCAGTGCTTTCCATGTACAGTAAATGGTCACAGCAATGGCATTTTAGAGTTGCCCAGCTTGGGACATTTTTTAGTGCTTGTGGGCACAATACAGTAGGTAATTGTGCCGATGAAAATGAAGTATTTAAACCCAAATTTGTTACGCCCATCTAAAATTATTCTTTTGTCAATATATCATACAAAACCAAAACTCACATGGAAAAGCATTGGCATAAATGGCATTTAACATCAACACAAAAGTACACCTATGATGAACCATCATCCATGGAACATGGACCAACTTTGATAAGATTCCAATGCAACCCCTAGTATTTAAAGGCTTTTGATTGATTCTACTGTTTGACCCCAAACAACCTTTGACCTTCAAAAGTATAACTTTAATGACCCACCATCTACTGGATTGTCTTGGCAACTTTGACAAGATTCAGACACAAACCTGTAAAGTTGAAGGCTGTTGCATGATTCCATTGTTTAACCATTTAATACCCCAAATGACCTTAAACCTTCTGCAAAAGAGCAACTATGATGACCCATCATCTACTGAACATTCTGGCCAACTTTGATAAGATTTTCATATAACCAATGGGAGTTGAAAAAGCTTTTTAGTGATTCCAATGTTTGACCTCTCTATGACCCCAAATGACCTTTGACCTACTTTAAAATGCATCTTCAATGACCAATCATCTACTGAACACTGGCCAACTTTGGTAACATTTGGATATAACCCCTAGGAGATGAAGACTTCTGTGATTCCAGCTTTCACCTCTCTGACCCCAAATGATCTTTGATGTATTTCAAAAATACATCTTTGATGACTCATTATCTACTGAACACTGGCCAACTTTTGATAAGATTTGGATATAACCCCTAGGAGATGAAGACTTGTGTGATTCCAACTTTAACCTCTCTATGACCCCCCAAATGACCTTTGACCTACTTCAAAATACATCATTGACGACCCATCATTTACTGAACACTGGCCAATTTTGATGAGATTTGGATATAACCCCTAGGAGATGAAGACTTGTGTGATTCCACCTTTGACCTCTCTAAGAGCCCAAATGACCTTTGACATACTTCAAAAGTACAACTGGCACATGCCATCATCCACTGAACATTCCAGCCACATTTGATAAAATTTGCAGATAACCCCTAGCACTTAAAGGTTTTTGCAAGATTTCACTGTTTTGATCTTTGCATGACCCCCAAATGACCTTGACCTACTTCAAAAACACCCAGTTGATGACCCATCATCTACTGAATGCTCTTGCCAAATCTGACAAAATTCCAACCCAACCCCTAGGAGTTCAAGGCTTTCGCATAATTATGCTCAGCTGGCCTTTTGTTTGACCTCTCTTTGACCCTAAATGACCCTTGCCCCACTTCAAAAGTATAAAAGTACATGGTCATGACCTCACAGGTAGTACACCATGCATGAAAATGACCACTGACCTTAAAATTCTCAACACCAGTAATAAAACAAATACACAAAAGCCAAGTTACAATGACAAACACCCAATACTGTCACTGAATCTTTAAGACACAAACTAACATTTGTTATAAATGACCCCAAACTGACCCATAAATCTGACCTTTGAGTCCATCCTTGACCACCACTGATAACCCTTTATCCTTGTATCACTGTGCCCAAGTTTCATTAAAATTTGTCCAAACAAATGCTCATTTGGTGAGTCTGTATTTTTTAACACTCTCTCGTAACAGTAACATATATGGGTTATGTACTGTAGCTCAGCCTAAAATGTGTTAGAATGATGTTAGAAGTTTACACAAGTAAATATGTAGCCTAATCTTATCGATATAAATAAGACATTCCACATATAATAAACACAATACATCACAGAACAAGTACAACACCTAACTTTCCCACCAAAAATTATCAGAAGGTTCAAATAAGCCCTGCAGTTCTAGGCCTAGAAGTAGCTGGGCTGTAGAGACACATGTGTAGCTTAGGTTCATGGTGCACATAGCCTAACATTAGGCCTATACATTGCATGATGGCCAATGCAGCCCATTAAAGATTGGTCCTGAGATTCATTGAGGGTGTAATAATGTGACACCTGATAGTAAACTAAATACCAAAAGTGCTGCCAGTAGTAGGATTTACCCTTGAGTGCACACAATTAATTGCACCTAGTCATGTGTCATTGTAGACATACTGACCAACTGTACAAGCTATTTATAGTGCATTATATGCTTTTGTGAACATTTGTAGTCCACTACCTTTGGAAGTCAACTGGTGGTTATCTAAGAACCAATTTGTGCAGTAGAGCGTTCAATGAGGCTAATGTTACAAACTCGGGTAGATATTTAATCTCCCCTGTTTTTTGGCCAAAAACAGGGGTCTCGGGTGGAATTCCTTATGGGCTTAAAAGATCGTAATGTGGATACTGTATGTTTAGGTAATGCCAAAAGTGCCATGCTTCTCTGGAGAAAATTGCCCCGTACAAAACCCTTCCAACTGAAAGCTGCGAGTACATTTCAGGTTGTTGTATGAGGGTTTTTTGCACTTGCAGGATTCATTATTTGGGAGTTTTCACCAATTTGGTAATTTACTTTGGCCATAACAGCAGAACTTGCTTGTGTAATTGAGACATTGTCTAAAGTGTGCAGGGTGAAGGGTATCCAGTCGAAACGTCCCTTTAGCAAAACATCCCCACTTTAATTTTAGCTACCAAAACATCCCTGCCAATGAATATGTATAGTCTACGTAAAATCTCTTTTTAAATTCAATAACGAGAAGTTTAATTCGAATTGATTTGTTGTAGGCTAGCTAGGCCTACAGTGGGTATTAGGGAAATAGGTGAATTCTTTTGGTTTTCAGAACAGTAATACCACCACATGAAGAAAAGTACTCGCCACCGCCTAGGCTATAGCGTAATACAACAAATGAAACTATGATTGCAGCGGTAGGCCTAGGCCTAATTTGTAATTTGTGTTTTTTTTCCTTTGAAGAAACTAAAATAGGCTAGTAGCAGTAACTTATATAGCAGCCCTATCCAGGCCAAGCCTAGCCTAGGGTACCTAGGCCTAGTTCTCACATACACTTTGTTCCCCTGTCCCTGAACTACGTAGAATTCGAAGCCCCAAGCGACCCCATATTGGAAAGTTTGTTTTTTCGCCGCTGAAGATTAACACCAAAGGAAAGGCAGGATAAAAATTACGCCACTATCTGCTGTAGGCTAGGTGCGACAAATAGAAACCAGGCTGACAAAATACACCAGAAATTTGGTGTGACTGCTTGAGTGCCACGCCGAACATCTTCGGCGTAACACATTACGCAGAAGGTTGCCTCTATACAATTTCAACCCGACACCTCACTTTTTGTTGAAAAAGTGATGTTACAACAAGTTGAACCCGACTTCCTGTTATCAGCTTTCTGTCAATAGTAGCTGCTATGTCCAGCACAATGCAAACAAAGAGTCCCACTGTAGAACCTCAGTTGTGCACACAATCTGAAAATCCTTACTATGGTCAGAAGTGACATAAAGGCAGAGACTGTTTATTCAGTGCAAGCCAAGTTTGCAACCAGAGCTGCCATGACAATAGGCTTATCTTTCGGGACACATGCTCTGGTTGTGCTGGCACTGAAGCGTGATGAATTGAGTAAACAAACAGTGACCAGGTTGCAAAGAGGCAACTTATGCCTAATGATAAATGTTTTCCAGACTGGAAGCGACCCAAGTACTAGGCCTAGGTCAGCAGATGGCGGACTAGGCCGAGCCTAGCCTAGGCTAGGGCCTAGCTAATTAAGGCTCGAAGTACTTTTCGCAGTATTTACTTTGTCATGAAATAATCTAAAAATTGCACGGATGTTGATATTGATAATACAGAAAACAATTTCATAACATCCCGTTTAACGTGAACGTAAGCGCTACGCCTGTTTCGCTCTTATTATATTGCAAATTAGGCCTAGGACTAAAATTAAAAATATCTGATTACCTTCGCTCTTTTCATGGGCGACTCGTAATAATCAAACTTTGAGTCGAGTCTGATCATTAGTAGGACCGGTCTGATCTCTGTACTAACTGGATTGGCGATGTCCGTGTCATTGTGAAGTCAGCGTCCGCCATATTGTGACTATCAAAACCAGCGAATGTGCAGTTTATTGGGTGCAATGTTCTTTTTTTTATTTCATTATACTTTTTTATAATTTATGCGGGAATCAAAGCGCATTCGTTGTCAAGGGTAATTTTTTAATTTGTATTGCGATTATTTTTCATGGATAACTAATTTTTACGTGTCTACACAAAAGCACGGACACTTAGGTGTTCAACTCCCAAGGTATTTGTTCCACCATATATTTGCACTGCGTTTTGATCTCTCGTAAGATGGCCGCTCGACGACTTCATCACTGATTATCCAATCAATGTGTCGAAGCCAATCCAATTCAGTTAGTATAGAGATCAGTGGTACATACACGGATAGGTTGCATATAGCGGAAGATTTCGTGCGTGCATATTACACGTATTACACAGGCTAACACGTAACCACCAAAGTTGTATACGGATGCCTCCGCAAAACACTGTAATCTCTAAAGCTTGAGCATCACGCATCTACATGGAAGCACAATATGCTGACAAACAATGCACCATGATGGTCAATGGGAGTAACCGTAGAAAGTAGGTTTATAATTATATCTTCATTTTTCATAAGAAAATGGCCATGAATTTTCCACGCCATCACAAAGCGAGTGAAAACTCAATCAGAACAACTTTTATTGTAGGTTTCAAGATCAGCCACTGTTCACTTTTAGAGTTAATCCTGTTTACCCAAAAAATCAATATTTGACCTCTGGTGACCTCAAATGACCTTTGACCTACTTCAAAAACACAACTTTGATGACCCATCATTTACTAAACACTCCTGTCAAATTTGAAAAGATTCCAACATAACCACAAGGAGTTGAATTAGGCTTTTGCGTGATTTCACTCTTTGACCTCTCACGACCCCAAATGACCTTTGACCTACTTCCTGTTACCATAATTATCAAGCCCTTGATATGTGTTATAGCCACACCAACTTTGACAAGGAACGGTCAAAGCACCTGCAGACAGCAGCTCTTTTTCCAATGTTGACGGACAGACAGACGGACAGACAGACAGACGCATTGCCATGACAATAGCTCAACTTGTTGAGCTAATAATGAAAGCGTCACGGTGGATTTATTGAGTTTTACAAATTTCCTCTTAATTTAAAACAACAAAAGGGGCTGTGGATTTTAAATTCCTAGTTGTTCATGTTTTAAAAGCCATATCATACAATTTATAACAAATATCAAGCTGATATGTTTTTTTATTTTTGCACACTAGAAAAAGTGATTTTTCCTCAGAATGAAGAAAAAATGTACATATTACATTTTGGAACCATACTCTTCAAGTATTCATATTCCAAGTACTAGAATTTCTAGAATTTTTTTTTCAGACTCAGCAACACTGTTGTCATTAATAAAGTCTCATGCCCCTCTATCTACCATTCCCTTCACTTTTCCTGCATTTCTTTCCTTCACAACTAGATGACTCCCTCCCCTCCAGGAGTTCCCACCCGTTTGACTCTTCCATGGACATTTTCCACTCCCAAACAGCTTCCCCCAGACAACTCTACCCACTGAAATTCAGAATGATGATGGATTTGATTGGGTGGGAATTATAGGTGAAAACTGTTGGGGGTTAGATGTCAGTGGGGGGAGGCCTGGCCAGAGGCAATCTTCCAGGTGAAGGTTGTTGGGGAACCATTTACTTACATGTACTTTTTGGCTTCATTAAACTCTCATAGCTGGGTGGCTTGGTAACTCGGGAGTTAGTGGAATACATCGGATAACGCAATATCCAGTCACTGTAGCCTCCTTGCAAAATGAGTGGTTCATGCTTTAATGATACAGTAGAGTCCCACTACAATACAGAAAAGGATAAAGGAAACAGAACTGAGTACTGAAAGTCGACAAACTAAACCAAAGAACTGCAGCCTAACCACTTAAAATTACTTTGTATTTACACCCTCAAATATTGTGCAAGCAGGAGACACACTTAGCCCTGCAGTGTATAGTTTTCTGCAACACCAAAAAACGTAGCTGTCCAAATACACATCAGCTACATATTGTTAACCACTCAGATCATCTGAGTTGTCAGAAACTTTGGACAAGAAACACAAATCTTAGGCATTTGGGTATGGGAGTGGGTGTAAAAATTTTTCATACTCTTATGCATGGTTTTTAGCTTTTCTTATTTCATTTCTATTGATGTTCTAAATAAGGCTAAATTTTCAGTTTTACTGTATGGTGCCTTGAGCACCATTCTGATGGTTTAGCTTTACAATTAAGCCTCCATTACTGTCATTCATTACTATTATCACTTTATTGTTATAAATGTTGCACAGCTTAAGTAAAACTTTCTTCGTCAGGAGATAAAACAACTCTCAGGTCTGGGGTTCGACTCCTGGCTGGGTCATATGGAAGACTTTAAAAATGGTCAGTACTGCCATTGTGCTTGGTTTATACTCAGCATTAGCAATGGAGAAGGGAAACAGGCCAGTAAGCCACAACTGGAAAAAAGGCCGTGGCAGGCCCGACTTAAACCAACTGGTTAAAAACTGAGCCGTAAAACCTCACCAAACTAACTAACAACAACTCTCCATTCAGCTACTCTCATCCTTATTCTCACAGCCCAGCTGAAAATGTACCACACTTTTACCAGAGCCAAACCATACGTAGAATTCAAGCTCTTCACAAAACAGTACAAAAACAATAACTGGATGACATACCTTGAATAAAGCATCTTTTAGACTTGCTAGTGTTGATCCTTGTTTGGTGTCATTTTCTGAAGAATCCCAGTCAACCAACAGAATGTAATCAAAATCCCCTCTCTTTTTCCAGTGCTCATGAGACTCTAATGGTAAAGACTTTTGAAGGCTAGATGCTGTACTCCTGTAAGACAACAGCAAACATTAGGCCAACTCTGCAAAACAATCTAATTCTTCAAAATTAACGCAGCACTTTACACCAGTAAATGGTCTCTAAGGACTAAATGAAGGTCTTTTATAATGTTTTTGCTGTAAACTTTCTAAAGCCAGTGGAAACTACATAGCTAGGTTGCCATTGAGGTGCTTATGGTTAAGTTACGGGTTGTTGATGTTGTTGTTGCTGTTATTTTTTATTTTTTTTACATTCTCTGGTTTGATGCATAAGTTTTGTTCAGACAGATCCCATTTACAATGTCTCATGTATATGCTATAAAAACCTTGCAACCTGGCTGAATGGCTGATACTCTAGGCCATGGGGTTCTCTAGAAGATGTTTGTTGTACATTTGTAGGCTGTAATGTAGTTTTGGTTACTAGACTTATTACTAAAAAGTATGTAAGCTCCAGTGAAAGTGACCCCTAGCCTCAAACACTTGTGACCCCTGCTTTAGGCCATCCTATCAGCACATACCATTTAGTCTTTGTACTAACAGAATGTATCAGACCAAGTAAACGTGTCAATTCACTTTGAAATGAACTGAATCCATGTCTCATCAACAAATATGTCATCATTTGCATTCACACAGTACAAAGAAGTCAACAATAGCAAATTAATACATGTGTCAGTCAATTCACCAACAATTTGGTATCATGACTGCATCTCTTATAATCAAAACATTAAAAGTCATGTAAAGGTAAAAATGGATCAATGGCGACTTTGCATGAGGACTAGGTACATGTTGCTAGGCAACCAAGTACTGGAGGGCAAACAAACATGTATGTACTGTATTCCTAACTTAGGCATGCAAGGAATACTTGTTACATTTCAGTTTATGGTAAAGGATGACATGTAATGAGCATACTGTATGCATAATGGAAGTGTTGCATGGTGTTTGCTAGCCCTCAATGACAACAGTGTGTCACTGGCCTTGACCATTTGACTTTAGCTGCAAGTTCAGTGTAGTAAACTTACAAAATCTACTTTGAGACATTGTACTTCATGGCACTTTTCAGATTTTCACTGAGTATACCCCTTCCCCCATGTCCTCTCCAAGGAAGGGGTAAGACTACAGCTACCCCGTGTTTGTCATGTGATCAAACAATCATATCCATACCCTATTGTGATCCATATAAGTATGCCATTGAACTTCTTCCTTTCAATTTTCATTGGAACATGACATTTAAGAAACTTCTTTACCCTCCTGTACCACTTGCTTCAAAGGCACATGAGAATGGGTAGGCTACTGCAGGTCAAATGTTGCGGTATCAAAAGCAAATTAACACTTAACTATTTCTAACATTTTTGTCCACCTTCCTGAAAGACACTGATTTCTTCTAAAGGAACTAAAGCAGCAGAGGGTATGATCACACAAAAGGTGAATGTTCATACCCAAAATGTTGCCAAAGTCCAACTTTTACTGTGTATCTTATTTAATGCATTAAAGAAATAGTGTAGAAATTTTGTGGGTTAACTTTTAATGTACAAAAGCAATATGACAATGTGCTCAGGCACATTACACTGTAGGTATGCTCAGATTAAGATTAGAAATGGATGCTGGAAATCACTGGCCTTTTAGTGCACTGTTGCAATGACAGCAATCAATGTGACTGGTTCAAGATCCAGCAAACTAGATCATACTTCTAGCCGTGAACATCATGAACATCACTGAACCTGAAATTTTTTGTACATACACTATGTATCTTTTATAAGCTGTGTAGATAATTAATACAACATACACAAATGCACTTGGTTCATAACTTTTTAAGGATGCACATTTTTTGTTTATTTCTCTGGAAATCTTGTCCCTCAACTACCTCCTTCTAACTTACCCTGCCTTGATGATCTCTCTAGGCACATTGATTGAAATAATATTCTTCATGTGGGAGCTTGAATACTGCTCTGGACTCCTCACATCCATCACTAAAATGTTAAATTCCTTTTTCTTCAACACCTCATAAAGTTCTGCTGCTGTCAGCCAGCCACTTGATCCTTTAACAAAGAACATAAACTGAAACTTATTTTCGTGTAAACATGTGAATGTTACTCTTCATAACCTGTATGCTGCTTGTTGTGTGAGCAATCAAAGCCAAGAAAGTTTTGCCTGTTTTCATACAAACATCTTCACAATCACTTCCAGGATTAATAAGTCACTTCCCATTTTTTCAACTCTGAAAACATGAAACATTTCACTTGCAATTTCAGAGTCGACCTGACTGGTAGAAAAAGTGTAGCTGAGAATATTTTACATATTAAACAATTTAAGAGCAATTCATCCAAAAAATTGGACAAACTACTTGGGCTCACTCACAAGAAGGGGGAATTGCCTGATAATGTATTATTTGTGGAATTCTAAGAAATCACAAAGTTGTGGTTTCATGCAAAGCATCCTAGGATATTTTTACTTGTCACTCCTATTAAATAATTTTAAGCTTATTTCTACATGGTAGGTAGAATGACAATTTGCTTATTAAAATTTCCATGTGTTTCTGATAGAAAAATTACTGGAATGGGTCTTTCATGAGAGTGGCACTCAACTGAAGAAAGCAATTTGTGTTGTTATTTTGACCAAAAGTAAACTGAAACAAAGAATGAGAACTTTTCTATGAAGTAAATGGTTATTGTCTAAAATGTAAAAAGCTTACCACATTGGTCCTCTTCTGGTTGTTGTGACACTTCACCATTCTCTTTAACTTCCTCCACAACCTCTCCATTTGTTGCCTCTTCTGCTTTGTCATCCTGAAGACTCAACTTAGCTTTGACTTCTGCTTCTTCCTCAATATACTTATATCTTTACATGAAAAAAATAAACAGAAAATCAGTTACAGAGTAACCACACTCATCTCAACAGATAACATTCCAAATCTGGACTTGTCATGAACAATTACCTACCATATTTAAGATGCAACATGATCAATCAAACCTGATGAATAAATTTAATGACATACTGAGATAAAAGATGGTATGAAAATCAAACTGCCCAAAGCTTTCAGCAATTCATTACCTGAGAAGATATTGTGAATTTCTCTCCTTTGCTGTGGTATCAAAACAGCTCTATTTATCTTTAACTTGTGATAATGTACATTCATGTATTGGAATCAATCTACAGTCCAGAAATAATACTTGTTCCTGCCAATGATATTTGTGGTACAGTAAACTTTCGTGCTATGCCTTTACCTGGCTTTCAGAGATTGTGAAAGTTCTTCTGCATGATCTAGGGCTCGTTTGATGCTGGTGCCGTCAAGTAAGTAATTATAATATTCCTATAAAGAATAAACAAGAATGAGTTGGTGATTAAACTTGCATTCTAGTTTACAGAGAATCTTACAACTTTCCAACATGATCTTTGCATGTTTCTTATATTTTGTTCTTGTCCATTATATCTTAAAAACTGCAAGGTTAAGATATTTTTTCCACCCGCTCCCTCTTATTAGGCAAATGGAAGGCCTGAATTTCAAGAAAATTTGGAAGCAAGTCTGAAATACCAATGAACAAACATCTAGAACCAGAGAGACAAAAAGGCTTAGTGACTCCTTGATAATGGAATGTAATTTTAGTACTGTTGTTCTCAAACTGACAGTTTCATTGTAAAGGTCTCCAACAACACACCAAACTAGAACCCAACTGGGGCCAAAGTGGGCTACCGATTGGGGCCCAATCTGTTGTCACACGGATTTCATCAGGCCCCAAATGGGCTAACTTAGCCCAATTAATCCCAGCTGGGCCCAAACTTGGCCCAAATGAGTTAACAGCATCTCTCTCATGAGCCCAATTGGGCCCCAGTTGGGACCCGAAGTAAACACCAACCTCAGCTGCCCAAGCCCAATTAAGCCCAAGCTTCCCAAGTAAAACCCAATTGCAGGCTTCAAAGTGGTCCATCACAGAAATATAGGTTTTATAGGAAGGATACTGATGAATATATAGGGTTTTACAGGATTTTTCAAGGAAAATATAGAGTAAATACAGGAATGTTACACACTAGTGGTTCTAATTATCTTCAAAATTCCTCAAAGTTGTGGATGGGGAAAACACAGTACCTTAGGAAACTAGTAAACTCTACTGTTTAAATGATACAAATGTGACTGAAAGTATCACAAGTGTGGGCCATGTGGCAGAACAGTGTGGTTCTACCATCAACATGGAGTTAAGAAAACCACCTAAATATTTTGGTGGAAGGGAAAGGGCAAATCCCCTGACGGTGGTGTATTTGCATATTTTGAGTATCCATAAATGTTATAATTTGTGCATACCAAAAAGGCATCAAAATTTGCAATATTTGAAGTTGAGAACACGGAATGTGACCACGATAGTGCTTTGAATAGATGGGTAGTTAATGTGGACAATGAACTGTTGCTAAAAGTCCTAAAGTACACTGACAGAATTCACCTCAGCTCCATTAATAATGGAGATGAGGTGAGGAAATTTTTGAATTTTTTGCTCCTTAAATACTGTAACAGGAAATGGTCTCTTAATAAAACATTTTGCTATAACCTACACTGTAATGCTAGTCAATCTTGATATAAAGTGTGACATGTGGGTGATGACAGTAAGATCATAGGCCTGTGACAACTGTATGGTTGCTATGAAAACCTTCAAACTCACTTCCCAGTGGCATAGCCAGAACTGTCTCAAGGGGGCCATGTAGCTTATTCTGTGATTGCCAGCATGGGGGAAGGGTCTAAGTGGAGGGGGGTACCCCTCCCCTTTGCAATTTTTTTGAATGATTTGGTGACTTACATGCAATCTGGTGCTACATATGTTATCTTTTTGAAGTACAATTTATTTTCAAAAAATTCACAAATTTTAGGTTACTAAATTAAAGAAAAAATTAGCATCAGTGAAGGAGAGAGGGCATGGTCCAATGGTCCCTTCTCCTAAAAATTCCACTGCTCACTTTGAATCTGTACAACTTGGTAGAACAGTGTAGTCCCCATATGTCAAGAAACCTACAGTGTGCAAAACTGTCTGTGCAATAACATACTTAACATCAAAACTCTCACTTGAGGAAGTTACATGACAAAATTAGGGAAAGGACAACTTGGTAAGTGCCCCCACTTGCTACCAATGATGGGCACTGCAACACCAGATCCCATACATGGATTAGGTTTCCAATCTGGTCTGTTGGATAAACTGATGTGACATCCAGAGACCTGCCATAGAGCTTCTTGTGGAGTTTAGGGAAAACCTCCTTAGAGATCTGCACATTGTAAACTTGTAACCATTACAGAGAGACTCTTAATTTTCTTAACTTTCTCAAAGCACTAAGTTCTTTTTCTTTAGGGGAGAATTGTAATTGTACAACACTTTCAACAATCAACTGATTAAATGGCTAACTCAGTTTAAAGGCAATAGGCAGTCGCCCCAAAATTTTCTTTGAAAAATCGGCAAATTCTTGCAAATCTCGTCTTATTGCTTTACAGGCACCTCTGAAGATGTTTTGAACATAACTATTACAAACAGTAGGTAAAGCAACAAGGCTTAAGCCAGAGAGCAGTCCAGGAGTCATTTGGACTCCCAAAATTTTGCATTGCCCCATATGTATAATACATTTTAATACACAAACTTCACTAGAATTTACTGTTTGGACTCCCTGATCTCACCATGCTGGCTAAAGCCCTGTAAAGCAAGGAGAAATTCTCCTTGAATTTCACAATTTACCAACAAAAATATTGTCACATGATCAGAATGCGCCAATCATGAACTAGAGTGACAGGATACACTCACTCTGATTGGGGTGACTGCATACTGCCTTTAAGGAATGATGGTAGATGACACGGAAAATACTGGCATTTCGAACCATTGTACTACAATATTTTGAATTAAAGAATTAGTTACATCACAGACCAGCTATGTGCATGTGCATGCAAAGCACAGGTAAGAGTTTTAAAATGTGGAGGACTGCATGACTACAGGGGATGCAAGGCAAAGGACTCTAATCCACCCCCTTGACAATACCACTACAATTCCCTCAAAGAGATGAAATCATAGAGTACTTACCAAAATTACAGGTGTGAGAGTGGAACATTTATGGGTGGTGAAATAAGTGTTTATTAGTGCCCTACAGTATGCAGTTTCATATGAGAATATTTCTGAATCCTGTAACTGGTCTATGTGTACTTGCATCTAATTAAGATACTTGGCATCTATACACTGCTACCTCTCTGACTAAGCCACTCTCTGAGTCTACGGCAGCTATCTTGGAAAAAGAATGCATCTGAAAATTCCACCCAAAACACCACATAAAAGAAAAGTTTTTTGCCAAGATAAGAAAAATATAGGAGAATATAGGAAAACAAGCCCCAAATCATACAAATATAGGAAACCCAGCCAACATGCCCAGCTGGGCCCCAGCTGGGTTTTAGATGGGAAAGCTGGGCTTAGGTGGGCTGACAGATGTAATTGGAATATTGGTGTTTTGAACAAGCCAGACTTGCTAATGGCACGATGAGAATGGGGAAAAAGATTTTTTCGTTATTTCTGTAATCTTTTGTCCGAAATTGTTTTCAGTTTTTCCGGGTTTTAGCTGGGTTTTTGCTGGGCGTACCCACATTTTGGAGCCCGATAATAGCCCAGTTGGTGCCCAACTGGGCACGTTTGTAATTAAATGCCCTCAATTGAAATTTTTTGCTGTTTCAGACAACGTTGAAAGTTTTCTTGAAAATAAAATAGCAAGACAAAATAATCCAAGTTTTGTAATTGGGCTAGAGCTGGGATATTGATGGGTTTCCCACACCAGAGGAGCCCAAACAGGACCCGGTTGGGGCCCAGCTGGGGAAACACATTCATGTATGAATGCTATTTTACTCTTTTAAAATTCCTTTTGCCAACTTTTCGTAGTATTGGTGCTTTTAGGTTAAAGGTAGGCATGCGTATTTAAAATGAAGTTCATCTTCGAAGTTTATTTTGTTTTAATGGGCTCTAGCCTAGCTAAAGCTGGGCTAGCCTAATATGTTTGGCCCAGCTGGGGCCCAGATGGGCCTAATTAGGAAAATTTTCAAAACATAATTTCATTGAGGTGATTAACTCTTTTTGCTTCAGAAAATGTATGTCCTAGGTATTTTATCATAAATCTTTTTTTTTTTAACTAACCATGTGGGAATTTTTGGCAAAGACAATTTGAGAAAAGTATATGTTTAAAATGATGTAAAATTATATTGGAACACCAGGTTTATATACCTTTCATCTTAATGGAGCATTCCAAATTTTTCAAAGGAAATTTGTGTTTATCACTTAATGCAGGTTTTAGGTCTAATCATGACATGAAAGTTCTTTTAGCCCAAATTCTTGTGGAATCTGACCAAAGTTAATCCGGCTTGCATCAAAACAAGGTAACAAAACTCCAGCTCTATCAGCACAATGTGCACTCAAGCGAATAATGATTTGCAGTGCTTAATAAGTAGTTCTAGTGGCTACTAGGGCTTGGCCAGATCATATGTCCGGATTGAGCATGGTCGTGAAGATACAACTCGCTGGACTAAAACCGCAAAATGTGAAAGTTACTGACCATCACTAATAAGACTTTCCCGGGCTGTGTGGGGCTACTCGGGATTGTAGGCTTATGGGCATTTAAATGGCATGATTGAAATAAAGTGAAGCTGGCAATGGTGAATTCTTGCAGAAAACCATGTTTCTCAATTGTTCAATACAACATTTAGAAGGAGAAATTGAAATATCATGAAGAAAATTGCATTCTCAATCGTTAATAATAACAAACATGTGTCACTGAACATATATAATAGCCAAACCAAACTATTTACTTAAATAAGAACTTTCCAGCAATATCCTTCTACCTTTGAAAGTGGTGGGACCTGTTCTATTCAGCCAGTCTAGAATGGGACCACTGTCAGGTGGTGTCAGTTAAGTCAAAGTTTGTCCCTTGGGGACGTTGTTACTCCTTCGGGGAGCAGAACTCCTTCGGGAGTATTGTTTGGTTTTCGCCCCTGGCTCTTCGCCAGAGAGTCAGGGGACTTTTGGAAAAAAAAAGGCTGGCATTAGCAATGCCGGTAGCTTTTAAGGCTTGTAGAAGGAAAGTTACCTCAGATTTTCCATTGCTAAGCCAGTTGGACCCCCAAGTGGGACCAACCTCAGCTGGGGTAGCCCAGTTGGGGCCCACATGGGAACACCTGACAAACACGGATTTGCCCCAGCATAGGCCCAGCATGTAGCCCAGATGGGGCCCTACTCCAGCCCAGATGGGCTAGCCCAGTTGGGGCCCAACCGGGAACACCTGACAAACACGGATTTGCCCCAGCATAAGCCCAGCATGTAGCCCAGATGGGGCCCGACTCCAGCCCAGATGGGCTAGCCCAGTTGGGGCCCAACCGGGAACACCTGACAAACACGGATTTGCCCCAGCATAAGCCCAGCATGTAGCCCAGAAGTGGCCCAGATGGGGCCCGACTCCAGCCCAGATGGGCTAGCCCAGTTGGGGCCCAACTGGGAACACCTGACAAATTAACACAGATTGGCCCCAACTGGGACCCAGAATGTAGCCCAGCAGGGACCTAGTTGGGGCCCACCTGGGAATGTTGGTTGGGAATATAGGATTTTTGGGAATTTATAGGAAATTATAGGAAACGTAGGATCACTTTGAAGCCTGCAATTGGGACCCAATGGGGCTTGCTTGCTGGAGTATGAATAACTGTGTAATAATATTAAAGATCCATGGGCATAGATCAGGCAGACTGATATCACAATAAACATGGCCAAAACTCAACTTCCTGCTTTTAACTTTGCCCATTACATGCCAGATAGAGGCTTTCCCAAAGAAATGTAATGCTGTACATATCACAGGTTAGAAGGATTTCAAAGCTTGATCTCTGCTGCAGCAGAGATATAGATAATCACTACAAAGACTGCACATACCACTCATTCGACAGCCTGTTAATAGGGATGGACAGTTTGTATCCGGATTATGTGAACAAAAGTATCCCATACTTTCACAAGTTAATATCACAATCAAAAATGCATACTAGAGTGTGGAATTTTAAGGTAAAGATCTCTTGGTTGAGGCTTTTGCCTAGCTAGTAGCCTGCTGTAAGCAGGCTATTGTAGTGTTTTATCAGCAATGAGCAAATTACAATTCTTTATATTTGCTTACCACTAATATACAGTATACGGACGAAGTTTCACTACAATACAATAGCCTGCCAACTTTCTAGCGAATCTCATTTCCCAGCAGAAAAATAACTTCATGATAATTAATGCACACGTCATCAGCGTTGGTAAGTGGTGGAGTCAACATAGCGAATGGTTGCTTTGCTAGCTAGCCGCCGGTCTCTCAGTAGACAACTCTTTCCCACGTTATGGGCTGTAAATGCAGTACGGCTTGCTGGCCTGCCGTGGCTGCTACCGCCGTGTACATGTATAAAACTAGCTTGCAACGAAGGAGGGTTGTCCTGTCGATGCGATCGAGGGCCTGTATCATAGAGCACAACAATAAGCTGAGGCACACTTCCAACTCCCTGCTAGTAGACCCCTTGGAAACGTTAGGTAACGTCTTCAATGAGTATTCTTTTACTGAACTAACTTGAATTAAGATGAGAATCATGCTGCTACAGCCAATCTGTACAGCCTACTGCTTGCTTTATTTGAACTTGGCTCCACTAACCACCAGGAAATGCTAGCCTATATTGCCTAAAGAGAAACTAGATTAGCGAGCAGATTCGCTCGTAATATGCCTAACGTTATCCTTCACTTTTACTGCAAGGATTAGCAAGATTTAGCAAGTAGCCTACCTTTCTAAGATGTCACTGTATTCGCCGTAGCATTGCGTTGATAAACATGAATAGTCAGTATACTTGTGAATACCATGTGACCTTCTCATGAAAAATTTTTCCCACATTTTGGGGATTTTGGAAATGAAAAGTGGACAAAAGTTTGCAGACTCTGTATACAATGTATAAAGGGGTGTATTATGATTTCTGAGAGAGCGCCATCTTTCGGAAAGCTTGTACAGAGTCTGCATTGCAGGCTACCTAGCTAGCTGAGCGGTGAACCTTTACGAAATGCTAGTGGCCCACTACATTTCGCAAAATCTTTCCTATGCCAAAAGTTGGCAAGAGTCATTATCAATACCAATTAGGTGCTCATTCAAGCATTTGTCAATAGCCCTAAAGGTTGATATTTGATGGCAGTTTATCTCATATTAAATTGAAAGGTGATCTAACCTTGACCATGAGTAATTTGATCCCTATTTTATCAGCGCCAATTCTAGGGCAGTATTGTGGTTAGTTGTAATGTAAACCATCCAGTGCAGGCCTCAGGATTGCTAGCAGGGTTTGCCTCCAGGGCCTGAAAAATTTATTGACCTTTGGCCTGGGGGAGGGGTCTAAGGGGAGGGGTATCCCCCTCCCCTTTGGGAAAATTTTGAATATTTGAGGGTCCTCAGATGCAATTTAGTGCAACTACTGTACGAATTTTTAAGGAAATCCCTGCAACATTTTTGAGTTTTTTTAAGGTGAACAAATATGGGGTTCTATCCTTGAATTAACTCAACTGATGGGTTAGTAACACAGGCCTACGCTGTAAGCCTAGCCTATGCTCTAGGGCTAAAGCTATGGAGGAAGTTTCAAAAGGATGAAAGGACCAACACACACAAACAAATACAAATACTGTATGAACATGTAACAGCCCAGGTTTGAGGTAATTTAGTTTTTATTTGCTGCCCCCTATTTTGTTGAGAAACTTAGTGGAGAGCAACTTAGAACAAGTTTTGTGACTCAGCGAGCCGTATCCTGTTTTCCAAGAAAGTGAATCATCTTCGCTTCTCTTTGTCTGGACCTGAAAGTGCCTCTCCTGTATAAACACGTTAGTCGTTGGTTATACAAAGGACAGTACACACGTAAGCCAACGACTCCGGTATTTCCATGCCGTAAGCAGGGTTGGGAAGTAACGAGTTACAAGTAACGCCGTTACTGTAACGAGTTACATTTTGTGTAACGGAACCCTGTAACGAGTTACATTTGCATTTCAGTAACGGAGCAAGTAACTAGTTACAATTCTGTGTAAAAGTAACTGTAACGGCGTTACATTTGGGTCCCGTTACTTTCCCGTTACAAATAGTCAAAATGACCACAAATTGCGAGTACTCGAAGTAGTAACAGAAAATTTTCAAATTGATGACACTTTGGTAGTAAAATTATTTTCGATATATTTATAATCCATCTCTATTATCGACGTCGCCCTCACCGACATCAAATTTTATTCACGTTTAGAATCAGCAGTTGATATTAGATGCACATACTGCAGGCTTAAAGGGTCACTTGATTGCCCACTAAACTAAGTTTAAAATTTGATTTGTGTGTCAATTTACTTATTAGACAGATCAATGCTTATTATCCGTGAGACCGAATCTTTGTGCGATTAGTTGAAAAATACGGAACGGTCCTCTGGCAAACAAAGGCCCAGCTGACTTGTTATAGCCTATTATATATACTAAATGAAGTCAGCTGGGCCTTAGTTTACTCATAGTGTCATTTAGAGGACACATTGGAGATAGTGCACCATGAGAAACAGGCTGGCCCATAGGCATTCAAATACCAGGCTTACTTTGAAAGTTTAATAATTGGCTTTTGAGACGTTAGGGCTGCTAGTGGACCCGAGTCCACCCAATCTGAGTCGGAGCTAGCTGCCATTCTAGATTCCCTAATCTTTCCGAGCATGGTACGTACCCCTCAAGTTCCGGCGAGTTCTGATACCAATGACACCAATTCCGAGACCAGTCTTTTTGCCAGTGTGTAGCATATCAAACTTACAGATGTTTTAATTCTATTATACATGTCCACCATTAACAAGGTCATCGTTTGTACTCACTTCCATAGCCTGGCCCCTCAGTAATTTAGTTGATCATGTGTGACAATACTTTACATCTGTACATTGTGCACAAATTACAATGGGAGTTTAAACACCTTTAATGTAACTTTCATATTTGAAAACACGGCTGGAATTAGCTCCGAGTGCATGTCCAGTTACATCACACTCCGGAAAAATTTCGATTCCGGAACCCCGGGCAATTTCCTAATCTAGAAAAACGCTCTCGAGACCCGCAGTAAGCTAGTCGAATCAGGACTCGTGCATAGAAGCCCAGTAAATTATACGGTGCCAATTGTCAGCAAACACCGTGCATCCATTTATGTATCTAATTTAACATGTATGGTATCCTTATTTGATGAATCAAACGTATGAATTTAGGCTATATCATATTCTTTTCAATGTCCGTAACTCCTTACGCTGCATAGAATATAGTAAGGTTCATATAAAAACAGGCGAATATTGAGATGGTCATATGGCGTTAAAAGTATCCTAACAAAGCTAACTGAAAGAGGAGAAAAGTGTCCGACTTAACGCTTCACCTATTTACTGTAAAAAGAAAGGGAATTATGGGTACATGGTCTGCATGTGTAAACTACATAGTCTCACCATTTCTATGCATTGTTTTATATCGACACAATGTGAAACTTGAAATTTATGCCGAAATATCACTTAGCCCAACCTTGGCAGTGAGGTTTTAAAAATTTACCTTTAACAAATATATAGAGAGCATCGTATTACCATATTTATGCCCTTGAGGGGTGAAGACTTTAATTACTGCTTAAACAATGCTTTCCCCCTTTAGGCTAATAGCCGCTAACCTCTCTAAATTGTGATGGGAGTATAAAGATTCCCACCCTCAAAGAAGTATTGTCGTAACTGGAAAAGTTCTGGTTACAACCATATTCGTCTAACAAATAGTTTGCGTAAGCTCCGACAAAGTATCATGATTCGCTGCTTCATTATGAGCGTTAGGAGCGTCTTCCTGAATCCCCGGTGAAGATCAACTGTAATCATTGACTTTCTTTGGGGAATACCTTAGGATAACCGGCACAAATGAGGTTCGGTCCTCTCATGTGCCCATTCTTAATATCTAATTATACCCCCTTCCATTTCAGGTACCGAGGTACCGTATGTTCACCTTAAAGTAACTAGTTACTTTTGAAATGTAGCTAGTTACTTTTCAGTTAAAAGTAACTGTAACTAGTTACTTTTTCAACATTGTAACTAGTAACTTTAACGAGTTACAATTTTATAGAATTAACTGTAACTATAACGAGTTACTTTCAAAGTGTAACGGGAACAACCCTGGCCGTAAGCCCCGAGTTATTCTAGAGAGAAAAGGTAAATCCTGGCCCGAGATGTTGTCTAGACTGTCACCGTAAACTGTGTACCGTTGTTCAGTCGTCACCATTGATACTCACTTAGGTGTGCAACTTCTGTGGAGTCTGACTATAGACTGAGGCTGAGGACGTTCGTTTGAGTAGCAGTGCTGTTGATGGCCTATTATGATCATGCAGGGTTTGGTAAAGATCGCGACGAGTATGGCGACAGTATCCAGAAACCGGTAGTGATGCTAGCTAGAGTTTCCTGAAGATGTATACATCTTCAGGAAACTCTAGCTAGCATCACTACCGGTTTCTGGATACTCATACGTATAGCCGGATCAATAGGAACAGAAGGTATCCCCTATCCGCGATCGCGACAGATCCGTTAGGCTGTAACGTTAGGCCTAAAAGTAAGTTATAATGTGACTTTCACGAACTGTACTGTATTTTGTTCGATTATACCATCCATAACGATGTGTGCTAAGTTAGTAACACTGTAGTGATTTGAATGTTGAAGTGTATATGCTCATGGTGTTGTGTACAGTCTGTCTAAGTTTGTGTTATAATCGCGTGACTCAGCTATTCCATGTGTGCTGAATGGCTATGTGTGAGCACTGAATGGTTTAGGCGAAATTAGTAAATCACCACGTATAGTACTGTATGGCCGTAAATTGTGTAATGTGGTTAATGTTCATTGCGTTGGCAAGGACAGCTCTCAGGTTGAGGCCGTTCAATGGATCCCTGATCTGTCTCCCATCACAGTGTTCATGCATCATGTACAGTTGGCTTAGCATAGCTAATGTGTTTATTCAGGTATTTTTGTGATTATTAATGTGTGTTATTGCAGTGCAGCAAAAGTAGCACTCTGCTGCTTGTTGAATTGAAGCTAGGGTGAACTCAAGTTGACAGGGTTGAGCCTTGGATCAGTGGCACAGCCATCCCATGGTGATCCCAGAGGTCAGTGAGGGAACTAGACAGTTTCAATAGCTCTGTACAGTGGATATGATCATGTTCACAGTCACCGATATGCTGAATGAGTTCTGATTTTGTCATGTGTTTGGTGTTTGTTAAGTGTTTATGTGTTGACTAGTGTGATCCCCACTGAGTCAGATTGATGCTAGTTTGTATTTTTAAGTCCCTTTGTGTGGCTGACACAAAGGAGGGGTGTACTTTCATGGTAAACTCTTTTCAAGCTTTTCTTTTTTTTTCCTTTTCCGTAACTGGGTTTGTAATAAATTGGGGAGTAACTACTGTTGAAGCTTTGTCCTATTGTTTTATTTTGAGTACGGTTAGACCTACGACCTCTGGCTCTCTGGATTAAGTCGCAATCAAAAGATTTAGGACATAACCCACGGTCCCTTTGTCTTCAGAGAAAACCGTGTCGTCCACCTGTGTTACAAACACATAATGGAGTAATAAGTCCCCGGGTTATGACCAAATTATTAATGAATTTCTCAAATATAGTACACCTCAGATTGTTGGGCTGATAACGAAGTTTTTCAATGTTGTTTTCTCCTCAAGTGTTGTCCTGACAAGCTGGACAATCGGGCTTATAACTCCAATCTATAAGGGGAAAGGGTCAAAAGACGATGTTGATAACTACCAAGGAATTACTCTTTTAAGTTGTGTAGGAAAACTATTTACCTCAATATTAAATGATACAATTACCAGCTACCTGGATCAAACCGGTGTAATTGGTGATGAACAAGCTGGACTTAGAAGTGGCTTTTCCACTTTAGACCATATATTTGTGCTGCATTCAGTAATCAGTTATTATCTTAGCAAGAAAAAACGAATTTATTGTGCATTTGTGGACTATAAGAAAGCTTTTGATCTTATTGACAGGAAATTCTTATGGTCGAAACTATTAGCTAATAATATCAATGGAAAAATGTTATATGTCATTCACACGTTGTACAATAATGCTAAATCGTGTGTTGTGAGCAATGGAACTAACTCTGGTTTCTTCACTTGTAATGTAGGTGTTAGACAAGGGGAAAATTTGTCACCCGGAGTTCTTTTTACCATATTTCTTAATGATTTTGAAAGGTTCATTAGTAATTACTATGGCGGTCTTGGCCAATTGTCATCTTCAGTTAAAGAACAATTAAGTACGGACAATGTTGAAATTTTTTTCAGATTATTTACACTATTGTATGCTGACGATACTATTGTTTTAGCTGAGAATGAAGCCGACTTACAACTAGCCTTGAATGGTGTACATGATTATTGTAAGATGTGGAACATGACAGTTAACGCAAGTAAAAGTAAAGTTGTTATATTCTCTAGAGGTAAAGTTAGAAAGAGACCAAAGTTTACCCTTGGAAAATCCCAGGTGGAAATTGTTGATAGTTACACTTACCTTGGAACTGTTTTTAATTATAATGTTAGATTTTCCCTAGTTGCTAATAAGCAAGTGGGCCAGGCAAGGCGTGCTATGTATGGTATGTTAAACAAAAGTTCTAGACTTTGTCTTCCTCTGGATTTAAAACTTAAGTTATTTGACCAATTAGTTATACCTGTCTTACTGTACGGTTGTGAAATCTGGGGTTCTGAAGACCTAAAACAACTGGAGGCTTTTCATATCAAATTTTGTAAGTATATGCTAAAGCTTAGTAAGAATACCCCAAATTGTATGGTGTATGGTGAACGTGGACGTCACAAATTACTTAAAACAACTGAAATAAGGATGATTAATTTTTGGTATCGTATTATTATTGGTAGTGAACATAAGCTGGCGCATGTTACAGGGTTCCCACTCTTTTCTTACATTATTTTTTCATGACTTTTTCATGACTTTTCAGGACTTTTTATTGAACTTTTTAAGGACTTCTCAAACTAATGTTGACCAGAAAGAATTTAAAAGTATAGTATTAAATAGGGATAACCATCTCTTATATCATTTGAGTCTATCTTGCAAATTTATGAACAGTTCGGAACATTTGTTTTTTACAGCTCATCAATACGGCCACTGATTTTAAGCTTCATAAATAACAAAATTCCCTTTTCAACTTTCAAAACTTCGGAAAATACCATTTCAAGCATACGCACCTGACTTCTAAATGAATGGGTGCTTGGTTCATTTCGCCCTGGACCCTTTTTTCCTGAATACCCTGAAGGTACTACTATCCAAATATAATTATGTCAAACTATCAACATTGTACAAGAGAATCTGCATAAGCAATTTGCATAATTTTATAAAAAGGTCCATAAGGCCCACATGAGAACTCGGACCCCCCCTCCCCCCCCAAAAAAAACCTAAACAGATCACTAACCAAGCATCATTATGACAGGATGTCAGCTCTAACATTACTGTAACTGGAGGAGGGGATGCTCATTTTGCAATCGTTCACAAAATGGACCCTTGGGTACACCTTGGGCCTTGGACCCAACATTTCTGTATGTACCCTACAAGAATCAGTAACAGAGCATCATTATGACATATTATCAATATACTACCAGATAATTTGTAGGCGGGAAAGCATTTTTGCAGAATTTCATAAAATAGGCCACTGGGGCCCACATAGGACCTTGGACCAAAATTCAAGACTACCATAAACAGATCACTAACCAACCATCATTAAAACAGGCTGTCAACTCTGTTTAAACATTAAATGCAAAAAAAGTTAATCACTTTGCAGTATTTCACAAAATGGACCTTAGGGCCCATCTTGGGTCTTGAACCCAAAATTCCTAAACACCCCAGAGGTACCTATAACAGAGTAACATTATGACAAACCATCAACATTGCACAGGAGAATCTGTTGGAGGAGGAGCATTTTAAAGAATTTCATAAAATGAGCCATAGGGCCCACATGGGACCTTGGACCATAGATTACTGATCACCCTAAATGGTCCACCACCTAAGGAACATTGTGCCCAAGTTTCAAACATATCCATGAAAGCATGTGGGAGGAGTGGCATTCTACACAATTGTGAACAGATAGATCTAGACAGAGTGATGTTATCACAATACAGAAGCTCACACCAGATCCTGGTGTGAGCTACATGAAATAAGACTGATGAATTTTACATTTTGGGCAGAAAAGTACCTTTCTTGGTCAAAGTCATCTCATCCAGTGGAAATTATGTTGAAAAGAAGTGCTTAACATACCTGGTTACGATCATGTACCCAGCGGATATTTGTCACACACAAGCGACCTAGCCTAACACACTACAGTATAGGCAAAATTGGAGCCTATACCGTCAAAATTTCCCGATATCCGTAAAGTTCTTACTTTTTTCTGATCGTTATTTTAAAAGATTTTGATGATTTGAAGGTGAATTTGCCACCATTTCGGAAGGAAAAACGTCTGAATATGTCTTTGATACATGCAAACATTCATTTAACATGGTCTGGGGCAACAATACTCCATTTTGTGTCATAAATTTATATGTATCGAGAGATTGATAATTTTTGCTAAATTCTGTAAAGTTTCGTGCATAAAGTTCAATTCCATTTTTGCGATCGCCAAAAATCGGCGGCCCTACATCAAAACTGCTTCAACAGATATATTTTTGTTAAAAAACACAAGAAAATTCATGACTTTTCAGGACCACAGACCATTTTTGGTGAAATTTAAGTACTTTTCAGTCCTGAATTTTGAAGCATCAAAATTTAAGGACTTTTCAGGTTTTTAAGGACCTGTACGAACCCTGTGTTATGTATCAATTCTTAGGAGCTCTTGATGATAATGACATTTACAGTTCCCCTTGGGTAGTTAAGGTCAAGAACATTTTAAATAAGTCTGGAATGTCTTTTGTTTGGAATTTACCAGAACACTTAGGCGTAGGCCAATTAGACAGTGTGCAAGTCTCTTTTCCACAATCCTGGTTAAATAATTCAATAAGTAGAAGACTGGGCAATATTTACAAACAAGAATGGTTGGCCGAGGTAAATAATCATTCACATTGTAAAATACGCCTATATATGATGTTTAAACAAAGACTTAATTTCGAAGATTATTTAGTAAGCCTAAGTCCCCCTGGATCAGTAAATCTTTGCAAATATCGATGTAGTAATACCAACATTCCTTCCATTTCTGGTAGATACTAAGGTCTTGATTTAAATGAAAGGGTTTGTATTCTGCCCGTGTGTCCTAAGAAGCAAATTGGAGATGAATTTCACTACATTTTTGAGTGCCCCTTTTTTTCTAATGAGCGTAGTAAGTTTTTGAAAAAATATTTTAGAACTAGGGCAAGTGCCATCAAAATGGAACTCCTTTTTCAGTCTAGAAATAAAGTCGTTCTTAGAATTTGAGTAATTTCTGTTGGAAAATTATGGAAAAGTTTCGTTAGTTGAGAACATTGCATTTGCTTATTTTCTTTCTTTCCAAAGTCTGGTGCCAGTATTTTAGTCACTCGACAGCTAAAATTTACGTTATTGTATTTAATTTTTCTTTCTTTTTTTTTTCCTTTCTTTCCTATATTTTTTGTTGTGCTATAATTTTTGACATGTATGTATAATGTATATATTCAGTTCTGATACCTCTTCGGAGGACAAAAAGAAATAAATTGAACTTGAACTTGAACTAGTAGGAAGAGTCAAATTTAGCTCCTACCTAATACTTGCTATTTTTCATCTATTTCTTTTACTGTTAATTGATAGGATTAACGTAAGGCCTAATCATGACATGAAGGTCCTTTTAGCCCAAATTCTTGTAGAAGCTGACCACAGTTAATCATGCTTACATCAAAACAAGGTAACAAAACTCCAACTCTATCAGCACAATGTGCACTCGAGCGAATAATGACTTGTGGTGCTTAATAAGTAGTTCCAGTGGCTACCAGGGCTTGGCCGGATCATATGTCCTGATTGAGCACGGTTGTGAAGATACAACTCGCTGGACTAAAACCGCAGAATGTGAAAGTTACTGACCATCACTAATAAGACTTTCCCGGGCTGTGCGGGACTACTCGAGATTGTAGGCTTATGGGCATTTCATGGCATCATTACGCAGAAGGTTGCCTCTATACAATTTCAACCCGACACCCCACTTTTTGTTGAAAAAGTGATGTTACAACAAGTTGAACCCGACTTCCTGTTATCAGCTTTCTGTCAATAGTAGCTGCTATGTCCAGCACAATGCAAACAAAGAGTCCCACTGTAGAACCTCACTTGTGCACACAATCTGAAAATCTTTACTATGGTCTGAAGTGACATAAAGGCAGAGACTGTTTATTCATGCAGTGCAAGCCAAGTTTGCAACTAGAACTGCCGCAACAGACCATGACAATAGGCCTATCTTTCTGGACACATGTTTTGGTTGTGCTGGCACTGAAGCATGATGAATTGAGTAAACAAACAGTGACCAGGTTGCAAAGAGGCAACTTATGCCTAATGTGATGCTAGGCCTATGCTATTCCTGTAACATCTATTTTCCATAGCCTACATATTCAGAGACAAACTCCCGTGTAATCTTCATTTTCCAGCCACTTCTAATGAAGTCCTAAATCTACTGTATTCTTGGCTACGTCAATTACTTTCTTTCCACATGTCCATTTCGAATGATTATGATCGCACTATTAAGTCTTGTGTACGTAGCATACATGTAGTATAGTAACAACTTTAAAGTCGCTAACGACAATTTGTCATCGTGCTAGCACTGGCATACATTACACACACCGCCGCCCTGTTAGGCTGCCGTATGTTTGCACTAACGTACACTGCCCTAGCCTGTGCACTGAGCAATATACCTATGCACGTAGAATGAGCAAAACACTTTGTGCGTAAATACAGTAGGCCTACAGTGCAGTGTCATTACGACACACACTTCTAAGCTGGGTAACTGTTAATTTACCCTTATTTGACCGGTCGCTTTTATTACTTATATTACATGTATGTACAAACATCGTAGGGCTTGCAAAATACAATAGTATGAACGTGTGTGTTCTGTATTTTTACATCGGGGAAAGTCTCGCCTGGGGCGGCACATTGGCTTCAGCTTTACTTCCAATCGGGGACAGAAGCAATGTGTGGGGCCGGAGCCATACTGAAAGTCGGATGAAAGCTGGAATTCTGGCTATTGCCGGAAGTCTGGCAACCCTGGGGTCTACTGTTGTACCAGAATGGTCATCAAAGTTTTTAACAAAGCTGCTGATCATTGAAGCAGCTAATTGAAGTAGTGAACTGGTGGTTGGGTACTTTGAATTGGGAACAGCAGTTCTTCCCAAAAACTGCTGTAGCTATGACTGATTTCAGCAAAGGCCAATTTTCCCTCATGCATTATGTGTATGCTGGGAGCTGCTACTCCCTATACGTACTTCCCGAAGTTGTCATAGGTTTCTATACACTACTAGGATTCACTGTCATCACAGCTCATGCGGCAGACGAAGTTTTCTTCCACAGCTAATTGGCTGCAACAGTATAGCCGTAATCTAAGGAACCAAATCATGCATGGAGAAGTTATTCAGGCTAGCAAGATATGTACGTAAAAACACACTAAGAACTTTAACACACTGTGAAGTACATGCAATGAACTCCAAATGAGACGTTGTTGTAGCATGTGCAGTCCCTTGATCTTTGATCCGTAATACTGTAGTTGACACAGTGCGCTCGAAAATGTGGGACTTCCGTGAGGTCATCTCCCTTGTCTGGACACGTGACAGTCTTGTAAAATTACATCAGCCAGACTGACTGTGAAATCGCTGCGATAATGTGCAGATTATGCATAAGCATCAGGCCAGGTGTAGTGGTAATTGTGAAGCAGGTGTACCTAATGTGCTCTAACCCAATAGCGTAGACATATTTGGTCAGGTTGGACGTGTGCCCCAGAATCCTAAGGCAAGATTTTGTGCTATGTGTACAGTGATTTCAAAATGAATATTAAACTATAGTGAAGATGCTGATGGCTATGCATGTTGAGTCACACCTTGCTTGATATGACAGTAGGCCTATGTTTGAGGATCAAAGTAGTAATAATTATGTTAAAGGTTAAATTTTGTAGATACCTACTCAGAGGAACACATTGGTTCTTACACAAAAACTGCCTCACAAAAAACAGCAATTGCACTCAACTGTCCACAAAGTATACACATTCACATGATAATGGCCAAGGAAACAACCCACCTGATCTTTCTTGTATTCACCTGAACCTTTCACTAGTCGCCACATAAGAGCATATCTCATGTACAATATGTAAGCCCTCTCTTCATCTTGAGCTCTATATGCTTTATCTGCTTCTAGGATGATCTTGGTGGCTGAATTGGCAATTCTAAATGAACAGAAAGTGCATCATAGGTTATACTGAGAACAAGACGCAGTACTGGAAAATTCTTCCTAGAGCTATCAGTTTGGCCACAAACTTGCACACCTTATAAGCATCTAGCTTGTTTTTTTTTTTTTTAAGCTTTTTTTTTCAATGATTTATGGCAACAACAGAAAGCCCTTGATTCTATTATTATATAGTCTCATCTGTATACTGTATCTACCACACTCTACATGTAGTACAGTATGTAATACTACATAGCATTATTAACATACTTCAATGGTGCTATATTTTACAAAAATACAGTAGTTTACCAAATGACTTACACTCTAGGCTTTGCTTTATTGTCGCTTTTGTCAATTATCTTGTTGAGGTCTGACAGAGACTTTCCAATGTAAATATTTTTCTTTGTCTGTCCAGACATCATAGATCAGTCAGCTTAACAGTGCAAGATGATACTGAAAGGTCTCAGGACATCTGAAACAAAGGAATCAATCACTTGTGTTTATGCAAGTTTATACTGTCCAGTACTTGACCTCTCTCTTTGAACTATTGCAAAACCTGTTAGATTCTGAAGTACCTATACTAGATACAGTATGTTTCAACATTTATTCTCCACTTCATATTGCATGAATCATTGATTACAGTATATATATAAACTTACGTTTGACATTTCTTTTACTTAAAAACATACAAATGTATACCAAAAGCTACTGAAGTTTGTCAGTTTTATACTGGAGTGCCTTATTGTGGCATATGGTGTATTTCACAGTAATGGGGTCCATTAACTCCCACAAGGCACCAAACTTAGAAAAAGTCAGAATTTTTTTGCTGGTGATAACAACATTTCCAGTATAAAAATCTACATCTTTCAAGACATTTTTGACTTTTGTTACTTTAAGGCACAGTGTTTCTACTGTAACTTTTGGACAAACAAGGTGTTGCTAATGTAACTTGTGGATGGACAAAATTTAGAATTATCATCCCATGAATGTTTGAAATTTCCAAATTATTTTTTATTCAGTTCCTAAATTTGCAATAATCCATTCAGACCCTTCAAACAGACTACATAAAAAGTGTGAAAATAAAAAGCAACCCACTTTCAGATTAGTTTTTTGTGAAACTTATAGTTGTAACTGCTAATGTAATTCTTGGACCGTCGGACAAAAAAATCACGAAACGGGTTTGGATGAAAACTGTTATTTTGCTGTTGCATGCACCAGGGAGGTGTTAGGAAGGAGACTCAACATTCTATGAAGACACTTTGATGCAATGTTTGTTTCTGATGGTAATCTTGCTTTTCTCTTCAAAATGTACTATTACAATGACCAGGATCAGCTAGGAAACAGTGACCAATTGTTAGAATGGCAGTGAATACGTCTACTCCTTACATTCACCAGTTACCTTTTTGTTGCCTGTCGTCACACAAACGTACAAAATTTTACACTTTTGTCGTCACTGGTCGCAAAAAAATGGCCTTTCTAATGACTTCATTGAAGACTGTTCACACAGCTTAAATGTTGAGAATGTTTCTAAGTGATGAGGAAATTTGCTAAAATTGGGAAAAATGATGTAGGCTTGAACAATGCGTAGTGCAGACGAAGACGCATAAAATTTATGGGACACAAAGGAAGTACACTAGTTAGACTTTAACTGACAGTCATTTCGCTAAACATCTTGACTTAAGCTTGGCCGCTGTCGGTAACAAACCTCAAATCAAAGCATGTTTTAACAAAGGCAATTGTTTCAAGATTACTTTGGTGTGAAAGGGGCAGATCATTTTTAAGAAGGGGGAAGTCAACAGGACTAAACAGGAACAAAGATACCTGTCAATCAAAGTCTGATACCTAAATGGGATTAAAAGCGTGTTCTGATGACCAAATTTGATGTTTTCAAAAAAAGCAGAAAAATTTTCTGTGTTAGGCAGTGAAAACCCCATCTCAATAGCATCTTGCATTTGGAAGATACGGATTTTCGAAGAAATGCTTTATTTTTCATGTTCCGCAGTGCATGATGGGAAATCTGTGATGTCATCTGGGCAAACTGATTAGATGCAGCTTTCGTATTTCTTTATAATGTTGATATCACTAAATTGATTATTTCATTACTTTATTTGCTGTACGATAAGTATGGCACAGTTTTACACTTTATCTACACGGAAAAGCATCTAAACCCAACGTATCAAATTTCAAGGACAAACAAGGTATCCAATTATAAAGAATAACAAAAGGAATCCGAGACAATTTGCCCGCTTGCCTTCATGTTCTGTGACCAAGTTGAGGAAATCTGGAGGTATTTCTTATCAAAAGTAACCAGTCTTTTGGAAGGGATATCTTGAGTTAGGAATGGAGTTTTGGTATGGGGTTTGGATGACATGTAGTGAAAATTTTTTATCTTTCCTATAAGAGCCCTTCAAAATGCCACCAGACAATGCCTTTAAATCATTTTCAAGTACTTATTGTCTGAGGTTTGGTTGTGTCTCCTTCCTAACACCTGCATGTACTAATACAAGTTTGAAAATCCATAATTGCAGGACTACACTCATGCTGTACAGTACTTTACCTTCTTTTCCCCCAATATTGCTGGTTTTACTGTATCAAAGTACGAAAACATTGCTTTTGAGACCCCTCACTCACTGCAGGCTTGGCCAGGATCTTTTTAGTAGAGCGCTATGGGGTGGGGGGGGGGGAGTACGACAGTGCCATTTCATGGTAGGGCGACTTGTTACTATCTGATTGCCACCATTGGTTGGTGCACAGCGTACCCTGAAATTTTAGCTAAAATGGCCTTCAAGATTGCCGGATATAACACTTCCAAGGCCTTGCAAGTTGCTCAAAAGTTTTCTAAGCATCCTTTATTTTGAGATCTCATGTCTTGATATGGTCATCAAATAGTTTATTGAAAAAGAAAAAAAAAGAAAAAAAAGAAAAAAAAAACAGTCTAGTAAGTCACTTTGAAATTTCACGTATCTTTTGTAGGGCCAATGATTTTCCGCTTCACAAATCAGAAAATTCTGTTTTTAACTTTCCAATGCCGTAAAATTCCGTTTCAAGCATAACTGCTTTCTGTGATTTTCGGATTTTAGAGTAATTATGTTAAAAACAAGTTCTAAACTTGTCTGGTTATGATCCGGAAGGCAGCAAACACTTGTAACACACAAGCGACCTAGCCTAACACACTATAGCATAGGCAAACTGGAGCCTATACCGGCAAAATTTTGCCGATTTTCGTAAATGTCCTACAGTACTTGTTTTCTGATCGTAAACTCAAGGGGTTTTGATGATTTAAAATGAATTTGCCACCATCTCAGATGGTAATTCTGTGTATATGTCTTTATATGCAGGCATTCATTTGACATGGTTTTGAAGAAAAGTAACTCAGTTTCTTGTCAAAAATTTACATGTATTTTGAGCCTGATAATTTTTGCTAAATTCTGTGCAGAAAAATAAATTCCGTTTTTTCTGCATTTTTGCGTGGTCGCGGAAAATCCTTGGCCCTACTTTTTGAGTTTGATGTCGGGATTGACATTTTTTGGCAGATCTGTAAATTGCGCGTAGAAAGTAAAGAAAGATTGACTGGGTTTTCACCCATGTAGCATACAGATGTAGCCCAAGTACAGCAGAACAGGGGCTGTCTAATAAAATTTGTTCACAATGGGCCAAGCGAAAGTGAACTGGACTGAAAGTCCAGAGCTAACCTCGAATTTTGGATTGTGGAGTAAAATAATTTTGTTGCATACAGTATATATATAGGTGCCATGATAGTACAGCCAGATAACATAAAGACTGAGATAAAAGTTAGAATAATGAAATGTATTAGTCTAAATGATTAATGGACCAGAGCTTTTCTTACCCCCCAAAGAGTCATCTCAATCAATCATGCAGTGGTAATAACATAATAAATATTGTGTTACACCTGACCTACAGGTTTGCCAGGACACCTGAAAATGAGGAGAGAGTGAGTGACTGTTTATTGGCTATGGTGTCAGCTGTTTATTTCACCCTTTTTCAATATCACCAACTGTAGTAAACTGTAGCTAATAGACCTGTACAATAAAGGGAAAGTGCAGTCACCCCTATCAGAGTTAGTATGCCCCGCCACTCAAATTCATGAATTGCCTATTTTAAAGGGAGAATGCAGTCACCCCAATAAAGAATTGTATAGTAGACTATCCTATTTCCTGAATGGCTCTTGAGAATCATGTGACAGTATTTTTCTCACTCAATTGTAAAATTTACAAGAAACAACTGCTTGGTTTACCTTGAATATGCAATATTTATGTCCTAAAATATTATGAAAGATACTTGGAAGAGAAATAAGAAGAAATTTGTGACATTTAGGTATTGTTTCAAAATAAGTTTGGGGTGACTGCTTTTGACCTTTAATCATGTGACAATGTTTTTGTTAGTGAATTGTGAAATTCAAGGAGAATTTCTCCTTGCTTTAAATTACCTATTGTTTGAAATAGTTATGTTCAAAATGTCTTCAGAGGTGCTTAAAATGCAATAAGAGGAGATTTTCAAGAGTTTGATGATTTTCAAAGCAAATTTGGGGGTGACTGCAGCCTATTGCCTTTAACTACATGCCGCTATAATTCAATAGGCTCATTTAGCCAAAGTTCCCCGGGAAAAGGCCATTTTCCCGGGTGAAAAAAAAAAGAAGTATTAAGTTGCCTGATGGCTAAATCCTCCTACTGAATTCTAGCCTCATGGTGCACAAGAGCCCTTAAGTTACTGTACATAATACTATGCATAGCAACACTGTCCACATACAAGTCAGTAACAACAGGTTAAAGGGCAAAAGAGGGCTAATTAGGCCCCATAAGATGCCCTGAAGTCCATAAAACCTAACCTGAAAACAAACAACCAACCAACACCAAACGAGCCAAATACAATTAGATTCTACCACAGTCATGAAAGAACTTGTCAATGTTAACCTTAAAGCAGTGAACTGATGTGGAGTTAACTATATACCCACTCAGGCAGACTATTCCACTTGTTGACAACTGTGAGAGAAGCTGAACTTCCTAATGTCAAGCCTTGCAAAACATTTCACTAGCTTCTTAAAATGGTCTTGAACCTGAGAATTACTTTGAACCTTTTAATAACTACAAGATGACAAAGGCCGATTCCTTTCAGAGAGAATTTGTACACCTGGAGCATGTCCCCCCTAATTAATCCTTCTCAAGTTAAGGGTGGTAAGCCCAAGATGTTTAAGTCTAACATTATATAAGGTAGATGTCTCACTAATTCAGCAATAAGGTGAGTGGCTCTCCTTTGAACTTGCTCTAAGAGAAACTTGTCCTTTTCATAGAAGGGACTTCAAGTCTGGGCTGAATAGTCGAGGTGGGGTCTTACCAACTGCTTATAAAGATTTAGTACGATTTCTTAATAAAACTATTAAAATTCCTCTTGATCAATCCAAGGTTGCACCCTATTAGCCCTCGCAGCAGCAGCTGCACACTGTCTAGATGGTTTTAATTTGCCTGTAATAACTACAACCAGATCTTTCTCAAAAGTCACATCACTCAAAACACTACCATTCATGTTATATCATAGCAGGGAATAATTTAGTGTTCAAAATTTGCAACATAGCAATTTTGAGGTTTCTGGGCTTCTCTATCACAAAATCATTAAAAACCCTAATGCTATATATACAAAATCGGGAGATTCTAAAATCCGTGACAACGTCACGGCCGTGATGAAGGTATTTTGTCACGGAAAATCCGTAGACCGTCACGTATAATGTAAACATATATAGCCAAACTGTTTGGCCTTCTCGGGTTGTGTAGGCCAACAATAACATTAGGCTACCACCACTCCTGCGTATTTACAGTAGTGTGACTAACGATAGGCCCGGATCGAATCATAAGCCTTTGGTTTAGTCATAGATTTCATCCTATATTAGTTACTATCACGGCGTCACGGCCTTACCAAAACCCGCATCACGTCACGGCTTTTTCAACAATATACATCACGTCACGGCAAATGAAAATTCTAATCACGTCACGGTGTTCTCACTTTTGCTGTCAAAGCAGGTACGTTCGAAAATGGTATGATGTCATGTTTGGGTGTACCTAGCTTATACATGTACATAGCCCTTGACTACGCATGACAACACACAGCGCATGACGCGATCATACAATATACCAGTACATTTGGCTGCGCCATTCATAGACGTGGCGTTACTCTATATATACATAGACCGTATGCTCAGGTCAGGCCGGAGACAGGTAAATATGGATCGACATCAGCTCACCGTTGATGAAGCTTACGCTCTTCTAAAGAGTGACGACGGCAACATAGAGAAGAGGGAAACAATTCAATTCAGACCGGACGGAGGTCAAATATTTATATTCGAGCCAAACGATGCAAGAAAACTAGATGACTGGAGAGTGGACGGGCATCGCTGGGTTAACCAGGGGTCTGTAAAGTTACCGTGTTCATGTCCCAAGGAAATAAAGAAGTATTTTTACATAAAAAAGCCAGAGGGTGGTGCCAGCAAAGACTTTGTGCGGAACGTTTTTCATCTTGAGGATCCAAGTAAATTTCTAATTCAGTATGTAGGGGATTCTTCCATATCTTAAGAGCACCCTCACGGAAACCACAAAAAAGATAAAGATATAAGAAAATTCTTTCGGACAAAGCCAAGTGCATTGAAGTCATGGACAGAAAAGAGCGAAACGGAAAACCCAAATAAGATATACAAGCAGGAAGTCACAAAGGAGGCAGAAAATGAAGTTACTGATAAACCAAGAGACTTGAAACAAATTCAGAATGCACGTCACAAAGCCTCTACGGAGCAGAGGTTATCCCGTGACGGTTTGTATAATTTACACGAAATCACCTATGAGAACAAAAAATTTATTCACCTCATACACACCTTTCCGGACCTTGTCGTGGTGTGCGGGAATATAAGGTTAATTAAAGACTTTGAAAAAAATATCAGTCTGGACAGCAAGGACCAACTTTTAAGCTACGACACCACCTTCCAATTAGGAAACTTTTACGTGTCAGTCCTCCTATACAGGCAAATAATTTTTACAAAAAGTCCCATCATACCAGTGCTGTTCCTTATTCATGAACGGAAGCTATCTGAACGTCATCAAATTTTGTTTAAGACTCTTAAAAACCTTGTTTCGTTTCCAAGAGTAAGGAGGATTCCTATTGTCACAGATGGAGAGGCTGGTATTATCAAGGCAATTGGTACAACGGAGTCACTTGTCGACCTCCGTTGTTGGAACCATTTGTTCCAAGACATAAAGCGTTGGCTCATTGATCACGGAGCGCAACGAAACGAACGCAATGCATACAAAGAGATGGTTGTAGACATTTTAAGTTGTGAAACTACTCAAGAATGCCAGGAAAAATATCAAGCCATGTCAACTCTTTGGAGTGAGCCATTCTTGAAATATTTTAACAGAGCAGTGTGGGACAAGCGGGAGAGTTTCGCTCGGTTCTCAATAGAAAAGTACACATCTTTCAATCCATATAGTGGGGTTACTCAAAATCAAAGTGAATCGTTTAACGTTGTCCTTAAAAACCTCCAAAACTGGAAGGAAGTTCCGGTTGATGTAATTGTCCTGTCTTTTCAAAGATTGCAAGTCTATTTTTTGAACGAAATTTCACGAGGCATGGCAGGGATTGGAGAGTGGACTTTAAAGAGGGAATAACTTTCGGCCAAAATTGGGTACGAAGATATTGAGGTAGAGCATGCCTCGGAGCCGTCAGCAATCGTTGAGGATATAAAACAGAATACGTTCACGCCAGCAGAGCCCAAAGATGCAGTGGTGAACACTGTGCTCTCCAGGGTTGAATACCTTATTCAGTCTGACAAGGTAGTGTTCTCCCCCAAACTGGGAACATTCACCATTCGTACGGACAGCAAAACTGCACATTGTGTAACACTTTTTCCTAAAGAAGCGTGTTCTTGTGGTTGTACCAATTGCCAGCACATCTTGGCAAGTAAAAAATGCCTTGGGATGACTGTCACCCTAGATAAACGGGTGAATTTGACAACGTTAAGGGACAAAAAGAGTAAGAAACAGGGTAAATCAGGTCGGAAAAGGCCAAGACTTGGCGATTATGACATTGTCCCGGCACCTGATGCTTCCAAAGAAAGCGAAAAAGAAGTACAACATACCACCGTAACGGAACTTGAAGGAAAGGAACCATTTTGGAATCCTTGGGACAGTATCGGAGGATGTTCCCTTGGAATGAACGAAAAGGCCATCATGGAGTCCCAAGCAGAATGGTTCAATGATAAAATTATTGATGCTGCTATGGGGCTCATTCATGAAAGATTTCCAGACCTGCTTGGCCTCGAAAGCACACTTCTGTCAGAGAACTTATCATTTGAAACTAAGTCCAATTCAAAATTCGTGCAAATTATAAATAGATCCCCAAGAACTGGTGGGGACCACTGGCTGTGCGTTTCTACTGTAAAAGCCAGTAATGTTGGATATGAAGTCCAAATATATGATTCCTTCTATGACACATTGTCCCATGACGGAACTGAAGTAGTATGCAGCCTCCTTAGAAAAGGAACCTCACCCGTTAGAGAGGACTATATTGACTTCGTCTTCATGAGAACAGATAAACAGAAAAACAGCAACGATTGTGGAGTGCATTCGATTGCAAATGCTACGACCATTGCCTTTGGGAAAGACCCTAGTCAGGTGGAATACAACCATGAAGAAATGAGGAAGCATTTGCTACTCTGCTTTCATAACAAAAAGATAGAGATGTTTCCACATAAAATAAAAAGACTGAGTGGAAAAAATGTAATTAGGTCGGAGAGGGTGCACATCCATTGCTCTTGTAGGACGCAAGAGTCGGGATTCCAGTTCCAGTGTGACAAATGTCACATATGGTTTCACCCTGCCTGCCAGGGTACATCAGAAGAAGCAATTAGGAAGAAGAGAAAGGCATACTGCACTTCTTGCCAAATCCGGCGGATGTCAAGGACTTCGTTTCAGATACCGCAAATGAGTAATATTTGATGTTTCTAATAAAATACACATGGTCGTTAAAGAATACCGTAGTTGTGTCTTGTTTTGATTCAATGCGTCGTGTACCGTGTGCGTACTATAGTGCAGCGCAGCGAGTCAGTACTACTAACGTTAGTAGCAGCTTGCTTCAGAGGTTGCACTTGCAGTCAATATAAGGTATTCGCGCGTGTCGCTTGCCGAATGGCCGCGTTTTCAATCAAATCAGTCTGTTAGTGTCACGGAGCCACTTGTGTCACGGAGGTAAGGAACTTGTGTCAAAGACCAAAGTTTAACCTCGATCTCCAATCCAGTGACCTATGAGTACGAAGGCTAGGCCTAGGCTATGTTAGGCCTAATGTTAACGTTATCCATAGCAAAACAGTAGCAACCAGTTAAGCGTCACGGTTTCATCACGGATTTTAATCATCGTCACGTTCGTCACGTCATGGAGTCGTCACGGATTTTAGACGATCCCACAAAATCTGCTACACAATTTTGCATTTGTATAGCAACTTTTCCATCTTGTGTCATCAGCAAATTTAATTTACTTTATACTGATGTGAGAGAGCTTGGCCTATCAATATCAATTGATGCAAATTAAGAAAAGAAGTGGAGCAAGAACAGAACCCTGTGGAACTCCACTTGTGACTTCTTTCCAAGAAGAGAAGTTACCATTAACAACAACTCTCTGTGATCTACCATTTGAGCCTTGAAGTTATCAAGTCAGCACAACTGCCCTTGATGCCTAACCATAAGTCAGTACCTTTCACGTTTGGGCATTCCCCTAATTTGTAACAACTTAGCATACTCATAATACCTGAGGGGATTCCCCTCTTTCACAACAACTGCACATTTTCAGACTAGGTATATCGAACCGATGCTCACTCAGCGAACAACTCAATGGCTGACATTTACACAGCCTTATCCATGTCTAAATCTAGCTAGGAAATAGCAGAGTAATTCTTTTATGACCCATACTTGCAATTAGTGTAAAACCTGAACATTCAACTCAAACGTGTCAATGTCAAAACTAATGAAAAATACGATTATTAAGGGAAATGCGATGCAAGAAGACCTCTGTCTGAGTCTAAACATGCGAAATCCACCACTTCCATGACCTTAGCCTAACGTACACTACATACCGCTAGGCCTGAAGGTCACTGTGCCAAATATTTTTCCTAATTTTGAGCGAATATTCCTTTGACGGTTACTAAAAACTTGCTAAGGATGATAAATGATACCTTCCAAGTAAAACATTCAACTTTTTGCACAAAACGAAGTATTTGGTAATTTTTTACGAACCTGAATTTGAGCGAGTGACGGTAATCGGTGTCAGGAACAAATCTGCCACCGCGCTCTCCAGATCAAGCAGCCAAATTTTTAAAGGGGGGGGGGGGGGGTATTTCTACCCGCTACAATTGATACATGAGTGCAGACAATTCACTATTTCAGTTGGAGGGGGTTACCCTAGTGTGGTATTAAATAACATCAGACACAAGTGTAAACTTCTGAACTCCAAGATTTTAGAATTCAAGAATTAAGACACACACAGTGTTTGCTATTCTATTGGATTATATTTCTCTTCAGACTTTCCTCTCTGAGTGCTACAGTGTAAAGTGAATAAGTGATTCATATTAAATAAGGTAAAGGAGATTGTTTTGTCTAGTACCAACTTTCTTACAATGTCATTGGAGGAAGGAGATGTAAGACATATGGACTGATCCATTTTCGTTGCAGGTGTGCTCATACAAATGAATGAAAGTGGAACACTACATCCCTCCCCTACTTGGAATTAGAATGTAAACATAACACAGGATGTTTAGCTTCTCAATCTTAGACAAAACAAAGATGATGTCACATGGTTATTTCATAACTAGGATTACACACATGCAAAAGTGCTTTGTTAGAGGTACAAATCGAATGAACAAAATACATTAAGTGTCAGGCATAGCAATTTATACTCTTCCCGCCGCGGAAATATTTCTTTGACTCACGACGTTGACACATCTGTATATGAAAACAATATGCACAGTTAACTTACAACAGGAAGTTCCAGTTTCCTTCAAATTCAACACATTCATGAGAAAATTTGAGCAAGTCCAAATGAGTGTGAACGAAATTAGAGACAAGGTTCAGGAGTCACATTTCATTACAAGTGTAAAGTTTCTAGAGAGTAATTATTGAAGGATAAAATAAAATGAAAACAACTCCACAGAATTTACGAAAAGTTACCTCTGTCTAAAAACTTGAAGTTAACACAATTAAGGGGAGAGGTTACTAGCACATCACCCTTATGAATTTTTTCTTTGCACAAGTATTTCTACCACTATAAAATGTATCGGCAAAATATCCAAGAAAAGGGGAGAGGTTACTAGCACTTCTACCTTATATCTCTTCAATGAGACGACTTGTTAGCTTTCTACTTGAACGAAGGTTATAACCACTTTGACCTTCTTGAGTGGTAGAATGCTCTCCATTAGGAAAATCAAGTTGATCCATTTCTTCTTCCTCTTCAGTAAAATTGAATAACTTGAAGAAAGACTCTAGTTATAGTTCGTCCATTACGTTCGGCGGTGACATTGAACCTTTGACTGAAATAACTTTGAATGGTTTGGGGTCATACGGGGGGGGGGGGGGTTAACTTGTTAATTTTGTTCTGTCGCACTAGAACACTGTCACCTACACGAATAGAAGACTGCTTAAAACTATGCTTCTTTTCGGCGTATTGCTTCATTTTTGTTTTTGACTGCCTGTCTGTGGCACGAACAATATCGTCGGTCGGTTCGGGTTCAATTTGGGGTAGCTTTACTCTGATGGGTCTACCAAACAAGAGTTCTGCTGGAGAAACATGTGTAGAAGAGTGGGGTGTTGCACGGTAATTCCGAAGAAAAACATACAACTCTTGTTTCCATGAGCGATGTTCGATGGCTGCGGCGCGTATTGTACTTTCCATTGTACGCATGGACCTTTCAACAGTGGCATTTGATTGTGGCCACAGAGGTGTTATTTTCCTGTGTCGAAAACCAAGGTACTCAGCAAATTGACGAAACTCATGTCCTTGGAAAGGTGGTCCGTTATCTGTTTTGACCACTTGTGGGATTCCAAAAGATGAAAAAATATTATCCAATATAGGAAAAATTGCCTTGGCAGATGTCGACTTTGTAATCTCAACAATTGGATATCGCGAGTAATCGTCAATGATAATTAACGAGGAGGTAGTCACCGCTTGGAAAGGGACCACAAAAATCAATACTAACTTCGGTCCATGGAGCTGCGGGTAGCTCCGACATTTGCAAAAATTCGCGTTTAGCTTCTGGGGTGCTCGCACTGCATGCAACTAGGCAGGAAGCAACTAACTGTTTGGTTTTGCTGTCTATATCTGGGAACCAAACTTTCTCGCGAAGTAACTGTTTTGTTTTAACTAGTCCTTGATGGCCTTCATGGGCGAGATTTAATACTCTGTGCTGAAGGGAGGAGGATATCACTAAGCGAGTTCCGCGCAGCAAAACATCCGAGTGCGCAGTTAGCTCATCCCTATTATAATGTCATGAAATTTTCGAACTGACATCAGTTCTTCTGCCTCCGAATGTTTTAGTAGTTGCTGCCATGTGTTTGTTTGAATCGCGCTAATAACTTTTTGTAGCACAGTATCGCGCTTGGTTTCATCTCTGATCTGCTCAATTGTCATGGCTTTGGTACGGAAACGTTAAGGTGCCGTCAAAATGTTAACATAAATGCTAGGTAATTCAACAAAATGATGATTTTTGCACACATTATCTCACCATTTTGCAAAAAGATGATGAATTACTCATTTACCAAAACAAGTCATTTCAACATTTTACAGAAAAATGACGAATTTCCAAGTTATTACATCTTAACAATTCAACATTTTGCACAGAAATGACAATTTTTGAAGTTATTGAATCTTATCAATTGAACATTTTGCAGAAAAATGGCGAATTACGAAGTTATTGCATCTTATCAATTCAACATTTTGCAGAAAAATGATAAATTGTGCAGTTATCAGAAGTAATCAATTCACCATTTTACAGAGAAATGACGAATTACGAATATAGCGTAACTTAACAATTCATTATTTAGCAGAAAAATGATAAATTGTGCAGTTATCAGAAGTAATCAATTCAACATTTTGCAGGAAAATGATAAATTGTCTAGTTATCAGAAATAATCAATTCAACATTTTGCCGAATATTGACGAATTGCGAAGTTATTGCATCTTATCAATTCCACATTTTTCAGAAAAATAATGAAATACTAACTTCATGTAACTTAACAATAAAGTATTTCGCCGAAAAATGATCAATTGCGCAGTTGTCAAAACTAATCAATTTAACATTTTGCAGAAAAATGATAAATTGTGCATTTACCAGAATTTCTCAATTCAACATTTTGCATCAAAAAATGATAAATTACTTATTTACCAGAGCTAATCAATTCAATATTTTGCAGAAAAATGACGAATTACGAACTTGTTTAAAACTATTATTTCCACATTTTGAGGAAATATAATAAAATGCGTTTTCATGAAAATTAATCAATTAAACCTGTTTTCATACCCAAAATTTCTCTGTGACTGTGTTTTAGCGGCAATCTGACCTCTTAACTTAAGACGGTGGGGGGGGGGGGGAGGAGGATAACACTTGCAGAGCGCCCCTAAAAATTCGAATTTGGTGTTGGGTCAATATGATAGTTTTATGCAGTCGCGTAGCCAGACCATTCGGTCCGAGGCAAAATTAAAATAATCGGTCCGATTTCATGCTTTTCAAACATTGTGTGGGTACCCCCAGTGCTTTGGGTCCAGTTCAACACCCCGTGGGGGCCGGGCGAACCCTGAATCTCTGAAGTAGTAACAAATTGTGGGCATTAGAATGAAGAATTTAATATAAAAATAGCCTTATCACAATGCGAACTTTACAAGTCACGAAGATCACAATTTAAGCATCATTTTATAACAACCTAGACGAAATGACAATTGATTTGATGACGCCGGAGTGGCTTGTCGATGGGGAGGCGGCGGAAGATCCAAGAATTACCCGAGAGGTCCTTGGCCCTTCTTCAAAGGGACCTTGCAGACATTTTCTAAGCGGAGAGCCACCACCAGTTGGCACGTAGCGTACTAAGAACATTTTTGGCCAAAATACCTTCCAGATTACAGGTAATGATACTTTCAGTGCGTTGTACGTTGCACCTAAAATGACTAAATAATTTTTACTTTAAGATCTTAAGAGGATTGTTGCCACAGGCGGCCACACCAGGGGTCCCCTGGAAAAAAAATCTAAGCTGACCGAGATATTTTTTACTCTTTTTCTCAACTGGGAAGGCATGATATGGGTGGAACTCGTGTGTTTTAGGGCATGGGCTTACCCTAAAACCCAACGAGCCTGAACCAAGGATTTAAAGGTGTGGTGACATGCAAACTTCATAGTTAGGTATTTGATGTGAGCATTAAATACCCAGCAAATAGCCGCAATTCTCATCGAAATCCATCAAATATTGACTATTTTACATAGTAATTTCTATTTCACACTAGTGTCATGAAAAACATGATTATTGTGTTTAATATGCAAATTTGTGAAGTCGAAAGATGAACATACCAAATATGGCTAATGTTAGCCTTTGTTTTTTTAGCCTTCATTTTCAGGGACACTTGTAGCATTGTAGCCCCTGAGGGGTTTATTAAGTAAGTTAAAATTGTTTCCTTGAAAATATTGATATCACTCACCAAACTGTAAACTATCTGATCAGTAATTTCATCTGCAGGATTTTCTCAAGAAATGGTCCAGAATGACCGCAAAAGCCCTCAAATTTAAAAAAATTACTCGGGGAGGACCCTCAGTCTCCAGCTTTCGGCTTCGAGCCTTCGAAGCGTTGAGTAAAAGGCTTCGCCGGCCACAGCTTCCCAAGATGCAGCCTCCAATGAAAATAACTTCCCTGGCACTTAAACTGCCGATGCCCTTGGCCATGTCCATGTATAAACTACCCATAAAACATTTCATTCATGTTTTGAAGTATTATACACTCGTTTTATAACTTTCAAAATCGACACTGCCTCATGTGCTCATTTTTCACACTAATAAAAAATTGAGGGGACTTGTCCCATACCAGCGACAAAAATGACATATGAAAGAAAGAACCATAGAGCTAGCAGCATATAGGTTTCTATATCCTGCTCTACAAGCACCTGGGGAGAGAAGGAAAATTTTTATGTAATGAACAATGAACAATGCTGCATTTAAAACTAAAGAAAAACAGTAGGCTACAATTAAAAGTCTCAAACGCTGTCTCAAAGCTGTTTTCTTATTCGTGATTTTTTGGGAGGCATTTGGGGTTACTTCCTGTAGTACATGTAGCTTAAGCTACATGTACTACAGGAAGTAACCCCAACCCCCCCCCAAAAAAAAAATCACGAATAAGAAAACAGCTTTGAGAATTGTCAAAGCTTCGTATACAAATTCTTCCATTACCATCGAAACCACCAACCCCATGGCTGTGCGCAGCATTGATAAGTTCCCCATCCCCCAGAAACTTTCAAAGCAAACTTTTTATCACCACCTATCTGTGTAAATTTACCAATTGTTTACATACATATAAAGCAAGGAGAGTGCCATTTCCGACACCGTAATATGAGACAGGCGCTTAGCGAAGGGGGGGGGGGGCACGAGCCCTCTCCTTGAGGATACTTCTCTTAGCTTTTCATATAGCTAAAAAGTCTAAAAATGCGATTTTCCAGTGCGCTTCGCGCGTACCCACTAGGAGTTTTACATCTCCCCTTTTTTAAATTATTGTTCCAAAGCCCCGGGAAACCCTCCAAATAATCTATTCTCCCCTCCTTCCTTAAGCTCTCTGCAAATAAAAATCCCTCTCTGCAAATAAAAATTGCGGAGTAAGAATATAATTGAAAAAGTCAAATTGTGATTTTTGTGGTATGTTAAGTGCCCACCTTATGTAATTTGAAGTTTAAGCTAAAATGCATCATTTTAATGCCTACAATTTCGTAAATACCCCAGAGCTTCCAGGGGACTTAGTCCCCTGGACCCCCACCGGGGCCCTTTTCTTGATACGCTACCCGCCAACTGGTGGTGGCGCTCCGCTTAGAAAATGGCTCGAAGGTACCTTTGAGGAAGGGCCATGGACCTCTCTGAGAAAATTCCTGGATCTCCCGCCGCCTTCCCACCAAGAAGCCAGTCCCAGCGTCATCAAATCAATCGTTATTGCGTCCAAGTTAGGTTGTTATAAAAAGATGGTTAAATTGTGATCATCATCACTTGTTAAGTTCGCATTGTGATAAGGCTATTTTTATATTAAATGCTTCATTCTCATGCCCACAATTTTGTTACTACTCCAGAGATTCGGGGTTCGCCCGACCCCCACGGGGTGGTGACCTGGACCCAAAGCACTGGGGGTACCCACACAATGGTTTGAAAAGCATGAAATCTGGACGATTGTTTTAATTTGCCCCGCACCGAATGGTCTGGCTACGCGACTGCATAAAACTATCATATTGACCCAACACCAAATTCGAATTTTTAGGGGCGCTCTGCAAGTGTTATCCTCCCCCCTCCCCCCGCCTTAAGTTAAGAGGTCAGATTGCCGCTAAAACACAGTCACAGAGAAATTTTGGGTATGAAAACAGGTTTAATTGATTAATTTTCATGAAAACGCATTTTATTATATTTCCTCAAAATGTGGAAATAATAGTTTTAAACAAGTTCGTAATTCGTCATTTTTCTGCAAAATATTGAATTGATTAGCTCTGGTAAATAAGTAATTTATCATTTTTTGATGCAAAATGTTGAATTGAGAAATTCTGGTAAATGCACAATTTATCATTTTTCTGCAAAATGTTAAATTGATTAGTTTTGACAACTGCGCAATTGATCATTTTTCGGCGAAATACTTTATTGTTAAGTTACATGAAGTTAGTATTTCATTATTTTTCTGAAAAATGTGGAATTGATAAGATGCAATAACTTCGCAATTCGTCAATATTCGGCAAAATGTTGAATTGATTATTTCTGATAACTAGACAATTTATCATTTTCCTGCAAAATGTTGAATTGATTACTTCTGATAACTGCACAATTTATCATTTTTCTGCTAAATAATGAATTGTTAAGTTACGCTATATTCGTAATTCGTCATTTCTCTGTAAAATGGTGAATTGATTACTTCTGATAACTGCACAATTTATCATTTTTCTGCAAAATGTTGAATTGATAAGATGCAATAACTTCGTAATTCGCCATTTTTCTGCAAAATGTTCAATTGATAAGATTCAATAACTTCAAAAATTGTCATTTCTGTGCAAAATGTTGAATTGTTAAGATGTAATAACTTGGAAATTCGTCATTTTTCTGTAAAATGTTGAAATGACTTGTTTTGGTAAATGAGTAATTCATCATCTTTTTGCAAAATGGTGAGATAATGTGTGCAAAAATCATCATTTTGTTGAATTACTTAGCATTTATGTTAACATTTTGACGGCACCTTAACGTTTCCGTACTTTGGGGACAGAATGTAAGATATGGTAATTCACGTATTCTTCGGCAGCTTGCACAATTCGCACATACTGCTTGTTGCTGCTTTCCAAAATTGGATGGCGCGAAATGTAATCGGCGGGGTTGTCCTTGCCTGATTTGTAAACGAGTTTGAAATCATATTCTTGTAAACACAAATTCCAGCGCTCTCCGGCCTTGCTGGCGGTTTTGATTTCGGATTGTTGATGATTGCTTCTAGAGGTTTGTGATCAGAAATTACTGTGAATTTTCCTCCATATAAATATAGCCTAAAATGTTCACGTGCCCATACTACTGCTAAGGCTTCTCTTTCCGTCTGCGAGTATCGCTGTTCAACATGTGACAGCGCTCGACTGGCATAAGCGGAAACGTGTGCCTGGTCATTGGGACCTTTGCGCTGTGCCAAAATAGCACCAAGTCCTACCGGACTTGAGTCTACGACTAGCTCAGTGTCCATATTAATTTGGATCATAGTAAGACATAACAGTGTCACTTGTCAAACTTAATTTCAAGGACTCTAGGGCATCGATCTTGGTGTTTTTGTTCCCACTTAAAAGTCACGCCTTTGTGAATTAATTCCCGAAGCGGTTCAGTACCGTGACGATTTGAATTATCTTGGATAAATCTACCACAGTAATTTGTCATGCCGAGTAGACTGCGAACTTCGCTTGCGTCCGTTGGGGGAGCAGCATTGTGAACAGCGCGCACCTTTTTAGGGTCTGGGGAAAGGCCATCCGCAGAAAATACATATCCAAAGAAATGCAGAGAATCTTTGCCAAATTCACATCTATGTTTGTTCAAAATTAGTCCCCTCTCACTTAGACGTTCAAGCACTAGTGATAAAGATTGGTCGTGTTCCTCTTTGGTTTTCCCAAATACCAAAATATCGTCACTGATATTCATAACCCCAGGAATGTTAGCCGGCCAGGGTTTGACTAATAGCATGCTGAAAAACTTCTGCCGCGGAAGATATCCCAAAACTTAAACGTTTGTAACGCCATAATCCAGTATGAGTTGAGAACGTAGTAATGTACCTTGACTCTGGGTCTAGCTGTAACTGGTGATATCCAGCATTCAAATCTAACTTAGAAAAATAGCTGGCTCCATTTAAATCATGAATTAGTTCATCAACTGTTGGAGTAACATGGTGTTCTCGCTTAATGACTGTGTTAGGAACACGCATGTCAACGCAGATGTGAATTTTGTCTGGCGCGTTAGTTTTTTCCACAACAACAATGGGTGAAACCCATGGGGTAGGTCCATCGACCTTTTCGATATTGTCATTTTCTTCGAGTACTTTTAGTTCTGCTTCAACTTTCTTTCTAGTCTTGAAGGGGATGCGACGATGGGGCTGGGCTACGGGTTGCACTGATTGATCAATGTGCAATTTAACCATGTGATTTTCAGGGTTGGGAAGTAACGAGTTACAAGTAACGCCGTTACAGTAACGAGTTACATTTTGTGTAACGGAACCCTGTAACGAGTTACATTTGCATTTCAGTAACGGAGCAAGTAACTAGTTACAATTCTGTGTAAAAGTAACTGTAACGGCGTTACATTTGGTCTCGTTACTTTCCCGTTACAAATGTCAAAATGACCACAAATTGCATTTTAATAGAATAAGTAACAGAAAATTTTCAAGTGATGACGCTTTGGTAGTAATATTATTTGCGATATATTTATCATTCATCTCTAGTATCGACGTCGCCCTCACCAACATCAAATTTTATTCACGATTAAAATCAGAAGTTGTTATTAGATGCACATGCTGCAGTCTTACAGGGCCACTTGATTGTCGATTAAGCTAAGTTTAAAATGTGATTTGCGTGTCAAATTATTTATTAAACAGAATGCTTATTATCCATGAGGCCGAATCTTTGTGCAATTCGTTGAAAACTTGAAATAGGAAACAATGTTCTAGGACTCTATCTTGACCTTAAGAAGGCATTTGATACTGTTGACCATACTATTTTGCTAAGAAAGCTTCGTTACTATGGTATTCGTGGTACCCCGCATAAACTCTTGTCAACTTATTTACTAAACAGGAAGCAACGAGTTTTTGTTAATAACGTATACTCCCATTCACTGCCCGTCGAAACGGGTGTTCCGCAAGGATCTGTTTTAGGGCCTCTATTGTTTTTAATTTATGTTAATGATTTAAGTAAAGCTGTTCCGAATATTTCAGTTCGTCTGTTCGCCGACGATACTAGTGTCTTTTTGTATGATAAGGATTGTAATACTCTAGCTCAGAAGGGAATTTGTACTCTGAGCCTGCTTAAAGAATGGTTTGACTCCAATAAGCTCACCTTACATCTTGGTAAAACTAATTTTAATATTTTTCATGCCTCTGCTAAAGCCCATTCTTGTTGTAATGAAATCGTATTTAACGGTACAAACTATCATCAAGTCTTCTAGTATTAAGTACTTAGGTTTTAATAATTGACGATAGACTGTCCTGGGAAAGCTCATATCACTGATCTTTGTAACACTTTGGTAAAATATGTTGGTATATTCTACCACATAAGAAACTTTCTTCCAGTAGGCATCGCTTTACAGATTTATTACTCGTTTATTTATTCTAAGTTAAGATACGCAATAGAGATTTACGGTACAGCTACACAGTCTGTCCTAAGACCACTTCAGATCCTTCAGAATAAGTTACTCAAAGTGCTTACAGGTAAACCTTGGCGTTATTCAACTCATTTATTATATAGTGAGAATAAACTCCTTATGATTAAAGATATTCATTTCTATTGTATGTGTGATTTGATTTACAAACACTGTAACAATATCTTACCTGATATTATTTCTTATGCTATATGCCCACCAAGACCTGACTGTCAACCAAGTACTCGTTTGAGCAATCTTTTTACTGTTACCTATCATAAAAGTTACAATGGAAAATTCATTTTAAATAATTATTCATATCGTATCTGGCAGTCCCTTCCCCCTAGGATAAAACCTTTGATTGAATGTAATTCATTCCTTGGCAGCGTTAAAGCTGAACTTATTAGTAATTATACGTAATTTATCCCAGATGTCATGTACATTTACATTTATTATATATGCTCTAAATCTCCTACGTATTCTTCTTTTCTAAATTCTTAGCTTTTCTCGTTCTTTCTCTCTCTCTTCCTTCTTTCCTTTCTTTGCCTTCTCTTTTGTAAATTTCTTTGGGGATCATTTTCTTCCCTTTTTGCGTTTATAGTTTGTTTTGTACTTTCCAATGGTCACTAGCTTTGATGACAGTTTTCTGTTTTTCTAGTGTCCTTCATATGTTCTTAATACTTGTTTATGTAACCTTTTACTGTGTGTCGTTGTTCATATGAGAAATAAATTTGAATTGAATTGAATTGAATTGAAAACTTACTTTTCTCCGGCCCAGCTGACTTTATTTAGTATATGTACTAAATAAAGTCAGCTGGGCCTTACTAGTTTACCCAAACTGTCCTTTAGAGGACACAGTCGAGAAAGTGCACGGTGAGAAACCGGTTGTCCTATAGGCATTAAAATACTAGGCTTACTTTGAAAGGTTTAATCATTGCCTTTTGAGACGTTGGGGTTGCAGTCCACCCTATCCGAGTCCGAGCCAACTCCCATTCTAGATTCCCGAATCTTGGGTACTTTAAGAGTATGGTACGTAACCCTCAAGTTCCGGCCAGTTCTGATTCCAATGCACCAATTCCGAGACAAGTCTTTTTGCCAGTGTATAGCATATCAAGCATACGGATGTTTTCGTTCTATTGTACATGTCCACCATTAATAAGGTCATCGTTTGTACTCACTTCCATAGCCTGGCCTGCTCAGTAATTAAGTTGATTGTGTGTGACAATACTTTACATCTGTACATTGTGCACAAATAACAAAGGAACTTTAAACACTTTTAATGTAACTTTCATACTTGAGAACTCGGCTGGAATGACCTCCGAGTACAAGTCCAGTTACATCACATTCCGGAAAAATTTCACTTTCGGAACCTTCTATTCCGGCCAACTTCTTATCTAGAAAAACGCTCTTGTGACCGCCATTGAGCGAGCCGAATCCGGATTAGTAAATTATACGGTGCCGAGCGTCAGCAAACACCGTGCATCCATTTATGTATCTAATTTAACATGTATGGTATCCTTATTTGATGAATCAAATGTATGAATTTAGGCTATATTATATTCTTTTTAATGTCCGTAACTCCTTACACTGGAATAATAGTAAGGTTAATTTAAAAAAAAAAACAGCAGAATATTGAAATGGTCAGGTGGCGTTAAAAGTATCCTAACAAAGCTAATTGAAAGAGGAGAAAAGTATCCGACTTAAAGCTTCACCTATTTATTGTAAAGGGAAAGTGAATTATGGACACATGGTCTGCATGTGTAAACTACATAGTCTCACCATTTCCATGTATTGTTTTATATCGATCCAATGTGAAACTTGAAATTTATGTGGAAATATCACTTAGTCCAACCTTAGTGAGTTTTTAAAATTTTTACCGTTAACAAATATAGAGCATCGTATTACCATATTTATGCCCTCGAGGGGTGAAGACTTTAATTACTGCTAAAACAACGCTACATCCCCTTATAGTAGCCGCTAACCTCTCTAAATTAGCCGACTATGTGATGGGACTACAAAGAAGTACTGTCGTTAACTGGAAAAGTTTTGGTTATAACCAAAGTTTGTCTAACAAATAGTTTGCGTAAGCTCTGACACAGTATCATGATTCGCTGCAGTTCATGATGAGCGTTAGGAGCCTCTGCCTGAATCCAGTGAAGATCAACAGGGATCATTGTCTTTCTTTGAGGAACACCTCAGGGTAACCGGAACAAATGAGGTGCCGGTCCTCTCATGTGTCCCCTTCTTACTGTCTACTTATGCCCCCTCCTCCATTTCAGGTGCCGAGGTACCGTATATTCACCTTGAAGTAACTAGTTACTTTTGAAATGTAGCTAGTTACTTTTCAGTCAAAAGTAACTGTAACTAGTTACTTTTTCAACATTGTAACTAGTAACTGTAACGAGTTACAATTTTGTGAAATTAACTGTAACTATAACGAGTTACTTTCAAAGTGTAACGGGAACAACCCTGGTGATTTTTCAGCTTTCCAATCCCAGAAAATAAATTAGGATATTTACCTACCAGGTTGTTAGCCTGCGGAGCAGACTCTGTACCGGCGTTCAAGAGAAAGATGGCGCTCTCTCAGAAATCATAATACACCTCCTGTACATATTCTATACAGAGTCTGCAAACCTTCGTCCAGTTTTCATTTACACGAATCCCCAAAATGTGGGATAAATTATTATTCATAAGAAGGTCACATGGTGTTAACGGTACTGACTATTCATGTCTATCAAAGGCCTGCGACGATGCACAGATACGAATACTTCTGAAGATACGATGACATCTTTAAAAGGTACATAATTATCATGCATGGGCTAAAAATCGAGCTAATCCTTGTAGTGTAGAGTCAAGCCGAACGTTAGGCGTAGGATCTTGTCTCAGACCTTGCTGGTTTGTACAAACTGGCCTGTATATAGGCCCTCGCATGGACAATACGACGTTCCTTTATAGCTGCATATACATGTACACGGTAGCAGGTAAGCCAGTAACTATACAGTAATAGCCGTACTGCACTGCATAACGATACAAGTGAAAGCCTGAATGAAAAGAGTTGGCTGCTGTAGCGAAGCAACCGGTCGCTCATGTTGACTCCACCCCTTACCAACTCTGATGACGTATGCATTAATTATAATAAAGTTACTTTTGTCTCGGAAATGAGATTGGCTAGAAAGTTGGCAGGCTATTGTATTGTATTAAACTTTGTCTGTGTACAATTAACATTAGGGGTAAGCAAATATTAAGAATTGTACTTGTAGCTGATAAAACTCAACAATAGCCTGCTTACAGCAGGCTACCAGGTTGTTGGAGACGTTGGAAGTAGACAACGTAGCGGCATTGATAAGTTGAATTAGTCCAAGCTCATTTGCTGTTTGATAGCTAAGAAGTGCACCAAATGCTCCAGGTACAACACAAAAAGTTGCAAAAGTGTTTTTATGAGCCGATTCTACTTCCATTTCAAATGATCCAGATACTGGAAGCGAGGACTTTGATGCGTACGGAATTAAGTTCAAGGAGCTAGGTTGCAGGCTAGGTTTTTGTTTCAGTTTGTCATAAGTGCTACCATCCAGAATATTGACAGTGGCACCTGTGTCAATCATTATCCTTATGGAAGTTCCACACAATTTAATTTGTACCTGCGGAGTTCGCGATGTGCTTGATTCTGTGTTGTCCACAGTAAAAACATACTCCTCACTAAAAGAAATGTCTGATTTTGTAGATGCTGACGTAGTTGATTCCACCTGGTTGACTTTTTGAGAGTTTGATTTGTACTGCTTTGGTTTACGGGACCGCTGACTTCCAGAACTGAACTTTTTGCTTTTTGACGAAGAGCGGCACATTGAGGCAAAGTGTCCTAATTTGCCACAACTGTTGCACGTTTTATCATGTGCTGGGCAGAAGGGTCTCCCACCAGGATGAGGATAAGTTCCACCACAGAAATAACACTTATTTTGTGTCACAGGGGGCTTGTTTTGTGCTCTGGGCTTAGAGGATGATTTCACCTGAGATACCGTGTGATTACTTGACAAAGTCTCTTTGCCGCCTGCGATACCCGATGCCTGGAATTCGGCAAGTTCCATAGCGCGTGCCGTTGATAAAAGTTCTTGTAATGTAAGGGGTTTTCGAAGGGCTGTTCTTCGTAGTCGGGCAGAACGACAGGTCTGAACGATGTGCGCCTTGATTTCTTTGTCAATGTACCCATATCAATGTCTGGAAACTCACATGTAGAGGCCAGATGCTTAAGGCGGGTGTAATACATGTCCACAGATTCATCTTCTTTTTGCGTGGCTTGGCGAAACAGGTATACCTTGTATTCAGTATTTTTCTGAGGTGTGAAGTAGTCTGAGAGAGCTTTCATGGCTTTATCGTATTCGTCGGCTTTTCCAGTGTAAGGCAAAGTGCCAAATATGTCATATGCTTCTTTTCCGATGGAGTGCAGAAGGAGAGCCCATTTACGTTTCGGCTCTACAATGTCCACAGCGGTTGAAAAAGTTTCAGAACGAGTTATCCACTTTTTCCACCGAAGGCCAAGTGCATGAATATCCACCGAAATATCTAACGGATCGAACGAAGGTACCGATGCTTGAGCTGCCATTTCGAGGCAAAGTTAGGACGATAGTTTTATCCTCGTCGCCAATGTAAACTTCTGAACTCCAAGATTTTAGAATTCAAGAATTGAGACACACACAGTATTTGCTATTCTATTGGATTATATTTCTCTTCAGACTTTCCTCTCTGAGTGCTACATGTAAAGTGAATAAGTGATTCATATCAAATAAGGTAAAGGAGATTGTTTTGTCTAGTACCAACTTTCTTACAATGTCATTGGAGGAAGGAGATGTAAGACATATGGACTGATCCATTTTCGTTGCCAGGGGTGCTCATACAAATGAATGAAAGTACGCAGAACACTACAACAAGGATCTGTCAAGCATCAGAAAAGGAACATGCAGAGTCGGTGAAGTTTACTGTTCTTCGAATAAATAAAATTCTCTGGGGTAAAAAGTTCTGATGTTTTCTGCAACATGTTGGTTGACAAAACGTCCTTTTGAACAAATAAACGCACATAGTACCTTATTTTCTGAAATTTGAAAATTATCCTAGCTCGAGGGCGTGTCCAGGATTGTATTTATGGGGGACGAAATATGCCCCGACACTGTCTACGCGGAGCGCCACCATACTGAAGTTGGTGGGGAGCGTACCGAGAAATTTTTGACAAAAATGCCTCCCAGGTTGCAGCAGGGAGGAATCCTAACAACTTCCTGGTTGCAGGAATTAATGGCACTTTCTACAGTGGGTATTTTAAGTTGCATTTAAACATTCCAAATTTTGATAGCCTATCCAGGGCTGGAGGACTTGAGTCCGGACTCGACAGTCAAGTCCGCACGTAAGTCCGCTTTTTTTGGACTCGGACTTTGACTCGCGCTCTCTGGACTTGGACTTGGACGAGGGCACGCTGGACTCGGACTTTGACTTGGACTTGAAGTCGAGTCCATTAAGTCCAGCCTTTTTCTTCATTCTATTTTATAATTTCATAATTCTCCCAAACGAAATGGTATGTGCCTGAAATAAAGCCGATAGTTTTCTTTGATGTAGTAGGACGGTCCACTGTACTGTAGGTTATGAGTGCTTGTACCATGAAAAGATGTTAGTTTTAGGAAAATTTCTCAGTTCCTTATCAACACCTTTAAAACCACTTAATTTGGTCTGTGATACAGTATTTAGGGGCGGCATCAGGAAGAAATTGCTTGCATGTGCATACCATTATGATAATACATTGGTAGGCTAGGAAAACTGGATTTTTGCTGACTCTTTTATGTGTGTGTGTATATGTGACTATGTGTCTGTCTTTTTGTGGAAATGAGGAGAGACAGGTGAGGTTGCTGATATCTGGTAGCATGTCTTCAGTGCTCTGCACGAGGGGTTTTAGGGGACGGCCCACCCTGAGTGGAAATTGCAGGAAATAGCGACCCCTACTAATACTGCCCCCACCAAGCTCCGCCTCCGCCTTTGAAAAAAGTTGACAATAGGCTACTGCTTTCTTCAAATGCATGCCAATCGGTACATATTCTTAAACAAAAGAAGTCATAAATTTGTAAAATTTTACCTATGTGTACTGAGTAGGATCTGTCAAAAAACAGCTGTCAGAGGAGTGCCTCACATAAGCACATGACATGGTTTGCCAGCTCCTACGCTCTTTGCATGTACGTAGCCGCCCCCTCTCTTGAAAATCTGCGGAGAACACTGGTTTTTGTAATGTTTTTTTTTGGGGGGGGGGGTGGGCGTAGATTAGATGGATTCAATTTAGCAAAGGCGTGACTGGGTCCAATAGCAGGGACTACTACAGCAAGCTCCTCTTAAACGGGCAACAATTTAGACTTATATACATTGTGTACGATGTCTATGAAGGATATCATATGCTGCAGTGTTTATGGTACTGCAGTTGTGAACATGTCGATTAGTTTCTTACAATAATTTCATTCAGTTTGCCATAAGGTTTTTCTACTAGTAATTTGTTTGGTCAGTTTGTCGTAGCATATTGAGCTAAGTGCTAGCTTTCAAAGCCAAGTACCGGAAAATACTGTACTTAACTTGTTTTCACAATTTTGGATTTGGACATGGACTCGAGAACACTGGACTCGGACTTGGAATCGAGCCCTTGGACTTGGACTCGGACTTGACCTCATGGACTTGGACTCGAGCTTGGTGAACTTGACTGCAGCCCTGAGCCTATCTCATGCTTTAGAAATTTACAAGTGAGAAAATTCTATACTGTAAATTACATTTTTGAGAGAATAATTTGGATTTCACTACTTTACTTTTTATGGGCTCTTTTTGTATTTGTTTCAAAGGCGTAAGAAGATGTTTTCTCGACTTGGTGGGGGTTGAACGTTGTTTCGGACCGCCGTCCTGGGGGAGGGGTTCTCAGAGGAGCCTCAGGTGTCCCCCTCCCCTTTGGAAATATTTTGAATATTTTAGGGTCCTTAGACGCAATCTGGTGTAATATTTTGCAAATTTTAAGGATCTATTTTTGTTCTTTTCATTTTTGCGATGATCCCTCCTGCTATACATGTAGGCGGACAAGATGACTAGTACGTTTTCCATCTCGTTTCTTTAGTTTAATCAACTTGGAGAGAATGCACAAATTAATGAATTGATAGTTACGCATTTGTCTCATAAATTGAAGAAGTCAAAAACTTGTAATTTATGCAGCTATCAATTGCCAGTTAAAAGGAAATGTACAGTAACGTATCGTTGTCACTAACAATGCTCAGAACATATGATAAACACATTAGCCTAACCAAGGAAACAATTGTGTTTCCAAAATGAAGACTTTATTACACTTGAATATGCAAGCAAGAAGATGCAACCTAGCCTCGCCTCGATATGACAGGCCTACCGTAAAAACAGTGGCGCCGGCAGAGGGTGTGATGGGGCACTATACTGACAGAAGATGATGCCTAATTAAGCCCACCCCAGATAAACCCCAAAAGCCCGTGTAAATTGTACATATTCGCATCGGTGGCAGTTTGCATTCGGAGCACATCCTTCCGTTGTCACTTTGTGCAGGTGATGTCCTGGGGGCAGAGGTCTAAGGGGAGGGATACCCCTCCCCTTTGCCAAGTTTTTGTAGATTTACGGTAGCTTAGATGCATAATAATGCTATTTTTGACAAATATTTAATTGATTATGTATTGGAAAACATAAATTTGGTAAATTCTTATTTTTGGTTTACTGTCAAGGAAAGATGTGTTGTTTTGGAGATCTAACAACTCCGATCCTCCCCTTGAAAAATTCGTGTTTAGACAAGGTAGCTTACATGCAAAATGGTGGTATCATGCTTAGATGCAAAATGGTGGTATCATTTGCAAATCTTTCAATTCATCACGTGCTTAGACATTATTAATGGTAATGCGTCATTGTTGACATTTTGGCTTTGATATTGCACTCGTTATAAAAAAGTGCAACGACAAATACATGCTACGAATGCAACCGTATATACTATTCAGGATATCAGATTACTCTAAGATACTCTAATTGACTGATTGATGCAGGGTCCCTGCAGAAGTCGAAAATGTACTTTTTTCGAACAAGTGTTTTGGTCAAAGTAATGTATTACTGCCCCAGTAATGGTTTCAAGATATGAAGTGTGTCCCATGACGCGCGCCCGTGCACCGAGGAGCATTATTTAAAAAACTTGAATTTCAGAGGCAGTGTAATGTGCTTTTTAGTATGTCATTGTAGAGCCAGTAGGTAGCTTGATACAGAAAGTTGAAATGTCAAACTATTATTTGTACAGGTTGCCACTTAAAACTGAGTTATTTTACATGAGATATATTCCTGAAGTGTATGAACTGCGCATCTTGCTCTTGTTGTGATCACTTTGTATTCAATTTATAGTTTTATATGGGCTACATCGGTAGCAAATGCATGACACCCATGTTTGATCTCTTTTCTTTTAATTTGCGTTAATAAAGTTTTTGAGTTTCAAAAAAAAGTTGAATGAGTTAATTGTTATTTCTTGACTGAATTAAGTTTCAAGTACTTTATATTTTACACAGGACTACCACTTTAATGGTTAATATTGAGTAGTTTTTGCAGGTTCTGATTATAAATACTGTAATCCAATGAGTACATGCCACCTAGTTCCGAGAGTTGCACTAACTTGATCATTGCCATAATGGTTTCTTAGCCATTCCAGTTACGATAACTCAAACCAGGATATAGTGAAAACTGCATCAAATGAAGTAGAGCTTATCACCTGTGTAAGGTAATTGTAACACATGAGAAGTATGTTTTCTTGACAGGTTTGAATGAAGTAGATGTTACTAGACTCTGTAAACTATTAGAAACTCAAAAAGGCTTGTAGTATTTATTTTATTAAAATAAGTACACATCATGTTTGTCTTTAAGTGGTGATAACGCATTTGAATGTAGCGGTTTACACTTATTTAGTTTAGTTCAATTTACCCCAGACATTTCAGTTATGCTAACTTATGAAAACGTACATTGATAACTTGAATTCAGTATGTTGATTTCAAAACTTTTTCTAAGTAATTTAAACATGGATCTGGAGAGTAGCATGAAGGTTTCCAATGAAGTTGTTAATAGGTACAGTTGGCAAGTTGATAAAACTTAAATGTTCTGTAAGTGTAGACTACTTAATAAAATTAAGGCAACATACTTGCCTTAATTTTTTTAAGTAGATCGGGTAGATTTTTTTTTTGAGTGTGTGTAACATTAAGATTTGAAGAGTATGCGACTTGTTGTTGGAACAGAAGAGTCCCGGTGGGATTTCCTCAATGTTGTTTTCAGAGAGGTCCCTATTGAAATAAAACAATTTTGTAATTGTTTTTAAAATGGTGGCAAGAAAAACCTGGAAATGCTCTTAGAATGACAACTTTAAGAATATCCTTTGACATCTCAGATTCGTCGTGATCGGTATACATGATAACAGTCAGCAGATTTAGAATAAAACCTCATACGTTTGGGCAACACAGTACCTGCCTTACCATAACTAAATATTGAGTTCTAGCATTTAAAAGCTCATCCCTTCTTTGTGCTTTTCATATTCGTCTGGTAAAATACACAGAGAATCAAAGAATACTGTCGACTGGAAACTGTAAACTATTAAGGTTAATACACATTCATAACAATGGTTTAATTTTTCATAAATCATTTCATAAATACAACAATAGCGAACTACTGATCAACACTAAGTATGAAAAGTTATCGATAAATATTGACACACACATACAGAGAAAAGAAAAGAAGAGGGAACTCTGGATAACATACTTTTGTCATTAGGCAGACAAGCCCTTTGAAGATGTTTTCAAATCACTTATCTAGCCCAAAACCACAGTCCAAAAAATAGTCCCCTGTAATCCCCTACTTTCTCCCATCAGTGAGCTGGAAGATTGCTTGCTCTAGCTAGCAGAGCAATTATTTGTGTGTTAGTTGTGATATCTTTGTTTATCTTTGGGGAACATGCTGCTGCAGGTGGCAATTGATCCTGTTCCAGGGTACCCGTCGAAATCCCCGACTAGGCGGGCATGTGGTGGTCACCGGAGTCTTACAGGAACTGTCGTCCGCATGGGAAACAGTCCTGCAGAGAGATAATTTGGTCCCCAATGGGAAAATCGTCACGGTATTAACCATCATGGTATTTCCATTTCAAACCATTAGAGTACTACTGTATAGGCAAATTTGTCCATTTTGAACATTGAAATGCTGCATGTTGCAACAATTTATGATAGCCCGTCCACACAATAATATCATTGTATTGCAACTTTTTGTATGGCAGATTTGATGAACAGGACTTTCTCTCTCATTTTTCAAACTTTGGCCTCGCATACAGCTTTACAATCTCTGAGATTATAGCAGTTTAGACTTTCAGTGTAGACTACCTAGAACCCAGGGATACAAACTAAGTATTGAAAAAGAATGGAAAAAGGTTGTAGTTGAAAAATTGCCCATTAATATCAGACGTTTAGGGTACACTAAACCTTGCACAGCTTAAACGGTTAGGCATTGCAGAGGTATCTTCAGAACCCAGTTGGCCTGACTCGGAAATCAGTGGTAATGTGTCGTTCTCACCTTTGGTCTTAATGTCTACCCATTCCCGTTATTTTTGCAATCGTTGCGATGGTCATACTTTGCTTTGGTTAAATGTCTTCAAAAATATCCAAAAAAGGAATACTCACGCCACGACACTTAGGGTCACTTCTCGAAAAACGTCTTTTGGTAGTTTCGTTAGTGAATTCCTGTAAAGATATCTGTGAAGATATAAAACATGTAAAATATAAGTTTCCTCAAATCTTGCAAAAGGGTTTGCTACCATCGGTGCTGTGGTCCAGCAGACAAAGGTGGTGCCGTACGGAGCGATGAAGCTTTAGCAAACGGAAGGTTTGGGGTTTGCTCTCAGGCAGGAGCAAAGTAACGTGGGTATTTCTCTCAAGACCAACTTACCTTTTCCAATCTGAACTGGCCTTTAGAATAAACAAAATTTGATCTGAACTGTTGAGTTGGTTAATCACCTTACATGATTAGCCACATGCTTTCTCCTCATTCACGACTGCTTAGCCTTGTTAAACAACTGCCCCTCGAGGCCTGAATTATGATCGTTACTGTAGCATAAAGCTACTGCGTAATTGAATGAATAAATTGAAACTCACAAAAAGTCCAAGTTTGTAAAACCAGCGAACGGATTTTTTCCCAAATCATTCATGCTGTTTTCAGAAAGGTCCCTGTGACACAAAATACGAGAAAGGAAAGAAGGTATCTATTGACTACAAATGCCGATCTCTTTTACGTTCAGTTTTAGGTCTCTTGTTCAATTTACATTTTTTGAATAAGTTGAAAGGGAATAAAGGTCATCTTTCCTTGATGTTCATAAACCTTCCTACAAATATGAATGTTGCCGCCAGCATATTTTGAATGCAAATGAAAGATGCATTTGTCTGTATAGAATGAAATGCTTAGAAAAGAAACATGATTAGATGATAAAATGTGTTAAATGCGACATAAATATCTCATACTAAGTTTTCTTGTCTGACATCATTCGGACATCAGTATTCCCGTGCTTTCGGCCCTAAATGTGAGCATTTGGTAAATCATGTGATTATATCTGATTCAAAATACAAAGATACGCCATATACTAACAACAATAAGCTTCAACTTTGCACATTACATGCCAAGTCGACACCCTTGAATGAGAGTATGAAGCTTGTAAGTGAAACGCAAATGGGGGAAGGAGGGTTCGGCTTTGCACGCATCTATTTTTGAACTATGTGGAGGACTAGCTTATTGGGAGATTTAATTCACAGCTATCTTTTCAACATCTATTTTCGACAGACAGCTATGGGACTACTACGGCTTTGACACCTCTCCTTTCAATACAATTCCCAAATCAATTATATTTTGTTCAGATTTTTTGTTTGAAACCAAACAAAATTGAGATTTTCTTTGCCTTTTTCAACGCGTATCCAATAAATATGAGGAAAATTAAATAACTTAGCTCTCAAAAGCTAAAGTGCGTTTATTTTAAATAACGGTGCCTTAGTATTTAAGAAGAAAACTTAGCTTTTGGTGATACCTCCAAAAGGAATAAAAACGAGTGCGCGAGATTTTCTTAGATATCTGATAACAGGATTTTCTACTCGCTTCGTGCGTTTACCATTGATGGTCTCAGCTGACACTCTATGATGCTCTAATTTGAACGCTTCTCCGCAGTGGCATACCCGGGAGGTAGTTATCTCAACATTAATTCCTATAAGACATCATAAGTGGATTCATTTTTAAAGCCCAGTGCAAACCTTAAAATGTCCCCACTCACACCCCAATAAGTTTATCGTTAGTGCTAGAAGCTAGTTAAATGATCATATTATGATTCTATTTTGTGGTCTGCCATTTGGAGATAGTTAAATGCTTCATTTAATGGTCACATTGTCATAAATTCCTCATAGCATCCGGGAGCTTACCCCTGGACCCCTAATGGAGTCTTGTCCCTGGACCCCACCAAAGGCCCGTGGGTCCCTGAGCTCCAACGCTTACATGAGCTCACTACACTCTAAGAAAAAAAGGGGTTCTATGGTTCTTTCTGGTGAAAAAAAGGTGATAAAGGGTTCCAGACAGAACCTTTTTTCTTAAGTAATTCCTGTAAATAATTCTCGAAGAACCTGTAGGGTTCCACATGTGGACAAATAAAGAACCCTTTTGCTAAGAGTGCACGACACCTCCAGAGACCGCGTCTTACATTTTGGTGTACCGCTCTGGGAAAACGTTGTGCCTCCCCTACTTTGTAAAGTCTGGGGACACCACTGCTTAAACGATTAGTTAATGTATAGATAATGACCCGGGTAGTTGAAGCAGTTATATGACGCAGAGTGAGATTGTTCGCTTCTGTATTAAATTGGTAGTATGAGCAGGCTATAAGATGAGTTACATGTCTCAATCATATTATAACATTCCTTTTTAGACTAATTTCCTTAATGTTAAATGTGTGATTAGAATTTTACTTACAGTCTTCCGAGATCTATTGGTTTTCCAAACATATCATCTGGAAAAGTCTTGATCTTGTTGTTGTTGAAAATTCTGCTCAAATGGGTAACATTTGGCACGAGTAAGTTTTACAAAATCTCGTTGAAAAATTACGTACAAATATTGCATATAGCCACTCTCATTACCAAGGCCAACAATAGTCTGATTTAGGTCCAATGAGCAATAAACCGTTACCTTCATCATTAGGAAAGTTATACACATATGAAAGTAAAACATGTAAAAGACCACCGATAAATAATGAAGTAACGCTTCACATTTCACCTCACTCACGACTTCCTGTTATGTTATCTAGAAGAATAGCCTTGTCTTACTACATTTAAAAGATTGACTTGGTCGTCGGAATGTACTTGGCCCAAACTTTCATAAATCAGCTGCCGCCCCCTAACGTAATTATATGCTGGTCACAATGAAGTTAGCCCACCAAGTGTTTTGGAAAATTGCATCTCCTTTCACAAACACTAGAAAGGAAATATGTAAAAATAGAAACAAATATGTACACATGTTTTTATTCTCTTGGGTTTGTCATTTGCCCTTGTTCCCTGTTTTGTTCGGACAGCTGAAAATTTCTTCTATTGAAGAAAATTGTAACAGGAAAAATATGAAAAAAAAAAAAACCACACACACACAAACAGAAAATCAGACAATCATAGAGGCAGACTGTCAATGAGATAGATAACTAATTGGATTTTTTGTGTTCTACATCAGTATCTTGAAATAACTGCGTACCATCGTCTTACTTAACTTACATGTCCGTTACTTTGAAGTTCGAAGGAAATATATGGTGAGGAATTTCTGTCAGAAAATTTCTCGACAAGAGACTGTATTGAAGAACAATGTAAGTCCAAGTCAGTAAAAAAGGTCTTGTATCGAAACTTTTGAAAGTGATTCATCTATTGAGGCATATACTTCTTTTAAGTTAACCTCAGACTGGAGTGAGCAACCATGTAATAATCCTATTCACTTCAAGATATTCATATTCTGTCAGAGGTAGTTGAGTTTTAGGTTGGATTACATGGACTATCAGTCTTGAAAATATCAGAAAATTCTGAAGAATTTCTATGAACGATTTAAAAGAATCTCTGAAGAATTTCCAAGGACTCTTTAAACAAAAGTGTTAAATATCTCTAAACAATCACTTTTACTTCTATAAAATTCCACTTTTACAATACAACTTACATAAAACTGGACGATCTAAGTTATATGTTACATACATCAAATATAAACCAAACGTTATATTCTACAGTACTAATTAATTGAAAGAACTTTTGAATTCTAAGAAGATACTGGTTGTAGAATCTCGTCGTATATTACTATACAATTTCTTTGGAAAGTATTTTTTTCAGTAGAACTACCATTCAACTCTATATTGATCAAATAAGCAAATCCTAGAACATAGTTTTCAACTTTCATGGGATCGAACATTTTGATTAGTTAATCACAAGCACAAACTGAACCTTTCCAGTTAGTACCCAATGGATACGTAAGAATATCTAAATCGGACTCAGACTGAAAACTGCTTACACCACTCACTCCACAAACAAGATTGGTAATCGTATGAAAAACAAAGAACGAAAGAGAAGCGCTTTTACTACAACAATATTTCCTGTACAAAATAACAACTACGTGTTACAATAAAATAGAAATATAAACCATTAAAACACTTTTCATAAGTTTAAATTATTCGATATGCTCATTACCCAGGTGGGATTATCTTGAGCAGATGCATATGAAAATATGGCTTTCAACTGATGAAACAAATGTTTTGGACACATCGACGTTTTGAATAATTTCAAATAAAATGGTAAGACAATAAGTTAATTACCACACAATTGATTAAACGCTTCATCTGACATAAGTTAGGGATTTAAATATTACATCAGTCTGTATACTTGCTATGTAAGCACTGAGAATGCGCCAAAATGGTTAATTTAATTGACAAAATGTTTTTCAAAAGTAAAATTTCAAAATGTGAAATGTCATTCTGTATTGCAAAGTAATGGCCAAATTGGTATAAATTGTTCCAGAACCTTGCAGATTTGCATAAAACAGTTGAATACAAATCACAGCAACATTAGCAAATGCTAACTGCACTTTACAGACCTTGTTATACTTACACATAGTACATGCCCTGGGAAGGCGAAGACGAGAAGAGTTCCTGGGGTAGTCTACTAATGCGATTATTATCTGCAAACCTGGTAAGAAATATACAAATTTACCGTTAACACTTACATTCAGTTCTAATACAAACGTCCAACGCTTCTTAATTTTTATAATGTGTCGTTGGCGAAATATTAGTACCTTACTTTAATTCCTTAACATTGCCTTCAAAGATGAAATCAGGGCATAGATATCTGGACGTACTTTTTCATACCGAAGTTAAATAGCCTCATAAGTAACTTTGGGTTCTGATGACATTTTTGACCAAAAAAAAAACATCGATTTTGTGGCGGGAATATGCCATATTCAAAAGTACACCTAAGCTGAGTTATTATTCAAGATGGCAATAAACGTATACGCACACTTATACGAAGAAGTATAGATATACAAATTATTGCCTATGAGAGTTACTGTTAAATTGTTTTGTCCTTTTGGGTAAAACATGTTAAAAGCCCATCTTCTATGGTCATTCTTTATAGCCTCACGATCATTTATTGAAACTCATGTTGTAAAAGTAACTATACACTGTGCCTCTTCTTACCATTCATTCATTCATTCATTCATTCATTCATTCATTCATTCATTCATTCATTCATTCATTCATTCATTCATTCATTCAGTCAGTCAGTCAGTCAGTCAGTCAGTCAGTTAGTCAATTAGTCACTCATTCATTCATTCATTCAGTCAGTCAGTCAGTCAGTCAGTCAGTCAGTCAGTCAGTCAGTTAGTCAATTAGTCACTCATAACATCCTAGTAAAGGGTTACATTCATTAACATGCAAGTTGCAAAAAAGGCACTCTGTTGTATTTTTGTGTTCTAAGAAGGGGACAGCGTGTTCTATCTCTCTGGAAACGGTGTCAAAACAACTGTCTTTGAACACTTAAAGTGTAATTAAAGTCTAAAATTTGAAAAATATATGTTAAAAAGCTTGAAAAATTCATCTCTATGGCTCAACTCCCATCTTCACAGGTAATTCCTGAGCGTAGATATAAAATTTTGAAGCTTTTCCTCAATTAAAAATTATATTTTGCACAATAGTTTTGATGTCATTCTTGTACTACTCAAACTACAGTCTATGTGTTTCTTGTTTTTTTCGAAACCTATTGCACCAGGTGCTAAAAATGATCACTGTCTTACTGTTATAGCTATATAACCCCTTTGCATTTAACATGCTATGCAAGGGAACAGTAAATGTTTCAAGGTCATATAAACATCTAAATTTCAAAAGAAAACAAAGTCAGGTAATGTAAGTTGTACAAGATGGGCATCAGAAATTCTTTCAGTTTGAAATCGAGTATTTCAAATTAAGTGAATGAATTCCAACATTTTCTACCTCAGCAAAGAAGTAAGCCATGAAAATGAAAGTTAGATAAATGGAGTTAATTTTCCAACCTCTAAAATTTAGATTCTTCTAATTTTAGATTTAAGTTTCACTTTAAACTGCATTTCATTCCATTTATACGGTCAAAACTCTACAGCCCAGCTCAGGTTGGCTATTTACAAATGTAAAAAAAAGATATGGGCATTTCGGAGAGATCTACTCCTCATGATAGTATTACCCTGTGATTGATGACGAGTCATTTCATATATATATATATATATATATATATATATATATATATATATATATATATATATATAAATATATATATATATATATATATATATATATAGGTAAAAATGAAGTAGTAAATAGTGCTAAAAGTTTGTGAAAAATTCCACGACGTTTCGGGTTTAAACCCTTCATCAGGTGGCAAAAATGCAACTGATCGTTGACACGGCCAAACGTACAATTTAAAAAAAATACACAATAAAATTGGGCACGGTAAACCTCGGCTAGGAAAACAAACAGTGTTAAGTGGTTACCACAAGTCAAAAAAATGCAGGAATTGCTGCGTTATAACAGTTCAAGTCTAACGTTCAGACCATGTGGGGACAGGGTTCCAAGTTTCATGATTAGGCGGTTTTCGGCAGCTAGGCGGTCATGATCGGAACCTCGACACGAGATGGCCGCCGAAACCATCAAGTCACGGATCGAGCATGTTGACGGGGGATTGAAGTGGGTGGCTACCGGGAACCCTGGGAGGTTCTGTTTGATTGATCTCAGGTGCTCGGTGACTCGGTCAGCAAGACGACGTTTTGTTTCTCCCACGTACAGTATATTACAGCGTTTACATACGAGAACGTAAACAACATTGGCTGAAGTACAGGTAAAATGCTGATGAACGTTAAACCGGTTGTTGTTGGGACCTACAATGGAAAGGTATATATATATATATATATATATATATATATATATATATATATATATATATATATATATATATATATATAAATATACACATACATACATACATACATATTTATATGATTCGAATGAACGCTATATTAAATAGTCGCATAGAGACCTTAGGCCATTTAATCTCTGACATAGGCACTTGTCTTATACTGAAATACATATATATAATTATATATACAAACACATACATACATACATACATACATACATACATACATACATACATACATACATACATACATACATACATACATACATACATACATACATGCATGCATGCATGCATGCATGCATGCATGCATGCATACATACATACATACATACATACATACATACATACATACATACATACATACATACATACATACATACATACATACATACATACTTACATACATACATACATAGTTTCTACAAAATATTAAAAATAGGGATCAGGATATAAAGTATTCAATTCTTTATTCTGAAAATTGGGGCCTATAACTCCAGAGATTGCCATCCTTCGACGATAACGCACACGGTAGTTATTTGGTCGAGATCTACAAGGACTTCACAGACCTTGACCTTTGTCAACACAGGAAATGACCTTACGGTTTGTTCATTCCAAATTTGTCCATTTCTCGTAATAAATCTTTTCTGATAAGAGTTATATATTGCCCAAAAGGTGTTAATAATAGTGTCCTGGAAAAATTATCTCCCTGTATTAGACTGTATCGAGACCTCTCGCAAGAGTTGTATTCTAATGGGTGATTTTAATTGTAATTTAATGTGCCCAAACGATGGTTATGCAAATATGTTCTTAAATCTTGTACACTCTTATTGCTTTGGATCTATGCACAGTCTACCGTCTAGGGTCATGCAACTTCAGCTACACTTCTTGATACCATGTTAACCAATATTAGTCAACACTGTACCCCTGGGATTTTGCTTGATAATATTTCGGATCACTTTTCAATTTTTGGTCTCACTGATGTATCAGTTCAACATACCTTTCCTGAAAATATTCCATCGTATTCTAGAAAGTTTACCCAACAAAGTATATCCTATTTTAATATCATCGTTACAAATGAGATATGGCAGGATGTGTACAATGAAAGTCATGCTGACGGGGCTTTCAACAAGTTTTATGATGTTTTTATGCAAAATTTTGAAACGTGTTTTCCAAAGAGTGTCAACCGTAAAAGTAATTTTAATAACCCTAGTCATAGGTGGATCACATCTGCAATCGCTAACTCTTGTAAAACCAAACAAAAGCTATATAAAAGGTACGCTAGTGATAGAACAAATGAAAATTTTGAAGCATACACGGCTTTTTGCAATCGTTTGACATCTGTCATAAGGTGTGCTAAAAAGTTATACTATAATGAAATGTTCATTAACTGTGAAAATCATATCCACAAAACTTGCAGTTGCACTAATTCTATTGGTCATGGCAAGGGCAGAAATAAGTCAATTGATGAAATTATTCACATATTATTATATTACATCCGTAATCCCGTCGCCATTGGTAATGCGTTCAATGAATTTTTCACCTGTATTGGTCTCAAAACTCAAAACAGTATTCCCCAAGTTTATCCCATCTCCTCTTTTGATCAGTATCTTAAATCTCCTAGTTCAAACTCTCTCTATATCTGAACTTAACAAATCGCGAAGAAATCCTTCATGTTGCGTATGGCCTTAAAAACTCCGCCCCTGCTTATGACGAAATCCCCGCAAAGATTGTGAAATCTGTCGCTCATCTAATTTGTGATCCCTTAGTTTTGCTTTTCATTTATCCTTCGAACAGGGTGTTGTTCCAACTGTCCAATGCTTTAAAAATTGCCCGAGTGATTCCGGTCTATAAAAACGAAAATGCATTTTCCGTTTGCAACTGTAGACCTATTTCTGTCCTGCCTTGCTTTTCGAAAATACTCGAAAAGTTAATGTTTGATCGCTTGTATAGTTTCCTAGTTAAATATAAAATTTTGTATGAATTTCAGTTTGGATTTTTGCCTGGGCGTTCAACGTCACATGCACTCTTACATTTTACTGGCATGTTAACTGATGCATTTGAAAAGAAAAAATTCGTTTCCGGCACTTTCCTCGATCTCTCTAAGGCATTTGACTGTCTCCATCATGAAACTTTGCTAAAAAAAAACTTAATTACTATGGAATTCGGGGTAATACACTCAGCTGGTTTAGAAGCTATATGTCTGAAAGAAAACAGTTTGTCGTTATACGAGGGAAAAATTCAAAACACCTCCCACAAGGTTTAATTCTCGGACCTCTTCTGTTTATTATATGCATTAACGATCTATTCAAAGCAAGTGACAAACTCCACTTTATTTTATACGCCGATGACACTAATATTTTCTGTTCTCATGATAATGCTAAGACTCTGATACAGACTGTAAATTCCGAACTCTACAAGGTCCATGAATGGTTTAATGTAAATAAGTTATTGCTTAATGTTAATAAAACTGCTTCAGTTCTTTTTAATACCCCTTATAGGCCGCCCGACCCTTCTATACTTTGTGGGACTGAAGTTCCCCTAAGTAACTCTGTTAACTTTCTTGGTATTTATATAGATAGGCATCTCACCTGGAGCGATCACATCCAAAGTATCTCTTAGAAAATTTCCGAGAATGTTGGAGTCATTACCCAACTTCCCCATGAATTACCCCGTAAGCCACTTGTTACCCTGTATAATACTCTTATTAATCCTTATTTATCTTATTGTGCTCCTTTGTGGGGTGATACGTACACATCTAGGATTTATCCCCTTTATATCCTCCAGAAGAGAGCCCTTTGACTTATACTAAATTACGAGCCGTTTGAAACCACTCGTGGTTGTTTTGCAAAACTGAACGTTCTATCTATTTTGATATTTATCGTTACCAGGCTGGAATGTTCATGTTTTCTTGGTTTAAGAATATCCTTCCAAGTATGTTCAGATCACTTTTTAAATTTAGACATGAAACTCACATCTTACACGTGCCAGGAGCTCACTTTCCATTCCCCTGTCTAGGCTTAACTCTTGCTTACAAACTATTCGTTTTACAGGCCCCAACTTATGGAACTCTCTCCCAATTCAATTTCAGTGTTGTAATACTTTGCTCTCATTTAAAAAGTTATTGAAAAACTATTTCATTCACAAACAATGTTGATCTTTTTTTGTTGTTATCCCTGTTAATTACCTGTAATTGTTTTCGTCTTAAGTTTTTGTTTGTTTAAGGAGGGCTCATACTACAAGCTCTATGGAGCTTCTTTTGGGTTCCTCCTGAGTCATTTTCAGTTCTGTCATACCGTATTATGCTCATTAATTATATGTATATATCATTTTTCTGAAAAGCGACTCAAATTAATGTTGAAGGAATCAAATCAAATCATTTAATGTGTTTACAGGGAGAAGTCAGATAATTAAAAGGTTACTACCTCAGTTGCCTTAAAAACAATACACCGTTGCTTATACACGGTAAGTTTTGGCTAGATCATCATTTCATAATTACTGCCACTACATGTGTGATTAGCCTATCACAGTCGATTTAACGTATTCTAAATTACAACAGGGAATTATTCTTAGACTACTTACAATGAAAATCTTCTTTTCAGCCTGGCAAACAAAGTTCCCGGTAATTCTTGTAACTCATTGTTGCCTACACGTCTACAGGTAAGATGCATTAAGAAATTATCAGAAATACTACACTTGATATGATACAAGATTTTGCAGCTGTAAGGCAGAACCTTTGAATAGCACACGTATAATAAAATTGTCATGATGCCCATCAAAAACTTAACTAGAGCATTAATGCAAAAGTTAAGTTACAAATTTATGCTTACAATGACATTTATTCCAATCTACAGCGAGTATAATGCCTATTCTTCACGTGTACTGGTGACCCACGCATGCATGGTGACGCACAGAGTTCTAAAGACAAATTTCTCTTTCAAAGAAGCAATTTCTCACAATCAAGAACGTTTGGGATGTTAAATTTTCTAACCCATACTAGTCTACCGTAAACCTAAGGTGTAAATTTCCTGCTATCTAGGGCGTTTGGAATGTCAGGTTTACTCACCTCTGCACCAACATTGGCTGGGCTTAGGTCGGCTTTGTTGCCTTATTGCACCCCACCCCCAATTAAGGAACCATCACGCACATTAAGAATCCCTAGACTCGCCATTGCCCGCTATGCAGTTAATTTCATAGACTTACATGTAAGCGTCGCCCTCAAGATTGATCGTGTTTCTACAAACCCTTCATTTTGCCCCTACTGGCTACTACAACAATGATAAAGCAAAACTCAAGGAAATGCCGGGTGCCAGCGGGCTGAAAATACTTGAGAACCTCTGCTTTAACCTGTTGTTTGTGCAGAATGGTCCAGGCAAATACAGTACTAACAAGGCAACGAAGACGATCTTATACTATATGGACAATTTCATAAACTCGTTTAGTTATCAACTTAAGGCTCTTCCTGAAGTAATATACAAGCTTCTCTCGAAATATTTTGATGCCAATATCGCTCTTGGTTGAAGATGTGCCACAATTACTAAGGGAGTGTATTCAGTTTTTGTTCTCTAACAAAAGAGAACAAAAACTGAACTTCTCTAACTTTTGTTCTCTAAGTATGGCAAACATAATTGCAAAACAGATACATGGGCAAATGCATGGCATAAAATTGGTCTGTATTTCTTCTGGAAGAGAAAGATTATGAGGAATTAACTTGGGTATTTATGCCGTCATTAAACGGTGAAGTTATTTTTATTTCCCTCGGCCATCGTAACTTAAGTCTATCATCACAGGCAATCCCTCGCACTTTAGGTTAGACATACAGCTTTAAACTTACCTGTTTCAATGGAATAATGGAAAAATTGTGTTATTTACTCATTTATATATTAATTTACCAGAAAAGGGTCAAATTATGCGTCTCCTGAATTTTGATCACTTTAGTTTCGAATAATTGACACATTTAAACAATTACTTATTATCAATGAAGATGCCGACACAAGGCAGCATACTACAATTTCAGTAAAGCAAATGAGTGATGAATTCATGAAAATCTTACCATTAGAAAATAAATATTGCATACCTAGTTTACCGACTGAAATATCTAACATAAATTTTGCAGAAGAGATCAACAAGAAAAACAAAAACCGTAACTTGCACGTACAATTCCCGTAAAATTGGTGTGAAGTACAAGAAGCGGCCTGGTAGAGTTTTCAGTTTGTTACCGGACAAATCACTGAAAATTTGAGAAGATCACTTTACTTAAGTGTTGCATCGATTACTTAAGCCACCTTATTTTTAACACAGTTAACATAACCGGTCATTTAATATTATAAGTTGACACCACTGGAATTGCTGGCAAGAGTGTAAAATGTTTAGGAGCAACTTCTTTATCTAGATTTGCCACATTTATTCAAACAACAGTGTTATGCAGCTATACGTTGAAACAGGGAGCTGTTAGGAAGGAGACAACTTTCTATAGCACTTTGAAGCAATGTTTGTTCCCGATGGTAATGTTGCTTTTAGCCTCAAAATTCCTGTTACAATTAACAGGATCAACTAGGATTAAGGGACCGTTTGTTACAATGACAATGCATACTTCTACTCCTTACATTGAACAGTTAACTTTTCGTTGCCAGCCGTCACACAAGTATATGAAATTTTACACTTTTGTCGTTATTGGTCGCAATAAATGTCATTTCTGTTAGCTTTACTGAAGACCTCCAAGACAACTTACATTTCGACTGTGTTTCGAAGTGATGAGGAAATAGGCCAACATTGGGAAAAATGAATTAGGCTTGAACAATGTTCGAAGCAGACGACGCATCAAATTCGTCGGGACGTAAAGGAAGAACACTATTTAAACTTTCATTGACAGTCGTTTAGTGAAAAAATCTTGATTACAGCATAGCCCCGTCGGTAACAAACCTCAGATCAAAGCACGTTATTACAAAGGTAATTGTTACAGGATTACTTGGGTGTGAAAGGGGAAGATATTTATTAGGAAGGGTAAAGCCAACAAGGCTAGATAATAGTTACAAAGAGACCTGTCAATCAAATTTCGATACCTGAATGGGATTAGATCATTTTCAAGTACTTTTTGTCTGTCAGGTCTGGTTGTTGTGTCTCCTTCCTAACAGCTCCCTGGTTGAAATGACAGGATTACGAACAATACACCTTGAATAGTGCTTTGTTGAAAATTTCAACAGGCATAAAGAGGACCTGCGGTTTAACTACAGTTTTTCGACACCATTGGCTGGGTCATGCTCACGTGTCTTACGTAACCTTTATATTCTTTAGTACAATTTTAGGATGTATATAGGTGGCGCAGTGCAAAGCAAAGTAACTTACATAAACTCAAGTGATTTCGTATACGCTAACACATCTTCACTCACTTCGTATAAGTTGTTGTCCGGTATTACTCTAATATAGAATAAAGGTTTGGAAAGACTCGCTTTCAACTCAGGTCAGTATTATTGATTACAGGTGTAGTTGTCGTAATTTTTGTCACTTGTAATGTAGAAATATAGGAAACTATTGATTACACACAAAATTCTCAGCTCATACCACGAGATTTCTTACTTTCCTACCGTAAACTACGTCAAATGAATGATACTGTGGCTTGAGTGGATAAAAATTATATCATGTTGCCCAGCACAAGAGTCGGTGATTCCACAGATTTGATATGTAGCATGTTTCTATCTTGACATGTTCGGAACGTACCGAAATCTACGGGGTAAATTATGAAATCGCGCAGTTTTTTTTTAATTTTGGGTCAGAAAGCCAATGTAAGACTCTCTAAGTACTCTCTCATGGATAACACCGAAGAGATCTCCTTTAAGCCTTCAACTTCTTGTAAACTGGTGTTCAAAGAGAAAAGCTCGCTGTGCTTATTTCTCCCAAGTCTTCCTGTGTTTAACTTTGTCATCCCATAAACGAGATTATGTTTCGAATATTACGGCCTGTCTTGAAAAAAACCCTTTAAGTTTTATATTCATCCATTTTGACGCCCTCTTAGTGCCAGCAGGTACTTCTTGCTAAACAAGTAACAAAGTTTCTATTGGTACAAACCTGATTTGCATTGAAACTCTATCAGCCTAACTATTTCGGTCACTGGGAATTCCTTAAGTACAAATATGTTAGACATTTTGTAGAAAATCGCATATAAGTGCAATTCCCCCCCCCCCCAATGATTTTTTTCTAAATCTGTAACATGTAATTGAGCCTTCCGGGGCACATTTGTCAAAAGCGAGCGCCTTTAAAGTGAACATTGTTTTAACTTTTTTTCTCAAGGCCAGTAAGTACATGATATTTTTGATAAATGCCAATTCGATTTTCTAAACTAGGCTTTTGTCCGTAACTTATTAAACGTTTAACCATTTATTGAATTCCAACACTTCAATAGCAGTAGAATTAGTAGATACAACAAACTTACATAAATTTCACCTCCGGCGTTTTAAAAAACAGGTTGCTTGGAACTGTTTCCAATTTGTTTTGTCCAAGGTCGCTTAATCAAAGCAAAGAAGATTTAGTGTTTTTGAAGAATGTTTAAAAGATTTCAATAATTTTGCTTACGTCATCCTCTTAAAAAAGAAACTACTTAAAGGAGTGTTATGATGCAAACAATGCATAGAAAAACGTTAAAACTGAAACTTGACTTACATAATTATCAATTTGCACTCGAAGGTACAATTCAATAACTCCGATGGGACAGTCCGAAGCTTGTTTCCAATAAGACTTCTGCATGATCATAAAATAACACTAGAGCAAAGCTACAACAACATTATTTTCAATATGGAAAAGGAATAGCATTCCAGTTTCTAATCAACTTAACTGAAGTGATTGGAAATACCTGGTCTGTTGACATAACGATACAAAGATGTAAACTCTAACGGAGGAGTTTCTCCAATGTACAGTTACAGTGTAATATATTTTTTCTTTTAAAAAATTCTTAAGGAGAAGGTAGGCCGAGATGTAACACCCCAAGTGATTCAGGAACATTAAAAAGCTTTAATACACTTTTGGCCTAAAGCTGATTACATTTCTGTGTTGCCATGATCTTCCATCAACGTTGAAGATTGAAGTACAGAATCATTCCCAGAAAAGATAATGTCAATCATATAATATAACTGCTTCTTAACTCAAAAATATCTGACAGAAAAAAAATTGTACTTGAAACTTTATTTAGGTTGGTTAGAGTAGTTGGTGTCTATTCTTTTAAATATTTATTTATATATATATATATATATATATATATATATATATATATATATATATATATATATATATATATATATATATATTTATATACATACAAGACAAATATAAACAAACACACAAGAATGAAATAACTTCCAAGATTTCTTGTTTATTATTTTGAAAATCACGACGGGTCTACCTTCTTTCTTCAAGGGTTAATACAGAATGCTTATCTTACAGTAAAATATATACAGAATTCCGAAACGTCGGGATTTATAAAATAATAAACTGGAAATCTTGGAATTACTCTATTCCTGTGTGTTTGTTTATATTTGTCTTATATAATTTAACCCAAATAAAATTGAGATGTCTTGTGCTGTAAAGCTGTAAAGTGGTGGTCATCTTTTCTGTACACCTATATGTATATATGTATATGGATATGGAGCAGTGAGCTTTAAGTGTGGAAAAATATGTAACAGGCATTTATGGAACTTACAGAGAAGTCATTCCGTCGAGACCTTTGAGAAGCTTACGTGGAATTATTTCAATCAAATTTTCGTCCAGGTGTCTGTGAAGATGTTACCAAAAATCAGTAGCACACATTTGAAAAATAAAGTGTAAGGGAAACTAAGTATCAAAGTCCTAAATGAGATTAAACTTCTTAATCTGCTTAAGAAATTATCAGAACTGAAATATTAGGTGTTTGCAGTGGGATGAGGCTGCTGAAGTTGCGCTTGAAGGACCCGTTTCATCACAAAGAAATTCCCTGAATCTTAAGTCAAATTTATCATGCAATAGGTGTATATAAATCAAACTTGCTGTTCCTGCTAGCCCTTTTTGAAACAAAGTCCACCCTCTGTAAACGTCCGGATGAAATTTGAACTTAATCTGGATTATTTATCAGATCTGGACTGAAATGATGTCATCCAGATCGTTTTTTATCCACATCTGATTAAATCAATATTCTGGTTTCCGGACTCGTGCTCCTACAATCGGGACGTCGTTAGGGTGCAGATTGAGTTTCTTACTATACTGTGCAATCAGGGGCTTAGTTTTGTGCTAGTGATAAAGGAGAGAATAGTCTGCTTTCTTAAAGCATACATTGAAAACTTATGGAAAAGGTGCACTGTATTTGAAGCAATGAAACAACAAGAGTATTAAGTTCGGAGATTCATGGCTTGACACACAGTAGAGTGTAGCCTACAGCTATGTATGGAGGGTGTCCCAGACCAAACGCCGAAAACTACCTGGAAATTTAATGGTGTCTTAAAACATTGCTTGTTCGCAGTTCGCTGTTCGCAGTGATGTGGTTTGTGGTTGTTCTACTTAGGAAGTTGTTTGAATCATACTCGCTTCAGTTGTGAGGGCAGCGATGTAGGGCATCAGAGTTTGGAAAAGTGGTTTAAAAATGGGGATGCAAGCACTTAGTCCTAGGGGACATAAAATGGAGGTACTGGGCGCAGGAGTCCGAGTGAGTAGTACATCATTGGGAAGTGCCGTTTCGGACAACCTTGGATGCACTTTTTGCCAAGTTGTTTTAGACTTGCTACTCACCGACTTTTGGTGATTTGACTTTCGAAGTCAAATACTGACGTGGGTTAACATTTATAAAAAGGGCGCTTTGTTAAATTATGTCTTTGCTGTGGTTCTTGGAACACTACCACCCAACTGAGATTTAAGTTGACTTTTATACTAATAGATTTTTAAACAATCGTCTCTAGCGCAAACTATTGAAGTTTAAGGCTTCATGTTTCTTTCTTTACTCTACAGGTATCTCTTACAACTTTTCAAGTCCACGTGTAGAAGAAAAGACATCTTCAGGTAGCTCTTCCAGCCGGTTGTACGAGAATGATCTAAATATCAAAAAATAAGAACAAAAATGATTGGATGAATCATACAAGTAGTGTATTTGTTGACTTCCGATTCTTAGTCTTCTTTCCACAATCCAGCTGCGAATTTCTTGGACTACCATTTCATGCTAGCCCTTGGGAGTAATACCAAGATGGCGGCATGTATGGCGGCATATGCTATACTGCTAGTCTGCTAGTCTGCTCAAATTCACTTCTTCACTAGCCCCAGAAAAGATTAGCTTACAAGATCCCAGTAGACATTTGTCGTTAGATTGACACAGAGGACATTCATCCAACCAGTCGGATTGAGTTCGAACAATATTTACAATTCGTCCCAGTTCGGACTGAGTCTCTTCAAGAATCACGTCAATTTTTACTTAAAGGAGCTGGGTAGGCGCCAAAACAGAATAAATTCTCGGAACCGCCGACTTCTTTACGTCACGTCCGGTTATGATTCTTGGTTTATCGACTTGATCCGAAACCGATGAAGCCATCCATGCATTGTGTTTAGTACATTATACAACTCACAACGTACGTATATTTGCGTTGCGTGTTTCAGTGCGATAAATTTAACTTAAGAGGAATTAAGATACACGCCTATTTCGCTCATCATCTGCCGGAGGTTCATGGACAACATTGTTAATTTTGCAGGTAATTCAAACTGTTTTTTTTTTCGATCAATGAGTTCGTTTTTCGTCGTAGATCTAGGCGCTAACGCTAGCCTAAGTTAGGCTAACGTTAGCACTGTTATCGATCAGAACCATTACAAATGGAAACGATTCAAAAATGTCTGTGCCAGAAGAAAAAGTAACGAACTAGAAATACAAAACACAAATTGTCTAATATCTTGCAAATGGAAAATCAAAAATCTAAGAAAACATATGCAAACGATATCACTAAATTACACTGCAAAAAATATTTTAAATGAGAATTCAAAACGTATTAAGAGGAATATTTTCAACATAAGCCTCACACTGAGGGTAACATCTCGTTTGGTATGACGTTTTCATTTTGGAAGTACGTCACTACCCAGCTCCTTTAAATAAAACGGCAAATGGACGTCTGAAATGTTGTAATCTTTTTGTTGAAGTCTATATGGACACTGAAAAGTCGGATATTTGCCTAAAGAATGTTTTGTTGGACTCTTTAACAACCTCGATTGGACCCAAAACCAACGTCGACCCGAAAGCAATATCTTTTCTTGGATACTGGATACTCTGCCCACAAAGTATGGTAAATTGGGAATGAGATGATAGTATTTGCTTTGATTGGCTGAACGAAATAAAAATACACATTAACTCACAACTGTCGCAGTTTTGGTGTTGAAGTGAAAAGGTTGTGTGGTATCTCGCGAAGTTTGTTGTTACTGAAAACCCTTGAAGATTCCAAATGGAAAAGGAAGACAAGATCAGAAAGGATAATGTGAGAACGTAAAATACTGCAGGGACTTCGTATGGCAAAGTATAGTTGGCTAAATGTGTAAACGTTAGTCATTAAACGAGTTAAGTAATACCTACACATTAAGCAAAGTAAGTGTATCAGCGGTAATTCAATTAAGTTTAAGAGCAAACATCAGATGAATATCTGTTGTGAAAGTTGCTTCCTATAACAACGGTAACATATGTCATGCATCCCTGACTCTAACATAAGTAGTGCAAGCAGGCGCGTAGCCAGACTCTTCGGCCCGGGGGGGGGGGGGCAAAATGAAAATTTTCGTCCCGATTTCATGATTTTCCAAAGTAATTGTAGAGGTGGTTCTCTCCCACCCACCGTTTGCTTTGGGTCTAGTTTATCCCCCCCCCCCCTCGGCCAAGTCCGAAGCTCTGGAATTGTAAAGAACTGGGGAGTGAGAATACAATATCGACTTGATATTCAAATGGCCTTATCAGTATGCGAACTGATAAAGTCACGTTGATCACAATTTAACTACTTTTTATAATGCGGAAGAAATGATAATCGATTTGATGACGCCCGAGTGCCTTGTCAGTGGTAAACTGGACGTAAGATCGAGGAATTTTTTCCAGAGGGATCCATAACCTTTCCTCAGAGGGACCTTTGAGATATTATCCAAGCGGAGGGCCACCACTAGTTGGCGCGAAGCGTACAGGGTAATATTTTGGCCAATAAGCCTTCCCAGATTACAGGAAATGACATTTTCCAGGTGTTGTAAGTTGCACTTCAAAATTATCAAATATTTTTTAGTTTTTAGATTTTAGGAGGACTGCTGCCACAGTCAGCCACACCAGTGGGTCCCCTGACAGAAAATTTATATCTTACTGGACAGAGGTAAGATTTATCTCTTCAGCCTATATCTCAGCCGGGAATGCAAAATATGGGTGGAGCTAGCGCATGTTTTAGTGTCTATGTGGACTTACCCTGTGACCCGACGAGCCTGAACGAAATATTTAACTATTTAAAATGGAATTGGATGCGCACTACAAACAATACAGAATCACAATTTGTTTTTTTTTATAATTACCTAACTTGGACTAGGCTATCGGTAGGTCAATATGATGGTCACGGTGATAGGGTGAGTGTAGATGGGAGCGGATGGATTATGCCGGGAACTACACGGGTCTTTTTAAGGGTTAATCCATTTAAGATTTTCACAAAGAGCAAAAATGAAAAAAAAAAAAACACGCCGGAAAAATCCTTTTTGAATTAAGAGAGCTTGCCCTGCAAGGCACTGTTTTTCTTCAATTGACTAAAATTCTTTCTAATTTATTCTCCGTCTCCTTTCTTTCCCGATCTTTTTTGCTTGTTTGTTTCCTTTATTTTTCAAAATTTGTTCCTATTTTCTGCCTAGAGGTGGTGGGATCCATACCCTCTGGATCTGCACCTGAGAGGATGGAAGATGGTAAATGAGGGACGCATAAGGCTTTGCGTAAATTCTGCTCAAACAGTCCTGTAAAACTGACTAACGACAACCTATGCAATTGTGATTTATTAGAGCGAAGCCTGCCGAAGAGACCATTTAGTATGAATTTCCTTGACATGCTTCACTTTACATTGCACACGTTATCTATCATATTCAAATTCAAATTTAGTTTCTCTTAACTTGGCAACTTTTCTTGACCCACTCATTAGGGTTCTGTTACCAAACCCCAATTCGTGGCAACGCACTGGCAACTGGCTCTTTTCCACTCATTGTGTGACTTTAAAAGAAAATCTGCACCGGTACAGTGATTTTAAGTATCCCTTTTTGATAGGGATGAAAAGATAAAATCGGGACGGCAGCTGTCATCCCTCCAACTCCCACACTGACAGCCTTTCTTTACATCCTCGTCTTTCTCTCCCTCTTAAATCCGCTTTGCTCTGCTCTGCTCTGCGTCATAGTCTGTCCTCGCGGACTCCCTAGTCTAACGCTCTCTATTCCCTTTCCTTGTTCCCTCATCCTTCCTCTTTCCCGTGCACAATCTGCCTGGCTTCATCCCTCGTGCCGGTTTCTGCATTCTGGGCCCTTTACTTTCTCATTCCCTTATTTCGGTCTTTTCCACGGTCCCTAGTCCTGCCTGTTTCAGCACTCGTCCCGTCGATATTTGAACCAGTTTTCTGCTTTATCAAGCCCTTTTCCTTCTCTCCATCCTTTCCTTCCATCGGTAATGATTCCTATTTTTACTGTTATTTTATTTTCCTTCCCCTTTTCTCCTTTTTTTCTTTTTCTCTCCCTCCTTCCCCTTTCCTTCCCTCTTCTTCCTCCCTTTTTTCCCTTCATTTTCCGTCGTCCCGATTTTTCTTCGATTTTTCGACCGGGGCACTCTGGCCCCCCCTGCACCCCTCTGGCTACGCTACTAAGTGCAAGGAATTTTGCTGAAGGTAAAATACAAGTAACGTTTATACATTTAGATATCCCTGAACAAACTTTATAGATGAACAGTAGACTAGCTTATATCAAAACTACATCTTACAGTGTACCATAAAAATCAGATAGGACTTATCTTAACTTATCTTAGAGATCAAGATCGAATATAAACCTTACAGAGTGTCTAGCTCACCAAGTCCCATGAAAATATCACTTTGAAGTGATTCAATGGCATTACAGCTGATGTTCCTAAAATAAAGAGATTTTGTAAATGAGTGTTACTTCAATTTTTTTAAGCCATACCTACTCATCCTTATAGACATTTCTCCAAAATGTTTATTTATAAATATATTATTTATATTATTATTTGTATTAATATTATTTAGTATGTATGTAGTCATAAACAAGATCGTCTGTTCTATGATTCCCATGCCGAAAGAAAAAGTACATTTTAAGTTATTTCAGTGTGGGCCAAGCCGATGGCACCGAACGGTGCGTCTTGTCGGCAAGATGAAAGACTTTTATACTTACTTTTAATAGTACAAGAGATCTACTTCACTTACAATATCTTGAATTAACAATAAAGGAGATATACTGTACGTAAGATATTTCATTGTTTGATCTCTGTTAACCTCAGATGACTTTTGACCTTCATCGTAATGTAGAATTTTTAAGTGAATTGTGGAACATAGATATGCAACACATGTGATCCTTCTTAAATTATCCGAGTCATGTTATTACGTTTCTGCAATTTGGCCTCTGATAACTTTACGTGACCTTCGACCTCCACCAAAATGACTGGACGTCTTGAATTTAATCTACACGCTAAGTAAGAGATTCCTTAAACTGGGAACACTACTGTGGAAATATCTTGTTAACGAGGTTTTCACAATTTGACTTCCAAAGACCTGAATTGACCTTTCACGCCCACCAAAAGTAAAAGGGATTTTACTCAATATGTAGGTCTTTGCATGCTCGAGCTTCACTTAAATAAATTTACTACGCTCACTATTTCAACATTATCATTCCAATCCGTTATACAAATGAGAAGGAAAAAAAGAACAACAGCGAAATTTAGGGTTCAGATACCATCCGAGGCAGGTATGTATCAGATTTGTGAAAGTTACTTTCTCGAAAAAAAAAATGTGTTAATAATTTTTTTCAAAATTTACTTTCAGTGACCTTAAGTGATTTTTGACCTGCGACTAATGTGAAAAAAACGTCTGGTTTATTCGACCCAAGACCTCTGAAGTCTTCAATAACACGTACACAAATTTTCATGGTTAAGTACCCATGCACCTTAGACCTACATTTTGATCTTTGACCTCCACCCTTAGCAACCCGGAAGCCTTTCTCTAAAATATGCCTCACTGTTCTTAATATATCATGAAACTTAATGATTTTTGCAACATAATGATAAAGTAAATAATGGCTAATAACCTGTTTCTGGCTAACTTTACCTTTGACTTCTGGTTTCTGCCCGTTGTCGTCATCAATTACACATTCACAAGTTTCTTTGGTAAGGTATCTACCCACCAAGGTTTTGGAAAAGCAAAACAAACGCTTCGCAAAACGTTGGCAAATTTGACCTTTTACGTATATTTTGACCTTCGACCTTCGACCTTCACCCTAAGAAATCAAAAAGAACTATTTAAAAATTTGCCTGATTGTTCTTAACATAATGTGATATTTCAATGACTTTTATCAACCTGCTGAAAGGCAAATAATGGCAAAATCAGTTCTTAACTTTTTTTTACCTTTGACTTGTGACCTTTTAAATTAGTATTATGATGTAATCAATTACTTATTTACACGTTTTAATGGTCAGGCACCTGTCCCAAAAGTGCGTCACTGTTAAGGAGGAGTACGCGACTCTCTTTTGTGTTCCCAAACACATCCCACTGTACCTAAAGACTTCAACACTCCCTCATTCCGACACTTAGAAACTCCGACAACCACACACAGCTTTACATATCTGAATTAGGTAAAGTACAATATCTCTACTCTCTATACATTTCATGTAAGGAGATGAGAGAAAAACAAAAACGTTAATTTTTGAAAATCGGTTAGACAGCCCATATCTACAACAACCACTTTTCTTAATTTAACTACACTTTAAACGTAAACACATTTTATAAGAAACTGTAGGCACAGTTAATTACAAGAAAAGCAAATCTGTAAGGGCCAGTTACGTGATAGGTTAAAAGCTCTAGAAACTGCGGAAATCAAGCTTGTTTTCTGTGCACAAGAGCTTAAAATGCACAGCGAAGTTATAGAGAATATACTTCCTCAAAAAATTCCAAACCAGAAAAACCTCTCAATGTCCCAGGTTGAATTGCTTGCCTCCATTGGGGATGCAGTTTCTGTTCTGTGACATCATATGTGTGAAGCCTGCAGTTATGGTGTCATTCACCCAAGCAGTTTCCAGTGTTTTTCATACATTACATGAAAATTAAGATACATTTGACTTTAATATGAATCCTTTAAAACTTAATAATGGACACAAAGGTTGCCTTATACCAAAAAATTGAAGCAGGTAGAAGGGAAATAATTGGTCTAGTAGTGTCAATTAAGGTCATTCAAGTCCAATCGTCATTAAGATGATCATGATCTAACTACATGTCTTTATACAGGACAAAAGATACCTTTGAACACTTGGCTTCGATCGTCACCCAATTTGCACGACTTCTGACACAAGTTCGAGGTAAACAGGCATTTTCTAGCGTTTTTGCTTCAATAATTCATCGTTTAAGTAATGTTTACTACAATGCATGGATTTGTCAATTAATGTCTGTTTCTAAGTTGGGGCAACAACAAACTGTATATTCCACTAAAGATAAAGTTTGAATAGATTTTTCGTTATTCACGAACTGAATAATGTTGCATGGGTACAAAACTAATGGGCCAATAAAAGTCAATCAAATTCTAACGTTCTTATCTCTTTCTGTTTTACTTCATATAATATGAAGGTGCTGATTGATCGCTTAAAGGTTCATACCTAGCAGGTCCGTACGCAAGATTTTTCAAGAGGGGATTCGAATATACCTTGCGTCATGTTTTGCTTGCGCGTACATGTTGCGGAAAAACGTGAAACAAACATGTTTTGTACACTACATCACTACACTACAAAACAGGTTTACACTACTTTTCCTGGGAGTGAGCAAGGGGAAATAGGAATCATATGGGTCTAAGATTTATTAGCAAATTTTAGAATACTTTTTCTTGGCTTCCTGAGCGTATTGACTTTCAGGATCTTTTGGGTGCATCCGAAGAGGGGAGAAAAAGGTCGTTGGAAGAAAAAGAAAAGGAGAATATTATACTTTAATTCTTGTAAATAATGTTACGCACGTTATGGTTCTCTTGATATTTGATTGCTCCATGCATGTTACCGTCTTGCGTCTACGGGGGTTGCACATTATACGTCTAGTTTTCGGAAAAGTTTACCAGAGAACTATTTCTTGTATATTATTGCTCTTACTCATCAGATGAAGAGTGTAAACTGTGACGAATTCCCGCAGCGAGACAAAATTTTGAATTAAAAAATAAAATTTTGAATTATAAAAGTTTCATCTAGACTGAGTACCTAAGTGTAGACCCTTTCAATTTCTAATCAAAATATGTCTACAAATTAAGAAGGCAATGCTGAATTAATCCTCTAAATCTTTCAATTTTCATGAACTATGTCTTCTAAAATACAACGTTGTGTTCCTGCTTAACCACACATAAACCAAAACCAATCGGCATAAGTAAAACACCCCTTTTCATTGAATAATGCTAATATTTTCGTTTTAAAGGTAGTGGTTATAAGCATAGTCATGGGGTTGTATGCGGGTGAAAATTTTGATAGTTTTCGAAACATAAAAAGGAAAAAAAAGTTATCGACTGTCGTGGTCTACAGGGAATGACATGCACTGTATCGTATCTACCTTTTCTACGAAGGCGAAATGGTCACATCCCAACTCGTTTACCGTACCGTGAGGCAGGTGCAATGACAACTAATTGATTGATGGGTACGTGTAGTAAGGGTGAGACTTATTCTGCAATATTTAGCCAAATGTGAGAGAAAAGTGAGAAAGCTATTTAAGTTTTGGTTCTTGTTGAAGAAATTTAAACACCCCTTAGAAGCAAGTAGGTAAAATGCAGGTAAAATGTCGGGAGGCCGTCCGTCGAAGGGGATAACACATTTTATCGCGGCATGAGTGACTATGGCTCCTTGACCAGGGCCCTGACCTATGCCCTCTCCATACTTTGAGCTGAGACCAAAAAATTGGAAACCCCCTAGACTGCAGAATAACTTATTCTAAAGCATATCTTTGCAGGTTTTCGTCTATCATACATCGGTCGCCAGTATAAGATAGATACCTGGAGTCATGAGTTACGGCAAATTGCACTCTAAAATACTAACTTTGTCAATAGAAATTCTCGTCTATCATATATGAGATCCCGATCGAGTGTCAGAGAAACTGTGGCATCACAAACTCTCTAGACTGCCTGAAATTGCGCTCTAAAACACATTTGTCATCGTATATAGTTCAATGTCGTCTGTCTGCGTGGGGAGCCAAGTATGGTTAGAGGGGACATTAAACTGAAATTAGAGTTCATAGCAGCGGCCTCAACCGCCGTTTAATCACCCGTTGGTCTATAATATTAATAAAAAATAAAACCGTATGGTCATCTTTTGGAAATTTACATCAGTCGGAAACAGATCAGTCATTACCGTACAAGAGAAGGAGTGTGCCAAAGAAAGAAAATGTACATATAGCCTTACCCAGTATTGAACATTGTGTAATCGACGGAAATCGAGCCAACGATACTGCGCGCGAAGCCCACCGAAACATGGAGGTATTGGGATAATGACTTTTTCATGCTATTATGTTATCCTAATATTCGTATGAAATGTTTTTAACTTGTAACAATCTCACCTTCTGCATTGCAAAAGGGAGGAAAAGGAAATCTAGGTAAATATGAACCACCCCTAGTTCACAAAGGGGGTTGGATATCAAAGGGGATTCGATTTTAAAAAACGAGCCCAAAACGAAACAAACCACTCGAAACCCCCACCTTGCGTATGGGCCTGCCTAGAATAAGATATATATATATATATATATATATATATATATATATATATATATATATATATATATATATATATATATATATAAAAGCTAATTCCCACCTTAAGGGGAAATTGTTATATCTGCTTGTACATAGGGCGAAAAAAAGATAATAAAATACATAAGAAATAAATTCGCCCTAACGTCTAAAAATATAATTAACGTTATTTCAATGGCCAGCCATCCGTTCGTGTTAACAGCTAGGTGTCCGTAAATTTGAAAACTTTGAAGTAATGGCATCTAGTTTGTAAATCTAAGAGGGCGCCCTTGTAATTTTACGTATTCCTATAGAAAAAGTGTGTGGAAACGTTAAGGCGAAACTTATATTTCACCCGAAAATTTTTTTCCCCTTAAGGTCGACTTTTCAACAACAAGTTTCCCCCTAAGTGCCGAGTTAGAGAAATATATATACATACATACATATATATATATATATATATATCTGTTCAAAAAGTACTTACAGTTTAATCAATGACCATTATTGATGACAATATTTCTAGGCAGGTTTTGCAATTCATTGTTGAGAAGACTCATTGGGAGGAAATTTTTGTATAATGTATTTAAAAACACGCTTTCAAAGAGTATTCAAAACTGTAGATTCATAAAACTAAATTATGTCCAGTCAAACTTGCACAAATTTTTTCACAAAACATTTTCATAAAACTATGTTTAGCCTTATTAACTGTGGAGACCAAACAGTGTTAATTCTCATATGCAACCCTAGTCTACAATGTAAGTAATATTTATTCAAATATTTATGTTTTACATGCATTACACCCCACATCAAATTGTAAAACTGGAACTTAAAGTTTGATTTTGTTAAAGACGATAATTGAAATGGAAAATGTCTTACTTACAGAAAAGACAATTTATTCAGTTTGTGAAAAGCATCTTGCCGAATGGTTTTAATCTTGTTATCTTCTAGTTGTCTGGAACAGAGAGGTAATTCATTTTCTGATGACATACATTCTTGTGAGCCGATTTTAATTTACATCAACTTAGAAACAAATTTAAGTAGCACTGAAATGAAACAGTATCATTTGCATACGGTTTGGCATATTTAGAAAATAGTAATCATATGATGCAGTATGCTAAGGGTTTTTTAAGTTATCTGTAACAATGGGGATGTCTCTGTTGTTCTTTATTACAATTTCAGTTGTGAACATCGTTGGATGTAGTAGTCATCTACTTAATTTTGTACTTTTTCATATCTGAATATCACCATGTCCTTGGTCATGCAGGATCTTACTAGTACGCTTATGTTATTTTGTGCTTAAAAAGCCTAACATTTAGAATAACTTATACTTAGTTTATGATGTTAATGCTACAATTAGGGGTACTGTTTAGAAACCCAAACCTACTGGCAAGGAATTTATACTCGAAAAAAGGTTTAATGATTCAGGGACACTCTTGCTTTTTTAATCTGTCTGGGTAGATTGTATGATGCAATACAATGGTATGCTATTCTGCAGCTGGGGTTTTGAGTATTTTCTTTTTACATAGTAGGACTCTAAAACAGATTGCACTCCCAACAGCTTTAAGCACAATTACTACCCTTTTGCCATGTATTATGAAACGTTGAAAATGTCGTCCGGTACAGTAAGTGAAAATGATTGTTATCATTGTTCATAATTATAGCCTCAACTATATCACTTTTAATCATAACTGCCTTTGAGTTATCTTTAGGCATTTTAAGTGGTTGTGCAGGAATGAAACTACAACCTTTTTAGGAAAGTTGTGTCAAAACTAATCCATTTTACATATTTTGGGCATACTGAAAGCATACTTGGTGCTTTCTGTCTAGAAGGCCTTTTCATATAAGAATATCGGTCATATTGTTAGCAAAAAGTAGATAACTTTCTTGAGAAAATGTGTACGGTATATAACAGTTACAACTTTTAATCCCTAACTTCCCTCTTGACTACGTCCTAAACAGTACTAACACTTTGCAAGGTACATAGCTATTTATTTCAATATTTCATACGTGGCTGTGTAGATGTGGAATGCATTAGTAGATGAATAGATCTTGACATTAAGAAGTGCTATTTATCAAAGCAACTGTGTCAGAATTATTTGCCAAATACAGGTTTTTCTACAGTTTTTGGAAGCACGCTGTTGTAATTTTGGTGAACGATACATCTGCAGGGCTGGTAGGCTTATAGTCTATTAAGTGAGAATGCTGATTTGTTACATCCTGCTTAATTGCAATAAACTAATTTACAACCTGACAATATATACAGCACACAATTTTGGTTGTTTGAAGTTTTACACTTGTTCTCCGAGTTTTCACTTCTTATGATGTGTTAACTCATGTGTGCGTTAAGCAAGATGCAGCTATCTCTCTGTCACTTGTCAGCTTGTAACTTACATGAATGTAACATTTCTTGGAATGTTGAAAGGAACTTCCTTAATTCCACGTTCAGCACAATTAACAAGATATCCGTCCTCGGTTTCAACACAGAAGCAGACACCATGGTCACCACAAGCTTCTTGCCCTGCTGAACAAAACATATATCCTCTGACTTCACATAACTGTACCGGTTAAACCTTGAAATCCAACTAAGCAGCAATGAAACGTAAGTGTTAACGCTAAACAAAGCCGCATCACAAATTGTTTTACTTAGAAAGGGAGGGCAACTATTGATTTGTACATTTTTAGCCGCTTACATTATGACTCCAAATTAAATAAAACCAGATTTTTGCCGTATTAGTTACCGAAACTATTATGAAATATACATCAAATTAGAAACTTAAGTTCTTCTGAGTCTCTCTGAATGTAGCGAGTATATTCAAGCACTTTAAAAATAGTAGATGTTCAATTGAAGTAAAAACACTAACTTTCAAGTTTGTGGCAATGCAGGATCTTCAAAAGATTGAAACACAGGACAGCTAAAAATACTAGTGTTGTCATGTTTCCATGTCCTTGCGTTTGCCCGACCTGCGGATCATGTAAATGAGACAAAATTCATCGCCTTCTAAGTTTATTCCTATAGGGAAAATATTGCTGTTAAAATTTCACCTGATATGAACAAGCATCTAAAATTAGAATGGAAAGGATATATCCGAGCTGCTCTTGTGTACAAGTGACATCGCTTTGTCACGTTCATCCAATATCGGGCAATATTTCTCTTTCCTATGTTATAGACATAAAGGTTGTTGAGGCAGCTTATATATTACAGCATAACACAGTTGTTAGCTAAAATTTCACAGTGTGTGCGCACGCTCAATAAACTAATCATAATTTGCAATGAGGCTTTCAAAACAAGTTTCATAAAATGTGTACTCCCGTATCTTAAATTAATAGCCAAAGACCAAAGTCGTACTAATCTTTGCTGAGCTTCCAAAAATAAAAACAAACTTTACCCGTTATTTTGAAAGGAAATATGTCATTTGTATTTTCGTTTCAAATAAATTGTGCCATATTATTCATGTATAGTACAAAGTAATAGGCCTACATGAGCTTTATTTTAGCGGAAAGCAGCGGAAAATAAAGTTTTAAGCTCGAATATGCGCATTGCAGGAAAATTGTTATGCAAATTACTACGTTTATCATAGGACAATAGCCATAATAATTGTTTGTATTATTGACGGTCTCATGCACCAAGTCACTTTTCAAACAACGTTAATGTAGTCAATGACGATAAACACCTACCTCGACTAAATAACTCCAACAAAGTGTGTCTGCCAAGATAAGGCCGCTTCTGTAATACGATATTAAAATAGTACAGGCTCGGTTTTTGTTCCTTTAAAAGTTGTTATAAAATATTAATACATCAACACATAGAATTTAACAAAAATCGAAATGAAGAAATTCTTTTACAAACAATTTTATCTCAAATGTTGGGGAAGAGAACATAGTGCTCAATGGATTCAAGTCTTTATCTAACTAATATGTGCTAAATAATTACTCAAGGCATATGGGTTAAGAAAATTATGCTAGTACGAAGACAATTAAAGTAAATTGTCAGTCTCTTTATATGACTGACATTTTACAAATCCTTCTTAATTATGTACTTATTTTGCAAATAGGAAACAACCATTGAAGGCAATAGACGTACATTTTCCTTAGTTTATCTATATACTTGCCAACTGAATACCTTTAGTTGATTCCTTCAAGAAGGACTCCAACGACGTTAAGGTATCATTACGCAGCTCATGTATCAAAGAACTGATTATTTTGAAGCCCAAATGAGTGTAATTATATCATACACCTTTGATCTCACACGTTACGCACGTAGGATCTTTACTGCATTGTTCACATCGTCAGAGCGCTCAACAATATCATCGAAATTTGTATGTAATCTGTCACGGTATTATTAAATCTAATTTAGGAAACGAAAGAAATTTTTTTAACTATATTAACTTTGATAATTGTTTCTACAGCTGTGGTTAGGTTCACAAGTGATCCTAAAGAAACGGTTGAAATAAGGATTTTGAAAAGTTTTGGAACAAATAATTATTAAATTTCTAAAGCAATTTAAGTATCTTTGTCATGTCAGGTTCTTTTGTAATTAATTGTTACCTGAACTTGACAAAATGAAGTTCTTCAAAACATTATGCTTGCTAAGCGTAAGTCAAAATGAAACTATTGCTACCTTCATTTGTTATTGATGGCTTTAAGTCTGAAAAAGCTTATTCAAGTTTAGAAATACAAGCTAGCTTATAGTCTCGTACGTTTGGGGTGTATCGAATTTCATCTTTGTACTCATATTGAAAATACTGTAAAACGAGACAGTCTAATAATACATAAGTTGAAATTGTTGCAGCAGGGAAACTTAAATAAATTTCTTTTGGAAAAAATTTGTGAATGAAGCGTGAAGGTGTGTTCACTAGTGGAATTGCACTCGGCTGTCAACGGGTAAAATAAGTCAACGATTTCTGATCGGGAAAATTTGGCTCCAGGGATGGAACAGGGAGCGTTGGAAAAGTACGTTTAGATAGATTGGTGGCTTCTTGGAAGAACCTGGGGATAACAACAGTCTGGACACAAAAGACTTGCCTTTTAGCTATTCACGAATGAGGTAGATTGGAAAATCATCAATTCTGGGAGGCGGACCATGAAACAAAAATATTAGTGTTTAACCTAAAGTATGACACTTACCCCAGGACGTACTAGTGCATATAAAAACATTTGTATAAGAAAGCACGAGTCTTATTTAGAAACACAGCACACATGGTGGCAGTTCAGTGATATGCTGTTAATGTTCCTCTAGATAATAACTCTTAGTGTTGTGTCAGAAATTAAATATTTATATCTGCCAATACTTTAAGTCTTTACAGTTGTCCACCGTAAGACCTGCTTTACCTTTTAATCAAATTTATGGCAACATCAGTTTTACTTTCCATGTTACCATTTAAGCAGTTTTGTTTAAAACACTTATTAACAAAAACGCGCCCAATAAAGATTGTCACTCTCTTATTCAAATAATAAGCAAGCCTCGATTACTTCTTAAACTTGACTGTGAAAAGTCAAATAAGAGAATTTTGTGTATACGTTATTTGCAAACTGCGTCTAAAGTATTCTGACAAAAAGGGCCAGGGATTTGCTCAGTGGAAAAAGTTATCGAAGAGATATCAAGGAATGCACTGTATGTAACTTTTAGATATTCGTCTTGACCTTTACATGTATAGGGTTTCGAATCTATACTACTTCGGCACTCTGAAATAGTCATGTTATAGCATGTCAGTGCAAGCTTGTTACATTTCTTTTGCGATTTTTCTATGATTCACGTCTACAATTTAATGAGTTTGTGATGCCTTAATAAAGGCAGAAATATTGTAGGCTACTGATCGCAGATCATCATATTACTGTGAGGTTTATACACATCTCTAGTGTATTATATTCAGTCGTGTAATGAAATCTCAGAAACTTGTTTATACTTCAGTAACTATCTTGTATATTAGGCGTCGCAGTAACATTTTGTTTTCATCACTGTGTAGCTTGTCTGTTATGTTCATCTATGTTTTTTAAACTCTTAGGTATGAAATGCCAACAGGTGCAAACAAACTTGGTTGTTATTTAAATCCTTTCGTGAGTTGCAGAACTTTCAACTGTATTTTCAAAAGTCTGAATTTTTTGAAAAAGAAAAACATTAAAACTTTTAGGTTCTTTGGTTTGTGACTGGTTTTTAGGGCACGGGATACAACAAATGAAAGAAGGACGTACCTGGTATCAAGGTCAAAGTTTCACGAATAAATTAGTTGACAAGTAATTTCAATCACAATTATCATCCATGCGTCATAGAAACTTAAAAACTGTAAAGGAAATTTTTCTTCGGTGTATGCTTGCTTTGCGAATTCAATACCTTATCGTGTGTTAACAAGAAACAGAGAAGGATGAATGCTCTTGATACCATTACATATAATCGGCATATCCCAACAGCAAGTTTAATTTCGAAATATTTCATGTATGACATATACAGTCCTCCATTATAGTATTTACTAAGAGCGGTTTTCTCATCACAGATTTATTCAGTTGTTTATTCAATATATTTGAAAATTACCAAAATATTCGTAAATTCTTTAACTTTTCCGGGTAATATGATACAATTTTCATAATAGATATCCCTTAATATGACATTTATACACGATATCATCAGCTTTCAAGGAGATTTAGATGAATCCAACGAGTTTTTCCACCTCGAACTTTTCCGCCACGTTCGATGGCCTGACCAGTAGAGGTAACGTATTAATTTGCTGTTGAAATCCAGCCGTTGCTATAGCCTAGTTTAAAAAGGCCGTGGCGTTTTAAGAAATATTATTTACTCTTGGAAGATTGTAGCTTTGATCCCTGGCCAGGTCAGAGTAAAGTAAGTGGTAATCATCCAACATCAAGATATTCTTTTACCGTCTGAAATGATCACAATTGAAAAGAATTCAATTTAGTGAAAAGGTGAATTAGAAGTCGTCGGAAATTCATAAACCCGTAGCTTCTCCCAAATTTATCATATCGCTTCGTAAAATAGCTGCTTCAAGGTCTAAATTAAATTCCCTACGTAGGTCATGAAGAGTTTTCTTAGCAGAAACGGCTTTATCTCACTTGCCTCCCCTCAACAAGTGTTAAACGAAACTAGGTGAGGTATACTCTCATTCGGGCCTCATTATGACATAATCGGGCGATTCATTGTAGTAAAGTTTATTGTTGACAATGGATGAGAATTTATACCACCTTGAAAAGGAAATCTACAAATATTTCAAGTGGGGTACGTTTTGTACAATGGGATGATTGCTTTGACAACTTTGAATGCTGTGGGCAGGGTGTTATCACTTACACGTGCAAAATGTCAAACATATCAAATTTCATATTTCTGCAACTGTCGCACAATGTCTCTGCTCATCTTAAGTCGATCCCAGTTTTTCCTCAGGCCTAATCCTAAACCTTATTCTGTATCTAACCCGAGTCCTAACCCTACTTCTTACCCGAAGTAGACTTACGTTCAAGCAAATCTTCGGTCTAGGAAACCTTCGGTCTAGTGGGCAATTGTAATTTTATTGGGTGTGCTGTTTCCGTGTGGGTGATTGTGTGTGCTTGTTTGTATTAACCGTTGTAAAATTATTTTGCTTGGGAAGAAAGTTAATAAGCGTTCCAAATGATGCACGTCACATTTCAACGTGTCTGCCGTAACGTGAAAGTAAATCTTCTAAACAATGTGACAAACGTTTGAAACAATTCTGAGTGCTTCACGTGAAGGACGATTGTCATTAGAAAAAGATGAAAAACAACAGTACTGCACATTCCGTATTTTGCCAAAGAAAAACACGACACAGAAATAATACATTTGGGGTGTGAACCAAACCTTAAATAATACAGACTCTTTTAGCAAAGTTATTGCTTAGAGCCTGCTCGATGTAAGTCTTTTTGGTTATCTCAAAAAAAAAAAAAAAAAAAAAAAAAAACCGTAATTTTCGGTAGCTAATGTTTTACGTTGCAGTTGATCCATTTTATCTGATTAGAAGCTGTGATCTCAAAGTTTACACGTTCAATCATTTTCATGTGCATAGCCCTCCGGGACTGTTTTTCTCAGGGAGGACGGTGATTTTTGCCCGACTCCAGACCTTACCCTCAGGACATAGCCTAAAATAGCAAAATTATGAAAAACCAGTGTACTAACCAATATTTAGAAGAAATGAGCATGATGCCTACGCTTTCTCCTCCCAGACGTGTCTATCATTCCATCCATCAATTCATTAATAACTCTGGTAGAATATTTTCGCTCTATATGAGCAACAGAGTGTAAATTCAAACGCCCTTGTCCCATTGTGGAGCGCAGGAATGTTTTGGTACGCCGAAGAGTGCTAAAGGAACGTTCAGCTGAACAAGATGTTGCTGACATAGTTGAGAGGATTGTAACAGCTAGCTTTGTAGAAAACTGGTGAGAGTAAGTGTGTGTTGTTCTGGTGGATCCACTCGGCAAAGGAACAGGCACTTCTGTTTTGATCAGTACGGTACGATCTCTCAAAAATGCATTTCTGTGACTGCAAGAGTGCGATATCTAAATCAGAGAATACAGACATTGTCTGAAAGGATGCAGCTGCTGGTTCTGTTTTGTATGTTCAATCCCCAGAGCATAGAGGACATCATGGTCATTTCCTTGAAATCTTTCCTCCATCTCAACAACAACCTCATCAAGACAAACAAAATAACAGTCATGCCTGTAATATTTGTTTGCCGTTGCCGCGATAGGTGAGCTTTTATCATCACTTTCCTGTCCCACGAGGGCCTGGACCAGTTTTGGTGGACGACGCTGACGAGTGGTACACGTGGATTTCGGAATTCATAATCCGTTTCACTGAAGGTGGATCTCACTTGGTCGCTGTATATTTCTGCGGTGAACTACAGGCTATCGAAGGATTCATCAGTTCGACATTTTCGGAGTGTCTTGATGACAGTTTGAAGGTATTGGCTTATCCCATGAGTATTGGACAATATGGCTCTAAGTAGCCCAAGCCCGAAAATGAATTCAAAGTTCGACATTGCATGGATTAGGGATATGCTGATACTGTGGGTTTTAGCATCTGTTTCTTCTGAAAAAGTGAAAAGTCCCTTCATGATTGATGACAACTGGTTGATAACAGTTTTAACGGCAACATATATACAAGACCATCTGCTAGCCGACAACGACTTGAGGGATAAATTCTGGGCATCTTCCTCTTCTGCCTTTACCTTCTCAAAAAGAACATAGCGTTTACTGCTGGCTTCCGGTACGTTGTTCAAAGTTTGGATAACCCCAAGAATATTTCTCAGAGGTTCAAGTGTAGACGTTGTATCCTGTATGTCAAGTTCTAATTCATGCCCGTAACAATGAACATTAATCGCCTTTGGGGCCACTTCTTTGATGCGAGTGGATAGACCTCTCCTTTTATCTTTTTTAAATGGTGACAAAACAAACACCAATAAAAGAATATCAATTCAAGATTCAAGCCTTTCTATCGAGTAGTTTACAAAGTTAGCATAGATACAAATAGTATAGAATTTAACTGTCCAATCCCTCCCCCGACTGAGACAAAATATCTGCTCGATCTAGTTAGGTTTGTGACATTTGGGGGGGGGGGGCGGACGCTCCTGGCCCGTACGACCATGTTCATGTGACCATATATTACGATGCTTTGACTGTCCTACAAATTTGTTTTTCCAACCTCAGTAGTTCTTTATTTTATCTATCGGGTCTATTAAGTTATCAGTGAAGTAAACGGATTATATTGGATGTCAGCAGAGCATCAATATCTGTAGTTTCTCCTTTCCTTGGAGTTTGATGTGTCAACATTTCTCTCTTAGGTGGTCAAAGAAAAGAAAACTCTTAGGCTAACGGTTTCCAAGTGTTTTCTGCTGCCGGAAGCTTTCCTTTGAGTTTAGGCTTTATCACTGCTACAGCGCAGCCAGCAGGGGTGAATCTAAGGTTTGGAGAAAGGGGATTATTCTTGAAGGCAAAGCCTACCCATACGTGCTATGAAAGTGACTGATCAGCTGAAAGTGGGGAGTTTGGGTTTTTAATTTGGGTGGCGGTTCCCTGATGGGGATGCCGTACGTACCTGATAAAAGCTGACCACTGCCCCACCAAGGCTGAGGTTGAGGGGAGATTTGACATTACAATAACGCTACATATAGCAGGAAAACGCACTCTTCAATTCAAATTCCCCACCGTAGTTCCAACCCGTAGTCGCCAGTATGGGAACAAAATTTTGGCATCCCAACTGCCCTTGATTGTAGGAAATTGGACTCTTAAAACGCAGCATTTGTCATTAGACCTGTGTGTCTACCATTCGTGGGTCACCATTATTGAAGAAGAATTAGCATCATAAACCTCTGGATTGAAGGGAATCTCACTTTAAACATAAATTTGTCAACTAGACTTTTGAATTCACCATATGTGATTTACCAGTTGGCCTATGGGAGAAAATGTGTCATCGCAATACTCCACATTGTACTCAGGAAATTCTTCGTAAAAAACGTTCTGGTTCCTCGAATCACGTTAATGGAAATGGCTGGTCACACTACAGCTATTTTCAATCCGAAATCCCATCCGAACTTTTGTAAATCGGACCAATAGATTTTTATTCAGACTTTGTTCTAAAGATGGTCACGCTATATCGATAACTGATCCTAGTTGGTCTCACGATACACTGTTCTTCTACCATTATAAAACTTATACCGCTCAACACAGCGGTATTTGTTCGAAAATAAAATCTCACAATTAAAACTCACATAAATCAGATCGTAATCATATCCGAAATCACTCTAGTGTGACCTGCGCTTTAGGCAGTTGTTATAATGAAATAATCAAATATGAAACTGATCATTTTGTGAGAGAATTTCCACATTAAACCGATGTGCTTCAGTGTGGTTTTCATCCTATTTATTAAGTACGTGCCTTTAACCAATCCGTTTGTTTTGCAGATTAAAACCACTGGAGGTTGCTCTTGCAACATTTTTAGTGTGTGTAAATCAAAATACCCCTTGAAAAGTATGTAATAAATGGGCGTATATATTTTCTATATTTAGAAGTACTGAAAACAGTAGCATGAAAGGGTAAATGCAACGACTCGAACTTATTAAGAAAACGTAAGTATTGGGGTGGTCAACAGGTAATTCATAGACAAGGACTTCGATGACTTCTCAGCTGATACTTTATGGTCTCAATTAAGTTGTAATCAGTGTGTAATTTTGTAAAAATATTAAATTCTGCAAAACCTACAGTTATGAAAAATAACAAATATTCAATAACTGATGTAGACTCCTCGTAATCGTCTTTGGGTAAGTTATTAGCGGCTACCAAACATTAATGAAAATTACCGTCAGGGAGAACATCTGAAGAGAACAAAAATTAAGTATATAGCTATGTTGGAGGTAGTGTTTAATCATTGATCGTATTCACCTGACTCGTTACGTTTATTGAAGTCTTCTCAATATTTGCAAGACAAATGTATGGAAACTGCAATTTAATTCTACAGGTAACTTAGCACAGATAATCTTACAAACAAAGCTAAGCAATGGCCTACAAAAATTACACCTGAAAAAAATTGTTTTTACCAGTCAAATCAGAACAGTTTCACATATATTAAGGACACATAATCAGAAAGGTCAACATAGGGAATATTTCAAGAAAAGCAAAAAGAATTATAAGACGAGAATATTTCAAAAAAAAACGCATTTCTTTTCAATATTCTAATTACTGACGTACAAAATTTCATGTAGATAACAGGCTTTTGGCAATCAATAAGAAGTCAATATTGTGTTTACATTACATCAATGTGTAACATACAGGAAATAACGTTCATTTCTGTCAAACCAACCAACTGTGGTAATGTCTTTCTTCTAGACGCAATAAAAGAGCTTGGGAAGTTGCATCGTTCAAAAGTTAAAACTTTAAATCGTCAATTATTCATGAACAGCAAAACAGTAGATTATTTTCAATTGTGGTTGACAGGGTAGAGTGGTGCAATAAAAGAAATTTTTGCACTTGAGAAATAGCTTCCGTGCTTGATACATACAAAGTGGCATTGTTATAATAACAGTGGGATATGACACTCCCATGATAAACTCGATTTTTGGATTAATAACAAGCCTCTCACCCATACATCGAGGTTAAAGGAAAATTCGTACAATTTTTAGTTCCAAGGACGAAATGAAAGCTCATTACCAAAGGCCCTTTCCACGCAATATCATGTACTGAGACAAGCATTTCTCCAACATCCTGATAAAAACCCACAAGAATTTTGCCTCTGGAGATGACTACATCTAAAAGTGATCGTGAGTGACGATCACTTCTCGCATCCTTCTTTAATTGCCACGAGAATAAGAAACATATTAAAATGCAGATACTAGTGAAGGAAACCACTTTTATAATTAAAAGTTTCTTTGTTGAGACATTTTATACATGTATTCAAAACCGAGTAGTATCCTTGTAAGCATTTGGAAGATAACGAACCCGTCCTTGGACATTGCTCTTCGACATGGCCATTGCCATTTGGGCAACTCTCCTTACGTGGACACCTGAAGGTCTTCTGGTTGTAACCTGTGTAAATTGTGAATGTTCCCATTTTCGTTATTTTTAAGTTTTCAACAATCCTCCTGTATTATTGTGTGATGTTAGCAGTGGGAAATTTCAAGTACATAAAATATCCACCGGTAAGCAGGGGCTTATCTAGGACAAAATGTATAAGGGGAGGGGGGCAAAATATGCTCCAACACTATCTTAGCGGAGAGCCACCATGAGTTGGCGAGGAGCGTACCGAGAGAGTTTTGACAAAAAATACCTCCCAGATTGCAGGAAATAGCACTTCCTTGGTATTTTAAGTTGCATTCGAACATTCCAACTTTTGATATCTCATGTGTTAGAAATTTACAAGTGAGAAAACTTTATACTATAAATTACATTAATCAGAAAATAATTTGGTTTTCAAATTACTTTCCGAGAACTGTTTTTCAAGTTAGTGTTGGTTTCAAAGGCGTAGAAAGCTGTTTTCTCGACTAGGTGAGGGGGGGGGGGGCTGAAAGTTGTTCCTGAACGGTGTACTAGGGAGGGGTCTAAGTGGAGAGGATACCCTTTAAATTTTTTTTTTGAATATTTGAGGGTCCTTAGACGCAATTTGGTGTAATATTTTGCAAATTTTAAGGATCTATTCTTGCTCTTTTTCTTTTCGCAATGATCGCTCTCAATATAGCTGTAGGCGGGAAAGAAGGCAAATTTTATCCCTCTTGTTTCTTCAGTTTAATCAACTTGGAGAGAATGCACAAATTAGTGAATGAACACTTACTCATTTGTTTCTTAAAGACCTATACAACTATCAATTGTCAAATTGTTAAAAGGAAATGTACAGTAAGGTACCTATGTCACTGACAATGTTCAGAACATATGATAATGGAAAGAAAAAACCGCATTAAATAAAAACAGGAAACAATTTTTATTCCCAAAATGAAGACGTTACACTAAATAAATCCGGAAGTCGGTGAAAATTGTGTATATTTGCATGAGTGGCAGCTTGAACCCGGAGCAAATCCTTTCTGTGTCTGCTTGTGTAGGTGATGTCCTGGGGGAGGGGGTGCCCCTCCCATTTGAAAATTTTTTTTCATGTACGTGGCTAAGATGGAAAATGGTGCTATCTTTGGCTAATTTTCGAATTGAATATATATTGGAAAACTCATAATTTAGTAAATTTTTATTTTTGGTTGACTGTAAAGGAAAGGTGTGTTGTCTAAGTGGTAACAACTCCTCCCCTTGATAACGTCTTGTTGAGGTAAGGTAGCTTAGATGCAAAATGGTGGTATTTTTGGCAAATCTTTCAAGTAATTACATGGATAGAAATTATCATTCCATAGTGATATTTTGGCTGTGGCGTGGCATCTGTCATAAAAAAGTATAACGACAAATACATACTACGAAACTTACTGTATATGCCGCTCATGGATTAAGATTACTCTAAGATTCTCTGTTGATGAAGTGTTCCTGCAAAATTTGGAGATGTACTTTTTCGGACAAGTGGTTTGGTCAGAATAATGTACTTTTGCCCCAGTAACGCTTATAAGATCTGAAGTGTGTGCCGTGACGAATACGCGTGAAGCGGGAAGAACGTTTGCATTAGAAATCATTTCCATAACAAAAGTTGCGTGCATACTTTGTACTGAGACGCTTAAAATTCCTAGCAAAATGCATCTGCCAGTTAGAGGGTGAGTATTCTGTCCAGTAATTACTATAAGTTTTTAATTTCATAAAATGTGTCTTCCACCTAAATTCCACTTCTTTGCATTTTTGCAATGCTGTGCTCCTCCAAAATGACTCAAAGTAATCACAGAACCCTGACCATTGAATAATGCGAATATATTTGAGAAGGTACTGATAGTAAACACAGCCATGTGGTGGTGCTGTAAGGTATCGAGTTTCAAATGGGTTCTTTTTATGACGTCAAATGGCGTAATGGGTTTCAGAAACTTTTGACTGTCTTTCAATCAAGGTGGAAATTACACCAAGGTTTTCTTTATCATTTAGAACAGAAAGGAGAAATTTTAGAAAAATATGATGGATGCACTTTGTAGAAGATTGTTTGTTCTATCTATATTACCAGCATTTTGCAAAGAGTATTCAGCACAAAATTCATGTCAGAGCCAATTTAAATAATCCTTTCAATATTTAAGAGTTACCCAGACAATTAATGTCAGCTGTACTTGACGAAAGAGATCATCTGGAAGTTTGGGTAAAAGATTCCTTGACAATTTCCTGTAAGAAGAAAAGAAATGAATTTACCACAGGATGGCTTGATCAAAGCCTGAATTAAGTAATTCGTCTTTTATTTGATTATCATATCTTACGGGGGAAAATGTTCATAAGTCTTGACTCCTCTTTCCTCCTTTTCTAGTAATTTAGTTACACTTGTTAAATGTTGTATATACATTGCATACATTGTAAATATTGTACATATAGTTGATAGAAGAAAACAATAAAACAAAATAAAAAAAAAATTATCAAAAAGCACACTTTAACTGAATGTAAAATTAAGATTCTCTTTCTGATCAGTTTCTTTTCCCACCCACAACAGTCCGATGGATGAGACTCCCTCAAAACGTTTAATGGTGGATACACTTATACAGTATCCGGAAAGACCCCCTGTCAAAGAAGAATAAAAAAGTTATAATTTAACGATTTTGTAATCCTGAACACGAGTTTGCTTAACTTGCATTAGATTTGCCAAGTTTTGTCGAAGTGGAAAAATCACTAATATTTTGCAACAGTCATTAAATTTTTAAGGAAAGTCCCAAATAATAAAGATGAACATATGACCTTCAAAAGCCTTTTTCAGCGAAAATATTGTTATGCTAGCACTTATCATCCAATTGACAAACAAATGTGCTTTTATTTGAAGTACTTCACACAAATTCAAAAAGAAAAGAACAAATATGGTACTTTCTCTATGCTATAATTAGCTGCTGGGACTTGTTGAAGCTTCACTAAATATCACTGAATGTTACTGAATTACTTATCTAGTACTGACAAGTATAACCCAAGAGATATTTCCATCATATATACGTTGACTTTAATTCCCAACGTTTTCTTGCTTTACACACCTATGAGGAAGCTTAATAGCAGTACCAAATAACTTCGAAAGCAGATTGACTTATCTAGATTGAGTGCAGCCCAGGAAGGATGGGGGAGGAGGTTCCACGAGTTTTGTCTCCCCAGTATAGGAGAACAAATATTTTCTTTGCAGTGGACCAAAAATGCAGCCAACAAGAAAAAAAGTGCCACCATGCATTCCCTCCCACAGCTTCTCTTGCAACCTTATGATGTAGTAAAATGATTTGAGATTTGTCAATACTTACAAAGTCATCAAGGAAACTGGCAGCGTACTGGCGAACAAATTATGCAGGAAAAGTGTAAGCTTGTTGTTGTTCATCATGCTGTTATAACATTCAAAATATTGAATAAGGAATATGAAGAATGGTGGTTAGCAGGAGATACCTTTAAGTCCTCTAGTTAATTAATTTATGGCTGCACCTATACTAATAGCTTACAATTCTGTAAAACATTACGTACGCTATGCTACTTCTGTAGACATAAATATATAGACATCGAGATTTTAACGAGATAATTTGTTTCTAATAACCAATTTCCATGATAGTACTAGTGTATTTAACGATTACTAAAGATTACTTGGACTTAGCGTACAAATTTGCAGCACTAGCTAACTTCCCGGAATTGCTCGTGTTGCTTGAAGGTTTTAATGCCATACTTATCGGGCTTAGAATTCTTACATCTAATATTTCACACTTCACGTTAGTGTGGATTACTTTAGACATTGCAAGAGGTCATTGAAAAATTTATGTCTTAATTCAAGGGACTTTCACAATTCATATGTACGTCATTTCTTATTCACCTGTAGGAAAAGAAGCTGAAATGCATGAAATGGATTTCTTCCTAAAATGAAATTTTAATTTTTACCAACCGAGGAGTATTATCATCCTACCAAGCTGAAATATGTGAGAAATTTTGGAATAATTCAGGGGCGGATCTAGGGGGGGGCGATCCGGCCCCGGCCCCCCTTTTGAAAATGCGAAAAAAATGAAAGGGAAAAAAGAGAGAAAAAACGGAAAGGAGAAGAGATAGAGCGAAGGACAGAGAGTGGAGTGATAGAGAATGAAGCTGCAATTGACAACTTCAAAGCATGGGAGTCATAGCGCACAGCAGATCAGTTTGAACGTCGATTGGGACGTTCACACGCATGCTATCTTACTACACATGATTGGATACAATCAATACGATACAATACCGACAAAATACCATCAGCCAATCGAAAAATACCTGACGAGACAGTGCGCATCAGTTGGGATGGGCTGCTATCAAGCCCTGCAAGAGCCATTTCCGGCCATCTGGGATGTATTAAAACCTCAAATTTTCTTGGAATGCTCCGTGCCAACCTATGGTGGCGCTCCGCTTAGATAGTAAAGGCAGTGGCGTACACAGGGGGGAGGCCATTTTTTAATACAAATTTTACTTCAAAAGGTCGCATATGTGGCGCCAGATTGCATGTAAGGAAATCCAATTTTTCAAAAGTTTTCAAAGGGGAGGGGGACACCCCTCCCCTTAGACCCCTCCCCCCAGGCCGGCAATGACACAACATACTGCATCCCCCCGTTGAGAGAAATCCTGGGTTCACCACTGAGTAAAACGGGATTCAAACTTGCAAACCTTGGACCAAAAGTCCCACCGGCTGAGCTAATCCGTCCTCACAGAAATGTGTAATAAAATAAAATCAAACTTTACATTTTGTTCAAAAAAATTGCACTTCTTAATGGCTGCTATCAAGCCTGGCAAAAGGCCATTTTCGGCGATCTGGGATGTAGTAAACTCTCAAATTTTCTTGGTATGCTCCGCGCCAACTCATGGTGGCGATCCGCTTAGATAGTAAACGGAAGCTCTGCCCCTCCCCAAACAAAAGAGTCCTAGCTACGCCACTGCAAGAGAATTAAAATGGAAAATCATGCGAATTACAAGGCCTTAGAAGTGTTTTTTCCGGCTATCTGGGATGTGTTTTTACCCAAATTTTCTGGTATGCTACGCATAGGCGGCGGTAGCGGGAAGGACACGTCCCTCCCTAAAATTTTCAGTGAAGCGGACGTCCCTCCATAAATAAATTCCTAAGGAGAAAAATGAGGAATTATAAATTAAGTAAAAATTAGCAATCAACAAGTATAACCACAAATAATGACAAGCTAAATGGCCAAATGCTGTTCTGTCAGTTAATTAATCCCTCGATTTTTCTCTGAAAGACGTTAAGATTTGCCTACAGTGCACGTCACCAACAAAATTTTATTTAGAAATATAGTGGTCGGAATCATTTCTTTTTTTGGTCATTTAGTCTTGATACCACGTAATGCCTACAATAATACCATGATTACACTGCCTGGACGTACCCCCAAAACAATGCCAGGGCTGCCAAGTCTCGTGCATTTTGGGTCATTTTCACTTTCTCACTGAGTCCACACAAAACAAGAATTTAGGCAGAGGGGAACATGCACGTGATAAAACGTACATTTACGCCAACATGTCAGTGCAAGGTACACGGGTCCTGGCATCTAGTCGAAATAAGATATGGATCACAAATTTCTCAAGGAAGCCCCTCAATATTCACCAAGTTAGAACATGACTACTAAAGAGCTGATTAGACGCCTTGAACAGAATGCATTGTAGTAAGGCACTGTGCCTATGTTGAGAGTTGGGACATGAAATTATAGGAAGCGGAAAATGCAAAAATAAGACATGGGAAGTGCTATTTCCGGCGATCTGGGAGGTCTATTTGGTCAAAAATTTTCTTGTACGCTCCGCGCCAACAGATGGTGGCGCTCCGCTCAGATGGTATAGTGCCGTCAATCACAGGTCGAACGACTTCGGCCCCCCCCCTTTTCAGAAATCCTGGATCCGCCCCTGAATATGTAATCTTTTCGACTTCTTAGGATCTTTTGGAAATATAATTAAGATGTATCATGTACATAATAAAATCATATATTGCACTTCTAGATAAACTCTTTCCCCTTAATAAAGGAGCATAATATGTACACGTGCTATTTAAAAAATATGATAAGCTTACTGCAACTTGTTTAGAAGTCAAAACCTAAAATTAAGTATATTACGTACTATCCACCCACACTGTACATTTGTTGGGCGAAAGGGAAAACATCTTAGGGTATTTCTTCCAATTCGTTGTAAGAAAGATCTCTGTAAAATCAAACATCACTGATGTCACATGGATGCGGGAACTGAACCGAGTGGGCCAAAGAAGAAGGCTGTAAGTATTGCTGTAAGAATATAAGACGACCTGTCGACAAGAAGTGTTTAAAATGTCAGTCACTTTGGACAGTTGTATGTATAATAGGCATGGCGATGGTCTAGAACGCAGAGTAGAAGTTTACATGTCACTAGTAGATAATGTCTTATTACGTTTTTAGTGTAACTCTTGGTACTTTGAGTCTTGTTTCTACATTGATACAGCCTTAATTTGAAACACTTACTATATTGACTAACAACCGTGTGTCGATTTTATGAGCTTTCACTCCTGTTGTGAATGCTCTGCGAAAGATTACGTCAAAACAGATTTGAAGAATTAGAAAAGTTAGAAATCTACTTACTTGGAACCCAAATTCGGAGTACACCGGAATATTTCGGGTGGAAGAATTTGATGTTAGTCTTAGAAAGGGCTCTACTCATATTAAAGACAAAAACGGACGTGACCAAAATGGTGATACATGTCTGGTAAATTCTCTATGATTACAATGTGACTACCCGGTTATAAACAGTAGCTATAAAAATCAATATTACCACCTGATATCTGTTGATTTATTTTCATACCTTTTTAATTGGTTATCAATGAAATGAACAATGTTTTATAACTCTTTTGTTCAAAAAGATTTTACTAGCAAAGCAAGGCTTTTAATCATATTACACAGTACTAGGTTAACCAGTAGTTATCGTTAATGTCATTTTATAGCGGAAAACTGTATAGTCAAATATTTTTCAATGGAGCAAATAGTTACAGTCATACGTTTTTCAAATGTCATTGTGCGTCACCTACACAGTCCTGGACAAAACGTATTTTTCGCAACCAATTATCGTCCTAAATGATGTAAATAATATTTTAAGGAACACATACACCAAGTAGGTACATCAGAGAGGCAACTATCTCTACTTTTTCTCATATTCAAGGTGCCAATAATATACACAATATCAGCAATAAGTAATGTTGCTCAGTTTACTCCTTTTGTCTATACAGAAGTTTTCAATAGTATTGCCTTTCGTATTAGACATCACGAGCACTTTATGGTGCATACATACAACATGTACTCACAAAGAATTCAACGCATCCTTGCGAATAAACACGATTTCTGGTAGACTTTCCAAAGAGTTCTCTGACAGGCTTTTGAATATAAAACAATTGTATAAATTTTTGTTGTAAAAAAGCAGCTAGTTGCAGGTTGAACATTGTCGATGAGTGAGAACGTGAACTCAATTTGAATAAAAACGATTTTTTCAACTTACAGAGTAATCGACCTGGTAAGGTTGTAAAAGCTTCCAGGTGAGCTGTTATTTATGTAGTTCTTTTCAAGTTTACTGAAAAGTGAAAATCAATTTGAATGATAGAACAATTTTTTTACGATGTTCATGTTAGTCTTTGTAAACTCATGGCAAACGTAAACTGCAGGAGAGGATTATATCTTAAAACGTACCTTCTCAGCTTTGCCAGAGTAACTTTCCTCACCGGAATTCATACAAAAAATTGAAGCTTTGGTCAGCAGCTCTTTTTCAGGACTGGCTCAGACTTCAGTGGTAAAGGAGTCAGAGCCACCCCTGACGAAAACGTGCCTACTCGAAGTTCTCGACAGTGTACTCCTAGAAACCTTATCATTTGTTAGAGTAATTGACTTTTATGATCATTACCAATAAACCTCCATATAGACATGAGCTCAACTGCTGCCTACGGTGTGATATGATCAATAAACGTATAACAAATTTAAAATTACTTAGTCCACTCACAGCATAGGAAAGTTATGCGGAATGTTAGGGATACGTCTGTAAGGCCACGGCTAGAACAGTCAACCCAAAATCCGATTGCAGCGTCGGTACACTGGCATGAGCCATTTACACAAGCCTCTGAATCTACAAAAGATACACTAATTAAATATTCTCCAAAATGAATTTCACTTTAAGTAATATGTATTGTGTGCATTTTGAGTCGTGAGGACATTTGAAACTTTATAATGAACATATGTTAGGCTTATACGTTTGAACCTCAAAGCTGTCTTACAGCTCACCTACACACCCATTTGAAAACTATTTTACAAATGAATGAAAAGGTAAATCACAATATTATATTTGTTGTCTTCGAGACAATTATTTAACCTTGTTATCTAAAACGTTGGTCCATGTTCCATGGAACTGCAGGACAGGATAATCGAAAAATATAGCTACAAGAACTTATTGTCAGATCTTCGTGCACAAAGCACAACCGTAACACAGAAGTAAAAGAATGTTAGGGAAGAACGTACGAACATCTTTGAAGTTGTGCTTTGCTTTAGCTTCTGCAGTAGCTTCTCCAGGAGCAACGCTGGAGAACCTGGCCAAAACATGGAGTAAAAGAAAAACACCTACACAGAAATTGTTACTCTTTCAAGGGAGACAAATACCTGTTGAACCTGGCAGAATGGCCTAGTTTAAAAGATGTTAGAGTTGGACTCCATGAAGTGTAAACCTAATTAGTTACGTAATCGACCTGAGGTTGCTTACTAAGGCTGAGTGGTAATTCATTGGTATCCATGACGTGTTACTAGGGCAAGTAGCATTCTAAGTTTCTGATAAAAAGACAAAAGGTAACTCTTAATCACTAGTTAGAAACTACCATTTTTTACAAACTGCCGGCATCTTAATATGGTCAGGAGAGTCACTGAATTCGTAGTCCTATGCAAATATGGTTTTCAAGTAGGGACAGTAATGATGGACAAATAAAAGAGCAAGTTACCTTTCAGCAGATTCTTCTACTGTCATCACATTGGCACTGCTTTCGATGTTTAAATGATTAAAACAAAAATTCCCGATTATTTCTATCAAAATTTATTCACAAAACGAAAGCAAAATTTCAGATATGATCAGTTAGATCATTTTTTTACAGAAATGATTGACCATGAGTAGGAGATAAAAAAGCTCTGCATATTCCTCTCACAATCAATTAGCTCAATAGTTGTAGTGGAAATAACTTTTGTCACAGAGGCAATATTTTGTGCCTGCTGCTTTCATATTTTCAGTAGATTAAAAGGATCTTCACAACGTTTTGGTGTCTGAATGTTTGTTAAAAAAGGCATTTGTAGGCTACGTTAATGCGAATGAGTAGATGCTCTTAAAATGGCACTCAGCTGCAGCTATGGTTATATTGAGTAATAAGAGTTGAAAAAGCCAGACTTGAACCGAAAGACTTTGTCTTGCTCATGGTAAGCGCCCAAGTGCAACATTGTCAAAACACAAGTCCACAGGCAAGTACTATTTCAACCTACACAAGGCAAACAATTTAAACTGTTCTTTAACTTTCGGTAAGAATTACGTCTTAAAGGTACATAGAATATTATTAACTATACCACCAGCGATTTAGAAGTTAGTATTATTTCAAGCAAAGTGATTCAATTTTTTCTTATAGAAATTTCAGTTAACTCAAATTACTCAAGGAGTTTCTTGTTGTCAGCGAAGGTATGAAAATAACCCAACAAACTGATCAAGGATTAAACGATACACCCAAGTGGCAAAGAAACTCCCGTTTAGCGGGCATTTAATCATTCGCGGCGCACAAGGAAGAGGCTCCGGGATTACGGCTTTTCTATGCGGGCAAAGAATTTGATGTATTCAGACAAAGTTAAAATCAATAAATTTCCTCTAATTGTGTTTTTAAATTTGGGCAAAAAGCTCAGACCTATTGATAGTAGTTCTGTACGCCTGGAAATACATTTGTCCCTTTTAATGCTAATATGGTGCCAGGTCGGTTGTATTTTTTCTCAAACATCTTACTCGATTATTGTGCAGTGTAACGCAACATTTGAAATCATTACAAACAACTAATATAAGGAGCCCAATTTTTTACAGCTATTTTTTAATTACATTGTGTTATAAAATATGATTCCTTGCAATATAGGGCTTCTGGAATGCCACATGTTCCCCAATACTGCAAACACTTGCACCTTAGACTAAGAATTAAAGTGGATAATCGGTCTGATAAGCAGACTGAAATTTTCCTATTGTACTTCCTTTTCAACCCCTGTAATAAAGTGTCATCATCCATTTGAAACATTCTTCATTACTGTTTGCCCCGTCTCCAAGTTTGGTTCTCGATGCACAAATTAGCCATCCCCTCTCCAAAACATGAGCCGCACCTTGCTGGCTACTTTAACAACACAATGTTCACTTAAAAGTGACCAGCGGTTCAAAACACAGGAGAACATTGCAATAGTAGTAACAAAAGAAATATTTTGTAAAACGTGCATTTACTAGCTAGAACTGTGAATTTTAAATACTCGAACGTTTATGTGACACTTTGTTGGCGTAATTAGTGGCTGTACGAATTTAGGAACTTAGGGCTCAAAGAACAGATGGACATCTTGCAAAAATTGACAGGCGCCTTTTGATGTGCCAGTAAGCCAATCCTAAATAATCATGTTGATTTCTTTTGTTAAATTTTGAGTAAGTGTTAATGCTGAACATATTTTCCTCCTCCCTTTTGGTTTTTTGCCTCCTATCGCGAGTGTCGTTGTGCCAACTGAACCTCGAAGTGGCGACTGATTTTAGATTTGGAGAAAGGTTGTCGATGTGCTAACTGTTGTACGACAACGTATGGTATGGCCGTCGGTGTGAGGAGTTTTCATTACTTCACCCCCTCTCCGTACCTACGCCTTTGTATAGTGCCAAAGACTCTTGAATCATCATGCTGAGGTGCCTACGTTAACACAAATTCCGAGCGTTTGTTAAGAATAGCAAGGCCGTCCACCACTCAGTACTAGTTATCTGGACTTAATTGTTATTTCTATATTTTTCCACATCAAACGTAGTACTGAGCACTTACCTATGCATTCAATGTGCACCGTATTCATATATATATATATATATATATATATATATATATATATATATATATATATATATATATATATATATATATATATATATATATATATATATATATATATATATATATATAAAATATACAGACAATCATAGATATGGTTTTAAATGCGCTATTGGAATGATCCAAATTGTTATTATACAGAATTTACATATGACAGCTTTATATATCGTGTACTAAGGTTTACAGCAACAGCGAAATAGCTATAAGGCAAAGAACAGTCGCATAGACCTTCTGAATCACGTTAAAGGATATAAGTTGAATAACTTTTACATGTATTATTAGGCGAATTCACTTTCACTTTTACCTCATTACATTTCTGTAACTACTTATGTACTAAGTAATTGGTTAGCATTAAACAGTTGTCAAACGGACAGACGTTTAAGCTGCATTTTAATGATCTCAATAAGAGTGTTGCTTTATGTTAATGCAACAAAGATAATATACATATATCTAATAAGTTGGATTGTGACTTTCACTTTGAACAAGGATTTGCTTCTAAAAACATCGAATTAGAGAAAGGTTAAGTAGTACGTGCAAAGTATGTGCAGCTACAACATGAAAGACATTGAACAAGCACGAATCAATTTTCACTTCCTTGTTTAGCAGCACCTGTAAGTTTTCCTGTTCATGTATTTGAATTATTTCCAGCTTATTTCTTATAGACCCTATGCATTGACATCACACTGACATCATTTTGGAGGAAAACAATGAAGTACATGGCACGCATGCAGTAGATTTCCCACGCGCGTGTAGTAGACATACGCGCGTATACGATTGGTTGACAAATCAGCTGTCTGCATTTGTGGTGTAACTTAGCAATGATACACGCTTTTCCTCCAAAAAAGGACCTTCTGCTCTGTGATATCAAGTGCATAAGGTCTATTGAATTTTTACAAATGACGTTTGCAAATTATGATGAACTGATCTACGTTTGCTTAGAATATTGTGACCTCATGATCCAGAGAATATGTAAGGTATTTTTGGCTTAAACTATTTCTATGGAGATGAGAGATTTGCTTCTCAACAGAAACCTTTAGTCAGGGCCAGAATTCCCTTTCATTTTAATCAATGCAGTAATATTATCTTGGCCTTGTTTTGACAAATAAGTTGCAAATTTGGCCAAACAAATGAAATGGAAGAGTATATTGTTTTAGAGCAGTTATAGCACAAGATCATAGTTTGGACTCAACTCACAAAACCACTTATAAACTGATCCCTTTTCAACTTTATACGCACGTAAACTTTTGCTAGTTTCAGTTGATTTTCGTCCTTAGATAGTATAAGAGACTTATCAAAACGCAACATAAAAACCAACAAGGTGGCATCGAAATAGAGTAACCTAGTTCACTCTTGGTAAATAATAATGATATTTAATTTTCCGAATTATGTGAATGTCAGCTGCTTGAATACTTGTTTGTTTGTATGGTTTGAGGATGTGCAAGGTCATGCAAAACTGCATAAACTCTCATGCAAGTATTTCTTTAAATACTTTAAATACCAGGCTTCCAGGAGTTTATGACTTTCCAAAGCAATGTCATTTGTGTCTAGTGTTATGCCGGCAAATTGATTACTAGTAACAATTGATTAATAAATAACTAAAGTATGGCTACCGACAAGCAAGCAACTAGCCATATTTCACTTATGTACATGCCACCAACGTTGCACGGTGCTCCGTGGTGTTACGAGATTCCAGGGTACCTAATATTTTTTTAAAGAAAAGTAATAATGTTTCCCTCAAAATGTTCATCACAATACCTGAATACCAACATCACCTATGATCAGTGACATATTCTCAACATGACAATGAAAAGAACCATCCTTGTTGTAAACGAATTACATTTTTGTTGCCAGTTGTCAAGTATACTGTTGGCATTAGAAACTTTAGTCTTTAGTCTTCACAATAAAGTCCATTTCAGTACACACCATTAAAGAATTTCACCAAAACTTAAAATTCCAAGAATGTCTCAAGCTAAAGCCCCAAAGTGCAAAAATTGAGGGGGGAGGGGTGTTTTTGGCTCGAATAAACAGCCTATGAAAGTCGTATGCCACAAAAAAGAAACTTACCTTGATGTTTATTGACAGTCATTTAACTGAAAAACATTATTAAAGTTTGGCCCTTGTGGCAACGAAACTCACTTCAAACCTCATTTTAACAACGGCATTTGTTGTACCACTTCTTGGATATGCAGCTAGAATATCAGCAACCAAAGTGTAAACTCAAAAAAGGCTAAAGTATCAGAACAAAAATACCTGGCAAACAAAATGTTAATGCCTGAAGAGGTTCAACGTTTCAATCATAATTTTACTGAGAAATTTGGTTGTCATCTTCCTAATACAGGTATTGCACTACTAGCTTATCATAATCTGACAAGGGGTTTATAAATGTACTATGTTTTTATACTACCAAGCATTCTTTGTCTTAGGAGAAAAATACTATTGGGATGGGGTTGCAGTTTTACCTTATTTTAGTGTATTAGTCCTAAGGTAGAAGTATTCATTGTATCCGAGCCAGTTTTGCTTTGGGAACATTAAATGATGGAAGAGGATTTGACGTAAGGTACTTAACTCTTTTGTTGTTAACGTGTATGTGGTATCCGAAGCAACTCATTTACGTCCCTTACACAGTAACAATGGATTATGAATTAAACGTTTGTTTCTTATTCAGTAACCATCCAGCCTCTTCTCTCTGCAAGGCTTCACAATACGATTAAGATCATCGTATGTGGTACAGGTCAACAAGTTTTATTCAGAGTTGCTTTTGTCAAAGTAGGTCTATGCATGGAGATATTACGTATGGAGTATACACTGCTGGAATCAAATTGTGTATGTGCAGTTGCTCATCTTCAGAGCTTCAGTTTTGAAGTGGATGCTCAGTTTTTGTCCAATTTAATATCATTTTAAAGGTGAAAACTTCGTCAAATTTGGTTTTGTGGTTGGAAAGTTAGCTTCATTTGTTCAAAAAAAAAAAGAAAATTACATGTCTGGAAAATAACCCAGAATCTTTTCGAAAGACTTTGGAGCCTTTCCGAATTTTTCCTAAACACAAAGAGTACTTGAGCGAAAAGATAGTTGGTTCATCTTTACTACGGTGCGCCTCTTGAATGTGTACGGGTGCGTACTTTTCTGACAATTTTTTTTTTAACTTTGCTATTTCTTTGCGTTTTGAAGGTTACAAGTTCCTATGCACTTCAGAGTGTATTAAAGGTCCGGTGACATGAAAATTATAGTTGGCTTTTTGATGAAAGAAGCATTAAATATCCAGGAAATAGCCACAATTTCCATTACAATTTATCACAAATTGACCATTTTACAGGTTAAGTTTTATGTAACATATGTATCATGAATGAACATGAGCTTATTATGCAAATATGTAACATCAAAAGATGGACATACCATATGTTCCTAACGTTAACCTTTGTTTTTACAACCTTTATTTCAGGGACACTGGTAGCGTTGTTATTCCCTGAGGGGTAAATTATGAAAGTTAAAATTGTTTACTTGAGAATTATTGATTTCATTCACTTAACTGTAAAATATCTGATCATTAATTAAGAGATAATTTATAATTTATGTAGAGGGTGAAAAAAGAAATCTTAACACTGTGCAACATTTCACATCGTTATATTGCGTAGGTAATGAGTTACTTCAGAAACCATCAAAATTTGAAGACGTATAATTTGAGAACGGTAAATGGTTTTGAAATTATAATCAAACGGATTTATCATTGGAGGATTAATTTCTCCAACTGGCAAGTAAAACAGCTCTTCTTGGTGGCATGTCACCAGACCTTTAACACATGCCATTCACATCGACTGTGAAGAGCTGCCTTTATCTATTACGCACTAATTGTTTGCAAGTGTAAGAAAATCCTTGAGAGTATTCAAGGCTCATTACTCTTAGGATGTCGGAACCCATGACCACTTTAAAGGAAGTTTCTCTGCTATTAGTCTATCCGTAATAGCTTTATGGTTTGTGCTCCTATAAAAAATTTATTTTACGTTTTCCTTTCGCATTACATGAAATGTATTCCCACGGAGCTTTCTTTTAGGGAGAAAGCAGCAGGTGCCAGTTAGTACTTATTATCTAGGTATTATCCATTTACAAGTGGAATTCTACAAGGAAGTGTTGTTGGATATGTGTTGTTTGTTCTGCACATAAATGACTTCCCAAAATCAGTAAGGTATTCTTTGTCGTATCTATCTGCTGATGAAACAAAGTTATGCAGGACAATATCTGGAGAGGACGATGAAGTCTTAGTACAAGGGGATTTAGCTGCTTTGGTTAGTTAGTCAAAACATTGGTTATTAAAGTTTATCCTGGTAAGTATCAGTGCTGTAGTACTCGAGACCGGTCTCGAGTCAGTCACGATTTTAAGGACTCGGACTCGTGACTCGGACGGCAAGGACTCGGTCTCGTAAAGTCCGGAATCGTGACTCGTCTCTAAATTTCCCAAGACCGGCAGAATTTGATAATCCCTTTTATGCAATTAATCCGTCCTCACATAGCTTTACCTTGTCCTCTGCAGTTGCTGTGAAATTCCACACGGCGTCTACGTCTTCGCAATATGCGCTGTAAATGCTATTCTTAAAAGTCCTACGATAAAAACGTACATGGGTATGTTCGCTGGTGGCCGACATGTTTAATCTGGAAGATCTCAAGGGCCACAGCCAGACTCGTATCCATGATTTTGCTATAAGGCCTCATTTTGAAATGCTTAGCGTTCCACCTGAATGTGTGGTGTCTTGGGGTCCGTCGAAAGCCCCAGGTTCAGAGCAGCACCAAATGCAATGAAAAGCCCCGGAAGCTCTGGGTGGTATTTAAAAGTAGTGGACATAAGCCTGAACACTTCTACGCTATCTGTAAATGATATGGAATGCACACTCAATTGCTGACATTTTGACCATTAGGCCCAACCCAGGCCTGACGGAGGGGTAACAAATAAAATCATGTCAAATTAAGTGGAGCAAATCTTTTTTGAAAAGTATGGCTGGGGAAAAGGTGGTTTGGCGTGACTTTATCTGAGCGGAGCGTCCTATCTGTTGGCTCGTCTAGCGTAACAAGAATCTTTTTTCCACAAAACTCCTAGATTGCCTTGAGTAGCAAGTAACTGGGCTGCAAAAAATGTATTTCGATAACGTATTCTTTATTCTGAAATAATATTGAAATAATATTATTTAGAAATGCACAGTTCCAAAAGAAATGGCGAATAAGAGGAAAGAAAATAATATTCGGCCTATATATGTTTCCATCAAAGAACATATAGTCTCCTAACATTTCGTAAGTTCATTTCAACTGGCCTGGGGGGGGCATGACCAGATTTTCCAATAATTCACTGTGTGAAAAATTAAAGTCAATGGGCGATTTCTCAAATACTGGGGGGACATGTCCCCTTGTCCCCCCGGATCGCCGCCCATGCTGAAGTTGAAGGTGGGTTCGAAGCCAGGGAATTTCAACTGACTTAGTCCATACAGGGCAATCTATGGACTTAAATTTAACCAACATGTAGCCAGTCACCCCACTTTTAGACCCCCCACCCTTTTGCTTCCAAAATTGATGTGTTGTCAGCCTGTCGGCACAATCGTATTGTTGGCAAATTTGTATGCCAAATGCGCCCTCTTTACAAGCGTTCGGTACTATTCACCCTAAGGAGCGGAAACGGTTGCAGAAATGAGGCACATTCGAAAGGAAGACGCTCTCACGTAAAGAGTACCAAAGGTACATCTGCGGGTGCAGGGCACCTTGGGTTTGGAATATCAGTGGCGCCTCCAGAGGTTGATGATGGACTGAGCTACAGAAGTTGATGCCTCAAACTCACGCCAGATAAACCCTGAAATTAGGTGCAAAAAGTTGACAAAATAAATGTGACATTTGCTGTACATACACAGAATAGTGCATGTTTATAATCTTAGGCTATTGTATAGTGCGTGATTCAAACCTCGAACAGCACTTATAATGACCATGGCCGTGCGCTGCCGCAGGGAAAGCAGTGGCAAGTGTCGCCCCTTCGATTTTTTAAGGCAAAATCACGTGGATCTGTGAAAATTCCTGCCAATTAAAATAAAGATTGTTAAGATGCAACTTGTAAGGCACGGAAGTTGAGTTCCATTTCCAGTTATATGGGACAGGCGTGTAGCGAAGGAGTAGGGGAGGCAACTTCTGCTTCAGTATATTTTTATTTGTTCTATTAGTCATATCACTATAAATATTTAAACAATGCGATCTTTGCGATGCACTTTGCAGGCACCCCATTCAAATTACTGGTTTTCCCATTGTTTCTTCCAAGCTGTTAGACATTTTGGGTAAAATCGTTACTCCAAAGTCCCGGGGAGCCCTCGAAAGAATCCATCCTCCCCTCCTCCCTCAAGCCCTCTGTATCATCAATCACGGTTGGTTGTTAGTCGTACGGAGTATGACTATAAATAGTGCCCATCTAATGTCATTTGAAGAAGCTAAAATGCATCAAATTAGTGCCCACAAATTGGTGAATACCCCAAATCGTCCGGGGACTGGACCCCAAGTCATTGGGGGAGAGCTCGCTCTTCCGCCACCTTTGGGGACCGTTGAGTATTTTAAACTTCACGAAAGTAATATGGTAATGTTGTACTATACTATGTAATGCCGTACTGCATAGACTGTGTTAACATGCAGACAAAAATGTAAGCCTGCAGTTCATTCACTGTGGCTCAAACCAAAGGCTAAATCATTGTAGTTTTCATACTGCTAATCTTGTTGACAAAGTAATTGACGCTCTGAGTGAACTTGCACAGTCTCTTTTACTTCAAAAATACTCATACATTCATAAAGATGAATCTTTAATAATAAAAACAGCTTCCCTGAAACCCAGACGAAAAGTTGTGCTGTAGAACCTATGTTATGCTGTACTTTGTACATATACTTACAGTGGAGTGTGTTACACGCTGGGTATTCGTGAACAGATGACTGTGGTTTTGACAACCATGTACAGCCTGTTTTGCCTATGTAGCAGACTGCACGGCATATTCCCCGCTCAGTCATATCCCTGGCTTGCCAAGTCTTACCGAGAGGGGTTGAGGGAACAGAATCCACTCTGCAGGAAAATTTGAGTCGTGCTTTATGTGACTGGTATTTAGTAGTCGACAGTTTATGGTATTTAGTAGTCGACAATTTACAACGGTAACCAGAAGTTCCAGGTATGACTCTCCTTGGATACGTGATTGTATTCATGATTACTTTTTCCTCGGAGACGTGCCCGTACCCGTACTTCTGCCTTGGTACCTGTAGCTGCACACGTTCTTATGACCTGGTACCCATACTCGTACCCAAGGCCCATTACTCACACGACAACACTAGAGAAACTCATTGCCTATGCAAAAATAATGATGTGGTATGTTGTACAGTGACACCATTCTTATGTTTAATTTATATCAATTATATCTTAATTGTTCATCAGATATTTTACAGTTTGGTGAGTGACATTCACATTTTCATGAAAGCAATAACCATACCACACCCCTCAGGGGATATAACATGCTCCAAATTTCTTTAAAATGAAGGTTGGAAAAACAAAGGCTACCACTACCAATATTTGGTGAGCGTATCCTACGACGTAACACATTTTCATATTTAGCTCGTATTTATTCATAACACAAGTGTGAAATAGATATTACCCTGTAAAATGGTCAATATTTGATGGGTTTTGATGGGGATGGCTGCGATTGTTTGGATTCCTTATGCCTTTTTTACATCAAATATCGAACTAGGTCATTTTCAAATCACCAGACGTTTGTAAATATGCAGGATATCTTCGGGAACAGGGCATATATGTTTACAGTTCTCGCATGCCGTGTTTCTGAATCTTCCCTTGAAAAATATAACACAAGTGTCCTGCATTGCTGTCAAAAGGGTCAATAATCCTTCAAACTGCGGACGAACAGTAAAGTTTGCTGTCCTTTCGGGTACGTAACTCCTTTGGGGAGCAGAATTCTTCCGGAAGTAACGTTTGGTGTCGCCCCATGGCTCTTTGCCATAGAGTAGAGGGGACTTTTGAAAAAGTAGTTGTTACATCCCATTGCGTGTTCCATGTGGTAGTCAATTAAACCTATTTGTTCAAGGTGTTAAATACAATTAGGTGTCAAATACTCAAATTAAGCCTGCTTCACATTTGCATTTTCTAACCGTATGGAAGACAAAATCATCTCTTCATTTTACACTTGTGCTTTCATCGCAAAGGCGTATTTGGGCAATCCGTGACAGTAGCTCAGCATAATGTACAAACAGCAGGTCGTTTTCTTGTATGGTACGGGTACCGCGTGTCAACAAGTGCGTTCTAAATGCTCGAATAAGGTGTGAAGTAATTCAAACTTAATTCTACCACCTCTAGCCATCCGTTATTGAGAATCCTGCATTCTGATTGGTTAAACACTGACCTGTTATTTCACAACATACACTCAGTAAACGTAAACGCTGATGAACTTGAAGTTTTTCATATATTTTCGGTGGTAGAATAGGAATAAACCACATTTGACGGACTATTATTGTCTCATAAACCGTCTCGACTCCAGATTTGCAAAATAACGGACTCGGCTTCGCTTCGTCCAATATTTTGCCAAATCTGGAGTTTCGACGGTTTAATTCACCGATAGTAGTCAGTCAAATGGGATTATTTCCTTAAAGGAGCTGAGTAGCCGCCAAATCAGAATAAATTCTAGGACCCGCCGACTTCGTTACGTGACATCCCGTTATGCTTCTTGGTTTATTGATTCGATCCGATACCTATACTTATCAAAGCCATGCATGCAGTGTGCCTGGTGTAACAGTACACTTGTTACTGTCGTTAGCAGTACTAACGTTAGCCTAACTTAAGCTAGCGTTAGCCTAGGTCTACCACGAAAAACAAACTCATTGATCAAAAAAAAAACAGTTTCAATATCAGCAAAATCCACAATGTTGTTCATGAACCTCCTGCAGAGGATGCGCGAAATAGGCGTGTGCCTTGCCACTAGTAACGCTAATATACTACACACGTACGTACGTTGTACGTTGTGTACATACCTGGGTAGATGCATCGATCAGAACCGATACAAGTGGAAACGATTCAAGAAATTGCCGGTGCCAGAAGAAAAAGTAACGAACTAGAAATTAAAAAAAAAAAACAAAAACAAATTGTAAAATATCTTGCAAGTGTAAAATCAAATAACCCAAGAAATAGTATAGGAACATTTTTGCAAAATTACTTTGCAAGATTATTTTTAATGAGAATAAAAAACGCATTAGGATTATTATTTTTAAAATTAGACCCCCACAGAGGGTAATCATCTCGTTTCGTATGATGTATTTATTTTGGGAAGTACGCCACTACTCAGCTCCTTTAAATACCACATGTAACGCGTTTGCTCCAACTTATTAAGTTTTGTTACTTCTTCCTTTTCAAACGAAAACTTTACTCAAACCCACGTTTTCAAGTTTGGGCATTCAATAAACTAGAATTTTTGTTAAATTTCAACAAAAATGGGGTCAAAGATGTCTTGGGGAAAACCGACATGGGAGAAGGGTTATACTGAAACGATGTCAATGGGGGTAGGGATAAGGAGGGGATTGGAAGATGACCTTTGTAAAATGCAATTCCTTTATCAACATGTTTTGCATAATATAATTGAGACTTGATGTGACGAGTTGTGTACTCATTTAGAGTTTTCAGGGAAATTTGAAGTGTAGAATTGCATAGCGCGCAAAGGGAGAAAAAGTTTGGGTACAAATTGAAGAATCTTTTTCCATATAAAGTACAACTAGGTCAACTGTAGGGGCTGTTGACCTTTACCGGGAATAATATACATTGTATCGTATCAACCCGGTGGGTCCTATGAAATAGTCAAACTTTTCTCCTCTAGTCGCTTACTGTATGACAAATACAAGAGAAAATTAAGTAGTCTATGCGATATGGAATTTGAATTCCCTACTAAGTTTCCATAAAACTGTGAAGTCTAGCAATAAGCTTTTTGGTAAGGTGGAGGGGCTTGTACTATTTAGCTATATAGAAATGTACTATGGAAGAAACAACAGCAATCAAAGCTGCAAAGCGCTCAGAAAAGTTTTGGCCTTTTTCACCCTGCTTAGTTGTGTCGGAAAACTTTTACTTCTGTTCTAATTAAAAGAATAAAAAACTGTCTTGAAAGTACTGGATTGCTGCGTGACGAACAAGCTGGATTTAGAAAAAATCATTCCACAATTGACCACGTTTTCGTGCTTCACTCTATTGTCGATTACTATCTTCATTGTAAAAAAACGTGTTTATTGCGCATTTATTGATTACAAAAAAGCTTTCGATGTGGTGGATAGGACCTCTTTCTGGGCAAAATTAATTTCTCATAATATAAACGGTAAAGTCCTCGAAGTAATTTATACTTTGTACAGAAATGCAAAGTCGTGTATTATTAACAATGGAGAAAAGTCAAGTTTTTTTAATTGTAATTTAGGGGTAAGGCAAGGGGAGAACCTGTCGCCAGTATTATTCTCTGTTTTCCTTAATGATTTCGGGGAGTTTATAAGTCGCTACTATAAAGGATTAGACCATTTATCCCATTCAATTTGTGAAAATTTAAGTAATGAAGATTTTGATGTTTTTATTAGGTTACTTACATTACTTTATGCCGATGACACTATTGTTCTAGCTGAGACTGAGTGGGATATGAAATCAGCGTTAAAAGGATTTGAAGATTATTGTTAAGCCTGGCATATGTCTGTTAATCCAATAACACTAAGATTATTATTTTTTCGAGAGGGAAAGTTAGGAAAGTCCCAACTTTCTATTTTGCGGGGAAAGTAGTTAATGTTGTTGAAGATTACAATTATTTAGGTGTGACCTTTAATTACAATAATAAAAAATTACCAAGGCTAAATGTAAGCAAGTATATTCAGCTAGAAAAACACTCTAGTCTCACAATTTGAATTTGCCTCTGGATTTGTTGTTACAGTTATTTGATCAAATTGCTATGCCAGTGTTGTATGGTTGTGAAACCTGGGGTTACGAAGATATCAAACAATTAAAAGCATTTAATCTCATTTTTTGTAAACAGGTCTTAAAGTTTAAGAAAGTACTCCGAATTGCATGGTGTATGGTGAGCTAGGGAGATACAAAGTTGCAAATACAGTTGATCTAAGAATGATTGAATTCTGGGGTAGGACAGTTAATAGTAACGATCACAAGTTAGCTGATATGATGTTTTTTTAGTTTTTGAGAATTCTCCATGACAAAGGTATGTATAGCTCTCCCTGGATACGTAAAATGCACTATTTATTTAACAGAATTGGAATGTCTTTTGTATGGAACAACCACATTCACAATTTCTTAATCGAAGATCCACGATGTCCCATAGTTAATTACCCATGGTTGAAAAAAAACGTAAAACTTAGGTTAAGTGACATTTCTAAGCAAGAATGGTCCACCAAAGTACATTACAATACCCAATGTAAAAATTATAGAATATTTAAAACTGATTTGAAATTCGAAAAGTACCTCACCACCCTCTCATTTCCTAATTGCTTAAACTTATGTAGATTTCGTTGCAGTAACAGTTAAATTCCATCGGATACTGGAAGATATCAGGACATCTTATTTGATAAAAGAATTTGTAGCCTTTGTTCTCAGTCTATGTTAGGTGATGAATTCCATTACATTTTTGAATGCCCAAAATTTTCAGTTGAGAGACGTAATTTTATTAAACCCTACTATAAAAGAAATGCCAGTGCTTAAAAGATGAAAGAACTTTTTGAAATAGGTAACATTAAGTCATTAGTTAACTTAAGTTTATTTTGTAGTAAAATTATTAAAAGTTTTTAATTTGTTCATCTTCATATTACCAGCATAAGTTGTAAGGTTAGAGCCAAAAGTATTTTCTGAGTTATTTTGTCGTATATACTTTTTGAACTATTATTCGCTTCATTGAGTCTGAAGGTATTTCCAAGTTGGTTTGTGATGTATCAATTTATTCATTTTTTCCTTCGTTTTTCTTTTTGCATTTCTTTATGTTTCTTTTCGCATTCCTTTATGTACCGTAACTATTGTAATTATAGTCTCACATATTTGGTGGCTTTACTACCGTATATGGAATACACTTTACTGCTAAGGCGAAAACAAAATTCTGATGTAAGAATACTTGCTTGCAGCAAGATAAATATCGTACAGATGCTATCTATCCTTTCTATTAATGATTTTGGGATAGTTAAGATGTTTTAGTCCGTTTATTACATTGTTTTGTTGTTGAAGCGGATTTAGACGGTTTGTAAAGCCTGCGTCCGAAATGCATCATATCATGTCATGTCATATCATATATATCGTATTGTATTGTATCGTATCGTATTGTATCTTACCATATCATATCATAATACAGCATATCATATGCGGATCTCTGAAAGCATTTGCAATTGCTGAATTCTGCAAGCACAATGGAGAATTTCATTGAATACTACTATGGTACAAAACGATTAGGTGACAGCGTTCTTTCTAAATTTTTTGAAAGTGACAGTTTCAAGAATCGGCTGTGTCAAAATTTCAGTGACTTGTCTTTGTCTTACTTGCCGAACGTTTTGAAGAAAGAATGCTTCTTCACCGTCCTTAAAGTATTTCTTCACTTGCCAAAAAAACTTCCCGCTTATATTTACTTAGTTAAGGCTTTACCATTATAAGGAATAATGGTGGTTCTAAATGATATTTGGTCTAGATCAAGGATTGTTAACTCTGTTTGCTGACCACATGGAAAACTCTCGTGGGTCAAAGTCAGGCGTTCACATAGTCAGGATTTTATGATAGCGGTATTTACAAAATTGCAGCCATTAAAGTGGATCGGAGATCATTTGAGGTCACCAGAGGACAACACCGAAAATCTTATAAACACGATGTTTCAAGACAGGGATGATGGATACTTTTCACTACTTCAGTTTGATTTGGCATATTAAGAGAGAGTACCTTATGGGTATTAATATAAGTCAGGGGTTATAGCAGATCACCAAAAGTGAAACTACGAAAACCTCCGGTACGAAATATCGTGTCTAATTTTTTCGGTTTTTGACCTGTGGTGACCTTAAATAACCTCGCAAGATTAAAAAGCTTTATACCCAGTATGAAAACTATCCATCAGTGATAGCTTGAGATGACGTACTTTCAAGCGGTTTACACATTTTTTGTAGTTTCACCTCTTTGATCTCCATCAAAAACAATAAACGTTATATGCCAATTGTGAAAAGTATCCATCATTCCTTTCTTGAGGTAACGTGTTATTATTCGATTTAGCAGGTTTTTATAGTTTCACCTCCGGTGACCGCGGAACACCTTTGTCTTCTACCAAAATAATAGGGGCGATGCGCACTGTCTAAGAAGAATTTTTATGACTGGCTAGCGCTAGCCCTAATCCCTAACTAATGCTCAACCTCAACAAAGGATACAATCAATACAATACAATAAAATCAGCCAATCAGAAAATCCCTTCTTAGACAGTGCGCATCAGTTGAAATAATAGGGTCCATCTATTGACGGTTACGTACTATTTACATTCTAATTATGAAAGTATCCGTTCCTTCTATCTTGAGATATCTTGTTGACAATGTTTTAGGTTTTTAACCTCTGGTGACCTCAAAATGATCTTTGGCGTCCACCAAAACAATAAGGTTATTTAATATGATAATTCTACAAACCAAGTACGAAAAGTATTCATCATTGCTACCTTGAGATCTTGTGCTTACAAGCCAAGAGTCACAAACACACATACATACACGCACACACTTCCGCACACATGCACACACTCGCATAGCGTCAATGCATTGATTCCTTTGCTTTCTGCAAGTAATTGGAAACAGCTTACAATGAACGTGCATGTTGATGGTGTAGTGGGAAGTGCTCGGTTTCACATTGCTATGGCCCGGGGAAGCACTTATTTCTCAGTTTTTGTTACCATATTCAGCTTTTGTGTTCTGTTCCTTATCATACTGGGATATAGATTTTTGGTATTGAGATGAAGTACCTATTGTTTTGGTGGAGGTCAAAGGTCATCTGAGGTCACCGGTTGTAAACCAAAGAAAAGCTTGTAAGCTGAGGGATGTCGTATTTAGATGTACATACATTCTAATAACAGAACCCCTTTTAGTGGAGGCGGGAGTTCATTTGGAGTCACCTATGTTAGTATGGTGAAAACCTCGTAAAACGCTAGGTCATAAAGGGTAACCCATACTTGACATGTAGATGCCCCATATTGCGTTTAATAATTAGTTGTTCTAGAGGCCATCAAAGGTCATTTGAGGTTAAAAGAGGTCAAAGTGTTAAAACTTGGTATGTAGCTATGAGAGGTCTAATACGTAGTAGTATTCACAACCTATGAATTTACCATAACCCTATTGTTTTTGGTGGAAGTTAAGGACAGGTGAGGTCACAAGAGGTCACATTGTGAAAAAATCTTAAGACACGATATCTCAGGTATGGCCAATTTGAGAGATATATAATTTCAGTGCGACAAGCATATCCTTTCGGCAAGGAATCACTAAGCCCCTTGGTTTTATATGGTTTCACTAAGTCTATGTGCAAAATACCTCGCATTTTGCTCATGTATTCGTAATGTATTTGTTTTGTATTCCTCCTTGTAACCGAAGAAGAAAGCATTGCTTGTAAAAAGTAAAATTTTTGGTCTAAAAATTGTCTGTACATCAGTGAAGCGTACTTTGTTCCATTCTTTCTGTCATCAATGAATCTGCAAGCATCTTCAAGGAAACCACTCGGCAAATCGTTGCAGGAAGAGCCCTCCAGAGTGCTTCTTCGCCCTAGACAGAAAATTGCATTCAACCATAGTTGGTATTGCAATAGGTTAAATGTTATTTTTATCGGACCCCTCGCAAACTTCCACTGAGGTATGTATCAGATTTTTCATACTGCCAACAATGCCCAAAAGGAATTTTTAAAACATTAGCTCCCCGGTCTAACTGAGCAGGGCCTATTAACCTCGACCTCAAATATAAGCTAGAAAACTCATTTCTTTAAAGAATGTCCTATAGTGGGTAATTTGGACCACAACTTCCGTCTATAATGATCCTTGCCAAAGGAGAACAGCACATTTCAAATTCCAACGTTCTGCTGGGCATTGTCAGGCGGCGCCGAGTGGTGCAAGTTGGCAGTGGCTGAATGAAAGACCGTGTTAACCATTTTTTTCACAATGGGTCTTCCAGTTACCTCAAACTATCTTTTACTTTCATCATAAACAACAGGGTTTGCGTATTAACGCATACACTGTAAAAAGAGAAGTCTTCATTTTGAACACATTATGGCGTTTAAGAATTAGAAAACGAACAACAAAATGGATAAGCACAGTAAATGACTGAACGAATATTAACACATGATAAAGATAATGACGTCAATTAAAGTGCACTTCGCAAACACCTTTTTATGTTTTATATATATATATATATGTTAATTTTTCTTTATTAAAAACAACTTAATGTTTATAGTAATCATGAAATAAACGCATAAACGTGTTTACGAGATGGCGTTAAAGTGGCGTGATCAATGTGTTAATGCTGGCGTTTTAGACGTTTAATTTGCTTATGTATTTTATTGTTTTTTTCGGTTACATAAACGCCAAGACGCGTTTATTATCTGTTACAAAAAAGTGTTATTTTTTTACAGTGTAGTAAGAAAGGAGATCCCTCAATGTTAACACTAGCAGGTGTGGTAAACTTTGTTGGGTTGAAGAATAAAATATAAAATATATGATTTTTGCGAGATAGGAAGGAATGCTTTCGTCCAAAGTGAGAAATATTTTTATAGTACCATATTATTCTAATGTAATATGTATATGTTATTTTCGAATCGAAGGAGACCATGATTTGAAGTTTTATGGGGAGGACAATAACCCCCTCATTGCCCCCGTGCGGCTGTTGCGGAACCCGGTTTGAATATTACCAATTGTGAGTATCGGGTTTACAAGCGATTAAAAAGTTTTCCTAAATTTAGCCTCAACTGACCTTAGTTTAGTCTGGACCTACATCAAAACTTTAAGCGTTCTATCTTTATAACTAGCATATTTGTGTGCTAAGTATGAAAAATACCATTATTCCTATCTTGACATATTTCCTTTCGATTTTTCAGTTTGAACCTATTGACATCTTGTGCCCTTAATATTTCCTTCAACAAATGCAATACGCTTTAATATTGAACTCAATAGCCGACATTAGAAATCCCCGTATATGAACCGTAATGGTTACCTTTCGTAAGACATCCTGTGTACGAGGTTTTCACTCTTTGACCTCTGTGAACCCAAACGACCCTTGACCTTCATGAAAGAGCAATAGCATTATTGTAGTCAATAGTACCATTCAAAAAGTATGAGATTCCTGTATGATACACTCCTTGAGCTAACGTGTTTACGAGCAGTTTACGAGGTTTTCCTTTTCACCTCTGGTGACCTCAGATGACTTTTCGTCTTATGCAAAACAGTTACCCCTTCTTCCAGTACTCAAAATCTACATAGTGCGTATGAAAACTAGCTACCATTTTCATTTTTAAAAGTTTTTTTTTTTATTTTGACCTCTGCTGATCTCAAATGGCATTTGACGTCCAATCGAAAACGCATGATTTCTGTTTCTTTTCTAACTTCGGATATCATAATTACAGGCTTAACGTCACAAACACAGACATACAAAGTCACGTACACACACGCTATCGTAATTGTTGCATACATTTTATTTGACTTCGGCAAAAAAGGTTACCTTCAACTCCAATTCACTAAATACACAAACTAGTGCAACATGTTTGTCTTGCCTACATGATAACAAAAATTTAGTAATTCATTTCATAAAATAATTAAGACAGGAAAATACATGAACCACATAGAGTTTCATTCTCATGAAATCAAATTTTGTTAGCCATAAAATTTGCACCGTCAAGACATATATTCAGCTCAACTTGCACCTAATCCCTTGACAGTAGTCACCTTTTCTCTGTGACAAACCTTATTTGCGATTGAGAAGAACTGCTCCATTTAAAACCACCGAGAAGTGCTAAAACCTGATAGTAGCTCAGATTATTTCCTATATAACACACACCGTCATTGACAGGGCACAGACCATTCATCAATCTTTACTAGAGTTCAAGGGATACAACTGCGATGATCAGATAACATGTTGTGGTGAGAAAGTTGACTTTTGGGAAGCCCGTTTGGAAAAATGAGTTACTATTTCTATATTTTTTGAGAAACATTAAGAAACAAGCTTCATTCCACGAAACTAAATCTTCAAATAAGGCCGCTCAATTTCATCATTATTAAATTAAATCTTATAAGTGCAATTACCACAAGTTTCTGAAAGTTATTTCAGTTTTATAGCCACATAAAAATTCTCAGAGATGCTCTAGCAGAAAGTTATTTGCCATTCTGGGTCATCAGAACAAAACATTTTAGCCTTTTGGGGAATTCCCCTTTTTAGGAGAACCTAGTTCCCCCCGAACAGGAGAGAAAAACAGTTGTGGGCTCGGCCATTTTGTCTATTTTACTTACAATTCTACGCGACCGTTCGTTCTGTACATTTTTAGTGGCAAATGGTTTTTGAAACCCCTTGCAACGTCTTTTTCTTTAATAAAATTCAATTAAATGTGTATCCAATACGTGTATTATCATTGCTACCGAAAAGTTACGTCCTAACCGGTGGTTCACCACGCCGAGAATCTCCCGGACGGTTCGATAGTAATCCCTTAGAATTTATATACTACATAGTTTCTTGCCTTAATAAGTGACAACAGAGTTGAAGATCATCACAAGTTAGAAATTACCCACCTGTTATTGATGCTGTACATCTTACACCTTCAATGAGTCCAGTAGAAGACAAGTAGAAGTGCGGACCATCACGACGGGGGTATTCATCAAAAACTCCCCACCTATAATGAGCCCACTCATGAGCAAGGACCTTAAAGGAATATAAGGAAAGTAATACGTTTTCCTCAATCAGATAATGTGACAACCAATGAAACTTCGATTTCTTCTCTTTTACTGATTCTGATATGCAACAGGCAAAATTGCGCAACTTGATGAGATTTTCGGCTTATCATGATATAATCAGTGGTTCAAGAACAAATGTGCATCTTCAATGCACTTTAATAATTTTTGCAACGTAGTGAAACGCAGTAAATGGCTCGAAGCAATTATTGGTTATATAACATTTAACTTATGCAGTAACTAATTAGGCATGTGTATAAGTCTTTAGAACCACGCACCAACCAAGTTTGAAGTCGATCGTACTGTTAAGTAGGAGTATGCGACTCATTTTCACTATATTTTTTGCAAATTGACCATTATCATATATTGAACTTTGACTTTAAACTCTAACAAGTGGAATAGCACTGTTAGAAAAGATTAAATTATCATTGTCTACATACCTTGAGGTTTAACGTTTTTTTTACGAAATACAAAATAACTGAAAACCGGCTTAAGGTTACTTCACCCTTAGCCCCTGACTGATGGCTCATTTCGTCAGAACTGTGCATGCAAATGCTTACACGGTTACTAACCTAGTACCCACCATATTGAACATGATCCATCTTACCATTTACGAACAGGTTATGACACACTACTCAGAAAATGTAGGTCAACGTAAACTCTGACTCATATTGACCTGTGATCTCAATCACGAATGACCAATTTTGAGATTACTGTAGGACCCCACAGATTTACATATACACATATCATGACCGTACGCAGCACGGGCGCACACATACACATGATTCTGTTCCCTCTGAAATTATTAGGTGTAAATCTCCACTTAGTTTCAAACAAAAGCTAAAAGCATATTTTATTGCAAACTACCTTGGATTTTTCCTTCTTTTTTATGGGTATTTTGTATTTTCTTGTTGATATTTATTGTTTTTTCCTTTGGTTATGTTTGCTTTTTGTCTGCTTCTGTCGTTTAGTGGTGTCAACCTCCATAAGCTCTAAGGAGCTTTAGTTGCCACTCCTCAGTCTCATCCTCTTCTTTATTCACGTGAAGCAATTTACGCTTGTGAATTACTTTACATGCTACTGTGCTTATACTTAGTTTTATCTTGTTATCATTCAATTGATGAACTTGAGACTGAAATAAAGTTATACTGAACTGCACTGAACTGAGCATACGCACACTCGATGCCTTACGGGGTACCGTGAAAGGACCCCGTAGGGATGGCAAGGAAATTTCCCAGCAGCGAAGCTGCCCGCGACGGAGCCGAGTAGACGAAGGTGTTCAGGGCGGGCTGCGCTCCCAGGCAGGCACGTGCAGCCGCGCGTGACTTCTCTTCGCAGTGGCCAAAGTTTCGGGCAGCTACGCCAGTTTCGAGCCACGCGTGAAGTTTCGAACTCGGGGAAGTAAAATTAGACCTCCTTATTGATTTGTTTGCTTTGTGGTTAGACTTGACCAAGTCTCTCGTGAGTGTTCCCGTACTGCTAGTACCTACAGCTCACCATATTTACCTTGGGTTTAATACGCCCTCTATCGGCTGCTTATTTGTATTGCTTCTCAACGAGAGACTTGGGACACTTGGTTTCTGTGACGTCATAATTTTAATGTTATTTCTTTATTTTATTCATCCTCAATTAGGGATGAATAATATGTAGTAGTCTGTCAACTTTTAGTCCAATCAAAATCAGTAAATTGAATGTTATGTGAATAAACAATATATGAATAAACATATATGAAGTTTATATCACGTGATTAATTGCTGCAGGGTCTACGACATTGCCGATAGCGAAAACGCATCAATATCAGCCGTAAGAATTGATCAATATGACGGTTTTTGCAACTGGAAATTTCACGGGACAGGATTCACGAGGAGCGAAACCGTGCCATGATTTGATTTTCATAAAAGAAAGGCAAAATCGTTGGTTCAGCGACTTAATTTGAAGAAAGTTTTGCTTCGAAATCGGTATCGATAGCGGTCTGATTCTCAGGCGTTCGGAGCGTTATACACAAATACATATACAGCTCTGTGTACAAGCAAGGTAGGACACTTTGGATCCTAGGCATCGCGGCACTCGCTATTTATATCTGCGTAGCCATCCATACGGTCTCTCTCACAAAACGCATAATCAGATAATGTAAGGAAAAGCACAGAAGAAGGCAAGTTCGCTTTGCAGATGTAACCTTCGTCACTCGCAAATCACAACGCACGCCATTGCTGTGAATCGCGAGTGCGGGAGCCTGGCTGGGATTCGAAGTGGCCTACTACCTTGTTCGTATACTTATAGGCCAATATGTATCAGCTTTATCATCTTGCTAGCTCAATGTGCCCTCAAGCGGGTAATGACTAAGAATTTATATTAGACCAATTGTTAAAATCACTCATGCATGCCAGGCAATGCTATAGTAGCTTTGCTTGTTCCTCTTGGAGGTGTCTTGTGAGAACAATATAGTAGCAAACCTGAGCTTGGTCGGAAAACCACAAAATTAACAAAGTAGTTTGGGAATTAGGCCTAGCATGTTTCCAATGTAACCAACATTCAGAACTGATGGACTATGGCCCGGGAGAGGTCTAAGGGAAGAGGGTGTCCCCCTGCCCTTTGGAAAAGTTTTTCATTTTAAGAGGTACCTATATAACAAATGGTGCAATATTTGACACAAATTTTTCTTGCAAAAGAGTGAGCAGTACAATTTGACTGATAAGTCAGATTCTTTGCAGAACTGAATCAAGGTGATATAGGCCTATTTGAAATAAGTACCTGCATGGGCAGAAATTGCTCTTCATATTTTTTTATGTGACAGTTCTTTGCATTTATTATAGGCAACATTTGTCATTGATACAAATATACTAGTTTGCTATAAAGTCACTGGTGAAGTTAAATAAATAAATTTTAGGCCTATCGTAATCCACAAATTCCAGCTATGAGCATGACTATAAGAGCTAAAAACCTTAGAGGTTTTGTGATCCTTACATTGGGCAGGCAGGGACTGAGCCAGGATTGAAGGACTATTTGAAGGGCCTTTTTGATAGGCATTAGGCTTCTACATGAAAGTGGGATACCCACTAGACTAAACTTTCACTTGCAAGGTTCACTAGACAAAGGATGGACCAAAAATCTTCTTTGGCCCAGCTGGTGGTAAGGTTAGGATTCCACTGAGGTATAAAATTTATAGGCTACTTGTACGAGCCTCAGGTAAGATTAGGGTTTGGGTAAGGATTATGGTTATGTTTAGGATTATTAAGTTTACAGTAGAGTTAATATCTTTGGTCTACTCTAGGGAAGCATTGAATTAGTACTGAACCTGTCATCTAGACTCATGAGCCTTGTAGCCCATGAAAGCATGTCTATGGCTTGTGCGTGTAGACATTATATCAACCTGAAGGTGTATGTTGCCTTTCCAAGTCATATAGACTGTGCCCCCAAAGTGCTGAGCCCATTGCAGTATTTACCAAATGCAAAACAGTTCTTACAGGGATTAGTTTAATTATCAGCTAGAGATGGTAAGTGTCTGGTACATCCAGTGAAAATTTAAGATGACTAGCACTATTTAATATGCCCTTGTAGTGGACTTACAGCCTTACAAGTGGACCAAATACATGTTTTGCAATGTCATTTAAAGATAATGCAATCATTTAGTTGAAATAACATAAGAGAATGCAGGTTTCAGTAGACTCAGGTCACATTGCTAAAGGGGAGGCATCTTAATTTGAAAGTAGTGGACCAAAGCTATAACCATGGTACTGTGCAACCATTCAGTTGTTTTAAGTAGCACACCTAGTGCAACATTACCTGAAAATTGATTTCAGGATAGTTGATGTACGTAGGTCGGTACAAAATGAGTCAAATTTTGTATCAGTTTAGATCCAAGAGATTACAAACCTGAAAATTTTTTTATACTAGGACATCCCCTTATTCAGGAAGCCTTCTCTTGAATCCTTGACCCAAGATCCCTGCTAATTTAAGACAAGAAGGATAAGGAAATTGGGTAACTGCCACCTTCCCTCATTTCCATCCCACTTTCAGGATTTATTACCTGTATCTACAAAACGTTGACTTAATTGTACTATCAGGCATTAAAATCTGCAAATAAAAATTCAGTTTATACAACAACAGATGACTGAGCTCAAAGACATAGTACTCCTGACCCCAAAAGTTTGAGATTTAGAGGCACTGCAATCTTCAGTTGCTTCAGACAGTAAAAATTACCCCTACTAAATTTTCTTCTATCATAGTAAGTGTTATAATTCTTGTAATTCCTTATAATTATGAATGATTCCTAATAGGCAATGGCCTACTGTGTGTACTGTAAAATGACTAGTGGAACTTGGCTCTCACTAACCATCAAAAAAGTTTTTTGTTTAATTCCAGTCTTGTGAAGAGAAATTAATTGAGCAAACGGTGATTTCTCAATAAACCCAGAGATCAATACTGTAAACCCAGAGATCAATACTGTCAAAACTGTTTCCTTCATTTGGTTCAAATGTTCATTATACCTTAGGCCCACATTCATGCAGGGAGCTGCCATTTAAGTTGCAGCATCCTGATTTAAGAGCTGTATTAGGAGGGCAACATCTCATAGCAAAGTAAAGTCCTATTCTAGGTATATACTTCATGTAAGCCAATCTCAAACTGAAGTGAATAGACACCTACTAATCCTATTCACTTCTGGCTATTCAGCCTATTCATTTCCCTTCAGTTGTCTATTCACCTCAGTTTGAGGTAGTCTTACATGAAGTATCTCCCCTATTTTCCTTCACCCCAAGGAGATTATGTGGTAGTCTACTAGTGATAGTGCCTGGAATTCTTGATTGAAGGGCTGTGGGTCCCTTTAAACCATGGTTACTACAGTGTGTGACTAAGTAAAACAGTTACGGACTTCCTCAGTATAACCACCTGGATATGGGTACTAGCTTCAGCTAGAGATTTATCCAGTGATACCCCAATGATGTCCCATTCTGAGGGATTGTTACACTCTTAATCTGCTAGACTACTTCATTTCTCTATCATGGAAACCAGGTTGAAGCAATAGCATACATGCGCTCTGTAGTAAGATTCCTTCTCTGAGAAGATTGAATGTAACCAAATAATTCAACTCAGCCCATTCTCATTTACCTCTTTTCAGACACCCTCCCCCACCAACACCAATTGCTTCTGTTAGAAGGAAACCTGTGTGCCAGCAATGCAACATTGCCTCCACACAGTCATCATTATAGAAATACTTGCTCTACTGCAAACTGGTTTTAACTGTTTTCTGAAATAAATGAAAAAATACCACACTAAGCATGAAAGCTTGGGTACCCAAATTCCCAAAGATCAACATTCTACAACTATAAAAACAATGAGACTTTCCTTGTCCTTTTTCAACAAAGCAACAAAGCTCTAGAAATTTTTTAAGCCCTACACACACATGCTATGCTACAGCAGGATATTACTGAAACTGAACATATTCTTTGATAAATGTACTTGTAGTTTGATTCAAGAAAAAAAGACTTAAGAAGCAACACATTGTGCTCACTCAATGCTTAAAGATTGAATGCAATGTGACTGATATATTGAAATATCTTCCATAATGAAATATAGTATCACATTATGTGATATGAAAGGGTACTTGAATTTTGCTTTTGAGGAGAGAAAAGTGTGTTCAGTATTGCACAGAATTTGGTTTATAAGTAGGTCAGCTTGCTCCAAAAATGTAGAAATGAATCAGCTTTACTCAAGTCACCTTATAGTTACATTTAAAATAAAGAATTCTAATTATCCTCCAAAATTTCAACACACATTATTATTTACTGGATAATTACTCAAATGCTTGCTGTGATGGACCATGACAGATTTGGTATTATGGTGTCCTTGCTGTACATAAAAACAACTTCCATGTCAAATTTGCTCTAGAAGTAATAGCCTAACATACTGCATAATACTTTGTAGAGAATCTCACATGTGACCACCACAGTGCTCTCAATCCATGCAGCATCAAAGATAAAGATTCTGGTGTAAACTCAAGTCTCAACCTAGGAAGAGGTCTTGCCAGGCAGTGTGAAGATTTGTTATATCTTGGTACATGTATGTATACATGTACCCAACTTTTTAATACTCATGCATCAGGTCTTCCTCACTTTTGGGTCATGATGTAAAATAAAAATGGTCTTGAGAAGGCAAGCTTGAAACAATTTAGCTCAAGAAGATGCACTAATTGTTGCTAAGTTAGTTCAATTGCCTTCCCTGACACATATGACCAAGTACCATACATGTCAATTGTTATGTATGCATCAGGATAAAGCATATGACCATGTACTGTTGAACTTCACAGTGTTTCTCTTGGTAGAAACTGAGGAGGTTAAACTGTACAGGTAACAGTTACAAGTCCATAGAAGTATAGTTGACTTCTGGAAAATGAAAATATGCAAGTTGTCAACTCTTGAATTTACCTGTACCCTCCACTTCTCAGGGATTGGTAGGTGGAGGATGAAGGGGCAGGGAGCCAGTTCTCTGGCTCATATAGGCTAACACAGTTTGACTCAAAAATTTGTTTACATGGCCCTAAAATACACTGACAGTGCTTGCTAAAACATCTGAGGCCAGAAGACTGTTACAAATATGGATAACTCTTTTCAAAAAGATTTTTTTTTCTCAAATTCAGTCTACAGAACTGCAATGACAGAGGCCCCTACTGACTCAGCAAGGCTTGGAAAACAATTTCCATAGGGGAAGCTGCTGTATTTCATATACTAATTTGCTCATATATACATACTCTACAGTACTGTATAGTACCGCAACATTAACATGTCTAAATGGCCTGCCTTGGCAATATACATTGCCTTAAAAAATCTGCCAAACAGTTCTCTGTTTCATTCACACTGGCTGGCACTTATAAGTTCTTGTAAGTTCACAATGTGGTACTGCCTTGGCAAATACTATAGCTACGTTATATCCAAAGTAGAGCATGTGTGAAGTTACACAAGGTCACAAAGATTGGCTGTGAGTTAAATTGAAACTTATATCAAACTTAAGACATCTGGCATTTGTTGTACCTTACGCATTACTCTGACAGCTAAATTTAATAATTTTTTATTTGCCACATTTTAATTTACTTGGTGGAGGCTAATTTTGGGTGCCCCCACCCAAGAAGCAAAAAGAAAGCAGTAAAGAAGGGCTTGAATACTGTCAGCCACCCTTAAGACATTCAAGGTGACTGCGATATGTGACTCTACAGTATACGTGTTGGCTATGGTACACACATAGCTATTATCATGTCAGGCCATGCAATCAAGTCCTGCCAAAAGAATTGTAAACATGCATGCATAAAAGGCATGTATAAGGATCGAAAAGCCACCATGATACTGTAACTGAAGCTAAAAATACTTTGCCAAAGACACAGTACATGGTCTGAATTTAGTCATGAAATCATGACTTTTTTTGAAGATCATGTGTTTCCCATTTAATTAAGGTCAGGAGATGTGAAAAATTTGTAAAGTCTCTCACATGGGCTATGATGGAGAATGTGTAACAAAAATACAATGCACTCTCCAAACTTCAAGGTCTAGATAACCCTGGGCACTGTAGTACTCCTTGCACTATTCAAACTGGGCTACTACATTTACATAAGCTATAGGCCCTGTAGGCAAACTCACAACTGCCTAGTATTAGCTACATACCTTCACATTTTCCAGTAATGAGGGATCCATGGAAAACAAAGGTTTCATATAAGTAAATTGATAGGCACAACATAAAAAAAAAATAACAACCAGTAAATAAACATGCTCATGTTTTTCTTTTATCACTTAGTCACTCTATCTTAGTTCTGTATTAAGAAATGCCTAGCCCCGTGATAATATGATATATATGCATGGCCTATCATGTACGTCAGTTTAGTACGGTTCAAGCAGGGAGTTGCTACAGGCTACATGCTGAACCAACGTTGTTCACCTACAAGATTTAACTTTAATTAATTGTGGCTAGAATCATGACGCAGAGTAACTATGTGCTAGCACAGAGGAAAATAAATAGAGCATTCACTCTTCGATTATCTCACGCGTGCTAGGGCTTGGCGGCTACTTTTGTATGGACGCACGAAACTTCACAAGTACAAGTACCCATTCTGCTAATCTTTGTTTACGTTTGGAGTTAAGTACACGAACCGCTAAATGGTACCATTATGTATAGGGAAATGTATTGACACATGTTTCTCTAAAATGGATTACAAAGGTCTTATTTGTCATCAAAAATTTTCTTTGTGTAATTTTCGTAAGGTAAATTAGTTTTTAAATATTTATTTGAGTATAATTACGGCGACTCAATCGTCAAAAATATGTCATATCAAATAATATTCTCTTTAATTGGACGATACTAATTTCTGCACATGAGGACTGTTTATTGGATTATGAGGTTGACGCCCCCTCCTTATGAATAATGTACTAAGCTCATTAGTATGACGTCACAGAAACCAAGTGTCCCAAGTCTCTCGTTGAGAAGCAATACAAATAAGCAGCCGAGAGAGGGCGTATTAAACCCAAGGTAAATATGGTGAGCTGTAGGTACTAGCAGTACGAGAACACTCACGAGAGACTTGGCCAAGTCTACTTTGTGGTTTCCTCCTCACAACTGTTGGGGAGGCTCTCCCATTCAGGCACAGCACAGCTATTCAGTGTGTCATGCATGAATCACTTTCAACAATAGAAGTTCTCAGGAGTCAAGATGAGGTTCATGCCTTCCAGGAAGTTGAGCTGCACAGTTTATTTGCTGAGAAGATTAGTTGTGGTTAGAGTTTTTCTCAATCCTGGCTAATGGACATTCCCTCTAATGCACATACATAATCACAGAAATTGCTTTCATTCTTACAAATCAGAAAAGTACACAGTAGCCGAAGCACTTTAATTGCACTTCGTTGTTCAAATAAGGAAGCGTACTTTGTACACTTGCAAACGTACCATGCAATCCCAATAACATATTCACACTAGTATTAATGGGAACTGCCTTTTATTGCTACGTTGAGAGAGGTGTGAATGGAAAACACAATACAGAAAGTGAACACCAATTCCTTCATTCTACTAATAAAATTACTTAAATGAATCTGAAACATTCATTGTTCTTTCAAAAGAGATAATTACATTTGTATCACTTTTTAAACGCATTGAAACAATGGTTTGTGCAATAAGAAGTCTTTTACTTATCTCGTACAACTCATAAATATAGTGCAAGTTTACTGGCTTTAGTTAACCGTTGGAAATCCCATGTATTCTTTTGTCAATTAAAGAGTCGTTTTTTGAATATATACAGCCGATTATCAAAGACTGCATTTTTAACCATTGTTAGAAATGCCTTTTTTTTACAATCTACCATCTTACCAACATCAATATTTTAATAACTTCATTTGATAATCTGCATCTCAAACAAGAAATCTAGTACATATTTTGCCTGCCTGTGTAGGCAACTTTCTTCCTGTTTGAAACCTCCATCCATCTTGAACATTTTTAGTAGTTTCACAATCCAATATCAGACTACATTCCTTTATTTCAAAGCTATGGTAAGCTTACCTTGTTGTAACTTCCATATAAAGATGAAATGGTCTGATTTTTTAGGTAATCTGGTGTGAGGTGGATATAAAATCCTTGGGATCCACAAAATGTTGGTTTATTGGTAAAGGGCAAATTTCGAATTTGCAAATTTTCTTCTTCTGGTGTAACATCAATTCTCAAGTCACTCTCTTCGAACCTCTCCGAAACTGCGGTGACGTACCGAACCTTATCGTCCCATGTTGATGGTATCAAAATTCTCACTTCTCTTAAGTATATTCTTTCGCTGTCAAAATTAAATGACATTCAACACACATACAAAAATAGATCGTTCTCGAATTTGTTTTTAAGTGATAAAGTTTGGGCTAAAGTTACTTACAATAAAATAAAATAATTGAATGTAAGTTTCATTTGCAAATAAGAGGTTAAAGGGTAAAAACGCAGAACATCATGTCTAAAGTCAATTATTTTCTCTTAATTATACTCAGTGTGGATGATTTGTAAAATGAAGCTACCATGACCACTCTGGCGGATCCAAAGGGGGCCAACGGGGGCCATAGCCCCACCCAAAGAACATTTTTTCCGAAAATTCTCTGAATAATCAAGAAATAAACTGCAATAGGGAGACTTATCCGACGAATTAAATATTCGAGACCCTACATTGAGCTAAATAACAGACGAGGTGTAAACCGAGTCCGTTATTTAGCTAAATTTTGAGTTTCGACTATTTATTTGCCGGTAAAAGTCGAAATATTATAGTTTATTTCTATCGCACAACCCCAACATGACGGAAAAATGAAGCTTTTACTTATAATATTCCTAAAATTTGATGAACATTGTAAAACCTCCAGCACCCTCCATGCCATACGCCGCCACAACAGATAGATAACCAATCGAAACACGTATAAATGACGAAAGTCTCTAGGCCTGTTTTCAACAGTTTCAATGTCCGACACTGAATGCGCAACTTTGTTCTAATAGATAACTACTTGATTTTTTACCGAGAACTATACCCAGGCAAAAGAATTGTTTTAGAAGAATTTAACTCCACAATTGTACAGTTTTGTTGCACCAAATCGCATCTAAGGGCATTCAGTTATAGAAAAATTTGTCAAACGGGACACCCCCTGCCTTAGACCCTCCCCCATATCACTGTACTACCATTTTTGCCTCTCCCAGACAAAGGCCCTGGATCTGCCAGTGCATGACCATTGTCCTCCGTACAAAACGATGATGTAATGTTCCTTATCCCTGTACGTGTGTATAACATTACTGATTGAAGGGCATGGTAACGAGAGTTTATCAATATTGTATCACTGAAACACCACTGGTATCGTCATTATTGATTGTAGAACTTGGTATCGGTTAATCGGTACTATATCGAAACGATATTGACTGTATAGTAACTTCCCTTAGCAAGATGAAAATGTACTTTCATCTGATAAATTTTGCAACATAGCCGTACTGAAGTAATAAAGACAGTAAGGCGATGGCGTCGAAACTGAGAAACTGATGCCCACCATTTTCTGGAATATTGTTACCTCACTGTGACGTAGTATCTATGCTACATCTATGCATGCTTACATATACATACACGTTCTCTGTTTTTCCTGGACTCTCAACTGCGAAAGATTAAGATCTGTGCAGTATCAGCGTCTATTTCCTTCAGGGTCCTTGATCGTCGCATCTCATATTAGAAGTGATTTTTTTTTTCATTTTGCATTTTTTACATTATCGGTAATTTTTTTTACATTATCGGTTCAAAGAGTTTTTTACATTATCAGTTCAAAGAGTTTTTTACATGGGTCAGTGAGTGGAAATTCCACGTTTCCAGTTCCATATGAAAACGTCCTTAGAACAGTTTTTACATTATCGGCAAATTGTTTTTTACATTATCGTCAGACGAACTTTTTTACGTTATCGGTTAATTTTTTTTTTACATTATCGGTTCAAAGAGTTTTTTACATTATCGGTAATTTTTTTTACATTATCGGTTGTTTTTACATTATCGGTCGTTTTTACATTATCGGTTGATTTTTACATTATCGGTTGTAACACAGGGAATTGTTAGGAAGGAGACACAACGACCAAATCTGTTAGACAATATGTACTTGAAAATCATTTAATTCTTTTCAGGCACTGCCGTTTGATTGACAGGTCTCTTTGTTCCTATTGTAAAGGCTCTGCTGACTGAACCCTTTTAATGATGGTCTCCTCCTTTCTTTTCCAAGTAATCTCGAGACAAAGGCCATTGTCTATACATGCTTTGAAGTGAGGTTGGTTTCCGCCAATGAACAAATTTTAATCAGGATTTTCAGTTAAACGACTGGCAACAAACGTTTAAGTAATGTACTTCAGTTGTGTCCCCACGATTTTAATACGTCACCTGCTGGAAACAGTGTTCAAGCCTATACATTTCTCTTAGTTTTAACAAATTTTCCCATCATTAAGAAACATATTCGAAAAGTAAGTCGTCAAGAAACTCTTCGCTGACTTTAAATGAAGTGATATTTAGTGTGACGAATAACGACGAAAGGTTAAAATTTTACATTTTTTCATGACGACTGGCAACGTAAAGTTTATGAGATCAACCGAAGGAGTGTGTGTTCTCAAGGTCATTTGACTATGTCTCACTTATCCTAGTTGATCTAGGTATTGAGATAAGAATTATGAGAAGAAAAGCAAGATTACTGTCGGAAACGAACATTGCTTCAAAGAGTCTAAAGAACGTTGTGTCTCCTTCCTAACACCTCCCCGGTAGAGAGTGTATACGCAATATTGTATTTCAAATTATAGGCCAAACGTGACGCTTGATCGTACTATCTTGTGTGTGAGTGTGGGGGTGTACCTTCCTTACCCAGTAATAACTAACCAATTGTCCACAAACAGAGACTCGGATGATAGGTAGGCCCAGTCCCTCTTTCGACTAAACCACTATATAACCTGTAATACCCGAACATTTGTTCCTTATCACCTCAAACTTTTCATTATAAATGGCCAAGAAGTAATTAACACAGACAAAACGACTAAGGTGATTAGTTTGATTTTTTGATTTTCTGCGCACTGTGAGTCTAAGGACAGAACTATAGCTGGAAGCCAAGTGTCTTATCCTGACAAAGATTTGACGTCCTGTTTATGTATTGAAATATTTGATATGCGTACAAGCCGTTAACAGAGAATTTTTTGCAGACAAGAGTCAGTAGAGCAATTTTAAATGGATTTAGTGGAGTTGTAGAGCATTGGAGAAGCAGAAAATACACCACATTTGAAGCAAAAACATCAGATCTAGTGGAAGCCCTAAAGGAGTCTTACAGCACAACTTGTAAACAGTGACGGGTACTTGTGTTCCAAAGTGAGGGGGGGGGGGTAATAGACACTTGAATTAAATTTATTGAGTGAAAGGAAGGTCAATGGAAGCACTTCCAAAAAGTGGGGAATTTATCTAGTTGTCTTCCACGAGATTTCCGCATATGCCTGTATGTACTATTAGCCTACCACTGTCTCGTAAACATCTATTCCTAAATCTTATATGCTTATACATATTTCATTTTCTTTCTTCATTTCTCGTGTATGAAATCTTCATGGTGTCTTTTTATAGCTTTAACTGTGGTTACTCTGGTCAGTCTTATTTCTGCCCAATTAAATATCAAGTCAAGAAAGAGTAGGTCTATGTTTTAGAAGACAAACCTCTAAAATGCAAAGCAAAATGTGATGCCACTTTGCTTTGTTTCAAACACTAAAGAAATCAAGACTTTAAAAGGAAAATGCAATCGCTCAATTTGAATAAGTGTACATCCCGTCATTCTAATTCAAGAACGGCTCCTATCAATCATGTGACAACATTTTTGTGACTTATTTAATAACCTCATGCAAAATAACTCCTAGGTTTACCTTCAATGTTAAATGTTTTATACAGAAACATAATGGAAGGTACTTGTACACCAAATAAGAAATTTGTTAGATTTAGCAGATTTTTGAAAATAAGTTGAGACGTCTGCTTCCTCCCCTTAAATTTAAGTAACTTATGCTTGACTTACTTCGTGATATTGTAAAGATAGGAAGAAAAATCTGTTAACACGGTTTTTATACTCTGGACTAGTTCATCATCTTCGGGAATCTGTGGACTGATGGCTACTACCAAGCCTTTGTATCCACCCTCCACCAGCTGCAATGGCCGAAAATTCTGATAAAATGGTGCTTGATAAGCTGCGTTGTCTTGCGTCGATGAAAGAGTTATCATTAATGCAAGCAGGTAAAAGCTACAAATCATACAAGATGAAGACAACCTGTTGAAAGCATCCATGTTGGTTTGAATTTTCGATCACTATGCATTGACGCAGTTACAATATCTGCACTTAGCCTATGATATCTAGTGACCACTATGGAAGTAAAGACGGAAGTTTAAATTTGTATAGGTAGTGTTTTACTGTAACTTTCACACTCTTTAGTAGTTTGCTATAGCAAATGACAGAGCGTGCATGATTGCCTTTACATAAAGGATTTGGCATAGTCTGCCCCAGTTCAACAAATTTGAATAGCGTATGGTTAACACGTATTGTCAGTCCAGTACAAAAACACAAAACCGCGCTAATGTACTATTGGGCCATGCAAGCACAATTAGAAACTGTGCCAAATTGGACTTCTCCCTGAAGGAAATAGTGACCGTCTTCGTGTTTCTGATATTGTCACCATGCTACGTACTGTGGCACTTTATTTCAGAACCGGTGGGGGGTTAGAGCAAATAATAGTTTTTTTTTTCAATTTACGAAGTACCGCTAAATTGAAACCTTTTTAGGGTATCGCGAACATCTTAGGCAATATAAGCAATAAGACAGCCATAACAATTATCATGAGAAAGACTTAATGAAGACAATCCACCCTTAAATACTCTTGTGCACTGCATAAAGTATAAAAGTATAAAATATAAATAAAGTGTGCAGAATCTCTTACTTTGAACATTTACTATCAAGATGTGAGTAAATCTCAACAGATGTGATAAAAATTTATGAATTACGTGAACCAACTCAATGTGCCCCTTTAACATTTTCTATTTTGCAAGCTCGTATTTTCGAAATTTACAGTTTAGGTTTAATAAATCCTTCGTATTAAAGAGTTAAATGGAAGTATCACGATGCCTTTTGGCCCCCAGAAGAGCATTCTTTGAAAGGTTTGTGGTCCAGGGTAGGTGTGCATGGCCCTTCAGGAGAAACACACAGGCGAGGTCCAACGGGAGAAAACTCGGATCCTCTATGGCAATTATTAAATGGCGATATTATGCGTTATCAGAATTAGACGATTAACGTGCACTGGGGAGTGAGCGTGAGAGGAGTAGGAAAAAATGGTCTTAGACTTACAAACATATTTCTGAATGTTTTTCTTTGTAGTGGTATTAACCATTACTATTTTCCGATAATGCGTGAGCGTAAAGCCTGAACTGAAAACGTTTGTAAAAATGTGTAACGACAAATGCACACTTCCAATCAATCACATTATGTATTAGAAGCGTTGTCGTTGGCTACTCTTGATATCAGATTGCCTTAGGACCCCCTCTTAGTGCGTTGTCCCTTCAGAAGTTGCAACCTCTAAGTATAGGGAAGTCCTTGGCCACAACACTTCCATATGTAAAATATACATTACATTCGTGTATTGTTTCCTTTATGATAGTCATAAGATATTGAGTGCGAACCGCACCAAGTTCACCGGAATTTTGCGGTTAGAAATCTTTTCCATGACAAAAGTTGCAAGCAGACTCTGCACCCAGACATTTGAAGTTACCTTAACACGTGTTTAACAATAACAAGGCGGAAATGCTCTCTAATCCTCCTTTAAGGCTCTGAATTTAACATATTTTCCCAAATTATAAGAAAGGGATATAGAAATTTCAAGCTTTGCATTGCTGCAATGCTGTGCCTCTTCGTCATCACAAAAAGACGCACACAACCAGCCTAGTGAATACTGTAAATACGTTTGAGACGGTATTGATAACAAACCTAGCCATGAAACTGAAGGGCGTGGAGGGTGCAAAACTTAGTAGTTTGAGGAGGATTTGTGGCAGAAAATGGTTAAAATAAATCAATCAATCAGTCGTCGAAACCACACATTGACCTACCTCCAAGAAAACCAGCTTTTAAACACCTTTTGAGTTCATTTAAAAATTGTTTATCTCCAGAGATCGATTGAGGGGACGACACCGCCCCTTAGTGCGTCGCCAGTTTTGTAGCTAGAATTTTTTTTTTCTTTTTTCTTTTTTTGCTAGACCAAAGACCAAAATTTTCCCACAAATTACTAACCCCAAACAACAATTTTGCTACTTACTCATTTGTAACAAGGAGAACAGGTTTTGCTGCCAAGCAAGTGTTTGAGGAGGTTGGCCTAAAACTTACGTGCTGTTTTGGGGAAGGTAACTCCTCCCCTCTGAGTAACTTTTAAGAACACATTAGCGCTTAGATGCAAAAATGCCGTATGTTTCAAAACTTTAGGGTACTATGAAACTTTCTAAACAAGTTTTTATTTCTTTTGTGGGTCATGGATACTGAATCAATGAAATGCTGTTATTGTGGGTACTTAATGCATAGAGATGACCATAAGCGACCGTAGGAAAAAGAGCATTGAAAAACGTCTTTTCAAGGGAGGCTGTGTTCTTGCAAAGTGTGACCGAAGAAGAGTTTCAACGAGAGCTCCCGCTGTCTAGGGATCCTTCCCCTAGACGTTTACTAAATTAAATGGCTTTTGAAATTTTTCTGGACAAAATCCTGCGTCCCTCATTTGTAATTTGACCGCTCATGAAATATTTTGGTTGACGATAATGTAACTTAAGTATTGACGGAAATTATTCCTTGCAATGTTAAAAGAGGTGCAGCTTGAACGCCGCACCCTCCCTAGGAGTTGTCAGCGTGCGAACTAATATCCACATAAATGTTGGGGTCCAGGGGAACGGGCCAGGAGAGGTCCAGTAGCAGAGCCCCCAAACTTTGGGGTATTTCCAGGATTTAAGTTATTAGGATGTAGCTTTCTTCTAAAAATGGCATTCGCTATAGACAGGCCAAACAAATCATAATTGATCACCACCTTTCAAGGGGAAATGTAGTCACCTGAAATTGAATTAGTATACCCGGGTATCCTAATTCAGCATATCTGAGACCGAGACCAAGACCGAGACCAGGGGGTGTCGAGACCGAGATCGAGACCAGGACACAAATTCGAGACCGAGACCGAGACCAACAAGGTCCGAGACCGAGACCGAGACCGACTGTGCATATTGTATGGGAAAATGAGACAAACTGTCCAACTTTCTGAATACTTTTTTACCTGACTTTATTACCTTACGTTCCACGAACGACCTATATATATGGTACCAAGAGTGCGTCGCTCATTGATATGTATACCTGCTTTCTATTATCATATGCCAAACATAGTTAACATAATTGATAATTTAACAAAATCATGTATTTTTCTGATGTGGCCCCTCTCTTTAAATCGGATCAGTCAGTGGTAGCAAAAATGAATCACAGAACTCTAGGGAGTGCCAACCTTTCCTGCGGACCTAACATGACCATGGAGTACTCGTAGTTCAAATACCAGACATTTTGTTTTGGAGCCTAGAATAGGATTGCAGATAACTACGAAGGCTTAGTACAGGGGTGGGGAACCTCCGGTCCGCGGGCCGTATGCAGTCCACGAGACAATGTTGCCTGGCCCGCAAGACAATTCATAAATGCAAATTCAGAATCATTTACAAAGTAATTGATAATAATCTTTTAGCCTATGGTTCCCATCGTTTATCCTGCTTTAGCTCAAGGTGTCCATCATTTATCCTGCACATACCACTTTCTGGATATTTCACGTCATACTGCACTAAAACCCTAGTATGCACAACATAAAATGCCCACTTTTTCGTTAGACAAACCAGGTGTAGAAACCTGATAATTCTAGTGGTAGGCTGCTACATAGCATTGAACAGAATTGCAGTATCACATATGTAGGTCTATCTCTTACAGTACGTAACTCAGAGGACACTGTATTTATTTCGGTAGATTCGGGGGGCTAAAAGCAGTGAGGTAGCCGGGATTTTTTGAGCAGGGGGCACTGGGAGTCACAAACCTTTCCTAGGGGGACACACTTTCTGAATTCTCTCCCTCTTTTTAGGGCTTATACACAGAATTCTCTCCCTCTCTATAGGGCTTATATACAGAACTGTGCATTCCAAAATGTTCCGGGGGGGGGGCCCCGGGGGTTGCACGGCTTTGTGGGGGGGCACGTTCCCCCCATTCCCCCCCCCCCCCCCCCGTAGCTACGCCACTGGCTAGAAGTGTCCCTCCGAAGAGTGTGTTAAACGCTAAAAAGTAGATAATTTTGCAATTTACAGTGAAGAAAAATAAAGTTGGTTCCAAAATGCGCGATTTTTTCGACGCGCTTCACGCGCACTTTTTGTTCACTGTAGCTTCATGTGTAAATAAGAAGACAAATGGTCATATTGTGATACTCCTGGTCTAAGTAGCCTTGCACAGTCAATGCCATTAAAGTTAGTGGATGAGCATTCTGTTGCCTACAAATTTGCACAAACTCAATAGCTTCTGCGGATCGCACTAGTTCCTTACCTGGGCTTTCCCCCTAACCCCACCAGGGCCTGTTTAGGGCTCCTTGGCCTGTGCCCTTTGGGGAAAGCTTTTGCGCGCCTCACTATCTGCGTCCCATGAGTGGATTATGACTATCAAAACGACCCGTCAAGGGAAAAAGGTTCCCGCCTGGCCTAGCATATAATATACAGTTAAACAGAGTGTAATATTTAGTCCTAGACTCATAGCCCTCAGAGTCGACAGATAGCTGTAGTATCATATCTAATCATGATGACCAAATGTTTTGCAGTTGCATTTTTCTCCCATCTAAGAAAGAATTCTGGTCGATAACTTAAGATATTTATATGGACTCTGGTATATTAGTTCATTCTATTTTTTCAATAGCCAAATGATCATTAGTAGCCAGATTGGGTTAAATATGGTCATGAAAAGTCCAAAGAGGTAGTCCTGAAGAGCTAGAAATGGATAGCACTGAACAAACACTGAGATGGGGATTTCAACACACACACACACCGCGGGTGAACCCATACGCACCCTCGCTCCCTCACCGGGACACGAGAAATGTCCCGGTAGGGGAATTGCCAAGCAGCGGAGCTGCCAGAGATCTCGGCGATCAGACGTGGCTGTTGAGGGCGGGCTGCGGTGCCGTGCAAGCACGTGCAGCCGCGCGTGACTTCTCGTTGCAGTGGCCGAATTTCCGGGTAGCTACTCGCAGTTTCGAGCCGCGCGTGAGCTAGGAAAGACGTGCGAGCCGTGCGAGCGGCGAGCTGCCCCGCGTCCCGCCAAGGACATGTTGGTGGGTGATACACACACACACACACACACACACACACACACACACACTCTGAACACGCAATGCAGTGCAGCACCAGACCGCCACTGTTCTGATCATACTGAGTAACCCTAGGAGTCCAATGCACCATCATCCCCATTGACCAAGTTAAGTTAAAGACACACCCACAAGCTCACAGAAGGAAGTTCAACTTGAACCCATATTAGATACAGTGCATGGACCCGCTGGATGAATGATTTTTATTCTCAATGAATTATTTTTTCAGTGAAAGTAAATGAACTTAAAAATAGTTTGAAATAAATGAGTTTATTTAAAAAGGAAAAGAAAAAATAAATACAACAAGTTTTTTGCCGGTCTCGAAGCGAGACCGGGAAAAATTCCGAGACCGCAAGGGTCTGAGACCGAGACCAAGACCAAGACCGAGACCACAGGGTGTCGAGACCGAGACCGGGAAAAACTGGTCTCGAGAACGGTCTCGAGTACTACATCCCTGGTAATGACACATGCCTGGTTAAGTTGTAGGTATATTGTATTATTACTGGAACAAGGTTACATGTTTGCTCTAGAGGGGGCGTTAGTGCTTTTCCATATTTGCTGTATTATTGACATTGTTTTCAATTAACAAGATGTGATGGAGTTACGTTTGAAGCCTTGTTAAACAAAATATGCAAAAGGCGGTCATTATCTGCACTTAAGCATGGGAATGTTCATATCAGGCAACGACGGTGCTACTTTTAGCCTAAACTTTTCTAAGCACTACTCCTTAACCAATTGTGGCCCTTCGCTTAGATCATTGCTTCTCAGTCAGGTCCAAAAATCCTTGGGGCCAACTGAAAAGCAGAAATATTTCTGCATTCTGACAGATGAAAAAACCTAGTCTTTTTTGTTTTGTTCATACTAAAAAGCACATGATCTTTCGGTCAATGGCTATTCACTTAACGCTTCAAAATAGTTAACAGTTCCATGTACAGACAAAATGAATTTTGAGTAACACCTTACCGTAATATCCGTAGGCAAGAAACTCACATCAATATGTAGCCTAATTTCCACAGTTTCTTAAAGAAGGACCGCACACTTTCCATCTCTGCCATTATGAAGAGTATGTAAGTCATACTTGTACTCATGACCGTACGCAGCGGGGAGTCGGGGCAGTGCTTCCCCCAAACTGCCAAATGTTCAAAGCAAATTTTTATCACATCGATTTGTGTAAAATTCCGAGATTAAAAAAAAGATATGTATAACATGCAATTTGAAAGCAACGGAAGGTGTCATTTTGGCAAATACTGGGCAGGCGCCTAGCATAGGGGGAGGCAACCATCCCTTCCTTGAGGATATTTTCTTATTTTCCTAGTACTTATGTTGCTATAGACTTTTACAAATGTATTTTTTCGACGTGCTTCACCCGCATCCATGCTAGCTATGGTATACCGTGTCCCCACCAATTTGTCTTAACCAAACGCTGCATTTCAAATTCCCCTGTATTGAACTTTGGCGCAGTTTGATCCAGCATTGTGCAAATGACATGCTATAAAAGACGGGAATTATTACTATTGACATTGTTAGGCTTGACTTCTCCGCTGAAGTATTAACACATTCAGTCATGTGAAACATAAACTATACACGAGACTGGTAAATTGTAGTCAGCAAAAGGGACTGGATGCGAACAAAACAATCGTTAATAACAGTAGTCTTATGGGCAGATACCATTGTTAGACATACGGCGGCTCCGTTCGGTTATCGCAGGTTTGAGCACTGAGGGCAGTCGTTTATGTAACGTTGTTGGATCCAGAACAACTAGATCAACCCCATGGATTACTTCAAAGGGACTCAATTAATAGCAAATCATCTCAGTTTTGTTTGTATGTTTATTCAAAAGCTATGTCCTTTTCTCTCTATAAAAAAATGCAAATTTAGATGAGTTGCACGACAAAAATATCCCGGGAGAAAATTACTTAGCTTTGAATAAACATACAAACAAAACTGAGATGATTTGCTATTAATTGAGTCCCTTTGAAGTAATCCATGGGGTTGATCTAGTTGTTCTGGATCCAACAACGTTACATAAACGACTGCCCTCAGTGCTCAAACCTGCGATAACCGAACGGAGCCGCCGTATGTCTAACAATGGTATCTGCCCATAAGACTACTGTTATTAACGATTGTTTTGTTCGCATCCAGTCCCTTTTGCTGACTACAATTTACCAGTCTCGTGTATAGTTTATGTTTCACATGAATGAATGTGTTAATACTTCAGCGGAGAAGCCACGCCTAACAGTGTCAATAGTAATAATTCCCGTTTTATATAGCATGTCATTTGCACAATGCTGGATCAAACTGCGCCAAAGTTCAATACAGGGAAATTTGAAATGCAGCGTTTGGTCAAGACAAGTTGTTGGGGGGACACAGTATACCATAGCTAGCATGGATGCGGGTGAAGCACGTCGAAAAAATACATTTGTAAAAGTCTATAGCAACATAAGTACTAGGAAAATAAGAAAATATCCTCAAGGAAGGGATGGTTGCCTCCCCCTATGCTAGGCGCCTGCCCAGTATTTGCCAAAATGACACCTTCCGTTGCTTTCAAATTGCATGTTATACATATCTTTTTTTTAATCTCGGAATTTTACACAAATCGATGTGATAAAAATTTGCTTTGAACATTTGGCAGTTTGGGGGAAGCACTGCCCCGACTCCCCGCTGCGTACGGTCATGAGTACAAGTATGACTTACATACTCTTCATAATGGCAGAGATGGAAAGTGTGCGGTCCTTCTTTAAGAAACTGTGGAAATTAGGCTACATATTGATGTGAGTTTCTTGCCTACGGATATTACGGTAAGGTGTTACTCAAAATTCATTTTGTCTGTACATGGAACTGTTAACTATTTTGAAGCGTTAAGTGAATAGCCATTGACCGAAAGATCATGTGCTTTTTAGTATGAACAAAACAAAAAAGACTAGGTTTTTCATCTGTCAGAATGCAGAATATTTCTGCTTTTCAGTTGGCCCCAAGGATTTTTGGACCTGACTGAGAAGCAATGATCTAAGCGAAGGGCCACAATTGGTTAAGGAGTAGTGCTTAGAAAAGTTTAGGCTAAAAGTAGCACCGTCGTTGCCTGATATGAACATTCCCATGCTTAAGTGCAGATAATGACCGCCTTTTGCATATTTTGTTTAACAAGGCTTCAAACGTAACTCCATCACATCTTGTTAATTGAAAACAATGTCAATAATACAGCAAATATGGAAAAGCACTAACGCCCCCTCTAGAGCAAACATGTAACCTTGTTCCAGTAATAATACAATATACCTACAACTTAACCAGGCATGTGTCATTACCAGGGATGTAGTACTCGAGACCGTTCTCGAGACCAGTTTTTCCCGGTCTCGGTCTCGACACCCTGTGGTCTCGGTCTTGGTCTTGGTCTCGGTCTCAGACCCTTGCGGTCTCGGAATTTTTCCCGGTCTCGCTTCGAGACCGGCAAAAAACTTGTTGTATTTATTTTTTCTTTTCCTTTTTAAATAAACTCATTTATTTCAAACTATTTTTAAGTTCATTTACTTTCACTGAAAAAATAATTCATTGAGAATAAAAATCATTCATCCAGCGGGTCCATGCACTGTATCTAATATGGGTTCAAGTTGAACTTCCTTCTGTGAGCTTGTGGGTGTGTCTTTAACTTAACTTGGTCAATGGGGATGATGGTGCATTGGACTCCTAGGGTTACTCAGTATGATCAGAACAGTGGCGGTCTGGTGCTGCACTGCATTGCGTGTTCAGAGTGTGTGTGTGTGTGTGTGTGTGTGTGTGCGTGTGCACTCACCAACATGTCCTTGGCGGGGCGCGGGGCAGCTCGCCGCTCGCACGGCTCGCACGCCTTTCCTAGCTCACGCGCGGCTCGAAACTGCGAGTAGCTACCCGGAAATTCGGCCACTGCAACGAGAAGTCACGCGCGGCTGCACGTGCTTGCACGGCACCGCAGCCCGCCCTCAACAGCCACGCCTGATCGCCGAGATCTCTGGCAGCTCCGCTGCTTGGCAATTCCCCTACCGGGACATTTCTCGTGTCCCGGTGAGGGAGCGAGGGTGCGTATGGGTTCACCCGCGGTGTGTGTGTGTGTTGAAATCCCCATCTCAGTGTTTGTTCAGTGCTATCCATTTCTAGCTCTTCAGGACTACCTCTTGGACTTTTCATGACCATATTTAACCCAATCTGGCTACTAATGATCATTTGGCTATTGAAAAAATAGAATGAACTAATATACCAGTTCCATATATAAATATCTTAAGTTATCGACCAGAATTCTTTCTTAGATGGGAGAAAAATGCAACTGCAAAACATTTGGTCATCATGATTAGATATGATACTACAGCTATCTGTCGACTCTGAGGGCTATGAGTCTAGGACTAAATATTACACTCTGTTAACTGTATATTATATGCTAGGCCAGGCGGGGAACCTTTTTCCCTTGACGGGTCGTTTTGATAGTCATAATCCACTCATGGGACGCAGATAGTGAGCGCGCAAAAGCTTTCCCCAAAGGGCACAGGCCAAGGAGCCCTAAACAGGCCCCGATTGGGGTTAGGGGAAAAGCCCAGGTAAGGAACTAGTGCGATCCTCAGAAGCTATTGAGTTTGTGCAAATTTGTAGGCAACAGAATGCTCATCCACTAACTTTTAATGACATTGACTGTGCAAGGCTACTCAGACTAGGAGTATCACAATATGACCATTGTCTTCTTATTTATACATGAAGCTACAGTGAACAAAAAGTGCGCGTGAAGCGCGTCGAAAAAATCGCGCATTTTGGAACCAACTTTATTTTTCTTCACTTTAAATTGCAAAATTATCTACTTTTTAACGTTTAACACACTCTTCGGAGGGACACTTCTAGCCAGTGGCGTAGCTACGGGGGGGGGGGGGGGAATGAGGGGAACGTGCCCCACGACAAAGCCGTGCAACCCCAGGTGCCCCCCCCCCGTGGAACATTTTGGAATGCCCAGTTCTGTATATAGGCCCTATAGAGAGGGAGAGAATTCTGTGTATACGCCCTAAAGAGAGGGAGAGAATTCAGAAATTGTGTCCCCCTAGGAAAGGTTCGTGACCCCCAGTGCCCCCTGCTCAAAACATCCTGGCTACCCCACTGCTTCTAGCCCCCACCCCCGAATCTACCGAAATAAATACAGTGTCCTCTGAGTTACGTACTGTAAGAGATAGACCTACATATGTGATACTGCAATTCTGTTCAATGCTATGTAGCAGCCTACCACTAGAATTATCAGGTTTCTACACCTGGTTTGTCTAACGAAAAAGTGGGCATTTTATGTTGTGCATACTAGGGTTTTAGTGCAGTATGACGTGAAATATCCAGAAAGTGGTATGTGCAGGATAAATGATGGACACCTTGAGCTAAAGCAGGATAAACGATGGGAACCATAGGCTAAAAGATTATTATCAATTACTTTGTAAATGATTCTGAATTTGCATTTATGAATTGTCTTGCGGGCCAGGCAACATTGTCTCGTGGACTGCATACGGCCCGCTGACCGGAGGTTCCCCCCCCTGTACTAGCCTTCGTAGTTATCTGCAATCCTATTCTAGGCTCCAAAACAAAATGTCTGGTATTTGAACTACGAGTACTCCATGGTCATGTTAGGTCCGCAGGAAAGGTTGGCACTCCCTAGAGTTCTGTGATTCATTTTTGCTACCACTGACTGATCCGATTTAAAGAGAGGGGCCACATCCAGAAAAATACATGATTTTGTTAATTATCAATTATGTTAACTATGTTTGGCATATGATAATAGAAAGCAGGTATACATATCAATGAGCGACGCACTCTTGGTACCATATATATAGGTCGTTCGTGGAACGTAAGGTAATAAAGTCAGGTAAAAAAGTATTCAGAAAGTTGGACAGTTTGTCTCATTTTCCCATACAATATGCACAGTCGGTCTCGGTCTCGGTCTCGGACCTTGTTGGTCTCGGTCTCGGTCTCGAATTTGTGTCCTGGTCTCGATCTCGGTCTCGACACCCCCTGGTCTCGGTCTTGGTCTCGGTCTCAGATATGCTGAATTAGGATACCCGGGTATACTAATTCAATTTCAGGTGACTACATTTCCCCTTGAAAGGTGGTGATCAATTATGATTTGTTTGGCCTGTCTATAGCGAATGCCATTTTTAGAAGAAAGCTACATCCTAATAACTTAAATCCTGGAAATACCCCAAAGTTTGGGGGCTCTGCTACTGGACCTCTCCTGGCCCGTTCCCCTGGACCCCAACATTTATGTGGATATTAGTTCGCACGCTGACAACTCCTAGGGAGGGTGCGGCGTTCAAGCTGCACCTCTTTTAACATTGCAAGGAATAATTTCCGTCAATACTTAAGTTACATTATCGTCAACCAAAATATTTCATGAGCGGTCAAATTACAAATGAGGGACGCAGGATTTTGTCCAGAAAAATTTCAAAAAGCCATTTAATTTAGTAAACGTCTAGGGGAAGGATCCCTAGACAGCGGGAGCTCTCGTTGAAACTCTTCTTCGGTCACACTTTGCAAGAACACAGCCTCCCTTGAAAAGACGTTTTTCAATGCTCTTTTTCCTACGGTCGCTTATGGTCATCTCTATGCATTAAGTACCCACAATAACAGCATTTCATTGATTCAGTATCCATGACCCACAAAAGAAATAAAAACTTGTTTAGAAAGTTCATAGTACCCTAAAGTTTTGAAACATACGGCATTTTTGCATCTAAGCGCTAATGTGTTCTTAAAAGTTACTCAGAGGGGAGGAGTTACCTTCCCCAAAACAGCACGTAAGTTTTAGGCCAACCTCCTCAAACACTTGCTTGGGCAGCAAAAACCTGTTCTCCTTGTTACAAATGAGTAAGTAGCAAAATTGTTGTTTGGGGTTAGTAATTTGTGGGAAAATTTTGGTCTTTGGTCTAGCAAAAAAAGAAAAAAGAAAAAAAAAATTCTAGCTACAAAACTGGCGACGCACTAAGGGGCGGTGTCGTCCCCTCAATCGATCTCTGGAGATAAACAATTTTTAAATGAACTCAAAAGGTGTTTAAAAGCTGGTTTCTTGGAGGTAGGTCAATGTGTGGTTTCGACGACTGATTGATTGATTTATTTTAACCATTTTCTGCCACAAATCCTCCTCAAACTACTAAGTTTTGCACCCTCCACGCCCTCAGTTTCATGGCTAGGTTTGTTATCAATACCGTCTCAAACGTATTTACAGTATTCACTAGGCTGGTTGTGTGCGTCTTTTAGTGATGACGAAGAGGCACAGCATTGCAGCAATGCAAAGCTTGAAATTTCTATATCCCTTTCTTATAATTTGGGAAAATATGTTAAATTCAGAGCCTTAAAGGAGGATAGAGAGCATTCCGCCTTGTTATTGTTAAACACGTGTTAAGGTAACTTCAAATGTCTGGGTGCAGAGTCTGCTTGCAACTTTTGTCATGGAAAAGATTTCTAACCGCAAAATTCCGGTGAACTTGGTGCGGTTCGCACTCAATATCTTATGACTATCATAAAGGAAACAATACACGAATGTAATGTATATTTTACATATGGAAGTGTTGTGGCCAAGGACTTCCCTATACTTAGAGGTTGCAACTTCTGAAGGGACAACGCACTAAGAGGGGTCCTAAGGCACTATGATATCAAGAGTAGCCAACGACAACGCTTCTAATACATAATGTGATTGATTGGAAGTGTGCATTTGTCGTTACACATTTTTACAAACGTTTCAGTTCAGGCTTTACGCTCACGCATTATCGAAAATAGTAATGGTTAATACCACTACAAGAAAAACATTCAGAAATATGTTTGTAAGTCTAAGACCATTTTTCCTACTCCTCTCACGCTCACTCCCCAGTGCACGTTATCGTCTAATTCTGATAACGCATAATATCGCCATTTAATAATTGCCATAGAGGATCCGAGTTTTCTCCCGTTGGACCTCGCCTGTGTGTTTCTCCTGAAGGGCCATGCACACCTACCCTGGACCACAAACCTTTCAAGAATGCTCTTCTGGGGGCCAAAAGGCATCGTGATACTTCCATTTAACTCTTTAATACCGAAGGATTTATAAACCTAAACTGTAAAATTCGAAAATACGAGCTTGCAAAATAGAAAATGTTAAAGGGGCACATTGAGTTGGTTCACGTAAGTCATAAATTTTTTATCACATCTGTTGAGATTTACTTCACATCTTGATAGTAAATGTTCAAAGTAAGAGATTCTGCACACTTTATTTATATTTTATACTTTTATACTTTATGCAGTGCACAAGAGTATTTAAGGGTGGATTGTCTTCATTAAGTCTTTCTCATGATAATTTTTATGGCTGTCTTATTGCTTATATTGCCTAAGATGTTCGCGATACCCTAAAAAGGTTTCAATTTAGCGGTACTTCGTAAATTGAAAAAAAAAACTATTATTTGCTCTAACCCCCCACCGGTTCTGAAATAAAGTGCCACAGTACGTAGCATGGTGACATATCAGAAACACGAAGACGGTCACTATTTCCTTCAGGGAGAAGTCCAATTTGGCACAGTTTCTAATTGTGCTTGCATGGCCCAATAGTACATTAGCGCGGTTTTGTGTTTTTGTACTGGACTGACAATACGTGTTAACCATACGCTATTCAAATTTGTTGAACTGGGGCAGACTATGCCAAATCCTTTATGTAAAGGCAATCATGCACGCTCTGTCCATTTGCTATAGCAAAATACTAAAGAGTGTGAAAGTTACAGTAAAACACTACCTATACAAATTTAAAACTTCCGTCTTTACTTCCATAGTGGTCACTAGATATCATAGGCTAAGTGCAGATATTGTAACTGCGTCAATGCATAGTGATCGAAAATTCAAACCAACATGGATGCTTTCAACAGGTTGTCTTCATCTTGTATGATTTGTAGCTTTTACCTGCTTGCATTAATGATAACTCTTTCATCGACGCAAGACAACGCAGCTTATCAAGCACCATTTTATCAGAATTTTCGGCCATTGCAGCTGGTGGAGGGTGGATACAAAGGCTTGGTAAGTAGCCATCAGTCCACAGATTCCCGAAGATGATGAACTAGTTCAGAGTTATAAAAACCGTGTTAACAGATTTTTCTTCCTATCTTTACAATATCACGAAGTAAGTCAAGCATAAGTACTTAAATTTAAGGGGAGGAAGCAGACGTCTCAACTTATTTTCAAAAATCTGCTAAATCTAACAAAAGTCTTATTTGGTGTACAAGTACCTTCCATTATGTTTCTGTATAAAACATTTAACATTGAAGGTAAACCTAGGAGTTATTTTGCATGAGGTTATTAAATAAGTCACAAAAATGTTGTCACATGATTGATAGGAGCCGTTCTTGAATTAGAATGACGGGATGTACACTTATTCAAATTGAGCGATTGCATTTTCCTTTTAAAGTCTTGATTTCTTTAGTGTTTGAAACAAAGCAAAGTGGCATCACATTTTGCTTTGCATTTTAGAGGTTTGTCTTCTAAAACATAGACCTACTCTTTCTTGACTTGATATTTAAATTGGCAGAAATAAGACTGACCAGAGTAACCACAGTTAAAGCTATAAAAAGACACCATGAAGATTTCCTTACACGAGAAATGAAGAAAGAAAATGAAATATGTATAGCATATAAGATTTAGGAATAGATGTTTACGAGACAGTGGTAGGCTAATAGTACATACAGGCATATGCGGAAATCTCGTGGAAGACAACTAGATAAATTCCCCACTTTTTGGAAGTGCTTCCATTGACCTTCCTTTCACTCAATAAATTTAATTCAAGTGTCTATTACCCCCCCCGCCTCACTTTGGAACACACGTACCCGTCACTGTTTACAAGTTGTGCTGTAAGACTCCTTTAGGGCTTCCACTAGATCTGATGTTTTTGCTTCAAATGTGGTGTATTTTCTGCTTCTCCAATGCTCTACAACTCCACTAAATCCATTTAAAATTGCTCTACTGACTCTTGTCTGCAAACAATTCTCTGTTAACGGCTTGTACGCATATCAAATATTTCAATACATAAACAGGACGTCAAATCTTTGTCAGGATAAGACACTTGGCTTCCAGCTATAGTTCTGTCCTTAGACTCACAGTGCGCAGAAAATCAAAAAATCAAACTAATCACCTTAGTCGTTTTGTCTGTGTTAATTACTTCTTGGCCATTTATAATGAAAAGTTTGAGGTGATAAGAAGCAAATGTTCGGGTATTACAGGTTATATAGTGGTTTAGTCGAAAGAGGGACTGGGGCCTACCTATCATCCGAGTCTCTGTTTGTGGACAATTGGTTAGTTATTACTGGGTAAGGAAGGTAAACCCCACACTCACACACAAGATAGTACGATCAAGCGTCACGTTTGGCCTATAATTTGAAATACAATATGCGTATACACTCTCTACCGGGGAGGTGTTAGGAAGGAGAACAAACGTTCTTTAGACTCTTTGAAGCAATGTTCGTTTCCGACAGTAATCTTGCTTTTCTTCTCATATAATTCTTATCTCAATACCTAGATCAACTAGGATAAGTGAGACATAGTCAAATGACCTTGAGAACACACACTCCTTCGGTTGATCTCATAAACTTTACGTTGCCAGTCGTCATGAAAAAATGTAAAATTTTAACCTTTCGTCGTTATTCGTCACACTAAATATCACTTCATTTAAAGTCAGCGAGAGTTTCTTGACGACTTACTTTTCGAATATGTTTCTTAATGATGGGAAAATTTGTTAAACCTAAGAGAAATGTATAGGCTTGAACACTGTTTCCAGCAGGTGACGTATTAAAATCGTGGGGACACAACTGAAGTACATTACTTAAACGTTTGTTCCCATTCGTTTAACTGAAAATCCTGATTAAAATTTGTTCATTGGCGGAAAACCAACCTCACTTCAAAGCATGTATAGACAATGGCCTTTGTCTCGAGATTACTTGGAAAAGAAAGGAGGAGACCATCATTAAAAGGGTTCAGTCAGCAGAGCCTTACAATAGGAACAAGAGACCTGTCCAATCAAACGGCAGTGCCTGAAAAGAATTAAATGATTTTCAAGTACATATTGTCTAACAGATTGGTCGTTGTGTCTCCTTCTACAAATTCCCTGTGTTACAACCGATAATGTAAAAATCAACCGATAATGTAAAAATCAACCGATAATGTAAAAACAACCGATAATGTAAAAAAAATTACCGATAATGTAAAAAACTCTTTGAACCGATAATGTAAAAAAAATTTACCGATAATGTAAAAACGCTCGTCTACCGATAATGTAAAAAAACAATTTGCCGATAATGTAAAAACTGTTCTAAGGACGTTTTCATTATGGAACTGGAAACGTGGAATTTCCACTCACTGACCCATGTAAAAAACTCTTTGAACTGATAATGTAAAAAAACTCTTTGAACCGATAATGTAAAAAAAATTACCGATAATGTAAAAAATGCAAAATGAAAAAAAAAATCACTTCTAATATGAGATGCGACGATCAAGGACCCTGAAGGGAATAGACGCTGATACTGCACAGATCTAATCTTTCGCAGTTGAGAGTCCAGAAAAACAGAGAACGTGTATGTATATGTAAGCATGCATAGATGTAGAGCATAGATACTACGTCACAGTGAGTAACAAATATTCCAGAAAATGGTGGGCATCAGTTTCTCAGTTTCGACGCCATCGCCTTACTGTCTTTATTACTTCAGTACGGCTATGTTGCAAAATTTATCAGATGAAAGTACATTTTCATCTTGCTAAGGGAAGTTACTATACAGTCAATATCGTTTCGATATAGTACCGATTAACCGATACCAAGTTCTACAATCAATAATGACGATACCAGTGGTGTTTCAGTGATACAATATTGATAAACTCTCGTTACCATGCCCTTCAATCAGTAATGTTATACACACGTACAGGGATAAGGAACATTACATCATCGTTTTGTACGGAGGACAATGGTCATGCACTGGCAGATCCAGGGCCTTTGTCTGGGAGAGGCAAAAATGGTAGTACAGTGATATGGGGGAGGGTCTAAGCAGGGGGTGTCCCGTTTGACAAATTTTTCTATAACTGAATGCCTTAGATGCGATTTGGTGCAACAAAACTGTACAATTGTGGAGTTAAATTCTTCTAAAACAATTCTTTTGCCTGGGTATAGTTCTCGGTATGAAAATCAAGTAGTTATCTATTAGAACAAAGTTGCGCATTTCAGTGTCGGACATTGAAACTGTTGAAAACAGGCCTAGAGACTTTCGTCATTTATACGTGTTTCGATTGGTTATCTATCTGTTGTGGCGGCGTATGGCATGGGGTGCTGGAGGTTTTACAATGTTCATCAAATTTTTAGGAATATTATAAGTAAAAGCTTCATTTTCCGTCATGTTGGGGTTGTGCGATAGAAATAAAACTATAATATTTCGACTTTTACCGGCAAATAAATAGTCGAAAACTCAAAATTTAGCTAAATAACGGACTCGGTTTACACCTCGTCTGTTATTTAGCTCAATGTAGGGTCTCGAATATTTAATTCGTCGGATAAGTCTCCCTATTGCAGTTTATTTCTTGATATTCAGAGAATTTTCGGAAAAAATGTTCTTTGGGTGGGGCTATGGCCCCCGTGCCCCCTTTGGATCCGCCAGAGTGGTCATGGTAGCTTCATTTTACAAATCATCCACACTGAGTATAATTAAGAGAAAATAATTGACTTTAGACATGATGTTCTGCGTTTTTACCCTTTAACCTCTTATTTGCAAATGAAACTTACATTCAATTATTTTATTTTATTGTAAGTAACTTTAGCCCAAACTTTATCACTTAAAAACAAATTCGAGAACGATCTATTTTTGTATGTGTGTTTAATTTCATTTAATTTTGACAGCTACATAATATACTTAAGAGAAGTGAGAATTTTGATACCATCAACATGGGACGATAATGTTCGGTACGTCACCGCAGTTTCGGAGAGGTTCGAAGTGAGTGACTTGAGAATTGATGTTACACCAGAAGAAGAAAATTTGCAAATTCGAAATTTGCCCTTTACCAATAAACCAAACATTTTGTGGATCCCAAGGATTTTATATCCACCTCACACCAGATTACCTAAAAAATCAGCCCATTTCATCTTTATATGGAAGTTACAACAAGGTAAGCTTACCATAGCTTTGAAATAAAGGAATGTAGTCTGATATTGGATTGTGAAAATACTAAAAATGTTCAAGATGGATGGAGGTTTCAAACAGGAAGAAAGTTGCCTACACAGGCAGGCAAAATATGTACTAGATTTCTTGTTTGAGATGCAGATTATCAAATGAAGTTATTAAAATATTGATGTTGGTAAGATGGTAGATTGTAAAAAAAAGGCATTTCTAACAATGGTTAAAAATGCAGTCTTTGATAATCGGCTGTATCTATTCAAAAAACGACTCTTTAATTGACAAAAGAATACATGGGATTTCCAACGGTTAACTAAAGCCAGTAAACTTGCACTATTATTTATGAGTTGTACGAGATAAGTAAAAGACTTCTTATTGCACAAACCATTGTTTCAATGCGTTTAAAAAGTGATACAAATGTAATTATCTCTTTTGAAAGAACAATGAATGTTTCAGATTCATTTAAGTAATTTTATTATGTAGAATGAAGGAATTGGTGTTTCACTTTCTGTATTGTGTTTTCCATTTCACACCTCTCCTCAACGTAGCAATAAAAGGGCAGTTCCCATTAATACTAGTGTGAATATGTTATTGGGATTGCATGGTACGTTTGCAAGTGTTACAAAGTACGCTTCCTTATTTGAACAAAAACGAAGTGCAATTAAAGTTGCTTCGGGCTACTGTGTATTGTTTTCTTGATTTGTAAGAATGAAAGCAATTTCTGTGATTATGGTATGTGCATTAGAGGGAATATGTCCATTAGCCAGGATTCTGAGCACAACTCTGAACCACAAACTAATCTTCCTCAGCAAATAAAACTGTGCAGCTCAACTTCCTGGAAGGCATGGAAACCTCATCTTGACTCACTGAGAACTTCTATTGTTGAAAAGTGATTCATGCATGACACACTGAATAAGGCTGTGCTGTGCTCTGAATGGGAGAGCCTCCCCAACAGTTGTGAGGAGGAAACCACCAAAGTAGACTTGGCCAAGTCTCTCAGTGAGTGTTTCTCGTACTGCTAGTAGCCTACAGCTCACATAATTTTACACCTTGGGTTTTTAATACGGCACTCTCTCGGCTGCTTATTTGTATTGCTTCTCAACGAGAGACTTGGACACACTTGGTTTCTGTGACGTCATACTAATGAGCTTAGTACATTATTCATAAGGACGGGGGCGTCCAAACCTCATAATCCAATAAAAACAGTCCTCATGTTGCAGAAATTAGTATCGTCCAATTAAAGAGGAATAATTATATTTGATATGACATATTTTTGACGATTGAGTCGCCGTAAATTATACTCAAATAAATATTTAAAAACTAATTTACCTACGAAATTACACAAAGAAAATTTTTTGATGACAAATAAGAACTTTGTAATCCATTTTAGAGAAAAATGTGTCAATACATTCCCATATACATAATGGTACCATTTAGCGGGTTCGTGTACTTACCTCCAAATCGTAAACAAAGAATTAAGCAGAATGGGTACTTGTACTTGGTGAAGATTTCGTGCGTCCATACAATAAGTAGCCGCCAAGCCCATAGCCCGCGTGAGATAATCGAAGAGTGAATGCTCTATTTTATTTTCCTCTGTGCTAGCACAGAGTTACTCTGCGTCATGATCTAGCGCACAATTAATTTAAGTTAAAGTGAATCTTGTAGGTGAACAACGTTTGGTTCAGCATGTAGCCTTGTAGCACTCCCTACACTTGAACCGTACTAAAACTGACGTACATGATAGGCCCATGCCATATATATCATATTAATCACGGGGCTAGGCAATTTCTTAATACAGAAACTAGATAGAGTGACTAGTGATAAAAGAAAAACATGGAGCATGTTTATTTACTGGTTGTTATTTTTTTTTTATGTTGGGCCTATCAATTTACTTTATATGAAACCTTTGTTTTCCAATGATTCCCTCAATTACTGAAAATGTGAATGTATGTAAGCTAATTATACTAAGGCAATTGTGATTTGCGTTTTGCTACAGGGCCTATAGCTTATTTAAATGTAGTATGCCCGCAGTTTGAATATTGGGCAAGGAGTACGACTAGTGCCCCGCGGTGGTTTATATCGAACGCGAGACCTTGCCAAGTTTGTGAAAAGCAATAGAGAAGACGTAGCCTTGTATGGCTTTTGTTTACCACATTCTCATACCATAGCCCTGTGAGACTGAAGGCTTTACAAATTTTTCAACATTCCCTCCGGACCTTATATTAAATGGGAAACACATTATCTTCAAAAAACGCGCGACATGATTTCACGGACACTAAATTTTCATGACGCATGTTAGCTGTGGTCTTCCTTTGGTCAAAGTTTTATTTTTAGCTTCAGTTACAGTATCATGTGGCTTTTCGATCCCTTATAACATGCCTTTTATGCATGCATGTTTACAATTCTTTTGGCAGGAACCTTGATTGCATGGCCTGTACATGATCAAATAGCTATGTGTGTACCATAGCCAACACGTATACTTGTAGAGTACACATATCGCAAGTCACCTTGAATGTCTTAAGGGTTGGGCTGACAAGTATTCAAGCCTTCTTTACTGCTTGTCTTTTTGCTTCTTGGGTGGGGGCACCCAAAATTAGCCTCCACCAAGTAAATTAAAATGTGGCAAATAAAAAAATTATTGAAATTTAGCTGTCAGAGTAATGCGTAAGGTACAACAAATGCCAGATGTCTTACAGTTTGATATAAGTTTCAAATTTAACTCAACAGCCAATCTTTTGGGGACCTTGGTGTAACTTCACACATGCTCTACTTTGGATATAAACGTAGCTATAGTATTTGCCAAGGGCCAGTACCACATTGTGAACGTACAAGAACTTATAAGTTGCCAGCCAGTGTGATGAATAAAAAAAAAAAGGGAGGAAAAAGGGGGAAAAGGGGGGGGGAGAACTGTTTTGGCAGATTTTTTAAGGCAATGTATATTGCCAAGGCAGGCCATTTATAGACATGTTAATGTTGCGGTACTAGTACGGTACTGTGAGTAGGTATAATGATTTTTTTATCTATGATCAATAAGCATAGTATATGAAATACAGCAGCTTCCCCTAGGGACAATTGTTTTCACAAGCCTTGCTGAGTCAGTAGGGGGCCTCTGTCATTGCAGTTCTGTAGACTGAATTTTGAGGAAAAAAAAATCTTTTTGAAAAGAGTTATCCATATTTGTAATAAGTCTTCTAAGGCCTCAGATGTTTTGAGCAAGCACTGTCAGTGTATTTTAGAAAAGGCCATGTAAACAAATTTTTGAGTCAAAGCTGTGTAGCCTATATGAGCCAGAAGAACTGGCTCCCTGCCCCTTCATCCTCCACCTACCAATCCCTGAGAAGTGGAGGGTACAGTAAAATTCAAGAGTTGACAACTTGCATATTTTCATTTTCCAGAAGTCAACTATACTTCTATGGACCTTGTAACTGTTACCTGTACAGTTTAACCTGCCTCAGTTTCTACAAGAGAAACACTGTGAAGCTTCAACAGTACATGGTTCATATGCTTGTATCCTGAGCCATACATAACAATTTGACATGTATGGTACTTGGTCATATGTGTCAGGGAAGGCAATTGAATGAAGCTAACTTAGCAACAATTAGTGGCATCTTCTTGAGGCTAAATTTGTTTCAAGCTTGCCTTCTCAAGACCATTTTTGATTTACATCGATGACCAAAAGTGAGGAAAGAATGATGCATGAGTATTAAAAACGGTTGGGTACAATGTATTACATACATGGTCGCGAAGCACCGTGGACGGCGCCTGCAGGTCCTCCTCCATGAAAAATTTTGAAATAAAAAATTGTTAGATGCAATTTTCTGCCATCGAGCTTTGGTTGTATTGAAAACTGCAGGAGTCGATGAAGTTTTAGAGTATGGATGTTACTACGATCTTATCTCAGGACAGAGCTTGGCAGATAAAGAGGAAGAGGATGGGTGTGACTACAGTGACAAAATGAAGTGATATTTCGTACCTTACTTAACCACACTGCATAGGAATTACAGGAGGTTTCCTTGGCAGTGAAATGGAGTATTAGTCATCTGAACCTAAATTATACTCCTGTAAGTGCCGACTTTGGAAACTGCATACACATACTATACTACGATCTAATAACAACATTTAACTTTGTTTTCCCAAGTGATTGAAACTCAAATTTAGCCTCTTTCTTCGCCTCAAAAGTCCAACGATCCTCAGAATAAATGTACTTTGTGTCTGCTGTGGCTATTTGTAACGAGGAAGTAACGGGACCAAAATGTAACGCCGTTACAGTTACTTTTGCACTCAAAAGTAACTAGTTACTTGCCCCGTTACATGATTTCAAATGTAACTCGTTACGTGACTTCGTTACACAAAAGTAACTCGTTACAGTAACGGCGTTACTTGTAACTAGTTACTTCCCAACCCTGAAAATGAACATAATCTACTCTTTTACTTAATAAATAAGCAAGATGCAAGGACCGTGTCAAAAAGCTTATTTTCTAATGTGGCATCCTGATGTGGAAATGTTAATTATCAATCAATGTATGTGGTAATTCTCTTTCTTACAGGCGTCTAGACAAAAACAAAATAACAACACTACCGAACAACGTCTTTCGTGACCTTCACGCTTTGCAGAATCTGTATGTTATTCGATTTACATCTATTGTTAACAATAAATAAAAATGAACTCTTGAATGTCTGGTTTCAATTGAACAAGAAACTTATTAAATGGATACTTAGCGGAAATTAGACAAAAATATTTGACAAGTTTCGGGTAAAAACGAAACGTGTTCAGGTCAAAAGGATCCAGTTCAAATATGAAATGCGAATTTTGGTTCAGGGCCCACTTGATCGGATCTGATACACTGAATTTCAGCCTGCTGTTTTTAGACGGTCGTTACAGTAAAAGCAACTGAACTTATTTCCCTTTTAGCATAAATAGTCTTAAGCTGAAAGCTTACTTTATTTTGGATTCAATACATGAGTTATGATCGATATCACCTTTTATTTGTCAATGCATGGGACTATGAAGACAACAACTGAATAAGTCAAAATGTTGAAGAATACATTAAGCCTGTGCCACATCGAGGCTAAGAGCAAAGGAAATACAGTTGCATGTCACTTTTAATAGACAGCCGAAAAAGTAAAAACAATAAAGTAAAAACTCCCCAACCGTAAGAAAAAAAAAATAAAAAATACAAAAAATTCACAAAATATAATAATTAAAAGTATATTTCAATTGAAAATCCTAACTATCGTTATTCAGTGTTGCCAATAAAATTCAAAGCATGGTTTCTGATAGGTAATTCAATACCTCAGCCCAACCAAGATGGCGGAAACAAAAAATGGCCACTAATATAACTAACATAATGTATAAAAATACTGAGAAATAATCATTAAAAATCTTTTTACGAAGTTGACCTTAACATCTGGCCTTATTTCATGACAAATAGTCTGAAATGATTTTTAAAATGTTTCTTTTGGATTCAGATCAACCAACATGGCGGAAAAGCAAAATGGCTGCCAATGCAATAATTTTGTCAAAATAATATAATAATAGGAAAAATAATTATTAAAAAATAACTTTATACACAGGTAAACCTAATCTGTGCCCATATTCTATTGCAAATATTCTTAAAGTATTTTTCTGGACATTTTTGGTAGGATCCGGGTCAACCAAGATGGCGGAATTAGCAAAATGGCTGCTATTGTCAAAATTTCAATAAATGAAAATAATAGGGATAATAATCCTTAAAAAGTATATTTGTGACAATTGCTCTTTATATCTGGCCATATTTTGGTCCAAATATAGCAAACATATTTTTTAAAACGTTTTTGTTGGAGTTCCAGTCAACCAAGATGGCCAAGGAAGCAAAATGACGGCCACTTGTATAATTACAATATGTTATATTAGTAAAGAAAGTAATCCGTAAAAATATTTTTAACACATTTAAACCTAAATTCTGGCCATAATCTGTAATAAATATTCAACAAGTATTTTTCTGGACATGTTTTACAGGTTCCAGGTCAACCAAGATGGCGGAAATAGCAATATATTTTTAAGGATTATTTTCTGTATTATTATAATTTATTAAAATTTTAACATTAGCACCATCTTGATTGACCCAGATCCTGCAAAAAATGTTTAGAAAAATACTTTTTGAATATTTACAATAGAATCTGGGCACAGATTAGTTTTACCTGTGTATAAAGTATTTTTAATAATTATTTTTCCTATTCTTATAATATATTGGCATACTTATTGCATTGGTGGCCATTTTGCTTTTTCCGCCATATTGGTTGACCTGAATCCAAAAGAAGTAAATCACAAAATCTTTTGGATTATTTGTCATGAAACATGGCCAGATATTAAGGGCAACTGTATAAAAAGTATTTTAAATGATTATTTCTCATATTATTTTTATACATTATGATCGTTATATTAGCGGCCATTTTGTAATTTCTACCATCTTCGTTGGTTTGAAGTCGAGTAAAAAATATCAGAAATCATGCCTTGAATTTTATGTACAATCTTCTGTAAAGATATTTAGGGTATTCATTTGAAATATATTTTTCAAGACTATTTTCTGAGTTTTTTGCATTTTTCGTTATTACTTTCCTATTTTTTGATAGAAGTTTAACTGTATTGTTTTACTTGTTCGGTGTTTTTCTGCCATATTCGCTGTCAAGTACTCTTGTGCCAATCATTTTAAAATTCAGTCTTAATTTTAAAACATTAATTCACATCATTTTGATTAGGGATTGTGGAAATTTACAATGTTTTTCCAATTTTTTTGAAATACTTTGTTCAGTTTGGGGGCCATTTTGCTTTTCCGACATCTTGGTTGACCCGAATCCCGCCAGAACAAGGTTTTTACTTTTTAAATTTGAGTTTTCTGTAGTCTCAAACCTATTATTTGACATCAGAATAATTAAAATCAACCTGGAAAGTGAAAATCTATGGTAAACTACATTATTCTTTGGCCCAAATGACGGCCATCTTGAAAAATGGCGGCCGTTTTGAAATTTACTTGGCTAATGGTATTTTTCAAAAGACAGACCAAGCGGTAAAATCTGTCAAATTCTGGTGCTACTTTTCGGAAGCGAATAATTTTTCCTTTTATATGCCCTACTACTTACACAACGTTCTTGTCCTCTGACATAACGTCTGCATAACGTCAGTGCATAAGGTCTTTAATGCCTTTAATCAAAACGTTTACACACACTGTTATTACTAATATACGTAATCTTTTACGTGTATCCTCTTTGTTTTGCAGACCTTAGGTAATGTTAACCTAGAAAAGACCTTGTTTTAAAAATTTGGCTTTAATCACTCTGATCCACTTCAAATGTTAGTTTAACTCAAATTTGTCTTTTTTACGATCATAGGGCTTTTTACTTCTATCCACTTTGTTTCGCACACTTTAGTCAATGTTAATCTAGAAAAGAAACATTAATGTAAAAATTTGGCTACAATCACTCAGATCCACTTGCAATATTATCTTGGTTTATTTTAACCCAGATACATCGGCGGAAACAAGCTACAGGAATTACCTGGTGATCTTCTTGCTAATACAGTGTCGCTTGAGTATTTGTAAGTTTGAATATTTACGAGAGACTGATTCAGGGGTCCAATTTAAATATCAAAAACCGATATAAGCCAAATCATCCTAAAGCAAAATATGAATAACAAATTACATAACTATATTCAAAAGTTTTGTCAATGACCTGTTTGGCGTTCCTCTTAAAAAGGGTTTAAAATATCACAGCGGGTTGCACGGAAGCCATTGGCATCTGGCCTTTGCTTTTCCTACTGCAGGAAACAAAAAGCAAATCCCCTTGGTGCAAAACATGTCGAGACAATTAAATGTAAGTGACTGCCTGAAAATGATGAAAGTTTAAGGATCATCTCTCTAGACAGAGAGAAAATTGAGTCACATATGTCTACACACTCAGGCATCCTTTTAGAATTTGTGTGAAACTTAATAGTTTATACGAACAATTGACAGAAAGTTACGGTAAGTCGAGAAAATAAAGGTGGTCCTTACCTTTAAGTCCTACTTGGAAGTAGAATAAGTCCTACCTGGGAGTAGCAATAAATATTTTCCTCTCTCATTGCAACTCTTACTGTGGCTCTCACGTCTTTTTTGATCAAGCGAAAAAGTGAACACTTTTGCTAATTTTTCTTGAAAAAGATCCGTCATTTTGTATTCAATGGTTGCTTCATTTCAGAAAGTTCACCTAGTAGTAGCATAGAAACATTCGTCGCAAGCCATTAGCGAAAAAAATAATATTAAACACGCCTTTTCAGGTTGCAAAGTTCAGGAATTCTTATACAAACACGTTATTAAAACGAAACATGCATCCTAATCATAATCGATATCTCTTTAAGCAAAATGTAATATTTAAAATGAAGATGCTTAACCTAGATATCTTTTGTTCCTAACACAGATACCTCGACAGAAACAACATTGAAGCCATTCCAGACAATTTATTTGATTCCACCCCTCATTTAGTGAGTTTGTAAGTATCTGATTGATGAGGACATATTTCTGCCAATACTTTACTTCTAGCGATTCCATTAACTTACCATGTCTGTTTTGTTGTCATTTTTACCAACTTATGAGTAAAATATCATACTTTTTTCTAAACTGTATAAGGATGAGTACACTACACGGGGTTTAAACCTACGAACCTAACATGACCCCAACCTTACAAACGGCTTTTATTATCATGCTTTGCACGATTACTTGCAAAACTTTATTTTACATAAATGCAAAACAATGGAACTAATAAGCACTCCTAAAACGTTCGGAACGTTCGGAATCTAATCATTTATTAATCATCATGTTTGGATAACAACGCTGGATAACAATGATTCAATTTGGATCATTTTATGTAATTCTGATGAAAGAAATAAACAGGTTTAGGTTCGGTGCCTGTTTGATCCGGAGTGGATTCGAATTTCATCCGGACGTTCTAATTGTTTATACAGGCTGTGATAAACAATGTGATGACATATTTTAATGATCTTATCACTAAAACCAATTATTTAAGATACCCAAAATTGCTTCCAATGAGAATATAAAAGTTAAATTGAATTATTGAATTACTTGCTTTTGTTTACTTCTGTTTTGTTTTCTGTAGTGTTTTACTGCTACTTCGACTAGAATGTATACACAATGCTTTAGTTCTTATGATAAAAAAGACTTATTTAGATTTGGGTAACAGCACATTTGAAAAAAACTTTCATAAGATCTAAACTGTTACCGTTTTGCCCTACCGCTGAAAGTACGTTTTGACTGTTTGAAAGTTGTGATAATGTAGATATCCGTATACAACGATCTTATAATTGAAAACTAAAAATATGGTTATTATTACTTTTAAGTACTTTCGTACCCAAAATGGACTTTTACTTGCACTATTTAGTACAATAAGTGAAAACAACGTGAAGAGCATTCCCGGAAATCTATTCTCTTCAACACCACTTTTTCGACAGTTGTAAGTAAAAACTACTTAGACCTTCTTTCTTGGGTAAAGGGTTGGATGCCCCTATTCATTTTCAGTAAGTTGATTAAATATTTGTGACCATGTTTGTTTCAGCAATTGATGCTTCCCGGAGCGTAAAAAGGGTTTTTCTCCCAGAGAGGGATACTTGGGGGGTTATGAGTAAGATTTCGACACTAAGGAGAGTACCATCACCATTTGGGTTGAAGCGCGGTTTTTGTTAAAAAGACTTACAAATATCCAGAAATGGGATCTCCCAAAGGGGTGCCCTCTTTACTTTGAGGAATTTCTGTCATGTGATATAAGTAGGCTTAAATGCAAAATGATGTTATTTTAATTCGCAAACAATTGAAGTGAACTGAACCCATTATTTATTCACACATCATGTGTGTCGAAGTCCTCCTACGCTAAGGCTACTGAATTCATGTAAGAGGATAGATTTTATGTTAAACGATTCTGTGATGAGTGAAAAACTATTTTACACACTCATCGTGTTGAATTTCTTGGTCATTATTGATATAGGGTAAGCAGTTTACCCGTTTCTAGCGTTGCACTTCTTTTCATCTGTTCTTTGCTTTTTCCTTTGTTTTATTTATTCGCCCCATTACTTTCTAGGTTTTAGCAACTGTTTCCGATGCATGGCATGAAAACGGCGTCTATCGGCGTCCATCATACACATATGTTTCACAATTTAGAGAATAGTTTAAACTTAAATTTATTTTAAACTTGTTACATTGAGATTAATCTGATGGGCTGGTGAAATTTCTCTTCAATTCCTGTAGCCAGCAGTTAGCTATTTGCAGTAAACATTACCACATTTGTGCCTAATGTGATTTTTAATGAAGCAAGGTTGATTTCATAGTCAGTTCAAAACGTTTGCTGTGAGTCTTAGACGGCATATCAAATATATTTCACTCATGAATTTCCGAAATATACTTAAAACATGGATTACAAGGAAAATAAATTCATTGAAAACGGCATGGCGGTATTAATAACTAGAACGTGTGATCGAGGAGCCGTCGTTAAAAATTTAATAGCACTTACTTAAAAACTTATTTTCGGAATATTGCTCCTTTGCTGTTTCAAATGATCTACACAGACATACCAGGTAAATACGGTAGTATTTTTATTTAAAGAATTAAAGTGTACATGTGTAATACAAACGTGTTACTAACACCTACTTGAAAGACTTTTAAAGTTTGAAATATTACGGTAAGCATCCAAAGTAATTGACTAAATTTATTCTTGTTGGTACTTTGTAACACTCTACTAGAACCATCGATAAAAACTATTTACGTGAAATACCGCCCCATCTCTTCGATGAGACGCCTCGATTGGGATATATGTAAGTTACTTAGGCATTATGCATCAGTTATTTGTGCATTGTATATCATTTGATAAATTTAGTCTTATAACGATGAGTTCAAATAAAAAACATGAGTGTGAACCTTATGGGTAGTCGTGACTTCACTTTAAAAAATTTATGTCAGATTTATCCCAGCAAGCAAGCCCTATCGGGTCCCAGTTGGGTTTTACTTGGTAAGCTTGTGGTTAATTGGGCTTGAGCTGAGGTTGGTGTTTACCTCGGGTTCCAACTGGGGCCAAATTGGGCTCATGAGAGAGATGAGGGAGATGCTGTTAACTCATTTGGGCCAATCTGGGACCCAGTTGGGATTAATTGGGCTTAGTTAGCCCAATTGGGGCCACATGAAATCCGTGTGACTAAACAAATTGGGCCCCAGTCGGTAGCCCAATTTGGCCCCAATTTGGCCCCAATTAGGACCCAATTAGGACCCAATATGGTGTGCTGTTGGGGAGAGAACAAAAAATAAAAAAAATGCATAAAAAACAGAAAAGTGCTGTAAATTTGTTCCAAAAATTGACAGCACTTTTTCCGTTTCCTCTTTGTTTATCTTTATTTTTTGTTCTGAATTTATACAAATGTGTATTTTAGACATTTTTTACAACTTATTGTTGCATAAATCAGACCAAGTTTAATCTTAACTGCGACAATGGCTTTCTCAATCCGAAAATTACCTCATACGCGTTTGTGTTTCAAGGTGTTTGGTACATCAGTCTCGAGCTTATGTTTCAAAGATTCGATAACTTATATCTTGAGTTTTATATTGTTCTAATATTGTGCTCAATTAAAGATTACATTTTTGAAAGCTTAATAAAAGCATAACACAGACTATGATTAAGCTTTATAAACAGAAAACAATAACAAACCAGCTACAAGTTGGTTAATGTGTTGGTAATGTTAGCTCCAACTACTCTATTTTGATTCATTTTAAACTTTGCATTTTCAGAATACTTTCGATTGTTTCTTAATGTTCTAAACATGATATCTACTCATCATCGTAAAAGTAGTTTATTCAGAAGCATACCAAAATGCAATTTAATAAGGAAGTGTGCTGCTGTTCTGGGTTTCAGTTTATTGGATCACATATCACATACAATAATGAACGTTTACTAGCTGTTCACCATAGGTCTTTACAATGACACTGCAAAAGGAACTGTGCCTGTACTCGATCCCCAGTGCAGGAGTACAGTTACAAGATCAGTATTAGGCGATCGTCCAGAGGCACTTTACGGGCACCCCTACAACCCCCCAAACAAATTTTTATGGATACCGCATAGTCCCATGATCATGATACCAAATGGTAACAGTGAATATATGCGTCTATCACATCCAAAATTGCTTCCTGATACGAAAAGTCAATTGTCTATTTTCATACACACTTAGAATGTGACATCTTTTTAACCAGATGTTTAAGTTCAACTTACTCATATCACAATAAAGCAATTTTTTAAAAAATGGTCATAATTCCATGCATGTAAATGTTTAAACTTTACGATAGTGACTCGTACTTTATGTTATCTCGTCTATAAACGATTTCAATTTTAAAAGAAGAAATTTCCAGATTGTGAAAAGGGAAACAGCTCTTACTATTTTGAAATAATTTAACTTAGAGCATTAAAATACCTACCCCTATAGTAACATCTTATGACTGATAATTTTTTCATTTGCTATTACTCGTTCCCGATATTTGTTTTCAAATTAACCAGAGATCTAACAAGGAATAACCTTTCTCATCTGCCCGAAGAAATTTTTTCCAACACACCTTCAGTTGATACAATGTAAGTAAACTCCATGATCAGACACAGTGAAGTGCGTTGTTTAAGCTATTTATGCAACTATATTCTCTAAACTGGAATTTGAACTTTTTTCCTTCAGGGTAGCATGACAGACACTACCACCAAAATAGTTAATAAGTTATGTATTTTATTGTTGTTATATTTTTATTATTACTAAAGATTGGAAGGAAAAATGACGTGTACAATTGTCTAATATTTTAAGTTTTATTCAAGAATCCCTTCCACCTTCAAGTATCAGTTGCTTTTATAGTCATCAAACAGGTTGTAGGTAATTCATAAATACTGTCTGAGAATACTGGTCACTGCTGCAATAAAAACAAGAAGTACATGTGTTTAATAAGGAAAGATATCACTGTTGTGTTTCAAAGGCTTAAATTTTCCAAGTACACTGCTGTAACTCCATGTCAATATTGATTCAAGATATTCATAAATATTGTATCTTCACTCAAAAACATGAAATTTAATGTAGAGCGCGTGGCGGCATTAAATATCATTCGTATCCTGTGCTAGACTTTAGGTAATTTACCTAACCTGCCGGCCTTGACGGAGTAGTACTAGCAGTTTGCGTTGTTAAGCACTTTTTACATTCGTGTCGCTGTGACTAAATTTCCATTACAATCAGCGAAACAAGTGTATCAGCGAAACAAGCGTATTAGCTACCTTAGAAGAATTAATTATTGATGATTAGCAGAAAGTTGATAAAAAAAGTTAGTTTGCTTTCTAGCAACTCCACTTAAAAGTAATTATGAACTGGAATAAAGCCAAGGTGTCGATGTCTCTTTATCAGATTTCAAGAGACCTTTGACGTGATACATAAGGACATAGACCCTCTATTTTGTCCAGCTCAGGTCTCTCAAGCCTATGTGCGTTACTACATAACGTGTCCAAATCTGACATTAAGACATGGGCACCCTTCAACCATTCCCTTTATACTCAATTGGTCTTATTCTCCTCTCCTCCAGCAGCATGTTATCTTCAAATACAATTCAAATTGTTACAAATAAAACTTTGCAAGGTGCAAAACAAGTTTATCGCTTGTAAGTATTCTGACGTTCTTTTTCTGCAATGTGCGTACAGTTTGACACCGTTGATAATGTTGTACAGTATTAGCGTTGAACAGACTTCCCAAGGCTGCTCAAGCAATTGGATGCATTTTTTTCTATATCATCATAGACGATGACTCACAGATGGAATGACGTTTGATGTGAGATATTTAAGCCATTATGCAAATTGGGTTGTGTTGGATGTTAAACTAAGAGCAGACGCAAGATGCCAAATTACTGCAAAAAAAAAAAAAAAATCGTAGGGAGGAAAAGAGAAGAAATAATTACCGACAATTTGAATTTGATAGTTATCTGCTAAGAGCAGTGTGCTTAAAAATTAAAAATTTTGGGGGTAGGGGAAAGTGAAATGGCTATTATTATTCATCCAGAAACTCGAGAGTAACAAACGACCCCTCAAATTTTTGGTAGAGCAATTGACTTTTTGTTGTTATGCAGATTTTGTGAACCACGTGCCCTACAGGTCTTAAGAGGGAAAAATGGTGTAAAATTTGACATTTGACCAAGATCTTGACTATGCCATTTTAAAATATAATTGTGTACAGTAAACTGCTTTATCTGTCCTATTTTGACCTGAAGTGATTTTATAACATATCTCTCGACAATTTTAAGCCCCTAATGTTCCAAGGTTTTTACTTATTTATCACCAGTGTCGAACGAAAAAAAACCAACTAATGCATAATTTGTTAGAAAAACTTCCTTTCACATTTTGGATATGACAATCTATCCATGGTTAATAATCATTACACGCTGTACATCATCTCGAGTCCATGTACATATATATATATATATATATATATATATATATATATATATATATATATATATATATATATATATATATATATATATATATATGTCGAACGTGGTAAGATCAACTGTAAATGTAGGTCGAAGAGTTAGTAACTGATTCGATCTGAATTAAATTCAACCCAAGTACTGGCATAGCCTTTTGAACAAGGGAAGAATGAAAGAAGAAACCAGAAGGAAAATTGAGCCACGCGGGTTTGAACAGTCGATCTTACCACGTTCGACCTATCTAATTTACCCGTTTCGGGATTTACACACTTTGTGTGGTAACAAGGAGGGAAAATTGTAGCGTGCGGTATTTGTACCTTGGTTCAAGCCGAGAATCACGTTAGTCACGGTGGTGCAGTGGTTAAGGCAGTCGCCCGGACAGCGACCGTCCCGGGTTCAAACCCGCGTGGCTCAATTTTCCTTCTGGTTTCTTCTCTCATTCTTCCCTTGTTCAAAAGGCTATGCCAGTACTTGGGTTGAATTTAATTCATATCGAATCAGTTACTTACTCTTCGACCTATATATATATATATATATATATATATATATATATATATATATATATATATATATATATATAAATAATAATAAGAATCAGTACAATTGGATATCAAGCCACTTATTGTATTTTGCCTTACTGTTATAGTATTGAGCACTGTTTGTATCGGAGAAATACCCCGTCTGTAGTTTTCTACATGATATATATATATATAATATATGTATAAATGACACAAGGTTGGTCACTTCTAACTATAAGAGTGCTCAATTCCGAAGTAGAGCTAGTACAAATATAATACACACGATGTTATTACAGCTTTTTTGCAACTCTGAGTTTCACGCACTTTGTATGGCGATCATGAGGCAAATAGCTGACTTCAGCACTACACAAGCCAAAGTTTTCTAAACGCACGGCTCGGTGGTTTTTCTTTGTGGATGTTACCATGTCGACACGTGGAGACGAGAGCTCTGTCCTTCTTGTTAAGATTGTTTTCGCTGGAGAGGATTATCTCTAGTTTCTCTTCAATGCACTGGTTGCAGATTCCCGAATGGCGTTTGACCGCGTTTGACTTTCGTAGTATTTTCCATCTGATTGAATAGTCTCTGTTATTTGCCTTTAGCCCCCAGATGTGTTTAGAGAGCTCCGCGTCGTTTTTGTAGCGGCTATGTCTGAATGATTTGGTATGGTTGTTATACCTAGTTTTGAACTGACCGCTTGCAAGGCCGCGCCTATGTACGATACATTAGTATTGTCTGATGTGACTGTGACCCTGTAAACTAAGTCACTGGTAAGGCAATTCCCTTGTAAGGGGCGACTGGTGGGTTGTCTGCAATTGCATGTTTTTTGCTGAGGGTCCTGACTGGCTCTTTTTAAGACGTCTGAGTTGTGTGATTTGATGATTTTTGCATGTTTCTCATGCAGCTGTAGCTGACTTTAATTGTGTTTTTGTTGAAAATTTTGTGTAGCTTGCTGCCCTTTGGGAAATGCTTGTTAATTAGCTTTAAGAAGTTTGCCCAAATATTCGTTTTCACATTTTTGCTGAATGGAGGGTTGTATCATATGATTTTTCTTGACCTGTTTCTCTTCCTCTGTCTGGTAGCTGATGTGTCCTGGTATTCAATTTCTTGGTTATACCCAGCGGATTTTAGGGCCTCGTTATAAACAGGAGCGGTCTTCTTGAAGGCTCTTCGCTAGAACATAGTTCCGAAATCCTTCTCCCTATAGCTTGTGGTATGTTCTTTATAATCGTGTGTGGATGTCTGGAGATTAATGTAGATCGGCTCGTCATTTGGCTTTCTGTGTGGTTGGCATGAGTCAGTGTTCAAGTCAATGGTCACGTCAAGGAAGGTGACGGCCCTTAGGTCCGTTTCGACGGTGATCTTTAGTCCACATTTTTGAAAGACCTTAAACAAGTTCCAATTTCAAAATGGATTTTCAAATTCCATGTTTAGACATCATTTTTATCAAATATGTCTTTTTCTTTTGGGATTCATGCCAAGAATAGTGTGCCACTTGCCAATCACCTCCGACTATTTGTCACACGTGCGGCAAGTAGTCAGTCCGTGCATCACGACTACTTATCGCACCTGCGACAAAGAGTCTGTCCCTGTCTGAGAGAATTCCATTTTTGCCAAAAATCTCCCAATACTTGTCGCACGTGAGACAAGGAGTAAGTCCGTTTACCATCGAATACCATACGAGGATATCGTATTGGGCTGTAATTTTGTCAAAATTTGGCAAGAAGTTATGCAAAAAGAGCTGTCCAGATAGAGGTAGAAAATCCATTTTGAAAATGGAATTTGTTTTAATTAGGTCTTTCCTTACGCGATCAGCGTTGCTGCCCGAGCACGATCTCATAACGGTCAGTCCGTCATTTCTGTATGGTCCTACGCTGTCGACTCCTAGCTGGCTTTCAAGTTGGTACATAATGTAGACTTCCACTCCGTCATAAGCGCCCATGGAGACGTCAAATTGGCTGTGCGTCTCCCTCTTCTCCCACGTGTTGCCTTTATATATATATATATATATATATATATATATATATATATATATATATATATATCTATATATATATATATATATAACGCTAATTCCCACCTTAAGGGGAAATTGTTATATCTGCTTGTACATAGGGCGAAAAAAAGATAATAAAATACATAAGAAATAAATTCGCCCTAACGTCTAAACATATAAATTAACGTTATTTCAATGGCCAGCCATCCGTTCGTGTTAACAGCTAGGTGTCCGTAAATTTGACAACTTTGAAGTAATGGCATCTAGTTTGTAAATCTAAGAGGGCGCCCTTGTAAGTTTACGTATTCCTATAGAAAAAGTGTGTGGAAACGTTAAGGCGAAACTTATATTTCACCCGAAAAATTTTTTCCCCTTAAGGTCGACTTTTCAACAACAACTTTCCCCCTAAGTGCCGAATTAGAGAAATATATATATATATATATATATATATATGTGTGTGTGTGTGTGTGTATATATATATATATAAACATTTTCTCAAGTTAACTAATCGTATATCTGCATGTTCATATCGATACCCTTCTTAATACCTAAAAACGTGCAAAACAATACAAAGATATATCAGTACTTTTAGCTTTATACTGGGCATGGGATTGAGGTAAGTGCCACATGTAAAGGTCATTAACGATAGTGTTTTTGTCGATTTCCTCACATTTATATAACAGAAAAAACACAATCTTCGGGCGGCTTAGGAAAATATACAAAGGGTATCTGCTAAAGATGGCCATGCAGTGTTGAAAAAGCACAGATTTAGGAGGTAGGGGAAAGTTAAAAGGCTATAATCATACATCCAGTAGTCCCAGAGTAACAAACAGCCTCTTCACTTATCCGTCTCTTTCAGGTGTTAGGTATATTTTAATAATCACGGCATTAATGACGTTAAGAGAGGTCACAAGGTCAAAAAATTTGATCTTTGACCCAGATTTGAACTACGTTTTTTTAAAATTGACTTTAATTCTGTCCAGAAAGGGTTAATCTGTCCTCTTTTGAACCCCAAAACTTTCTTTCCTCAGTTTAAAGTCACTAATGGTCCACGATTATCAAGAAACAGTGTCAATTTACAGTTGCCAACAAAAAAGTTTTACAGTCCTGGAATTCGCAATCTCAAATTACAGGTGATGCTCAATGTACACCGTGTATTAACGAAACTGTGATGTTTACAAAGCAATTCACTCTTGCCTTAATTTAATAATGACAAGTATAAATATTTGTTCAAATCAATACACTTAAGCCTTTATTATATCTAGTAAGGCTCACAGCAATCCAGTCAAATGTCCACTTATTGGGCAGGGACACTTAGACATCTCCCTTACATCAAGTATATGGTGCATATTTTGACCGACCATGATCTTGGAATTGCAGTGTAGAGGTTCAGCTAGTCACAGCTCTTGAAGTGTACTCCCTTTCAAATAACACTTTAGCTGAGATAAACAAATTTATTGCGTTGTGGAAGACTCTTTTTAAGAAAGCGTGAAGAGGGGTGAGGATGGGTTAGGCAAGCGGTACTCTCCACAGTACATTACTTTTGATCAGATCTCATATCAGTTCAGTGAAATCTTTCGAGTATTTTGTTGCGAAGAGCCTCTGCATTAGGTATCACCTCCACCAATTCATGGTACAGAGCCTCTGGTAAGTTCTTAGAGCCATCACTAATGTCGGAAAGGGATATGGTTGACCTCTAATGGATTTGAAACCCACAGATAGGCATAATTTTGGAAATAAAATGCTCATCTGGCCTGTTATAGCTTGGGAAAGGTACGAAATGACGGAAAATGTTACTCCTTGGGCAGGGAATGGGTAAGGCATCCAACGGGATCGAAGGTATCGATACGTACATCAAAATATGCGATTGATTAACTTGCGATAAGAGGGAATGTTTATAATTTATATAGATATGAAAATGGACTCGAGATGATGTACAGCGTGTAATGATTACTAACCATGGATAGATTGTCATATCCGGGCTGTAAAAGTAAGTTTTTCTAACAAATTTTGCATAATATTAGTTGGTTATTCGTTTGACACTGGTGATTTACAAGTAAAAACCTTGGAACATAAGTGGCCTTAAATTGTCTAGAGACATGTTATAAAATCACTTCAGGTCAAAATAGGGCAAATGGAGCAGTTTAATGTACACAATTATATTTTTAAATGGCGTAGTCAAGATTTAGGTTGAAGGTCAAATTTCCCACCTTTTTGACCTCTAATGACCTCATAAGTCACGTAATTCACAAAATCTGCATATCTACCAAAAGACAATTTCTCGACAATTAAAATAGCTGTTTTACTTTCCCCTACCACAAATATTTGATTTTGAAGCACCCTAACCCTTGGCAGATACCCTGCTATATTTCCTCATCCCACCGAAAGTTACCCATATACCTGAATTTTCCTGTTCACAGACATGTCAGGAAATCTAAAAAGCATGGTGGCAATAAAGACTATTCCAGGTGGCACTTACCTCAGTCTTCCACAACTTAGAAATTGTCAAGTCAGACAGTAATAATACAACTCAATTCGATTAAGTTTCCATCTTGTTATTTCGTTGTTGCTTTTGTACACCTATTTGGACTTTACAAAGTTCAAACACTCAAATTTGATTGCAAGTTCTTCGGTAATTCTTGGTGTTGTATTTCATTTCATTGCATTTTAGTGCATTACGTTGTATAGGATTGTATTATAAACATTGAAAAAAATACATGGCGTTATTCTTTACTTTTACTCAAGCTATTTTAACAGAATGAAAATTACATAATCTATGTAGGTACGTGTCAGAAAATAAAATATCAAAACTACCCCAAGATTTTTTTCGAGGAATCACGGTCGACACCATTCTGTAAGTGCCAACTAATTATTTTTTGGCTTAATTCCTGTTTTAACTACTGATTACAGTGCAAGCTGATTCTAAATTAAAGTCCTTTGTTGTTATATGTTAATGATGATTCCTTCCCTATATATATATATATATATTTTAAGCTTAGAAACACAATCAAGTCGTATTTATTAGTAAATACCATCTATCAAACTTATACACTAACCGTTAGAGTAACACAGTCTCCATATATTTTACTTGACTATTAGTGATTTATCTAATAACGAAATTGAGGAAATTCCACCAGGACTGTTTAATATGAACGAGAAACCTCACGAATTAACATGGTTATTCTTACACGGAAACTGTTTGACATACTTGGCTGAAGGTTCGTTTGTTGGTCTTATCAATGTATCCCTTATGTGAGTATAACTCCGTACATTATTACAAGAGATCTTTTGCGTGACAAAATGGGAGAAAACTGTGATGATAAAAATCGAGTTTTTTATCAACTTTAAGGCGGTCAGACCTTGGCTAATGTTAAGTGGTATCATATAAAGACATTGTATTTGGAATGTAGTAACCCAAATATCTGATTCATCTGGGAAAAATTGTAAACAATCTGCTTTCAACTGATTTGAGTAGGTAAAGGTGTCTAGATTTTCAAAAAATAAAAGATGCCGCCGGTGGGATGGGGACTTTTGTCGAACATGAAATCAGTTGAAAAAAGTAATACAGGTTCCAAACAAGCTGTGATATAATATATATGTATATATATATATGTATGCGGTGATATATGTTTTGGTTATTGCAACCACATACATGACATTTCAATGTTGCTAGCATGTTCCAAAACCAAGATGGAGGAAATTCCAAAACGACTGCCCATGTAAATATGATAATATTGAAATAACGAGAAAAATACTTATGAAAAATATGTTGGATATACCGACTCTAAAAAAATGTGCCCATGGTTCACCCATAATAATTAAAATTTATGTTTTAGAACATATTTGTTGGAATTCAGGTCAACCAAGATGGCGGAAAAAAGCCAAATGGCTGCAAATGGTGTAGAAACAATAAAAATAGATGATAATAATCGTTAAAAATATTTTCAACACATTTAAATCTAACCTTTATCCATATTCTGTTATAAATATTCACAAAGTAATTTTCTGGAACATTTTGCAGGATCCAGGTCAACCAAGAGAAATAGCAAATGGCCACCCAATATGTTTGTCTAATGTATTTAAATAATGAGAAATATCTTAATGAAAAACATATCTGACTCAGTTGCTCTTACTATTTAATCATATTTTAAGGCAAATGATCAAAACTTGTTTTTAGAACATTTTTGTGTTGGAATCCACGCCTACGAAGATGGCGTGAAAACAAAATGGCCGCCTTTATAATTATCATATATTTAAATAAGGAGAAAAATATTCATGAAAAATTTGTTTGACACAATTGCTTGTTGTATCTGCCCATATTGTATGAGAAAATAATCACAACTAAGTTTTCAGAACATGTTTAGTGTAAACCAGGTCAGCCAAGATGGCGAAAAAGCAAAAGGGCCACTAATGTAACCATAAAAAATATTATATTCTTTATGAATGTAATCATTACAGGTATATTTTACACAGGGAGTCTTATTTATAAGTCCAATTTTTTTCTAAATAATCAAAATGTATTTTTTTGATATTTTTGAAGATCTCGATGGTGGAAAAGTAAAATGCCTGCCAGCAAAATGACTACGATATATATTAATAAAAGGAAAAATAATCATTACATTATTTTTTTGCTTGATAATCAAGCAAAAATATATTTTATTGGTTTTCTCCCATCTTGATTGACCAAAATTTCAATAAAATGTTTTAAAAAGTAAGCTTTGATAATTTGGCGTGAAACACGGCCACAATTTATAAGTCAGTGTGTCCAACATATTTTTCATAAATATTTTTCTCATATATTTCAATATATTATAATATTTACATGGGCAGCCATTTCGGGATTTCCCCCATCTTGGTCGACCTGAAACCTGTAAAACGTATCTAGTAAATATGTTCTAAATGTTTACTAAAGATTATGGACATTTTTTAGCTTTTAATGTGTTACAAATATTTTTTAAGGATTATTTTCTTTATTTTTATAAAATAATGTACCTTTATCACTGGCAGCCATTTTGCTTCTTCCGCCATCTCTATTGACCAAAATTCCGATAAAATGCTTTGAAAAATTCTTTTGAATTATTTGACACAAAATATGGCCAAACGTAAAGAGCAACTGACACAGATATATGTTTTAAGGGTTATTTTCCGTATTATTGATATTGAAATTTTAACATTAGGGGCCATTTTGCCTTATCCGCCATCTTGGTTGACCCAGATCCTAAATGAAACGTCCTAGAAAGTATTATGAATATTTACAACAGAAAATGGACACATGTAAGGGTCACCTGTGTCAAAAGTATTTTAATATTATTTTTCCTATAATTGTGATGTATTATCATAATTATTGCATTGGCAGACAGTTTGCTTTTTTCGCCATCTTGAATGACCTGAATTCCAAAAGTATTTTAATGAATATTTCTCATATTATTTTTATACATTATGATCGTTCTACTGGCGGTCATTTTGTTTGCGCCATCGTGGTTAGTATGGGGTCCTCCATAAAATATCAGAAATCAAGAATTTTTTTGTACAGTCTGCTATAAAGATATCTGGAGTTTTCAATCGAAATGTATCGAATTATACTTTTAATGATTATTTCTGAGACTTTTTGCATTTTCCAAATTATTTTCATATTTTTGGAGAAATTTTCACGGTATTGTTTTTACTAATTCGGTGCTTTTCCGCCATATTGGCTAACAAGTACTCTTGTGCCAAGGATTGTAAAATTCTGTCTTAATTTTAAAACATTAATTTACATCATTATGATTGAGCGTTGTGGAAGTTTGCGATGTTTTTGCACAATTTTTGGAAATATTTTATTCAGTTTGGAGGCCATTTTGTTTTTTCCCTGAATGTGACCAGTACAGTCCCAAAAGTTAATTTTGAATTTTTTGTCATAAAATATGACCAAATTTTAAGAGTCGATGCCTCAAAAATATCTTTTTGGAATATTTTCTTTATTATCATTTAATACAAAATATTCATAATTTTTGACGCCATTTTGTTTTAGGCAGCCATTTTGAATGAGTGAGACCCAAATATTTACTGTTACCACTTGATTTCGTGTTCAGGGGACCATAAAGCTTTTTTTCCAAAGTATGTTGAAGGGGAGAGTTAAGGTGGTACCCGTGAGGTACCCCTGTCCCACGATGGCGTGTCCAATGGCGTGTATTTATGGAGGGGACAAAATACGCCCCGACACTGTCTATGCGGAGGCGACACCATGAGTTAGCGAGGAGCGCCATCATGAGTTGGCGCAGAGCGAACCGGGAAAATTTGACAAAAATGCCCCCAGATTGCAGGAAATGACACTTTCTGGGTATTTTAAGTTGTACTGAAACATTCTAAATTTTGATATCTCATGTTTTAGAAATTTACAAGTGAGAAAATTCTATGCTATTAGTTACATTTTTTCGAGAATAATAAGGATTTCAAATTACTTTCTATTAGCCTTTTTGTATTTGTTTCAAAAGCGTTGGAAGCTGTTTTCCCGACTGTGTGGGGATTGAACGTTGTTTCGGACCGCCGTCCTGGGGGGGGGGGTCTAAGGGGCAAAAATGCAAAATTTTTCAATATTTGAGGGTCCTTAGGCGCAATTTGGTGTAATATTTTGCAAATTTGAAAGATCTATTTATGTTCTTTTCTTTTTTGCGATGATCCCCCTGCTATACATGTAGGCGGACAAGATGACTTTTTCTATGTTGTTTCTTTAGTTTAATCAACTTGGAGAGATTGCACAAATTAATGAATGAATAGTTTCGCATTTGTCTCAAACATTAAAGAAGTCAACCACTTGTGAGCTATACAACTATCAATTGCAGTTGTTAAAAGGAAATATACAGTAACGAGTTGTTGGCAACAACAATGTTCAGAACATATGATAATGGTCTGAAAAACACACATCAAGCGAGGAAAAATTTGTGTTTCCAAAATGAAGACGTTATTACACTTAATATGCAAGCAAAAGGATGCAACCTAGCTTTGCAGGATTGCTCATAATTATTATACCGCAACAACAGTGGCGCCTGCAGAGGTTGGTGATGGGGGCACTACAGAAGATGATGTCTTAAGCCCACCCCATATAAACCCAGAAAGTCGGTGTAAATTGTGCATATTCGCATCGGTGGCAGTTTGCATTCGAGGCAAATCCTTCCTTTGTCACCTTGCGCAGGTGATATCCTGGGGGAGGTCCAAGGGGAGGGGATCCCCCACCCCTTTTCGTAATTTTAGTTCATTTACGATAGCGTAGATGCAAAATAATGCTATTTTTTATTTTGTATTTGATTATGTATTGGAAAACTCACAATTTAGTAAATTCTTATTTTTGGTTGACTGTAAAGGAAAGGCTAGCAACTCTTCCCATTGAAAAATTTTTGCTTAGATAAGATGGCGTAGATGCAAAATGGTGGTATCCTTGGCAAATCTTTCAAGTAATTACGTGCGTAGACATTAATAATGATAATTTCTCATTCTTTAGTGGCATTTTGGCTTTGGCATTGCACTCGTTATAAAAAGTGCAACGACAAATACATACTACGAATGCAACCGTATATGCTACTCATGATATTAAATTACTCTAAGATACTCGATTGATGCAGGGTCCCTGCAGATTTCGGAGATGTTCTTTTTCTAACTAGTGTTTTGGTCAAAGTAATTTATTACCGTCCCAGTAATGGTTTCAAGATGTGGAGTGTGTGCGGTGACGTGCGCTCGAAGCGGGCCGAAGTTTTGCTTTAGAAATCATTTCCATAACAAAAGTTGCGTGCAGACTTTGCACTGATACGTTTTAAATTCCTAGCAAAATGCATCTGCGAGTTAGAGGGACGCAAGCCTTCTACCTAGTAATTTGTATAAGCTTTCCATTTCATGAAATGTGTCTTCCCCTGAATTCCACTGCTTAACATTCTTGGAATGCTGGTTTCCTTCGTAATGACTTCAATGCACAAGAACAATCTATGTAATTGTAGAACCCCACCATTGAATAACACGAATATGTTTAAGACAGTATTGGTGGTAATACAGCCATGTGGTGAGGCTGTAAAGGCACGGATCGGGCTAAAGTTGTGGTACTTTGAGAAGGATTTGCGAGACTTGTGATAGTTTGGGAACGACTTTTGGATAAAATGTGATTAAAGTAGATTCATCAGTGAGTCAGAAACAGACCTCATCCTTCCCCATACAGAAATCTATAACTTAAACGCCTTTTTGACTCACTTTAAAATTTATGGGAAAATTTTCGGAAATCAATTAGGGATGCACGTCGCCCATGCCCCCCGTGCCGGCTCCACTGGTAAAAACAGTAAAAGATAACCGGGCTAGGTGAAATCAGAAAGTTGCTATTTGACACAAAGTCCCTGATGAGATCGGGGAGTTTGTATTAGCTGGAGATACATCAGAAAAACTTTGATCCACTCCAGCGCGTGGGGCATATCCTACAATCAGGAACCATGGCATTTAACGTTATTTACCTCTTTGTGTGGTTCCTAGGCAACCTCACCCTTGCCAATTGCATCCTAAGAAAGGGACTTGAAAGGCAACAAAGCTTTGATGTCTAGTTGCCCACAGTCAGGAGCAAATTACTGTACTTGAATACAAAACGACTGTTTATTGCCACCAAACAATCAGGTACGCGCAGCAGAACACTCCTGCTGTACGCAAATGAGCCAAAAAGGTGTAAGTCTAAATTTTAAAAACTCATTTCGAGCATATATATATATATATATATATATATATATATATATATATATATATATATATATATATATATATATATATATATATATATATATAAAGAACAGTATCTCATTTTTCCCTTTTCTCTCGATCCCCTTTTTTCCTCTTTTCCCGCCCTTCTTTTTCTTTTATCTTTTCTCCTTTTATTTTTCCTGCCCCTTTGCGCATTTTTTACTTGTCCTCATTTTTCAAGGGGGGACCATGGCCCGCTGGGTCCCGTAACGCCACTGCTGGCCCATGGTTTAAAAGTGGGATCATAAGGGCTGACGATCAGGTCATTGTTTTTAGGTTTCAGCAACCAAACAGGCTGTTACCGTGATTTCGAAGATGTTAACAACATAGGGTAGTTATGTATGTGTTAATAATGTCAAGCTATATATATATATATATATATATATATATATATATATATATATATATATATATATATATATATATATATATATATATATATCATCCTTCATGGGAATGCCTGTTACTTATTCTTACTGATACGTGCTCTCTTGTGAACATTTACCACAGTTATATCTAATTTTGTGGAAATTTTCAAGGATTTGACAGCCACATTTGCCGCCATCTTGATTTTGGAACATGCTAGCACCCTCGACATCTCTTTTTTTGGTACATCTCTACACCTCTATTTACTCAAATGCGTTGAAAACAGGTCTGTAACAAATTTTCTTGCAGATTGGTCCAAAATTATCTTATTTTGGGTTACTCATGCATCTACAAAGTGGATTATTATTTCTCCTTTTGTTTTATCCCTTTGAAATTTATCTGCCGAGGGTTTAAAAGGCGTAAAAATTATAGTTTTCTTTCTTACAGTACCTTATCCAGCAACAAAATTCACACACTTGAACGACAAGTTTTCATCGGGTTTCAGTTAGATAAAGTGTAAGCCAGTTTACATACTTTACATACTTTCAATGTTGTGGGCATTTAATTAAGCACTCATAATTTTCTCGTGCGGTTTCTTCAACTTCAGAGAACATAACTGTGCAAATAAAGTAATGTGAAAATGGATCAAAAGAATATTCGATGATGTACTCTACCTGTGGCAGAAAATTCAGATGCGGTGTGATGCCTGCATTAACATGATAATTATACCAAGAAACACGTGTTCTCATATTTAAATATTTGATTTTGTCTTTAAAAAACCTTTAAACAGTTCAACACTGCAGGAAAGCAGTTACTGGAGGATTTTGTTCCATATCATAAAACTCATAGCTTTAATGCATATAAATATAACGATTTTGTCTTTCAAAAAGATTCTTATTTGGAAACAAACTATCAACAATTGAAGAAAACTCTTTTTCAAGTCCATCCATATCAGAAATGTAGGTATAACACAATTTTAGTAATCACAATTCTTCTTCAATTGGTAAGTTTCCTTCTACTTTATAAGAATTTAAAAAAAATTAAGATTTTTTCATTAGTCTTCAGTTTGTTCTTGGTCACGGTTGTGGAACAGGCCTTGCCTCAATTTCGAAAGTACGGCTCATTAAAATAACTAATGCTTTACAAATATTAGGAGATGCTCCAGCTGGTTGTTGTCAACCTTTTCATTGATCCCCATGCATCAACCAACACAGAATAAGGGAAACAGATATCGATATGCCGTCCTTGTAAATTAGGAAAGATAACGATACCTTCCAAGTAAAAACCTACTGGAAACATTCGTTCCCTCGTGTTAAGTTTACAAGTTGGTTTAACCAGTTGTTTTTATAGTACACATCTAGAGTACAACCTTTTACCACATTTTAACAGCCACTTATATGGAAATGATTTGGAAAGCATTTCAGAGCAGTTCTTACTTGGACTACAAAACTCAACTTTAATGTAAGTAAAGAAGTACTATGTCTATGTTATTTTAAAAGCCATCCCATTGTGAATATGAATGGCATCATGCCTTTCTGTACGTCTTCCTCCTTTGAACATTCAAGGAGTGATATAAATATGATACCATAAAGTTATTTGAATTATTTTATATTTTCCATTCTTACTCTGTGAAAAGTTGATGTTGACAACTGACTTCAGAGCATGGTTAGGGCATATTAATATTTGTACCTTAATAGCCTGTACCGCTGATGGATAAAGCCAATTTTTGATTATCATTTTAACAGCTACTTGAAGTGTGACTTTCTGAAAAGATTACCACGAGTCTTAAACTACCAGCTAATGTAAGTTACTAGGCTATTAGTAATCTTTAAACTTCTGTGGTAGAAAAAAGTGCGAACAGTTTGTTTGATTTTAGTGAATCAACAAAAAGTCATAGCATTGTCCAGTGAGTAGGTTCCATAATAGTAAATTAAAACAAGGCATAAGAATCATATCTTAACAGCATTGCAGAACAATTGTTTTTAGCTAACTTTCATTCTGAAGTATAGGGATAGTAAGAATGTAGAACCTTAGATGATCGTTATATTAATCCTAATGTACAACATATATTTTGGGTACTTTTTGTGTAATTTAGTGTTGGTAGTGTTCTCCCTTGGGATTACGACACATACCTCCTGCATATCTGAAAAGAAGAAAGAAAGGAGAAAAGGATAATCACTTTGGAAACCGACCATTGGGTCCTCATAATCTCTTAATTAGGCATTCTTCTGAAGGATAGCATGTGTTTCGTTTGACGACTCAAATCTTATCGTAGTGGACAGGACAAGCAACCCTGTCTAAACTATTCTACGAAAATCGTGAAAAGTAGTTGTATTCAATTTGCCTTTGATTAGAGACATTCTCTTCTTCAACATTAATGCCGTAAATTTACTGAGTTATCTGCCATCTATCGTATTTGTAGAAAGATAACTAACCCTTACGCTGTTCATTTGCATTTGAAGAACATGTGTAAGTCCGATGTCGTTACCAGCCATAGATATTTCAAAGTACGATGACACAACAAAAGCCAGTTTCAGGATGGGAGGATTCAAGTGCCATGATAGTAAATGTATTCCATGCCTCCCGGGAACATATGGCAACAGAGCAAATCCGGGATGTCAAACATGTCCTATAGGTTAGTGCTACAGTAAGGAATGCTGAAATATGTATTTTCTTTAGTACTAAAGTTTGTGCCATAAGGAAAGGTTTACTTCTTAAATTAAGAGATACACTCATTTTTGCTTGATTATACCTCCTACTTTTGGTAACGTCTTAAATGACCTTTTTTGGACAACAATAACCTTCTTTTTTTCTGGAATCTACGTTAGGTGAAATTTTTTAAACGGTATGTATAGATAGTTTTCATCGTTGACAAGGAGACACAACACCTTAGCCCCGTTTTGAAAAGGTACACTGTAAGGTCTTAACCAAACCAGTGGGCGATCAGTCACTAGATGTCAACACTTCCGAAGAAAAACAAAGAAATTGCGAATTTTCAATTCCACTCTTTCATGAATGTGGGAGCTCCATTTCCCCCAAGATATTACCTAGCTGTCTTGCTATTCATATGTAAGGATCAGGTCGTGTGATCGTATTTTTAAAGAGAATTTGGTACTCAAAATTGGCCCCAAGCGCTAAAGTTTCTAAAAGGGTTATTGTTCGGCAAAAAAGGTACAATTCAACAATTCACTCTATATAATGTATATTTCCTGAGAGACATTTTAAGTATGTTGTGGGAGACTGTATTCATTAATTTTTAGATCGCAGATGTCAAGAAAAGGGCAGTTCTTGAGCTTAATAAATACTCTAAGAGATCAAACGGTAGCCATTTTGGTTGCTAGCAACCTCTTTTGCACGAAATAAAAAAAATAAAGCACAATTATTTTGATTTTTGACGTGTTCTCTACATTATATCAAAGTTGTAGCAAATACAGCAACAAATGAAACAACATGCCACTATTTACCTGACTGCATATTTAAAGGAGCTGGGTAGTCGCCAAAACAGAATAAATTCTCGGACCCGACGACTTCGTTATGTCACATCCGGTTATGCTTCTTGGTTTATCGATTCGATCCGAAATGCATTGTGTCTAGTACACACAACTCACAACGTACATGCGTGTGTAGTATATTAGTGTTGCATGTTTTAGTACGATGCTGCCTACTTTTAGGCCTATCGTAACTTTAGTTAGGCCTATGATTTTCTTAGTTAGCCTATGAGTTTGATGGTGGTTAGTAAAAGCGAGGTTTTAACGGTATTGTTTCCGAATTATTATCGAATACTTTTGCGGCTTTAACTGCCACGAAACAAGGTTTTTTTTTATAATAGGTGACTACAATTGTAACTTAATGGATCCTTGTGAAGCCACTGCCTGACGGTTCCTGAATCTTGTCTACTCTAATACTTTTTTACCTCTTCATAATCTCCCTACCCGTGTGACCTCTACATCTGCTACACTTCTCGATATGGTTTTAACTAATGTTTCGAACAAACCTTGCACCCCAGGTATACTCATTGACGATGTTTCTGATCACCTCCCTGTTTTTACAATTTCTGATATCCGTCTTCCTAGTCAAACCAGTGCCCCCAAAATATCAGTAGGGCGCAGAAAAATCTCCCCTCTTAAACTCCAAAACTTTCATTCAACTCTTCGTGCTGAATCATGGGCCAATGTGTATTGTAAGAACCATCCCAACGACGCTTATAATGCCTTTAGTGATATCTTTAGCAACTATTATGAAAAGTGTTTTCCAATTGTTACTTGCCGCCCCAAGGAAAGCACCATTTCCCAACCTTGGTTGACCGTTTCTATTATAAATTCTTGTCGTACCAAACAGAAACTGTATGTAAAATATCTGAAACGCCGTACTCCCGAAAATTTAAGTGACTACAAACGATTTCGCAATCGATTGACATCGGTTATAAGATGGGCCAAAAAATTGTATTATCAGGATTTATTTGCTAATTGTGATCAGGATGTAAAGAACACTTGGCGCTCTCTGAATACAATTTTAAAGGCAAGCCCTCCACTGACCATATTGAGAAAATTCGGCACGAGGGCAATCTGTTAACTGACTCTGGTGATATAGGTGATGCCTTTAATATCTTTTTTACTAATATTGGCCCTGAGACTCAAAAGAATATTTGAATCTATTATGGGGAAGAAATGGTAACTCATTGTTCGCAAAAACAACAAGTTTAAAGGGAAACAATTGTACAGCTTTCTAAGCAAGTACAACATTTAGAACACATTTTTCCAAGCATTGTGATACCATTAACAACTAATATAACTCAATATCTTATTTAACACGAATTTTTCAAAAAAATTTTGAAACTCACTAAATGCCACAGCGTAGGCAGTCATGATATTGTGATATTACCCATAATGCAACGGAACTGTGGTGTCACACCTGCACCTCGCCTCGGGTTTTACAACAACTGCTTGTGTAGTTTGGAAGCACACACTACCTACAGTATTCACGGTAACGTCAAAACTATCTTTAATTTTCAAAAAATGCGGCGGTTAAATTTGCCGTTTAAAATCCAGAAATCTGTACATTACTATCTAATATCATCATACAGCCTTCTTCTAACTTGATACGTACGATTTTTAACCAGTTAAAAAGTTCTAGAAAATCCTTCACCCTACACTTATATCGAAATCCATATTGACTCTATATGGCATATCACACACATGCATGGTACTGACCACTGCACTGTATCGCCGTAGTCCGAGGGTATCGCCGTAGTTCGATCATACTTGTCAAAACGTTTTAGATTTTTCTAAACTCTCAACAGCCAATCTGCCAATAAAAGTTGTAAAATTCAAAGTAAAATATTCAAACAATACACAGAAGTCTCTTACCAGACCAAATGCGTCTGATTGAAGCTTACTCAACCAAAAAGAAATTCTGTGCCTGTTACCGAAAGCTCGAGGCAGCCATAATGGGAACACATCGCGGAGAATGGTTACGCTTGCTTCCGGTAGACTCAAATACAACTCTCGACTGACATTTCAAGGTGTTGCTGAAAGAATGCGGCCAGTACTCCACCAAATTTGCAATAATCGATATCATACTTCACAGTATCTACGCAAAATCCTCATTATATGCACTAAATCAGAAAATATCACAAGACTTTCGTCTCGAACGAAAGCCAGGCCCTAGCGAACACGTATAGGTGTTTTTAGGAGAATAGTGTTTCCATAAGTTAGACAAAAATTTCCCTCAGTGGATCAGAGTTTCCTTAAGTTTTCATGACTACTACCGAAGAGTTGAATCTCTTAATGTTCTTATGGTAACATAAGAGTAAAAACAGATAATCATCATTTACGTATAGAAATCTTTATGAAGAACTATCCAAACACCGCATGAACACAGCCCTTCAGCGTGATACCATGGGCTCGGAAAATGGAACCACTGAAAGAGAGTATTTCTTGATAGCATCCGCTTGCAATACTACGAAAAATAAATGGGCAAGAACTATTTAGTATTTTAAGCTGTGGGGCATAAAAATCCCATCGAAGTTTTTGTTATACTTTATTTTTTATGATTTAAAATACATAATTTTGAAATTTTGAACCACCACTCACAAAAATTAAGAAGGCATATTTAAATTTATTTGAGCTGGCAACATTTTGCTCTGGAAATCGTGAGGTGCATGTTGTACGTCAGCAATCAGCTGATATCTAGCCGTCTTCTTTCGAATATGTCTGCGCACATGCTAGCAAGCGAGGGAAATTTGAAATATATTATTCTTAATAAAGGTTTCATGTAAGGTCCACCAGGTAAAGATTATCTGTAGTATTTATATGTATACTACACATATGTAAACCCAGGAGAAAATTCCCATTGAAACCCATTGATTCCCATTGGAACTTCTAATGGGTTTGAATGGGGCATAACTGGATTTTGAGATCAACAGGTTCCCATTGAGTCCTGGTTAGTCCCAATGGAATCCAATGGGGGATAAATACTGCAGCCCCATTGAATCTAATAGGAATTAAATGAACCCCATTAGATGTTTAATTTAATAAAAAGCTGGAAATGCATGCAGCCTGTGTCAGTGGCGTGTGCAGGATTTCGAAGGTGGGGGGGCACAACCTGTGATTCCCCCGACTGACATGGAGGGGTGTGACAAGTGCACCGAAGGTGCACCACGAGCGCGAAGCGCGAGTTTGCACGCGTGGGGTCCAGGGGCCCGCGCCAGGGCCCCTGGCGGGGTCCAGGGGCAGAGCCCCGGTGGGGGTCCAGGGGGCCAAGCCCCCCGGAAGCTTCTGCAACATAAGCTAATAAGACCGCCCTAAATTGGTTCTAGAGGCCTTATTGATCAGGTTTCGTTTGTTTCAGATTTTGTAAAATTCCGTGTCAGTGACGGAGAGTTCAGGTTATCCTCTATGCGTTGAAAGCTGCAGTGTGCCACAGTATGTGTCACATACATTGACAGGACTACGTTAAAGATCACGAGGCCAGTCAAGAAGACTGCTTGAGATGATCGCAAAAGTTAACAGCGCTGTTTCATCCTTAAACCTATATAGTTTACCATTACAGATGGTTAAAGTGACTAGCGCGAAGGGCGAAGGGAACTTAATGATAGTAGGCCTACCTGCACCATATGAGACAGATATTGATATTGATAGCATCCTGTCTGATTATTCACTGGGGGACAATTGGAAGAGTTCTATCCTTTGGTAAACGACCAAAAAATGAAAAAAAAAAATTCTCTTCTAATATCATTCTGTAGGCTACTTCTAAGTTTTGAGTGCCAGGGATGGCGCCAGGATTTGCCCGACAGGTGGCCAGACGGGCGGAGGCAGCGACCTGAAGCCCCGACAGCCCCGATGCCGTCAAGGGGATGGTAGGGAGGGATCTGAAGAAAATCTGTGTACTAAACCATGCCATTGCGGGACATATATTTCATAAAAATGGGTGTATATACTAGAGGAACGTAGTTTCGGGGCTGATTTAACGTTTTCCCCAGAATCTAAAGTGTGAAATTGCAAAGCGAGCGAAAATTTTTTGGGTTATCCTTCACTAAAAAGAATCGGTATAATTATTAATTAAAAGCTAATAAAGGTCAATTGTCCGGGCAGTTGGTCCCTATCGGGCATAACTTACATTGCACTTCTCTCCTCTTGTCACTATAGCCGTATCGCACAACAGACCCAAGAAAACATTGACTGAATAACGTGAAATGAGGTGAAATTCCCAACTTTTACATAAATTCATGAATTCTACTTCTTCAGTTACTTGAAAAGGTGGAAATGGTGTGTATTATATTAAGCTGTAAGTAACAGAACTGTGGAAGAGTGGACAAAGCGTACCGGAAATCTTGGGTTTCATTGTAGAAATGACCCTTTGAAAGCCAAAATAAGTAAACAGATCATGGGTGGCGACAGAAATTTCAGAGGGCTGGGCCATGCCAGCCACCCCAAGCTTTGACAGCCGAAGAGGTGGTGACAAGGGGATATGACTTATTATCCCATGCCATTTCAGGGCATATTTTACATGATATCACTTGATACTTCATGAGCCGAGTTGCGCACTTTATATAGTGTTCTTTCGAATCTGAAACTTGAATTTGCAAAGCGCGAGAAAATTTTTGGTAGGCTTACACAAAAAAGATATGTGATCAAGAATATAAAGAAAACAAAAAAGAAAACTGTAGGGGTTCTAGACCATATCGGGAGTAACATAAACATTATCGAAACACTTGGACTACCCAATGAAACAGCCAAACTTTGGTCCGTGGGTCGCTCACAAACTGACCGTACCGCATGACACACATTAGAGAACAGTAACTAGGCTTAGCGACATGCGATGAAATTTTCGACCTCCACATGAACAGTGTTCTGTGCCTTCATGTTTCGTGGTAAGGTTGGCAGGACATGTGCTTTCTAGCAATGTGGAATGGAGCTGCTGAAGATCCTGGAGTAACTATACAGCGCGCGTAGCGCGCCGAAAAATTTGGGTTCTTATTAGAGAAATTGTCCTCTCTCAGACGCCGTCGGGGGACTGCCTGCATACTCTATCGTATCGATTCAGACTCCCCGATGGGGCTCCCCGCCCCCACCTGGCGCCATCCCTGTTGAGTGCTCAGTGTCTCTTCAATCTTTTTCTCTTCCCCTAACCCTTAAATCCCCCTACTAAGAGATTTCCCCCGACTGGCTTCAGAGGTGGGGGGAGGCCAGTGCCCCCCGCCCCCCCCCCTTTGAACACGCTACTGGCCTGTGTCATTTATTGGTATGGTTGGTAATGAAAAGGCCACTATTAATTGAATGCAATGGGGTGAACACTACAGGTCCATGCTGAATCCAGTAGGAAGTGAGAGGCCCATTGTCTGTTATGTGATTTCAGGTGTTAGAGAAGGTTTAATGACACACAAACACTGCAGTATCATACAATGGTTACACCAATCTCAGATAAAACAGGTCATGGGGTGTCCCCCTAGCTCCGGCCCCTTGCAGGGCCCGAGAATAGGAAAGATGCTAAGAATGTCTTTACATGTCTTCAGTTCAAATACCTTGCAAAAAGGCCCTAGATGGGCAGTTTTCACTAATGAAGGCTGGCTGGAGACAGCTTCAAGGAGAAGGGATCCAAGGAGAGGGGGGGGGGGTATGGGTTGGCTAGTTAGTTAGAAGAGATTTAATGAAACACCAACACAACGTGTTATATAGTGTCAACTAGATAAAAAGTAAAGTCTAAGTACGGTTTCAAATACGGTTCAAGCAGGGGCGGCAGGGGGTTAAAATTATTGGGGGGGCACTTGCTAGGGTGAACACTTTGGGCCTCCGGCCAGGGGTAAAGGGGCAGTGGTGTAGCCAGGATTCTCTCATGGGAGGGGAGCATGCATTTTGTTATGTGATGGCCTGTCTGGGGGAGGGTCTAAGGGGAGGGGTGGTCCCCTTCCCTTTGAAAATTTTTGAAAAATTACTTGACCTTACATGCAATCTGGGCTACGTATGCCACATTTTGAAGTAAAATTTGTGTTAAAAACTTTGTATTTTTAGGAACTAAAAAGAAATCAGTTTCAGTGATGGGGGACCATGGCCCAATGGGGGCCCTCTCTCGCCTTTGCAAATTTTTGAAAATTTTGAAGTTAAACTTGTGTTAAAAAATTAACGTATTTTAGCTGCTAAAAAAATCGGCATCAGTGAGGGGGACTATGGCCCAAAGGCTCCCTAAATATGCCACTGGTACAGGGTACAACCACAGGTCCCCTGTTGGGGTACAGGGGCGAAGCCCCTGTGAGCCAAGCAATTTGGTGCAGTCTAGAGGACACAGATCACATATCTCTAATTCCAGCTAGTGAAACAAAGCACATATATATTCAAGAACAACAGTTAAAGCTTTTGACTTTTTGTCCTACAGTACTTGTGGGCATTGCCTTGCCTAAGTTCTATTAATGAACCTTTTGGCGTTCCATACTTACATCACAACAAAAACAGTTATGTCTCACTTTGAACTCTCCTGCCAGTAGCTCTCTGGAAAGACCAAATCTCAACTACTTACTCCTAGAACAACTATCAGAAACACTGGTGAGTAGTATTTTGAGTTTTATTCTTCTTTTAAACAGGCTAATAGCTTGCCAGCACCTAAAAGAAGATGAAAATTTGTACAATACTGGCGAAGTCTTAGTGCAGGAAAGAAACCCTTAGCCTAACAATGAAGTGCATATCGTAGTTGCAGCCTAGTGTTAGCCATACTGTACATAGTAAATGAACGGTGGCTCAAGGATATACTTGTAAAGTTAGTACTGTAGCCTGTAGGCTTAAGGCAGTTAGGCTAGGGCCAGTTTATTGAGAGAAGTAGTAGTAGTAGCAGCCTGGTGCACCATTGGATTGTGTCCTTTAGTGACTTAAGTGCTAATCCAAAACTTTACATAGGCCCTTGGCCTACTGTTCAGTTTCCTTAATGAGGAGCTGTTAAAGTCTGATTTCACTCAGGCCTTTGATTGGCTTTACTAAAGCCAATCTAGGCTACGCCTGAACTAGTAGTTCAGGCGCAGCCAAATTGAACAAAGCCAAATTGAACAAAGACATACTGTAGCGGGCCTATGTTTTGATGTTTCTGGAGATTCCTATGTTGGCCTATAGCTGGCTACATATTGAAAAGACATGCACTGATCAAGGCATATATGATGGCCCATGGACCATGGTCAGTCAAGTACCCCTCTAGGTTATTCCACATCAAATTACCCAATTTGGCAGAATCTGTTGTTGCTCAACTGACTCAAAAATATTTGTGTAAAGGTTGCCAGTCAAGTCGCCCCCTAGCAAAGTCGCCCCTTATAGAGTCGCCCCCTCGGCTGACCAAGTCGCCCCTTAACAAACTCCTAACAAGGTCACCCCCCGACAAAGTTGCCCCTCAGTTCAACAAGTGTTCCCGGCAAAATTTCTTAAAAGCATTAATAATAATAGATACAAAGATACAGTGATCGTTTTAATTAGCTGTTATCAAGTCCCTAGATACGCACTTTTGTTGCTGATTTGACCTCAGGCTTTAGCCTCCTAATTACGCATAGCCTACAGTGATTTTGAAACCAATTAACATCTAAGGTTAATTGCAATTTTTTTTCTTCTTTGAAGTTTAGAAAAATTAGTCCTAGCTGTAATTTAATTTTAATTACTTAAAACATTAACTTCTTTTACACCAAATGTTACTTAACGTTGAATTAGAGGTGTAAATTTGGCGACAGTTCTGTGAAAAGTATATATATATATATATATATATATATATATATATATATATATATATATATATATATATATATATATATATATATATACATATACATATATATATATATATATATATATCGCTCGATCAGTTTCATACAAAATGCAGGAGTACATAAGTACACTGAGTAGTTATGGGGACATACAGTAGTACGCGATTGTATATCCCTATATGTACGTAGTCTATGTACGTATGTACAGTTCATACTGTAGTATGACCGAGGCATACGTAAGTAGGCCTATTGCACATAAATGGTACTGTACATGAACATAGACTGAACGATTACCTTTTTGTTTATTATTAATTTACTTGAATCATTTTTGATGAAATTTTACCGGTGGCGACTTAATTGAACTGAGGGCCGGCTTTGCTAGGGGGAACTTGACTGGTCCCCTGTGTAAATTGTCATGAAAATTGTAGCCGAGTCTGGAAATTTTAGCAAAATTCCTCGACGGATTTAAAGCTTCTTGAAATTCCGCAAATCGGCAGTGCTCAAAATGACATTTCGCCATTTTTGTCAAGTTTAAGGTTTTATTTCTCAGTACATAGCCTATTAACCTTATCAGATAATCCTTTAAAAGAGGTGTCTGTAATAAGCAGTTTTTCAAATGTGGTTTTGTGGAATTACTTGGCTTCCTAAAATGGCCAAAACTTGTTTTTTGAATATTACCGCCACACATTTGGCCAAGTTAAGGTATCGATATCTCTATAGGTATTGTACCTGCATTGATAGGTACAGAATACAGAATGTGGTTTATAGCTATTTCCTGGAGTGCATTTTTAAGAAATACCGCCCTAAAAATGCCACTTAATCTGCACAGAACTGTGCCATACAGGTATGAAGCATTTTCAGAGATACATTATCTCTGATGGCGTCATGAAGTCTCTGAAAGGTTTTTCTGTACACGTACCTGTGTACTGTACTTCAGATGGAAAGTACTCACATAATACAAAAGGTTAGAAAATGGGCCGTAAAATTTCATCTAACTATTAACAAAATTTCAGAGTTCTGGGTACTTCCATTTGTTATCTATCAGCTTGTAAAGTCACTCTACTGCACAAAATTACTCATCTTCTGGATCCAAAAGGTCAATGTGGATAAAGTTCAAAAAAGTGTGATAATTTTTCAGAAAGATATATATCTATCCCTTCACTAAAATTTTTAGAATATATGCTGTTTTCATAACAGACTGTTCACACAAATGTTTTCGGAATTTTTTGAGTCAGTCGAGCAACAGTCTCTGATGATTTGACACGAAATGACCCATTTACAATTTACAGTAACAACAGAACCAGCATGCAGGAACCCAGTACTGTAAATGCTTGGTTACCTAGCTCTAAAGTGGACTAGTCCAACATCAGTTCACCAGTCATTTGATAACAAAGATGTCTGGTGTCATGAATCTCATGACAGGAATTTTGGCTCCCCTTTATGTAGTTTTGGCATGTGATTCTAACTTTGCCAGGTGTTAATTATACTGTAATACTGTAAATCACTGGCTAAAGGGGCTCATTGAGTTGATATTGATTATTCTGTGACAAGTTTGAAGGGAATCATTGCATGACAATGCTTCTAATTAGCCTCATTGCTCATGTTTCATATCCTATAGTGACCAAAAATGTGAAAAATTGTAGTTTTTATGGATTTTAGAGCTTGTAGTTCACTAAGCTTGTTCAAGCCTATGATAGACCAGCCTCTTTTGAATAAACAACACTTATAAACAATTGTGACCTTCAATCACAGCAGCTGTTGGTTATAGGAGTTGCAAGCCTGTCAATGCAGCTGGGATAAGCCTCGCTCATTGGTTGTCTTTGAACAGGGGTTGCATGTGATTAATACCTAACTGTAAAAAATGTTTGGTGACCACGAATTTGTAAGAAATGATTTTAATCATTAATTACCCTATCATTACCATTTCAGCTGTGTGTCAGATGTCCAGAATCTCTTAGTTTGACCATTTACTATCAAGATGAGTGAACCTCAACAGGTGTGATAAAAAACCATGAATTAAGTGAACCAACTCAGTGTGCCCCTTTTAAGTGTAGGTTACTGTAATTATTGATATGAATTACATTTAAACACAAGAAAAGAAAACAAAGTATGTTTAAGGTATATGCCATTAATGCTAGTGGTCAATATATGTTGTAAATTATTTAGCCCCCTTCCTCTTTTTTTTTTATTTTTCTAGCAAATTGTAACCCAAATTGAATTGCTACATGCTCTCAATGAAACACTGTCACATGCAATGCGTTTTATTTATACTGTATTTTGATGTTTAGATTTTATACCCCAGCTCTCTTGCTAATACGTATGCTATCAATGTCAGTGACATTGAAGCAGTTTGATTTACTGTACTGTCATTTTGAAGATTTATCATTCATTAGGAACTCTCCTCCTTAAAAATCTGAACTTTCTGACCAGACTTCACAAAGGGGAGGTCGGGTGTAATAAAATCCTACTTATCTACTCATTTCTTTGTTGTAAGAAGCCACAATCACTTCTAGGATTACACTTAATCCCTGGCCAGTGAGGAACTTTTGTCCAGTTGGTTACACAACAAATAAACTGTTGACATTTCCTCCATATTGCACAGTTAAATCTTTTATGTGTGGTAAATTCACAGGAAGTCCAAGACCAAGCGAAATTGGATTAGGTAAAAGATAAACAGTTAAAATGGTTACAAAATAGGGTCTGAATCTTTAAGGAGAGGAGTTCCTAATGTTTTCTTCATTACAGGAGGTGAACCATATTGTGGCTAAGCCTGCATGTTTAGGCCTACCATGTTTAGGCCTACAGGCTTACAGCTCAAGCTTGGAGGTGGAGAGAGATCACTGATATGGGTATAGCAGACATCATGTACCGTAAAGGATACAGACATACATGGAGAATTGGAGTATACATGGAGAATACAACGCCAGTGTCATAATCATACTGTAGGAGCACTGAATTGAACATCCTGCACATGGCGATTAATAGGTTCTGAAATTCCACATTTTGTACTGAACATTAAGAAGCATGACTGATGCACAAGTAATTGTTAGACTTTTCAACTATACGATACTGCCGTGTCCTCACCTGAACTTTTATTTTGTTGAAACATGTTCTCATAACCACCCCTTGTGCTGAGAGTGGGGACTGTGAATCCCTTTAGAATGTTTTGAAAATAATTGACCTCGAGGAAGGAGCTGTACAGTAAGTCAATGGAACAATGGCATGGAATAGCAATGCATAGTCTTTAAAAGTCTTAAAGTCATGATATACAGGCAGTGTTTCTTCTGGACCTTACAGAAATATTAATTTAAAACTGTGAACTTCAAATGACATATTTCAGAGGAAAATGTTGCTGCAGAAGGAACATTCAGTACCTTTATATGGTCATCAGTATGACAGCACCATGCATGCCAGTTTGGCTTTTCTGAAACAAAACCCAACACACTGTGCCAGTTGTCAATGGGATTGTTTACCAAACTCTTGCCTTGGATTAACTCTCGCACTTTCCAACTATGCTGTATGTTTTATGTTGGAAGTGTTGTTTTGGACTGTACTTTGCATTGAGTGCATGAGCTGTGTAATTAAATTTTCAACCTGTGAAGTTTCAGTATGACTGTACATTCCTAACTCTGTTAAGCTTGTTTGTCATTATCATCAGTTACAGGAAAAGAAAGGTGTCACCAATACTACTGTACTGTGATCATCTTTTTCAGACTGACTGCTACGAGGCATGGAATATATGGCTGTACAAGATAACAGAGAACGAATGAAGGATAAAAATGAATGTTATATAGCCTAGTTGAAGTTTTGGTATTTAAAGCTTACAAGTTTCAGTGCACTGGATCTGCTGCACTCAGTAAATATGTATGTGTCTTCATGTCTTAGTACTTTATGTACTGTGCTTAAACATTCTTGTGTACATTTCCAGTTTTTTTAAAAGATGTTCACCCTGTTAGAAACTATCTGTAGCTCACTCCATAATTAAAAAAAAAATACTTTAAATGAGACTCAGGGAGGCTTTGCCAAATATGACAGTGAGAGTGGTAAGACATTTTCTTATTTATTCTGATTCTCATTTACGTATTGTCAATTTTTGAATGGGGTCATATAGATACCAGTGAAACATTTTCCAAATTTTGTTATGCACATTTGTGTGCCTAATATTGTTGCGATCAAGATTTTTTGTTTCAAGGAACTTTGACTTGTTGAATAGTATGCTACAGTATCACTGCTGTTCTTGTCTCATGTTATTGCCTCCCAGGTTTTGTATTCATTCATGTAGTTTGATAATAAAAAGCATTTAAATTTAATTTACACCCTACATAATTTGTAAAGAAGTACTTGATTTAGTTGGAGCTGGTTAGTGACCAAAAGTTTGGAAGTGACAGGTCCACAGAGCCAGTGGACAGGATCCAATGGGTACCTCTTGGTACCCATTAGAAGGAACCCACCATTGACCTGTTAGACCATTGAAAGACACCAATTAGACCTGCTACAAGGGACCTATTGAACCCATTGGAAGAGACCCATTAGGACCCATTGGGTCCTATTGGACCAATTAAAGAGGACGACCTGTTGGACCCATTGGAATAGATCCATTAGGACCCATTGGGTCCTGTTGGAGGAGACCCATTGGGTCCTATTGGACCAATTAGAAAAGACGACCTGTTGGACCCATTGGAAGAGACCCATTAGGGCCCATTGGGTCCTGTTGGAGGTGACCCATTGAATCCTATTGGACTATTTGGAAGGGACCCATTTGGTCCCATTGGAGAGACCCGCTGTGACCCATTGGATGGAACCCATTAAGACCCATTGCATGAGTATCTCCCATTAAACCCATTGAACCCCAGTTGCATCCCATTAGAACCCATTAGGTCCTATTAACACTGTTCCAAAATCCAAGTTGAAACCCATTGAATGGGATTTAATAGGATCCAATGGGATCCCGTTGAATGGGACCTTACGGGTTTTAATGGGAATTTTCTCCTGGGAAGGGTCAAATGGTCAGTATTGTTCCCCTTTAAGGCTTACCGGAGGTGGTTGATTCAAGTATTTTCGTTTCCTGGGCTCTATTTCATGAAAGTTAGGAATACAGTATTCCTAAAATTAAAGTTCCTAAACTGCTTAGGAATGATTCGTCCGAAATCATTCCTTTCATCAAATATTTAGGGGTAATCAAAAGTGACATTGTTTTCATCTGTGAATTTCCTGCCAGATCAATTAAGAACATTTCTAAATCTACCAAAGATCATTCCTAAGCCTAGGAACAACTTCAGCATGAAGAAAGGAATGAATTCTTCCTAAGTCCAAGATAGGAATATTCCTAACTTTTATGGAATAGAACCCTGGTCCCCATGGGCGTAGATCCCGGAGGGATGGGGGGATATATCCCCCCCAACATTTGACTTGGGGGGCATGGCCCATGCAATCATCCCCCCAATGTTTCAGTCTACAGATACGTTTATGGTGGAAAGTATATTTTATTCTTCATTTTCGTAAGAATTTTTTTCAATCTCGCTTCACTTTCTATCACAAATGTTTCTCAAACTATCAGAATTTTAGCAAATCGTTGGCAATCTATCGAAATTTTCGAGCGCTCCGCGCGCTTCCAACCTTACGTCAGTGTCACTTATATTATCAATATCTTCAGATAGCAACATTCGGAAAAGCACAGCAGCAAAAAGTTGAAAGTTTACGAATTAACAGGTTAAAGACTGGCTTATGGGAGTGGCATGTAGGTTGTTGGGCAATTGAAAGTGTCTCAATGTAGAGTCTGAATGCAGGTTTTGTAATGGGAATATTATTCATCACTGTTTACACTCCATGTTATGACCATTATTAAGGTAATAATACACGAAACTGTTCTGATCACGGCACTTTCCGAAGAACAGAGATGCATCCCCAAACATCTGTGGGGACCTCGCATCAATATGGGATCTGTCAATCTAATATGTAACATGATGTAGAAGGTTGAAAGTACGTATCTGCCGTTAAACATTTTCCCAAAAATTTTTACCAGAGCTTCGCCATTTCGCGCTGAGCCATTATCGGTATAGATGGGGATTGTTAATACACTTATGACGAAAACAGCACTCTGTAACGCTCTTATTAGTCCTTCACCCCTTTTGCTACACCTATCAGGGAGGTCTAATATCACCTCCCTGCACCTATACTCTCCCTCCCTCTTATTTTCAATTGCTGGCAGCTGTTCGCCCGGATTTTAGTTCAAAAGTAGTAAAATTACGATAGTTGTAAAGTGTTCGGCGGCGTACTCTATTATCATTTGGATGTCAGGTAGTATACGCATTATGTCATTGCCCCCCCCCCCGCCCCAATTATTATGATTAATGCAGAGCTTCCAGGAGGTCCTATTCAGGTATCTGCTAGCCTTATGTGCCCTTTCATAATGCACAATGAAGGAAAGGACATATTTCGTTATAACTCAAGAATGTTTTTGTGGACTCCACGCACACATTTTTGTGTAAAACCTTTCCCGAAATAGAAGGCAGTAAAATAGACATAAGGGAGGGGGCTTCAGGAGATTTGTTGACAACGTATCTGTCTCTTAATAGACAACATATTCTCTTTTACCTAACCAAAAATTAGCATTCACTAAATTATGGACATTTTCCGGCCAGATAGCACCATTTTGCATCTAAAAGTCCTTAAATTAATAAAAAAAAAGCTTAAAGGGGAGGGGGAACCTCTTCCCCAGGACGACACCTTTTTGTAGTGCCAAACGAAAGATCAAAACTGCTGCATGCAAATGCAGGAACGCATAAAAAACAAAGGTGTAATTTACGCAGACTTGGGGGAACTGAGCTATTATTACGACATCATCTATGGTGCTCCCAATCACAAAAAAAAAAACCTGGCGACGCCACTGATCTCAAGCCAACTTGCAGGTCTTGTAATGATCTCCGAATTCAAAATACAGTTGTCTGGGATGACCCTATATGTTGATCCCTGCCTTTTTGAGCTTAGCAGGACATTGTTGCTCTTGTACAATTCCAATCCGGTGCAGCTTATCGACGAGTGCTCAAAATAGCAGTTCCTAAATGTATGAATATACCAATAGCCTACCAAAGAACATTACCACTGAAATTAACCCCTTAAAACAGTCTTCCTGGCACTTCTGAGACATTAAAACCAAGGCGCTTCCGGGGGCTTCGCCCCCTGGACCCCCACCGGGGCTTTGCCCCTGGACCCCACCAGGGGCCCTAAGGCGGGCCCCTGGACCCCATCCGTCGTGGGCTCCCGCTTCGCGCTCGCCGTGCACATGTTCCACAGTTGCGATGGTTCACCCCATCCCCCCCAAAGTTGAAAAGAAATCTACGCCCCTGCTGGTCCCACATTTACACCGAGCTACAGGCGGAGGTTGCTCGTGCTTTTACACGGACAGCCTCCTCTACGAGACTTAGGTTGACACGTTGATTTGAAAACGCAAACAGACGGTTCTGTGCAGTATAACCACTAGCATCTGCTTCTGTTGAGCTTTTCACTAGCTAGAAAGGAAACTTTCTCCCTCCAATATTTTGAGACTGGTTATGTTACTCGAAATGAAACTAAACTTATGCCCAGAAGCACTGCAAGTTTAACAAAATGCTAACGCAACCAGATCATCAGTTTTTCGAGGAAACGGTATCAGAATTGTCCAACGTAGCTGCCATGATAACTAGATGTATTGACTAATTGACCCATCGATCAGAACCGTTACAAGTTGAAACGATACTAAATTGTCCGTGCCAGAAGCAAAAGTAACGAACCATAAACTCAAAAAAAAAACAATTTGTTAAAGTGAAAAATAAAAAGTCTAAGAAATAATACAAGAACGTAATTACTGAATTACATTGCAAAAATTATTTTAACTGAGAATACAAAACTCTTTAAAAGGAATATTTTCAATATTAGTATTACACTGAGGGTAAACATCTCGTTCAGTATGACGTATTTATTTCCGAAGTACGCCACTACCCAGCTCCTTTAATATTTTGTATAGCACCCTTGCTTTGAAGGATGTCCCTTATATACAATAGACCAAAAGCTATCCTCGAGTATGCTTGCCCTGGTTAGAGCCATTTCTTGTTCAGACATCCAAGAACTTCAACTGTTCGAGCTGAATATGTGTAGTTTCAGTTACTCCTTTCCTCCAAAATGGATGGGAAAGTATATAGGTAAATTGATGTTGCTGACAGCGTAGTTTTTAACATTTACCTTTTGCAATTGATCTAATCTAGTTCTTGATAAAGACAAGGTAGAAAGCCTGAAAACAGAGACTGCAGAACACTTAATTAGTGAAACATTCCAAGTCGACAAAAATAAAATACGCTGCTTCTTATATACTATACTGGTACAAGGACAGAATCCTGTTAGACAGTATTAACTGCAAGCACATGCAAAGTAAGACTGTTCGTGTGCAATTAAGTGGAGAGACTACGATGCCTTGAAATCGGCCAGTAAACACGATGTCTCAAAAAGGATAGCACCTAGGTACCCATAATTGGTGTATGGACTTCCAATATTAATTGCAAGAAAGCTATTGTTTTCAGTGGAGGTAAGAGGTGGTATCGGGTCATCAGAGATCAAAAGGGAAAAGCCTCTTAAACACGATATCTTATAAAGGGTAACATTCATGCATCTCGTAAGTAGCATGTAGATGTTCTACATTGAGTTATAAAGCTTGTGGGTTTTCATGGGGTAAAATGTCATTTAAGGTCAACAGAAATTATTTCAGTTAGCATTGTTTAGAAAGTTAACACAGAGATTTCCTGTTTGGCACGTTGTTGCCCCATATTGCGCACAAGAACTTTATCGTTATGGCAGACATCGTCTTGAGGTCGGCTGGGGTCAGCAGAAGGTGCAGACGGCGAGAACTTCGTAAAAGCAATATCTTATCCCTGTTAACCTTAATTGATCCCATAGTAACCATTAGGTCAAGGAGGTTATTGTGTCTCGTGGCGGACAAAGGTTATTTGAGGTCACTGGAAGTTAAATTTTGAAAACTTAAAAATGATATCTCAGCACTGGCCTTGAAGAATTTCATACCTTGCATGCAGATCCCCCAACTGATTTTCGTGGAGGTCAAAGTTCATGTGCCCATGACCAGGCAGAATTAAAGAAGTAGGCATGTACTTATTCCTTTTGGCAAGAAATTACGCAGTGGAAGTTCTGAACGTTTAAACTGAGATTTAATTTCACCTTAAAAATTTATGATATTAAAAGAAGCAAAAACAAAATGAATAAATGAAGTCAACAGAACCATCATGCAAAAAATATATAAAAAAAGAACAAGACATTTTAACTTCATTCCAAGAAAGCAGCAAATAATGTTTTATCATTTTATTAATTTTTATTAATCATTTTAATCATTTTATTAAATACTTGAGTAAATAGAATAAATTGTTACCAATACATTTTCTTGCTATCGCGAAAGGTGGCTTTTATCAAGATCTGATCGGACAGCTGGCATCTAAGTCAGGGGGCTTTCATTGTAAAATGTGCAACAATGGAACCTATGTACCACACAGAGGAGGAAGTTCAGCTAAAGACTGCGTAGTTTGTCCGAGAGGGACAAATCAATCTAAACATGCTGGCTTTCGAGCCTGTTTTTGTAAAAATAGTTACGCAAGGACTGATCGCTATGGACCTTGCACACTGTGTGAAGATGAAGGTCTTGACTGTTTACAAGAGTTTAAGTCTCTTCTCCCTGGTTATTATTGGAACTGGAATTTTCAAAAGGCTAATGTCAGTAATTATAAAAAGTTTATAACTAACTTACGAGTTGGTGGTATGCTTATAAATTCTCACACCAGTTATACTGGGAACTTCCCACGGATATACAAGTGTCCACGTGAAAAGAGTTGTCCAAATAGCAATGGAGATATTGAAGGTCAGTGTTCAGATGGTTACACTGGATGGTTGTGTTCCAGTTGTCTCCCTGGATACTACGCGATCTTGAATTCTTGCGTGCGTTGTCCAAGGAAGGAAGTTCTAATAATAGAATGTGGTATATTTCTGAGTATATTTGTTGCGATATGTTTGTTATTCGCACGGCACATAAATGAGCATACAAAATCCCGCAAGAAAACACGAACGGTACTAGATGTAGTTATATCTAGGTTAAAAATTCTTCTGGGGTTTTATCAGGTGGTTGGAGAAATATTTTCTTCATTGCATGAAATAAACTGGACTGGACCGTTAGTGATTATTGGAACTTTCATTTCATCATTGGAACTAAATATTTTGAAAATTTTTGTTCGTCCTCGATGTTTTAGTGAAGATCTTGTTGTAAATCCAAAAACTGAATTCATCATCGGAGTAAGCTGTCCTGTTCTAATCATTTTGACACTACTTGTCGTATACCAATTGAAGAAGATCTACCTTTCTTACAAATACTATTTATGCTGTACAAAAAATTCCAGATCATCTAATTGTGACAGTTTACGTATCCAACTTTGCACTTGCGGTTTAGTGCTTCAGTTTTTATTTTATCCCCCAATTTGCTCTATTATTTTTCAAATGTACCCGGGAGCATGCAGAACATTTTACTTCGACAAAACTGAAAATTATCCCACTACGCGACTTCGATCTGACTATGACATTGTTTGTGAAAATATGTCCATATATCACACCTGTGCTTACGTGTTCACTGTGATATACGTTATAGCGTTTCCAATAATCCTATTGTATTTACTGTGGACAAATATTCCCTGCCGGCCAAGCCGCCTCAACAGGAGTGAACGACGCTGCTGTTCATTGCAGGGAGGAGAATTCATTAATAATTATCAAGACATTTCCCTCACACGAAACAGCGGTGACGAAGATTTCTGTTTAGTTCCATTGTGGCTTAACTTCTTGTGTGAAAACTATAAAAGGGAATATTGGTTTTGGGAAATTATTGAATTGTGTAGAAAAGTGACTCAAACCTTCCTGATAACACTGTATGGATGGGAAGATCAACTTACTGTTCTTCTGACGACATGTATCTCAGTATTGTTTTTGCTGCTTCACGCTTGGCACAGACCAATGCAGGAACCATATGAACAACGACTTCAGGTAACCATGTATCGTGTATATAGGGACCATGTAATCATATATCGTAATAATGGAAACAAATTTTATGCTCACTGTGTGAAATTACCATCTATGTAACTATTGTTGGCAACTAAATGGTAGACTAATAGAGTCATTACTATTACACAGAATTGTAAAGACTTAGTTGTATTGACAATTTCAAAAGAACAGTTTTTGAAGGTAGCAGAAATTATCATGTGACATTGGTACTTTTACAAATCCAGACAGACCTTGGTAATTCATAAAAGTAATACAAATTTTCCATGTCCTGACTTTCTTCTAAATTTCGACATTCTTACAATTGTAAATGTTCTTCAAAGCAGTCCTGTTCCTTTGAATCTCTGTACAATATGTTAACAGGATTAACAACATAACATCTTTCATTATCAATGATACCCATTACACAACATAACATCTTTCATTATAAATGATACCCATTACCTCCTTTTTACTGCAGATTTTTGGTTTATCAGTTACTTTTGTAAACGTCCTCATCGGTGCTAACCAGGATCTAGTGCAAGATGAATATGAAGAAACATTTAATGTAATCCTGATTTTGTTGAACATTGCAGTGATGCTCATTTTAGCAGGTACTATTTCAAATTGGCAAATTTTGTCCAAATTTCTGAGTATAAATGTTTATATTATCTTAAATAGTGATTTTTGCAAAAGCAAAAATAAATGTACCGTAAAACTTTGTAAACATCTGACCTTGCACATTCTACAAAAAAAATATGCCAAAGTAAGGTAAAGTTTTTGAAATAATGAAGAGCAATTCTTTTTAATACACAATTTTTTATTTTCCATAACTTTTATGTACTTTTCATTCAATGATACAATTGAGTTATGACGTATATTTAACAGCTGCATAGCTGTTGTGTCTATGGTGATGAACATTGTGCACTTTGAAAGAAGGACATTTTACTTTCAATTGCAGGTGAAGTTGTAATCGCCGTTGTAATGTATATGAAGAACATAAACTATTGTCGGGAACTTTTTTCCTCGAAAGGTTCAAGGTAAAGCAAATCACACCGCTTTCGCAGAAGTTCATTCGTAAAACTCACTTAGAACTTCATTTTTGAAGACCGGAGGAATACTTCATAAGGCACTACCCACTGTTGTTTTGTAGGAATAAAAGACAAATTAATTTTTCTATAAAGAGAAAAATACAGAAAAGATATTGGCTTGAAATGAAACTTTTCACTGACAGTGCCACAATTGGACGAATACAGTAAAGTAGACTCCACCGGGATTCGAGCTCGGGACCCGCTAGCTAGTGCGGACGCTCTAACCACTGAGTCATGAAGCAAAGATGGTTTGGCCTTTATTCATATACCATATGAAGCACTCACAAGTCACCTCCTGAGCAGGCACCTTTTTGGAACAGCACTAGTTCTCCCTTGATGCAAGCTCAACCAGAGATCACAAATGATGCAATCAAGCTGAAGAACATTGCCAACCCGCCAGCGGATCTCCGAAGAGATGCAGGAACGTGTGAGAACACAAAGGTGAAGGCGAATGAACGCTGATGGCAATTGCGATGTATATAGTGAAAATCGCTAAAGTTGAAAAATTTAGCTGAGAAAAAAGCAAAGCATGCATGTATACATATATATATATATATATATATATATATATATATATATATATATATATATATATCATAGAGTCACGCCTGAAAAGAAGGAAGTAAACATGCAGTCACACAGAAGTCTCCAGTTTTTGAACTTTCAGGGCCTTTATTTTTTTAAGATTCTAGACGTTAATTCCATTTTTCTTTCTTTGCACACTACAAATGTTATTAGAGCAATATTATGACACCAACAATCGTTTAACGAAACAAGAACCAATAAACTGGAACGTTATATATTCCAACCAGTTTGGTTGGGTGGGGTAGGTCTGGACACTACTAAGCAAAATAATCAAGTGGCACGTACAGGATACTTAGGAACAAAGCGGATCCTTCCTTTAGCATCCTGAAAGGAGCGCCGTCTTGCGGATAGGTTTACGGGAGAGGGATGACGTGTTTGGTAGTAAAGTGCAAAATTGTGCTATGTTCGGCAAAGCTTTGAAACAACTTTATTGTAAGAAGTTCCCATTAATTCGTGATATTTCCATATTTAGCCATGTACAAGAAAGGGATACAAAGGAGGAGGTTTCACTCTTGTATACTCTTTGAGAAATTTTTGCTTATGTAGAATGTTTTAAATTTAAATAGCGCTATGATCCTTATAAAAAAGTCCAACTGGTGAAATGTTTATCGAAATACTGATTATGTAGTAAATAAGGTGGTTATCCTATTCTTTAGAGACTTTTTTATATAAGGTGATTTAGATGAAAAATGTTGCTATCTTTGGGATAGCTTTGAACTACTAATATGTGTAGAAATTTTCATTATGTAATGATTTAATGGGGCTGATGGACGTCCCCAAGGCGGGCGGACATTGGCCCTGTATGATGCATCTAAGTGTCTTCAAACAGACTAAGTTAATTGAAATACTTCTATTTAGCGAAATCACTTTGAGGTGATAGGGGTGGAAGGCATGACTTAAAGTTGTTCTACAAGCTATTCGATTTGGTAAGAAGTTAAACTATACTAAAAGGATATTTTGAAAAAAAAAACATGCTGTAGCTGGGTGTGCGGAACCATTCTTAAGACCTCTGGTCCATAGGCTATAGTTATGCACTCTGTATCATGGAGGCCCATGGTCGGACAAAGTGATGAAGGGGGTACCAAATTTTAGGAATGAGAGATTATGTTTAGATAACCAGAAAGCCTAAAGGCCCTAATGATTCCTTGTAGAAAGGGATGCTTTGCTCACTGAGTTTCATCCCTCAAATTTATACCTCTTGCTCTTTGAATCCCAAGAAAAATTAAATAACAAAAAATGAAAATAAATGGGGGTCTAAGAAGGCATTTGAACCCAGCCGTCGGTGTGAGAAACCGCGCACAATTCCGCTCGGCCATCACAGTACTCATTAGGCGCATAGTATTTCTAATCACCATAAAGTCACAGCATCCTTTATACGTGTTCATTAATTAGGTGATTCAAATAAGAACTATTAATGTAACAGTTACCATTGGAAAAAATGTTGCTCTCTTTAACTTTATCTTTAGAACAGGAGAAAACTTCAGCCCTAATTTTTCGATGGTCCCGAAACGTCGAACACAATTTGAAGACACCTCACACTTTCTGTTTAAATTACGGTTTTCGTAGTTTCCTCTCTGATGACCTTCGACCTCCAACAAACCCATAGATTTCCTTCTCTCTTAACGTATCATATCTATCTACCAAGTATGGAAAGTATCCTTCATCCCTGTTTTGGTATATCGTGATCTCTGATGACCTCAAATGACCTCTTACATCCACTCAAAACAATAGGGTTCTTTCTTGCAATATGATAAAGGTATATACCGTGTATAAAAATTGTCCATTACTGCTATCTTGGGATATCGTGTTAACAAGCAATTTTTAAAAATTTCGTATTTTCACCTTCGATGATCTTTTGAAACCTTTGAACTCTACCAAAACCAGTAGGCTACATCTTCTGACTGTAACGCACCAAGCAAGGTTGGATAGCACCCATGTCTCCTTAAAAGAGATATCATGTTTACAAGACTTTCAGTTTGACCTCTGTTGACCTCGCATGACCTTTGACCTCCACTAAAACAATAGGGATATTTTTTATTAATATGATAATTATCTATTCCAATTATGAGAAGTATCCATCTTTGGTATCTTGAGATATCGTGTTTACAAGCCAAATGTTACAAACACGCATACTTTCGTCAGGGTGATTGCATTGAATCGTTTCCCCTTCGGCAAGGAATCAAAAAAGGAATAGTAATTTTTGTCCTCGAAAGCTTTCTAAGAGGGCCCAAGGGCACCCTTGACCACGGGCCTAGCTTCATCAGTCAGACCAGCAACATTCGTAACAGTTAATTAGGAGATCCAGTGACTGGGGAAAAGAGTTATTCCTCATGATAAGTCTAAAAAGCCACATAAGGGAGCACTTACGGCAGGGGTCCAGGAACCTTTACAGGGAAGGGAATGGTATATGCAATTTCTCAAGTTCTAATGGTCTTTAAATCATTTTAGGACAATCAATTTTTAACATTCTTTGTAGGCTCCTTTTCTTCCAGAGTATACCAACTTCATTTAGGGTTTTGAAATCTCAGGGGTACAACTGCCCTCTTATCCGCTGCAGGTTAAAGGCCTGGGTATAATAATTACCATGTCACTTCCATGTATGGTTTCCTTATTTTCAGTATGAAATTGTCTCCTCTCCACCAAACATGTAGATTTGATTTTTAAACACTTCCGTTGGATAAAATTAATGATGGAGAATCAAACATTCATGGAATGGACTGAAATGGATTGTTTGAAATGAAGAACCATGGCCAGTTAAATTTATAGCCCATAACGTTAGGTTACTTGAATTGTAGTTTGAAGCTTGCAACAATGTGGCTCGAACTCGTTGGAGCAACAGTTACAGTCATTTATAATTATGTATCATCTGGTGTAAATATAAAGCGGTCTTTTAACCAACTTAATCGTTGTCTACGGAAAAACTCGCCTAGAATAACATGTTTTCCAATTAAACGATGCAAGTCTGTGAACGTGAAATATCAAGTTCCACAAAACACTACTCCAATTGCTACGGTTCGTTATACGTTAGTTCCGTAAATGACAGTTTGGATTGATAAGCTGTTTCCTACAATATTGCAAAAATCAGTTTCTGGAATACTTTTTCTACAAATAAGTTTCTCATTGCACTGGTGATAGCATTTTGTTATTCTTTCAAATTTATGATAAAGTAGTTTGTGGTATTACCGCATTGTATATGGTGTAAAAATTAATTGCTCTTCCAAAAGTATTAAAATAGACTACCATTCTCTGAGTTGATTAAACTTCCAATCGATTACGTGCTAATGTCGACAGCTCATAAAAGTTAGAAAAATATAAAGAATGATTGCTTGGCTTACTTCTGTGGGACAGTAAAATCAATGTTAGGTTACACCGATGATTACTACATACAATATTTGGAATTCGTTTAACTATAGATACAATCAAACTGAATTACTTTTCATCTTACCTTGCCTCGTACAGTCTGGCCCTTCTACCTCACTTTAAAAGTACTTTGTGAGGTTCCTTTTTTTCTGTAGAGCGGTTTAAAGTTACATAATTACTGTCGGATAGTATTTAGTACATCCTGTTTTTAAGTGTTACATCGAATGCCCTGTGCAGTTTGTTTGTTTCAGGCTTCTAGCGTACCTGGTAATATTTCCGGTTTCCTGTCATGTTTTTTGGTGTACGTGCGGCCGTCACGTCTCATACCACGCCGGAAAGCCTTCATCCCATATTTCTCTGGGTGTGGCCAATTTCACTTTCTACATACTCCTCATTGGTCATACAATATCTTCGTATTAATTAAATTCATTTTAAATGTGCGTCACGACTTTTGATCAATCAGGGGACTGCATTTGGTTCCGTGGGATTTCCTAGATAGCCACGAGGTATGCGAAACTTCCAAGCCTGAGCCCGCAAGTTTGTTCACTCGTGCTGCAGACCTCTGGGAAAAAGCATGTAGTCAGTTATTTGTAAATAGTTAATTCATCCTTTTGGCCGGCCTTTTAATCAACTCAAATTTCGCCATAATTTTTAGAGGAAGATCGATCAATAATAATTGTTGAGTAAATCAAGAATAAACTGTCTTCATTTTTGCGTGATCTTTTTCACTGGGCAACACCCCAAGATCCCGTACCAAACCTTCGCAGGGGCGATTGGCCCACAACACGTTATTACTTTAAAATTCTTAATTTTGAAAATAGTTTACCGTAATGAAAGAGAAACTTACAGAAGAAATTTTTATTTTATTGTTTTTAAAGGATTATTCACTCTGTTTTCTGATTATTATTAGACGGTACATAAGAAGATTGATTATAAAGCATGCAAGGCCGTATGTTTGTAGTTACAAAGATTGTTCAAAGGTTTCAAAAGTTTTTTTCCGTGGTTATTTATTGTAGAAGGTCGACAGAAGGACTTTGATCATTGCTAAGTCAATGCATTTACGGTAATAATTTAAAGTCGTGACAAGGACTTTGTTTGAAAAGGGGTCTCTAAGAAATAAGGATCCCGGAATAGTTTCCTATTTTAGAACTATCGAACTCCATCAATAAACTTTACCCGCTAATAAAAGGTTAAATGTAAATATTGTTCCAACGTACCTTTGTAGTACAGAATATTCAGAACGTCAAAGTATTTGGTCATTAATTGTTAGAGAGTGCAGGGCCGTAACCGTTCGAATTTCATTATACGTCATGCTGCGTCTACTTGTAAATATAAATCATTTACCGCATCTATCACGGGTCGTATGCAGCCAGCGAGACCATTTGATCCGGTCAGCTAGGCAATTCATAAATGGAAATTCAGAATCACCCGAAGACTACTTGTCGATAATAATCTTTTTAGCCCACGGTGCCCACCTTTTCTCCGGCTTATACCACTTTCCTGGTATCACACGCAAGTCTGCTGTGAAACACAAACTCAGTGGGCATTGAATTATTCCACTAGATTGGGGAAAGAGGTTGGTTAGAACTGTTTTTTCAGTTTTTTTCAGTTTTTTCAGCGAGCTTTGCGCACACTTTTCGTACTTGCTCGTTGAATATTACTTCATACAAAAATGAAAAGAAAAATGTTATTGTGATACTGCTGGTTCGTGTAGCCTTGCACATTCTATGCCATTAAAAGTGGATGACTGATTCTATTGCCTACAAATTTGTAAAAATTCTAGAGCTTCCGGGGACATTGCCCCAGTTCTTGCGTGAACTTTTCTCCAGACTCTATTAGGACTTTTTGGAGCCCCTTGGTCTGCGCCCTATTGGGAAAGATTGTTTCTCCCTCTCTGTGTGCAGTGGCCAAGTAGTTAGAGCATCCGACTTGCAGCCGGAAGTTCTAGGGTTCAAATCCTGGATGGGTCATACCAAAGACTTTAAAAATGGAACCTACCTCTCTTTGTGGTTGGTGCTCAGCATAAGCAATGGAGTAGGGAAAACAAGCCAGTGAGCCACAACCGAAAAAAAGGCCGTGGTCGTCTCGACTTGAACCAATTGGTTGAAAACTGGGACGTTAAACCTCATCTAACTAACTAACTAACTAACTAACTAACTAACTAACTAACTAACTAACTAACTAACTAACTAACTAACTAACTAACTAACTAACTAACTAACTAACTAACTAACTAACTAACTAACTAACTAACTAACTAACTAACTAACTAACTAACTAACTAACTAACTAACTAACTAACTAACTAACTAACTAACTAACTAACTAACTAACTAACTAACTAACTAACTAACTAACTAACTAACTAACTAACTAACTAACTAACTAACTAACTAACTAACTAACTAACTAACTAACTAACTAACTAACTAACTAACTAACTAACTCTCTGTGTGCCGCCCCAAGTGGTATATGACTTTCAAAACGGCTCTTGAGAGGAAAAGGATTCCCTGATTTATATCAAGGATCAGACTAAGGGACCAAACGACCAAAGGATGAGTGAAAAGAATAACTTTGTAAAAGCATGGTGACTTATTGAAAAGTTGAGAAAATTAAATGCTAAAATAACATTTCTACAAAGAGATTCTTGTAGTAGATATTATCATAGTCAACTTACGTTAGAAAAACGATTTCATGTTTCATCCTCATAACAGGTAAATTCTCTTTGAAACTCCCTTGATTGTGGGAGGTATATTATATACGTGATAAACCTACCTCGAAAGAGTTTGCCTTTCTGGTTACTGTTACTTCAGACAGATGCGGTGTGACCTTTTCACACGCCCTTATCCAGACCTTATGTAAATTTGAACGTACATATATAATGATCATAGAAAATGTAGGGAGTAACGAAACGTCTGCAATAATAAAAGGGAAAGCTACGTAGAAATATTTAACATAGAAGCCAAAAAACTTCTGACGACGTTGCAATGAAAACTGAAAGCAAACTTAAAAATAGCCCATCTGGAGCAATTCTATTATGTGCTCGATTAATACTCGTACCTTAGTGCGTTCTACTGATACTTGAATTTCACTCTTAACTTTTCACTCTTTGTAACAACTATGAAAGGAATTGCAATTGAATGTCTAGTTTTGAATAGCAAAACTAGACATTCGTTTTTCCTTTCTTTCTTTCTTTACTAGATAAATATTAGGCTCATTTCTTTTGCTCCAAGATGACATTTTTCAGGTAGCTATTGACCTTTCTGCGAATTTCAGCAGAAGATTAGAGATATGAGGTTGGAAGAAGGACAATTTAAATACATCGCAACTCCTACTTTGAGAACATTTCACATGACGGGTGGTAGTCAGTCCCATCGCGACTAGCCAAAGAACAAGATATGCTTGGGCAATGGGGCTGCCCGGCCGTTTAATTTTTTTCCCTCGAGGTTATGGGCATATCCGAATTTTTATGAATTTTGAAAATTGTTTCAAAATAATGGTTTGGGTTAAATATTTGGCATGTCATTTCATAATCCGGAGTCAAAATTACCAAAAATGTTGAGAAACTTTCATTTCGGGAGTAAGAGGCGTGGTCAATTTTTCCAAGAAGTTGATTGGTCCATGGACATCATTTGCCCATAACCTCGTGGGAAAAATTGCGCTGCCGGGCCGAGCGAAAATTAACAGAGGTCGCGCTGATATGGGCCCTACCAGTTGCGCGAAACGCAAGCGATCCCACAAAGTTTGTAAACAAAACATTGATTACATATGTACTCTCTGTTAAGTTGTTGTGGCTGAATAACAGCACCCTGGTTGCAAAATATTGTTCCTGGACAGTAAAACAAGAGATAATCGTCAGGAGGGCTTAAGATATCCAGAAGAAAAGTTGAATTGCAGCAGTTGTAATCATAGTTTATACAACTTTCAGGCACGGTGACACTTATATGACACAATGGGCCTAGGCCTCGTGCGTAGCCTACTCGCTGCATGCAGCCCGAGCCAAAGATAGGTCGCTAGCCCCCTACGTTGCGCTAAGAAGATGTACTAATTTATGCTAGCTTTAACGTTGCGCTAAGGATATCTATGATGAAAAGACTTCTATACTCTGGTAACAAGCTCTTTGGGCTCTTTTCTGAGTCTTTGTCTTTGCCAAAGACGGAATCATGTTTAATGTTAATAGGCGTACACTAGTAATGCACGGACTGCACTGAAAGTTTACGGGGCTCTTCTCACCCTTTATTTATAAAGAATAGCCTAGGGCTAGGCTATTTTGGCTCTACCAGTACACACACACACATATATATATTTTTTTATATATACATACACAACAAGTACAGCTGTGACAGTCAAGTCTGGAAGGCTATCCAAGATAGCCCATTTATAAAAGGCCAACATTGGAAAATGGTTGTGATTTAGGTTGGACTTACTTTAATTAGCCTAGTGTCCTTTGAGGATCATGTGCTTTTGGGTGAAAGGTTGGTCAGTATCCTTTGATTTTGATATTGTTTCATTATTGTGCCATTGTTGGGCCAAGGTTGCAATTGGTCTTACACCTGCCCAGTATCGGTTCAATGGCCTGCATGAAACATCAACCCTGAAATATTGTAGACCAGCACCCACATTTCTCAAGTGGGCTAACATTGTCATGTTGATCCAACATCTCTCTCACCATTTCGTCCCATGCAGTGCGCCCCACATCAACTAATTGAACCCAGTAGAAAGGGATTTTTCACAGGAAGAGGGGTGGCTGGGAGAGGGAGGTGTGTGGACCATTTTATGAGCTGTGACAGGTATGTCAAAAGGCAGTTTCGGTCATGGGGTTTCAGGTCAGACTGTGCCCTAATCCTAGGGTAAGTGCAGGCTTTTCAAGTGACTCCTATTATCCTACTTTATCCTGCTTTTTGGACCTTTCTCCTACTTGAAATTTTTCTTTGAAAATCCTATTTTATTCTACTTTATCCTACTTTTTGGACTTGCCATCATTTACCAAATGTTAATAATTAAAACAGCATGTATGTTTCCCAAATACATCCTTTCTCACAGATTTTGGATGAGTCACAAGAAATTCATACCTACCCTTTAGTTCCGGCACGGTTAAATGGTCCAAATGCTTCCTCAACATGACAAATACATTACAGATTTAGTCAGCTTGAACTCTGAACATTTACACTTTGACCTTGGTTTCCAAATGTAGCAGAGTAGTGACATATTTTTGTGGTTAACCTTAAGAGACTGGGCATCTGTCTTCGAAAGATATTTAAGGATCGATTTGTACTTCCACTTTTTATGTGACTAGAATCGGATTCAGCCGCTAAATTAGTTACGAAATGAATCTTGCACCATGAAAATCGGTTCAGATTTAGTAAAGGTATGTACGAAAACAAAATTCAGCAATCTGTCAAAAAAAATTCAAAAATCTGTCAAATTATTGATATTTGAGACAAAAACATTTCAAATATGTACTTCATGTTCTGAAATTAACAAAGAGCGTGCTTATCATTGCAGACGAGAATTATTTCTTGAAATTTTCAGCATTGAGGTACACCCCTAGCCTTTGTTCGGGATACGAATACCTGGTACTAATACCAAGGTCAGTTTGTTGTTTGCAGTTTTCTATCGTTAAAAAATCGGCCAAGTCATGACGCCCAGTTTCAAGGGGAAGATTTTTCTAATGATTATTAGGCCTATGTACAATGCACAATGCATTTTATATTTCAATTAGCATATAAATGAAGTGAACGTGAAATGGAAAAGATTCGTTAACTAGTCATTTTTTGAAAACTCTGCTCAAGATTGCATATAATACCTATAAGCATTCAATATTATAAGCATGGACATTTCTTATAATAATTTACACTGAAGGCATGACTTAGGAGCAAGGTGAATTTTATGAAGTCATATGTTTAAACAACATTTGTGTTATAACAAATAATGCTAAAAGTTCCTGTGCAGTTTTGTTGTTGCTTGAAAATACAAAAATTGTGTTCAATTCACACATAACCACTGGATAGACACCTGACGTTTTGTGTGCAGTTTACACATAACTGTTGGAGAGATAGTCGTACTGTAGGACACATGTTTGTGTAGTTGTAAATACTTCACAAAGTTAAGTTGTTAATTCAAAAATTGATTTGATGCAGCAATTAACATATAGAGGTTTTTCACGTGACGTCAGCGCGTTTCAATTTGGCTCACTGGCCGTCACTGCTCATGCGCAAAAGACTGCAGGATCTTAGTTACGATTGTTATACATTGGGCGCCTGGCCGTCAAAATAGAGAGACGCGCGAACGCAGTGACGTCAGTGAAAAACCTCTATAGAGCACTTTGTAAAGTTTTATGATGCCCCTCCCCTTCAACAACACAGAACTACTGATTTAAGTCCTAATATTAATCAAACATGCATGGTAAAAATGGAAAGCTGTGAAGCTGCTTCTTGGGAATTTAGTTTTGTAGGGACTTTTTGCAGTTTGAGGGACATTTGGCCTGATTCCTGGGAAGTAAATATTCACCCAGTCCAGCATGTGTCAGCATTAGAACAGAAGATCTCTTACAGACTGCATACACAGATGATAGTGCATTTGTGTGGTAATTGATGAGAAAAAGGGACCTTGGTAGTAATAAGAGTAAGATAATTCGTACATTTATATTTATTCTGGTCTTGAATTCTATGCTTAGTAATTGTTTCATACACTGCACAATTGCACACATAAGATATTGGATGGACATTCTGTAACTTTGCAGTAAAGTTAACAAAAAGAACAGCATATCCTGTCATACCAGGGTAGGCTGCATTTTGTGGAAGAGAGTCACTGTTTACAGGTTCAACAAACAAAAGTAACCGATATGCTTTTCACGATGTACTTATTTCTAATTGTACTAGTACACATAACCCCCTATTGGAAAGACCTATTACATTTCAGTTTTGATTGAATGTTATTATTACTGACTTTGTTCAATATTGTTTACAGAACAGTTTAACCAGAACATTTCATGAACTCAAAAAGCTTCCTTCGCTTATGCTTAATATTCTCACTCTGGAAATTTTCAATTGGGGTTGGTTGGGGTTGGGTTGGGGGAAGCCCATGGGAGTTGCAAAGACCCCACAGCTATGCCACTGATTGAACCCAACACTGAGACAATGTTAATCCAACTCTGCTCTTCCCTCATTCATCACTGGACCTACACTGTACAGCAGCTGGCAGTATGAAAATGGGTAAGTTCCTCTGGGTTCTGCATGGACACCTTCCCAGACCATTCTCCCCATTTCTCCCCATCAGATACCCCCCATTCTCACCTGACCAAAACCCCTTACCCCTAAACTCTAACCCAGAGGAGATACTTCTTGAGGGCATTGTCTGTGGTAGGAATTGGCTGGTTACAGGTGACCTGTCCCTTACTGCAGTTGAGTTAGATGGACCGAATGTGCAGTAATATAGTAGGCCCAAATAAACTTGAAATATTTTTAAAAAATCAATAAAGCAAATTTGTGAAAATGGGACAGAATATAAATCTTTTTGCTTTAAGGCAGTTTTTGTTAATGTATAAAAACTGATGGCAACAGTCGCAGTTACCCATGGAAACAAGCACATTAATACAGCCATACTTTCCCATTTAATTTCACTACAGATGGGCAAAAGATGGCCTTATACTGTACACGTATATAAAGAATTTTACTTTATATCGTACGAATTCACAAATGTATTCCTTGGTGCTTACAATATTATACAATGCAAAGCCACCCTCCCACATGAATACATACTCAAAAAATATGCCTCATTGCACTTTTTTGTCTTAAGACCCCAAGGATACAGTACTACAATATGTACCTGTGAGAGGTCCTTTGGCAAGACAAGTAAGAACTTTGTCTCTAAAGTATCAACTGCCCCTTCACCACAAAATGTGTAAATGTCACCTCACATTAATTCATAATTCCTAAGTTACCAAACATATTCCTGGTATACTTTGTTATCTTCCTAGCAGTTCAACGTCTAGCTGCAGTTTGTCAAATGTTATACTTATATTATTAAATGTAAACTATCCCTCTGAATGTAATGAAACAAGGTACTTAACTAATGAACAATATCGCTTTTCAATGTGAAACTATAGAACAAACCACGCACCCAACGACATAGAAATTGTTAACTAGCTAACCCTTATAAAAATTTCTCATAAGATTCTCATGAGAAATTTCTCGTGAGATTCTTATGAGAAATTGGGACACGATTCTCATGAGAAATCCTTATGAGAAAATTCTCATGAGATCTCGTGAGAAATCTTATGAGATTCTTATGAGAAATTTCTCATGAGATTCTTATGAGAAATTGGGACACAATTCTCATGAGAAATCCTTATGAGAAATTTCTCATGAGATTCTCATGAGAAATGTTATGAGAAATTTCTCATAAGGTCCTCATATGAGAATTTTCTCATGATCATTCATTTCATCAGAAATGTCTGCTGCCAGAACAATAGAATCCATTGATAAGAAACTCTTCTTAATTATACTGAACTGTGGAAGTCTCACACATGAAGTCAGGTTTCCCTATGTTAGTGGAGGAAAACTGCTGCTTTTCTTTGGGAATATGGTAAATATGTGCGAATGCTATGCCTAGTCTGTCCACAGTTTGATAGTAGGTATCCTCTTTGAATAAGCTCTTGTTAAATTTCCTGTAAATGTTTTAAAAGTTTAAAATGTTGTAAACTCTGTAAACTGCCCTCAGTTAAATAAGTTAAGCTGGAGTTTACAGTTTACATTGCTGGATTGTAGAAGGGTGAACTTGAAATCACAATTATATCCTTAGATGTCAGTCCAATTTGAAAGATTAAAACAGGTTAGTGAAAGGCTAATAAGTCTTCAAATCAGCAGGCAGAACTTGTAGGAACTAATATGTTACAAATATGTAACAACTGACAAAACCAGTTGACAAAACAGCATTCCATTGCTCTTGCAAACAGTCTGTAGAGAATGCAGTACTGTGTCATCACATTTACAGGTTTACTTTTAAAAAAGTCCTGTTGGCTGAGTATATCTCCCAGTGCAGGTAAAATCTGAAGCTACTACCAGGAGGAGACACAAGAGAATAAGAGCTCCACAGTGTAAGCTGTTGTTTAGTTGAGTGAAGTGTGTGGTCACAGTCACTGCTATACTCAGTGTTGGTGTGCTCTGACCATTGCTTTGTGCAAGATTTGAAAAGACCTCTTTGTTAGTCATGTTTCAATAGACCAATCACAATGGGCTTCTTCCTGAGTCTCTAAGAGATGCAGAGGTGAAGTTCAGCGGAGCATGCAAACACACAACCTGCAGTGCATATGTGTTGCTTGTATAGTTGTTAACTGCAGTGTTCAATGTGGGAAGTATTGAACAACTGTGTAAATTTGGTGAGTGGCTGCATGTACTGTTGGAGGTGCTTTTGAAACAAGTGCAAATTCAAGGGGAAAGTGATGTTGGCTAGCTTAGTTAGGTGCCTTGATCATACATAAACTTGTAATTCAAATTAAGACAGTACAGCCTAGACATTAGTGATGAGGAAAGAAGCATCACAGTTTTCTAAGTTAGCTAGAGCAAAAAAATGTAGGATTATATAGCCTGTGCTCTTGCATGTAGGTCTGCACTATACTGCACAACCTGTACATGACTGTCCAATCACTGCATTACATGCATTTATGATTCATACAATGAACATGCTAAAAAAGTACTGTGTAATTTAATCTCTTCAATATCTATCTAGGGCACAACTTCCTCTTGAAATCAAGGTATAAAATTTCTTATGCTACTCACACAACTTCTCATATGAGTTGCAACTTTTTGGTCTCATCCATTTTTGGCAGCATGATAGGCATATCCTAGCCTATGACATGCATGGCAAACAGTTCTCATGGGACTCACATTGCATGGACTCTTATGTAAGATCTCACAGATATACTAAAACTTGATCTCATACAAATCTCAAAGGTTCTCATACATTCTCATGAATTCTCATACAATTCTCATCATTTCCCAAACCATTCTCTTGAGATCTCATACAATTCTCATGAGATCTCATCCATTCTCACGAGATCTCACATAATTCTCATGAGATCTCATACAATTCTCACAAGATCTCATACGATTCTCACGCAATTCTCATGAGATCTCACACAATTCTCATGAGATCTGATGCGATTCTCATGAGATCTCACACGATTCTCACGAGATCTCATACAATTCTCATGAGATCTCATAAAATTCTCATGAGAACTCATGAGAATTGTATGAGTATTTTTTATAAGGGAAATGTACATCATTGATCACATATGCATCGGTCTGCAAATGAGAATGTCTGCTTTGATATGAAACCATGTACCGAAGACATTTAACACATTTATAACGCTATTTCAACGCTCAGGTGGAACTACATCCATGGACTTACAAACAATTAAACAATTTTATGCATGATAGAGGAAAGAGTGGTGGATTGGTAGTTGAAGGCACATAAATGTAATTAGTAGTGAGTGCTAGGATAACAACAGTTGGAAGAAAACTTCATAATCTAGTCTTTGAAATCAATTAATTATCAAAATTATATAGCTATACTATAACAAGTTCTTATTTCTCCTTGTAGACAGTTTCATTAACTGTGGAAGAATTAAAAAAAAACAGATTGCGGTTACACCCATTAGAAGTTCTTTTAAATAATTACAATTTAAAACACAAACCAAAATGTAACAAAAGGCATTCAGAAAGGTCATTTGTTTATGTTTCTGTAAATATCGGTAAACACTTTATTTGTAAATATTGTTTTTAATTACTGTTTAATTTAACTGTGAATGCAGAGTCTTGGTAACATGTCCATGCAGCACTGCTGCTTCCTGAAAGGCATGATCACAACCTTTGTAAATTAATTGAGAAAATATTCTTTTGAAAAAATTAATGCCCTCTACAACTTGCAAATGCGCCTGGAAATACAAAGGTGCTTTCCCTGCAAGTCTGCCATGTATTTTAATGTTACTTTTAACTAGGATAAGAGTAAGTAAAAACAAGATAAGAAGTACAATGCCTCGTTTTGTTGTTGTTTTTTGCAACTTACGTGGGACTGTATCCTAGAGTGGCGATAAAAATGGCCTTCGGCAATGGGGTTCCTAACATGAAAATTACAACTCAAGCATTAAAATGTTACACACTTCGAAATGCCTGAAACTTGAAGGGAAAATGCAGCCCCAATTCGAATTACTGCACGCGGTCATCCTTATTCAGTAATGACTCCTATCAATCATGTGACAATATTTTTGTTACTAATTCATTAAATAAATCCAGAATAACTCCTTGGTTTTCCTTCAATATTCAAATATTTTTATACAGAAGCATAATAAAAGATACTTGTGAGCGAAATAAGAGATTTGTAAGATTTAGCGGATTTTTGGAAATAAACTTGGGACGACTGCTTTCTCCCTTTAAGTAACAGAAAAACTCAGTACAAGTTGTTATTCTATTTATTTTGTTATTGTTTTCTTTTGCTTAACTTGCTAAACAAACAAAATAAGGATTACATCTCTTTCAACATATTCTATATTTCCTTCCTGGGAGTGGTTGTTATATTTGGTTGAAAGTAACTTCTCAGTGTTCTTATAAGGTGTATAGAACGTAAATGATACGTCACAAGTCTGATTTGAATTTGAAAGGAAGAATCATGTCGTTTCACGAATGACGATTTAGCTTGTAAACTGTCCTTGTGAAATGTGGGTACTTTGGAAAAACTAAAGGCTTTGCAGCTTCCGTAAATGTCTTAACACTACATGAACTCATCGCTCAACGCTGTCTCTTATCAAATTTGCCTTAGCTGTTGAAAACAAGATTTCAAACTTAGACGTTTTTTACCTTAATCTTTAGTTCTGATCTTGATTGTTGTGTTGATTGTTCCCTGAAGATGACTTATTGGGATATGTTCCAACACATGCCCATTGATCTTTAATTTGGTACTGCATTAGTCGATGTTCAATAGGTACATGGCACGAAGAGCATTTATATTTGTCATTTTGCAGGCAACTGACAATGTTTCGAATTGTTATGCTACACTGACTTTATATGCCACTGTACTTGACAGTTTTTAAATGATCACAGTTCCTGCAAGCAGCACCTATCATAAACATGGAACAACAGAATGTTAATGTTTGGTCGATATTAGCAACAGAAAAATAGAGGTTCATGTACTGTTTTTTTCCCTGTTCAAATAAAAATTATTTCCCACTTAAGCATTTGGACTGGTATAATGTTGGGATACTGGAGAGTAGGACACAATTACGGACCAAACTTTTTTAAGTCCCATTTCCATCTTTTGCCACTGGTTACTGGGCCGTTCGGGTAAGGGCAATATCGTGGCGTCCTGAGCAACGTCTCACTGTTAGGCACGGATCCAGACATTTCAAAAGGGGGGGGGGGCGAAAGCCTCCTTGAATATTCTCCTAGATTAACAGTATGCTAATTTTCGCATTTTTGTTATTGTTGATGTCGCGAAAAAGGGGGCCTGAGGCCGGAAACCCCCCCTCCCCTTGGATCCGCGCATGACCATAGAACCTTTCTTGTCTCACTCTTTTCAGATGTTTCGGCACCTTTTCGTCGCCATCCTTCACTTCAACCTTCTATGAGTTTACGTTAAACAAGCTAAAACAAGTTTGAGTGTTTCAAAATGTAACCAGAAAGCCAAAAGGCTTAGTGATTCCTTGCCATATGGATATATTGTAACAAACATGGATCACCCAAATGACAAGCATGAGATCCCTCACAGTTATCCTACTTGAGATATCATGTTAATAAGGTCAAAAGCTTTTGAAATCTTGTGACCCAAAATGACCTATATGCTAAATTTGAAGTTATCCTCCTTCAAATATCATGTTTACTAGGTTTTGACCTTTGTGACCTCAAATGACCTTTGACCTGCATGAAAATTATAGGGATCATCTACTCAATACAAAGAACAATTTATATGTCAAGTGTGAGATCTCTCACGGTTATCCTTCTTGAGATATCGTGTTTACAAGGTTTTGACATTTTGACCACTGGTGACCCAAATGACCTTTGACTTCCACCATAAAACAATAGGGATCATCTACTTAATATGGGCAATCTACATGGTAAGTATGAAATCCCTCACAGTCACCCTCCTGGAGATATCGTGTTTAGAAGGATTTAACCTTTTGACCTCTGGTGACCCCAAATGACCTTTGACCTCTACCAAAAAAAAATAGAGATTATTTACTTAATATGGGCAATCCACATGTAAAGTATGAGATCCCTCACAGTTACCCTTCTTGAGATATCGTGTTTACAAGGTTTTGACCTTTTGACACTGGTAACCCTAAATGACCTTTGACCTCCACCAAAACATCATGTACTATTTACTCAATCTGGGCAATGCACATGGTAAGTATCACATTCCTCACATTTATCCTTCTGGAGATATCGTGTTTACAAGCAATTTCCAGGTTATTTACCATTTGACCTCTTGTGACCCAAATGACCTTTGACCTCCACCAAAAAAATAGGGATCATCTACTGCATATGGGCAATCTACCCGTTAAGTATGAGATTCCTCGCAGTCACCCTTCTTGAGATATCGTGTTTACAAGGTTTGACCTTTTAACCTCTTGTGACCCCAAATGACCTTTGACCTCCACCAAAACAATAGGGATCAATTGCTTAATATTGGCAATCTACTTGCCAAGTATGAGATCCCTTGAAGTTACCTTTCTTGAGATATCTTGTTTACAAGCAAAAGCGTCACATACACACACACATACACACACACACACACAGACACACGACATCACCATCTCATTGATTCCTTCGGCCTTCGGCAAGGAATAAAAGACAAAATGATCTTTCGGCGTCTCCTGAACTTAATATCACTAGATTGATCGAAAAACAACTTAGCCTTTTCAGCACAGCTCTTTTGACAATATAGAACATAAGCTGTCTGTAAAGCCTGGAACATTCAGCATCATTTGTCAGTTTGTATAATGCCTGAATAAGATTTCCATGACATATAAAACAAAACGGGAAAAAAAAAGATAGGCTATTTTTACATTTTAATTAGTATACTTTCATCTGGAAAGTGGCACGTTTCGTTATTAAATCATCGAAGATGCCCTTAATGCAGCCGTCACACTGTCCCGAAATTGACAAACGATAGTTAAACACGAAAGTGAACCTTCGTAAGGTCTTTCGGCAATTTTTCGGCATGCCAATGATTTTGCAAACGCTTACAAAATTTCGCCAGGAGCCTGAGAAACTCCACTGACTCAACCAGCAGTCATACGATGGCTTAAGATGCCCTAACGAATGTCCCGATGTTTTTACGATCAAGGCCGAATTGAACTTTGCCTTTATCGTGTGTCCGTCTGGTGTCAAATTTTATATAGTGGTTTATACCCGAAGGACGGACGAAGGCGACACGAAGGGCATAAGGCTGCATGACATCGTAATGAGAGTAAGATGCGTTCGAAATTACTAGGTCACGAAGGCCTCACGAAGCTCCCAGAAGCCCCACACTAGGAACTCCAATAGACGGAAAATTACACATTTTCATTGAAAATCAGAGCAAATTGGCAGTCTCAGCCCCCCATGAAAGTGGTTCAGCCCCCCCTCCTACTGCCCTCCCAGAGAAAAATTTCTGGCTACGCTACTGGATAAGTACATTTTCAAAGGCTAGAAAGGCAAATAACAAGAAATGATAGGGTGAAATTAGACAACTTTTCCTGTAAGAGGAGGCGCTGGGCCTGTACGAGTTGCTCATCATGTTCTCTGAGATGCATCAAAAGAAGCAATGTTGCTGCTTTCATTTTCCTGGTTGTCTCATCACCAAAGTTTGCCATTCTGCAGGAACTAAATTGACATTAATTGTAACTGAAGCTTTGGAAGTTATACACGCCTCTGCTGTGTAGCAGGGGGTCGATCCTGGGGGTAGGGAAAATTGCCCTTCAAAGAAAATATTGGAAACAAACATGTCTTTTTGCCCCCCAATAATTCAGGCAGAGTAGAAAATTTAATATAGTTGTGATATACAGATGACTTTAGGGCTTCGAAAAAACGCCCATTTGAGGCTATTAAAGTATTAATGTGAATCTCTTATGTAACTCTTTCAACACAATGGTGGTTGTGATCTTTGGCCTTGCGTTTTGGTAAGGATCGCTCACTGCCAAGCACAAGACCTACAAGGTGACGAACACACGAGTTCAGAATAACAAAATCTTGTTCAGTATGAAACACATTTTTTCTTTTATTCTACTTTCAGAATTGATTCCTTCATAGATTGTCAGGCTGAAGAAAAACTGAAAAGGCAAATAATTAAATTGGGAAGAAAGCTATCGGTATGATTTATCATGTAACTTTGTATTTTATGTCTGTGTCTGTGTCTGTGTCTGTGTGAGACTGTTTGCCTGTGAGTACATGTGCGCTCGCGTTCCTGTGGATGGATTGCTTATACAGGAGTCCGGTCCGGGACACGATCCACAGTTCCGGCCTTCGGGAAATTTTTGCCAAATCCGATCTACGCCCCTGCTGTGTAAAGTTGCTCAGGACTGACTGAACGTGTGACTAAGCCCTACAGGGTAGCGTCTGCTGGGTCCGACTAGACGGCACGTTCGAACAGTCGGTGTATTCGTTGACAATTGATGCTCTGAGGCTAGCCTTTTATATGTCCACGTGGTCCCATTTCAATGTCATCGTACTTAAATACAATGGCTACACGAGGGCATTGCGGGGGCTTCACGTAGTCGTGTTGCCTTTCCTTTATATTGTCTTCGCGAGGCGAAAAAAATGCCCGATAGCACAATGATCACACGAAGTAAAGAAGAATATGACACGAATTGACAAGATGCCCTCACGATGGCCTTACGAAGGGCAAAATGGACACACGAATTAAACACGAAAATGAACCTTCGGCAATTTTTTGGCATGCCAAAGATTTTGCCACCGTTCACGAAGTTGCTCCCGAAGCCTGAGAAACTCCACCTGCGGTCATACGATGGCTTAGGATGCCCTCACAAATGTCCCAATGTTTTTACGATCAGAGCCGAATTTGAAAATTTCCATTATCGTGTGTCCATCTGGTAACAATTCGGGATAGTGTGACGCCTGCAGGACAGTGTGACGCTTGCATAAAACAAGTTTCTTTAGGATAAAATTAAGTCTCAAATACTCAGTAGTCGTGTTCTATATAGAATTACCTCCCATTACCTCCCTTTACTCCTTGCATCATTTTTTTACAATCACTTCAGTGCTGCATCCAAACTTCACTGATTTAATTTACCCAGCTTCCTCATACATTTGCTTGTCTAACAACCGTATTCTTTTTCTTCAGGAAATAAAATAGCAGTTACTTATATTTATGCAGAGTGTGTAAGTATGCATAGATGTACAGTCTGCTTGTATGAATGTCAATAAAAGTTAGAAATTGCACATATTTGTACGCTGCTGTCACAACTGAGCCGAATGTCGCCTTTCTGTTGAGACCCCATTGTTTTCCCTCGGCCAGCGAAATTGGCATGAATTTTGATACACACAATGAAGGTCGGAAAAATTCAACTGAGAAGATCTCTAAAGTTTCAAAAATGATTATTGATGATTCTTGGCTCTCTCTCTTAGATTGAATGAATTTCAATTAACAACATGTAAAACGTTACCTCAAGTCCTATAGGCCTAACACACCGGTAAATTGATGTATACCCTTCACTCTTAAGCTAATAGTGGTCGCTTACGCGACGGGAGGGCCCTTCTCGGTTTCTCTCTGTCTCTTTCCTCTCTTCTGATACGATTGATACCCGACTCCTGGAGTTCGCTTTCGCTTATCCCGTCGTTGTCACCATGCAGTTCGGTCCGCCACCAGCAGAGTACCTGTGGCGTGCTACGGGGGGCATGAGGGGGCACGTGCCCCACAAAGCCGTGCCACCCCAAGTGCCCCCCGTGGAAGATTTTGGAATGCACAGTTCTGTATATAAGCCCTATAGAGAGGGAGAGAATTCAGAAAGTGTGATCCCAGTGCACCGCTCAAAAAATCCTGGCTACGCCACTGTACGGTACTCCTGCCTTTGTTACCCAGATGACGAAGCAAATTGGTCCTCCTTTAATTAATAAATTCGGCGCTCGTGACTACGTATCACTGTCCAAAATGCTGGTCTTCCTTTTCACTTTATTATACAATCCCTCACCATCTCCTCCTCTCTCGAAATCAAAAACTAATTAACACCTTTCAAGTATGTCCAAATAGATCTGTTTCCTTTGATTGTCAAAATTGTTTCTCTCGAAGTCGATTCCCATAAGATCATATGATTCTTGGTTGTAACCTTAGGTGGTGGCGCTCTTTTAAATAAGTTGGCTCAACCGTGACAGTTGCACCGTAATCTACTTTATTATAACCTCTGTAGCTGTTCTATGGTCCTAATCTGTTATTACCAACTGTCACCCTCTTTTCTCTGGTACGAATCAGAATCGAAAAACATTTTGATCATTCTAGTTTCAATACCAATCACATATCAGCTTTTTGGACCATTCACACCAAGTTACTTGATGATAACTGTACTAAAGATCGCTTTACTTCCTTACTAGAGCATCCTTTATGTAAAACATTGACTTTTATTGGAAGATTTTATTTTTGTTGTAAGTGATAACAGTACGGAAAAAAATGAAAGTTGAGAACTGATAAAAAGTTCTTTGCAATTAGCAGAACTTACAGGGGTCAGTAGGCTACCGTTTTGCAGCGATGATACACTTGGTGCTATGAGCCGGTCTTTTCACGTGTCCCTGATTCCATGCTTGAGATATAAAAAGCAGATGGTCAAATGCGCAAAAAAAAAAAGGAAAGGGTGCAATTGATTAATATTAACAGAATAGGAAATACGATCAATGACATCATAAGAGGAATAATAACACTCGAGAACCTCGAGCACTGAGTGCACCTCGTGCGCTTTTCGGGCCAGCCCTCTACACCTACAAGGAGTAACAGCAACTGCCGTTTGGGCTATTATCAGTAATGGCTTTGTTTTACGCTTCTTACAGTCATAAAAATTTGACCTTGTGGAACAGTACCTTACTTCATTGCATGAGGGGGGGGGGGTTGAAAAGCTACTTATGTTCCCTGAGCTACATCATTGCACCAATAATACCTAGCATTTGGGTGAAATATATTCCAACAGTATAGACTACTAACGTTTCGGTGTAATCGAACGTTCATTTACAGTGAGTCTACAGGCTACGTTGTGCTATTTGTACACTAGCCCACTGTTATGCCTTTCATCATGAAATGCCCGGAAGATGACCGTGCTTTTGCGCACGTGTACTTTCGCCCAACAATCACGTGAGTGCTTACTTGTGTAGTGTTAATCTCGGCAGATAATTTCCGAATATTTAATGCAACAAATAATATATCCGGCGAGTTTGCAAACTCTTTTGATAGTTTTAACGAGGCAGTTCAAGAACTTTAAGCCCTCCGTTGTGTACGTACATGCACAACGGCAGCTGTATAGTTTCTGAGCTGCGCACCTACGTGGTTAGCCTGCCCTGGCGGCTTAGACAATCAGAGACTCTTTAGAAATACGCACTACTGAATGTCTTTGTGACAAGCTTGAAATCAGACTTTTGGTTATTGGAGATACCTTGCTATGCTAAACTGTTTTTTTTTTTCCTCTTGAGTAGTCTCACTTTGGTCACTTCTCCTTCTGGGAATATTTTACTGCTTTACGACAGTTTGTGACTTCTCTGCCTATTTTGAACCCTTTCTCTTCGGTATAAAGAACTTGTACATGAAAACTTAGGATTCCGAAGCCATGTTTTGGGTAACAACACTAATTAAACTAATGGCTAGTGTCACACCCTTTAATATCTTGTGACTACTGTACAATGTCTGTGAGAAGCAACCATCCTCAACTCCACTTATGACGTCATACAAAACTTCGGCAATTCGTAGCTCTTCGGAACTGACAATCGTACCATTTCGGTGTCTACGGGAAAAGTTGTTTTTTCTTTAAGTTTTCGTGTAGTTATTGTGAGGGAAGTATTTAACCACCAAGAAAGCGAAAGTAGCAGTATTCTTAGCCATTACTGCGTAATAAGCTCAACTGTTATACCAGATATTTAACTTTGCATTCATCTAATGATTTTAGTGGAAACTAATATAATAAGTGTGGTTACACTAATCAAAACATTGTTGCCGGGTACATAGGGTAAATAGCTTTTCACATTATTGTCTAACTTACTTATTATAAGTACCGCCCTCAGTCCGTTGCATGCTAGAATTAAAGAATTATTACACCGTTATGATGCACGCATGAACTATTTGACCTTGAGCCCACCTAATAAATAACTTCTGCCCTCACATTCCTGTGTGTCAGCAATGGACGCCCTCGGAATATCTCGGAATAGAGTTGAATCTGTTCTCATTTCTTTTTTTCCTTTGAAAGGATTTTTTTCCTGCACAAAAGTTGGTTTAAATTTCAACCAATTTTAGTTCAATATTCCAACACGATGCCCAGTTGACGGGGATTTCTTTATTTTTTTTTAATTTATGGCTCTGTAAAATGCGCAGTGTGTATTGTGATACAATGTCTGATATCAAAGTAAGTTCATTTAACATGACTAACCGAAACAATTTCTAAATTGTTCATTTGTAACATGGTATTTATCGGAATGAGGTTGTAACTTCTATTTAAGCGGCTAATTTCGAAGCACATAGGTGTAACTTCCATGAATGTGACAGATTCACACATGTAAAAACAAATGTTCCCAATGGTCTGGTACTCTAATGTCTAACCGTCTTAACTGCCATATTCAATTTTAAACTAATCTGGTTGATGTGGGCGTATGAAGTTGTGAACACCATTCAGTATTGCATGACTTTGATTGCCGTGATCTTTCACAGTTTGGGCTCGACAGGTTTATAGACGAGGGCCAATTGCTAGGGGATTTCAGGTTCGGTCTATTTCTGTTAAATTCCAACATCTCCCAGACATTATTAACTCTGCTATCGACCAATCTTTGTCTAGAGTGCTGTGGCTAGTTTCGTTGCCTGGTGAGTGTGCATACAATGAACGGGCGTCACTTATGGTTTAAGGGGAATTCCCCCACTTTCTAAATGTTGGAGAACGTCATGTAAAACTTTCCCAGAGGGTTAAGACTGGCTTGTGTAGGCGCTTGGCCTGCCAGGTTCATTATCACTAGGCATCATATAAACGTAGTTGGAACTTTGCCGCATGGCGTTGGTAATATAATTAATATTTCATTTCTATTTGCTCAATTCCCAATATCGAACTTTTCAACTGACTTAAAATAAGATTTACAGATGTTTACAAGCTCTTGGCTTCTTTTTACCTCTGAGGACCTCAAATGATATCTGATCTCCACCAAAAAATATTATTCTTTCTGTCAACATGGCAAATTTATAAACCTAGTATGACAACCAATCATGCTAATTATCTCGAAACATGTTTGCTCGCCTAGCGATACAAACACCTACACAAGTACACGCATATACATGCTCGCGTGATTGAATGGCTTCCTTACACCTGTGGCAAAGAATGAAAAACCAATGCCTGCTGCCGTTCGCACCGTAAACATTTCACTTGCCTGTGAAAGTGAAGCAAATTCGATCTAGACAGAGACAATATTTATCACAAAAAGAAGTTATACTAACATAGTGCAACACTACACAGAGCCAACGAGGCCGGGTAGTGTAATTTGAAACCCATGGTACTTCCTGGTTCAGCAAAACAACGTCTATGTCTGTACACATTATTCCACAATAAATCAGGGTTTTAAAAAGGGGCCATCTTTAGATGAAGGTCAGTAATGTTAAGTGTAACATCTTTAAGACACAGGAAAGGGGATCTTTGCTCATCGCCGAAAGGGGCTCGGCGTGGCGCTCTCCCGCCATGAGGCTGCATGAAACCACTAAGAGCCATTACGCAGACTATAGCTCCACTAGTGGGGTTGTTTTCTGTTCTTAGTTATTGTCTGTCCTCACTTTTGGTAATGGATATAAGACATCAGATCACTAACAAAATGCTATGTACTGGAATAGACGAGTTGGGAAATTCGGTACTTCCGGTGGGGTCACAAGATCAGGTGTACCATGACAACGGGGAACCCGTTTAGCTCTGCGCGCGCTCAGCCTTCAACACTCGCGCTGGGACACTGTAAGCGTGGTACACTTCACCTTTGACCCATTCCCATATTGCATTGCGTGGAAACATTTCCCAACTCGTCTATTAAATTTACATGGCATCCACTTCTCAGATCTTCACGAGACGAAGAAATGTTATCTATTGTGAACTCACATGTTGCTATATAAAAGAAACAATATTTGTATCTGAAATAATGTGAGACTTATACAGAGTGCTTAAAAGGGTCAACTACTGTAGTCACACTGTAACAAAAAAGGAAGCTTACCTCGGCATTGATGGTGATTGTGCAGTTTATTTCAATAACCCGAAAAGGTCTTCATTTATACTAGCAGTTGTGAATATTTGGTAATCTTGATAAACTGAGAGTCACATTCGATTAAGTGAAGAATAAACAACACATGTACAATAATGTGAGAAGATTGTATGAGATATTGGACAGTATCTAGACGCCCAAACGTCATATATTAAAGGGCAACAAGTCTCATCTCAGACAGTAACAATTTTCCCTACTCGGTTTATTTCTAGCTCCTCCTCCATTTCAAACAGAAACGCCTGTAAAGCTGAACTGAATATGAACTGCTCAAAGCAGGTTACTGTGTGTAAGCTTAATTGCGAACACAACTGAATGCCGAAGTCATCATTGACCAACCAGAGTGAAGCTACTGTTTGAATCAATTTCAAAGAAAGTGCACTCACCAATTGTATTTAGAAGTATATTCATATTCCCAAGTATGTCTGGAGGAATACAATATCTCCTTTAAGGGCGGTATAGACGGCTTGGTGAACGGAACAAAGATAAATACAACTTAGATGTGAATGGAGCATAAACGGGGGATTTTGAGAGGGGAAATGCAAGGATTTAATAAAAGAGTGCTCAGCTTACATAATTTCTACAAAAAATGAAAATTTACCTGACCACATCCGACAGGATACACCTGTTTTTCGAACTGTACAAAATTCCTCTAAACAGAATTTTTTACAGTAATTTGGTGTTTTTCTGTTTTACATAAGTAGACTAAACTGTACTTTAGCAATATTCACGTTTTGTTTTAAAAAAGATAAGCTAATTAACATGAAGACGTCTTTTTGTGCAAAAAATCAGTCATTTAAAGCTTTTAAACTTAATTAAGCAACGGAGTCAATGTTCGTCGTTATTTTATTTTCTTTACAATAATTATGACTTCATGATATAAAGTATATTTGTTTTTTATAAGAAACTGACTTACTAATTGTTAAACTTGCTTGAAAATATTCACGACCGATAGGCTACATTGGTTTAATTTTTAGTATTCATTTCGGAAACAATGGTTTCATTATTCGAGAAGTTTTAATGTCCCAATTGTAAAATTTTCTTAATGTAATTATTCTGATAATGAGCAGACTTGTCAATTTTGAGCTGATCTCTTCTCCGCCTTAAGGCTGAATCCGTGTACAGATCTACAATTTGTCTTGAAGCTGATCAACGGTATAGCGACTGAGAGCTGCAGGGTAGTCTCGTTAACCTGGCCTGGGTATCCCCGTGTAATAATGTGGAGGTCTGACGGCTGATATGTTGGTTACGTGAACCGTAGCATGTATTAGAAACTAATGAATTTTTATATTTCAAGGAACTGGTTTTACAAACAACTTTTATTTTTTACACAGAAATCACAAATTAGGCAGATTCTTTTAGTAATTCTGAGTTATTTTAAATTATTTGGAAACATTATTACCAAAGCAATTTCTTTAAATAAACAATTTTTTGTAGAATGTTCCTAGCAGTCACCGTGTGTACCACCTTTGGGATGTAGGATGTTAACGAGTTTTCCTCCTCAGAAGTGATTGATTTTCAAAGACTACAGCCCACATTACCTTTATTTTTCGCCCCTCATCAACGTCAAAAATCATAACATGTTCCCATTTTTTGATTCCTTGCTGAAGGCAAAAGTAATCTAAGCAATCACGCAGGCGATTGTGTTTGTACATGTGTGTGTATGCGTGTGTGTGTTTGTGACGCTTGGCTTGTAAATACGATATCTCAAGATAACAATAATGTATAATTTCCAATTTATTACTTAGAATTATTATATTAAGAGGAAGATTCCTATTGATTTTGGTGGAGGTCAAAGGTCACACCAGGTCACCAGAGGTCAAATTCGAAAACCTTGTAAACACGATATCTCTAGGAAGGAAGCATGGATGCTTTTCATACTTAGCATGTGTTATAGTAAAGAACAACCTATCGATTTTGGCAACGTTCAAAGGTTATCTGAGGTCACCGGATATGAAAATTCTCAAAAAACTGCTTGTAAACACAATATCTCAGATAGCAATAATGGACAATCTTCATACTTAGTATTTAATTTTCTCATATTAAAAGAAGAACCCTATTGTTTTCAGTGGAGCTTAAAGGTCATTTGAGATCGTCGGAGGTCAAAAATAGAAAACCTTGAAAAACACAATATTTCAAGACAGGGATGATGGATCCTTTTCATACTTGGTGTATAGACGTGTCACTTTAAGAGAGAGGGAACCCTATGGGTTTGTTGGACGTCGAAGTTCATATGCGGTCATCAGAGGTGAAACTGCGAAAACCTTGCAAACTAAAATAAACAGTTGGCGTAAAAGTAAAGTAAAGTTTAGAGAATAACATTTATTTTTACAAGCATAACTGTTACAGTAAATTTAAATTACCTAATTATGAACAAGTTAAAAGGATGCTGTGACTATAGCATGAATAGAAATATGATACACTGAACGGGTTCTCTGATGGGGCAGTTGATTAGAGCTCGGTTTCTCACGCCGACGGTCCGGGTACGAATCCCTCCTTAGACATGTCTTTTTTGTTATTCACTTTTGGTGGGTTCAAAGGTCATATGAGGTGAGCAGAGGTAAAGTTGTGACAACATCATAGAAAATGATATAGTCAAGAAGTATGGGTTTGACGGATGAACCTCAGTGCAACAAATCACCCCATTTCAGCAAGGAATCATTAAGCCTTTGGGCTTTCTGGTTTAATACCTGACTTGAATACTCGGGTGAGTGAGAAAGCACGGGAACTGTACTAACCATAAATTTAAAGAAAGGGTACTATGAACACCTGTATAAAGTGTCTACCCTAATATACTATGAACAAAAAGTAATGTTTTTATATAGGATGATGGTAGAAATTAACTTCAAATATAAAACGTGACTGTTGTAGCTTTGCTTAACACAGGTAAATGATTTAACACACTCCTAAAAAACAATAATTCGACAAGTGAACTCATACTCTTAAATATCTGTACATAGTCAGATTTTTTAAAACATTCTTGTGTTTTTATATTGATATTGAAAATCTTTGAAAATGGCTTCAGATTTCAATAATCAAATTATCGACTGTGTAGAAATAAATAAAATCATGTAAGTCGTATAGCAAAGGAAAACCCACTATTCTAGCAAATTTAAAGAGTTGCAACATGACCCTTAACGAACATGGTCAGTCATGAATAACATATTAAATCGGAGAAAGTAATGAATCCAACATACCAGATCGGTTTCTTCAGGGTGAACCATTGGTATGTGATCCTATAAATATAGCTAGTGCCATTAATGACTATTTTGTTAACATAGGTCCAAAACTTGCAGAAATGATCCAGTGTAATTCCTGCGCCAACGATAATCTTGGTACCGATAACTCCAACTCTCTGATTTTGATTCCTGTTACACCAAATGAAGTTGATGAAATTGATTCTCATTGTCGCAAACCAAATAAAGCTGCTTCCAACCATCTATTATTCGACACGTAATTCACCTTTTTACAGATCTAGTAGCACGTACTTGTAGCATTTCTATATCAAGTGGGGTCTTTTCCAATAGATTTGAGATTTCAAAAGTTGTACCGGTTTTTTAAGAAGAGTGAACCAGATTTTGTAATTATGCTCCTATTTCAGTGTTATCAGCTTTTCAAAGATATTAAAACGTATTGTATACAACAGGCTGTTATCCTTCCTTAATAAGCACAATATTTTGTTTGATGGCCAATCTGGTTTTCGTAAAGGTATATGAACTGAGATGGCCTTTGTTGATACTGTAGACAAACTTTATGGTGCTTTGGGTTAAAAACATATAACAGTTGGAATCTTCCCAGACTTATCAAAGGAATTTAACACCATCCTTATAACTAATCTCTGTCTCACTATAATGGAACAAGAGGCAGTAGCCTTTCTTGATTTAAAAGCTACCTCCACAAAAAAGCAGTTTATGTGTGTCGACTGCCTGCTCGCTTGTTTTATTTGCAGATGACACAAACATTTTCTTTTCTGGGGACAATTAAAAGATTACAAGATGATACATCTAATGAACTTGCTAAATTGCATGGTTGGTTTCAAACTTACAAACTATCCTTGAATATTGATAAGACTAACTAAATGGTGTTCGTGAAGCCCTTTCATAAGTCTTATTTTGGTATTCGTTTAGATGGTAAACCTATCAATCATACTTATAAAACTAAACTCCTCGGTGTCTGGATTGACCCCAAGCTATCATGGAGCGACCACACTAATGCCATTTCTATAGCTGTATCACGAAGTGGGGGAATACTTTCTAAAGTAAAGCATTTCTTCCCTAGAAGTTTTGCGTTGAATCTACTTAATTTTGGTACTCCCCCATCTTACGTGTTATCTGGTGGTTTGGTCAGGAACAATCAAATCTAAATTAAACAAGTTGGTGTTGTTTCAGAAAAAGGCTATCCATCACGTTACTGTGTCTACCTGGTATGCTCAAACTACTCCTTTATTATCTTTCCTTAAGTTTCTGAATTCCCGATTATGTCAACCTGAGTACTTCATGTTTTATTTTCAAATGCGTTCCTCAAAAGTCTAAACATTTTTACACCCACAAAATCAAAATTCAAGACTACAATACTCGACAATGTTCAAACCTAATAATCTAACACATAAAATTGAAATATAAATAAATACTGTGTCACCTACATTCATTTTTTCAACGTAAAATACAAGGAAACAAAGTTTACTAAAGGAAAATTATAATGATAATACTATATATTCAGTCTCGCAAATAAACTTTGGCAATACTTTTTCTTCCTTAAATTGCTATGCATTACAAAGGTGAGGAATGTTACATCATTTAAAAAATTTGAACGTTTGGATACACAAATTCTTATAGAACTACAAAGTAGTGAATTTTTCCAAGTGGACCTCATTTCGTGACACTAAAATGACCCAATTACTCCATTTTAAAATGCCTATTAGTCAATACTAATAAGTTATGGTTAGAAAAATAAGTGAACACTTTCTGCATCACAATTTGAACACAATATTTTCCTTTAACATGAACTTTTGATTTTTCAAAAAATAACTTTTTCAATCTTTTCAACATGCTATTTTGTTAAATTTTGGTCTTTTAACAGAACTGTCTGCAAATTTACAACCATGTTGGAAAATATACTTATGTGCATTATTTCAAAATAAATTTCTTCATAGTAATTAACATTAAACCATAAAAGACGGTTTAAGGTGCTAATTTGAAAGCACTTTTAATCAGCACCAAAACGACAAATAGGAACACAAGTTACAAAAAGGACAACGAATGACCATGATCATTAATATTTGTTACATATAACAATCGCATTAAAAGATTTGATTTGTGGTTTCCGTTTACATTTATGTCAAATATTTACATACACAATCCTATTTAAAAAAAAATACGTATAAGTTGTGTTATTTCATGTTAACAGTTTGACTGTAAAAGAACATAGTGGAGAAAAACTGCACTACCACAGGCTTTAAATTATTGTAAAATTATCAGGTTTTCTTATTAGCGGATGGAATTTTTAACGACTAATGGCCAAATAGGTGAAACACCATAGATATATGAGGTGAATAAGTGTCCATTAGGGCAGAAAAATTGCTATTTAGGGCAAAATATATGCTATTTTCTGCCAAATATGCCAATCATTTTGGACAAAAGTGCTCAGCCCCCGCACGCTTATGTAAAACATCACCTTTAAATTTATATCAAATAGGTTAAAACGGTGAGGCATCATTTTTCTCTTCTATAAATTAAAGAAATGGACCTTGTAAACAAGTTTTACTTTTGCTCCTTTGGGACATCCTATTCCTTTATTTCACGTCGAGATGGTATGGAGATTTTAATTGGAGTTCCGGCTTGGAGTCGCTGTTCAGTAGCCAAAAAGTAGTCTGTTTTCCCTTTCCCTTGAATAGTGAAAATATGAGAAATTGGAGAAAAAACAAGAGGAGCAAAATGGAAGTTAATGCCATATAGATCTTAAAACAACAATATCTATTCCTTTACTGTGCTCATCGTGACAACTGGTAAAACTTGTCATTTTCCAGTGCTTAATATCTCGAGGTAAACGATAAAACACTTAGCTAAGCGAAATACTTGCTTCCTCTCGGACAGACCTCCAGTAAGTTTACAACCTTTCACTTCATCCTTCCCAGAGAAAAAAATATTCTGGCTATGTGATAAAAAGATACAATGTACGCTAGGCCAATAGCTCATATAGTCATTTATATAGCTACAAACATCTTACCTTCATACTGACTTCACCTCGCAATTCTGTTTGAAATCCGCCTAGCTTTTCCATGATGTCGTGAGTACTGTTGCTAACGTGAATCTTCAGTGCTGAGTCAAAACATATATTGAAGGATGTAACTCATTCTTTGCAACGAAGCAACAATGAATGGAAAACTTGTGGAGCTGTGACTGTGGTTTAATGAATTATTGTCAAGTTGCAATGCCAAGTTACACGACCTGTTAACTTTCCTTAACAAAAGAAAATAACGCCAACTGATCTTTAAAATTGACGTGTATTTTAATTAAAGTCACTTGTTCCTCTGGGGGAATAGGCCTACCATACAGTTCAGTAAGTTGTTCATACTTTTACTCAGTGCGTGCCTCCTCAATGCAATCATTACAATATACAAGTACCCTAACATTGACATTGAGTTTTCTTGATTTTTTGTAGATATCCCATCCCGATTCATAATCTTCAGACCTTGATGCATACGTTTATGTCACATACATCAGACTCACAACAACACAACATATCCTCAGCTTTACTAATATGGCTTTGCTCGCCCAATTACTTAACAAAATCTTTGCTTGTGGTGCATTTGGGGATTAATTGTACCCTCATTCCCACTTAACAGAAACTTTTGGTCGTGCTGGTAGGAAAGTGACTTGTCAGGCGCGGATCCGGACATTTCGAAAGGGGGGGGGGGGCTGAAAGCCCCCTTGAATATTCTCCTAGATTAACATTATGGTAATTTTCGTGTATTTGTTACTGTTGATGTGACGAAAAAGGTGGGCTGAGGCCGGAAAAGCCCCCCTCCTTGGATCCGCGCCTGCTTGTCCATGTTCCCAAGCAGGATCAACCTCTGTCAACTAATGGCAGCTAAGGGAAAATACAGAGCGGCCAATTGATGGCGGGAAAAAGACTTAATTTACACTTTGTCTTTACAGGGGACGACGATCTTTTCTAAGCTTAAAACTTAAACATGGTTTCTTAATTGTGTGGGATAGCTGAACTTTAGATTCTAGCACTGACCGTCACCCACACACTCACGCAGGTAATTTTAGACCTAAGCTATTTCTTGTATAACTTTTTTTTGTGAATGAAACGGCTGCTTTTTCTCAGAAATTTTACTTAGGCGAAGATGTCTTTTCCATTTGCCTGGGATTATTGGAGCACCATGCACTGAAGGACAGGCTTCGGAAAAGAATTCATGGAATAACTTAACTCTAAAAAACGTGTTTGGCAATTGAACACTAATTTTGCCCCCACTTTGTAAGCACGTCTAGGTTCTAAACATGTTTAACGATCAAACACTAAAAGTAAAGCAGTTATACACGTTTTGAACAGAATGTTTAGGAATTAGACACGCGCGTTTATCACCTAAACATGTTTACAAAGTGAGGTGAAACAAATGCTTAGAAAATTAAATTACACCATCTTCCACTAGAGTAGAAACCTGGAATAAATTGGATGCAAACAAGGTTGTAAAGAGAGATAAAATTTCAACGTAAGTTTGGTTATTGTACCTTCGCCGTTGGACTCCATTCTAGACGCTGTGTTCACGGTATCTCCGAAAAGACAATAGCGTGGCATCTTCAATCCCACCACACCTGCAACGCAGGGTCCTGTAGTGAAAAAGAGCACAAATACCATACACATTGATCGGGAAAGTGTAGCGTATCTTAGGGAGTGACATGCGACACTACTTTGGGGGGGGGGGGGGTGAAGGGAAGAGAGGGGCGACAAACTCTAGGACCGCCAGTGTGTAATTTTTTTCCCTTTTTTAGACAAGACACTTACGCAAATGCTCTGCAAAAATGTACAATTTTGTCTCAAAATCAGGGTTGGCCAAACCAATTGGGTAAGGATAACATGACCAAGCAGAATAAAAGATGGTCTTGCATAATTTGTGATGAAAACGTCGTTTTCGAAACTAAGTCAAATTATTGATATTCAAAAGTTTGTTCAGTCTCAGTTAACTATTGTTCTGAAAAGACGCCCCAAGATCACCGGTGTGGGGAAAATATTAATTAATTGAAGCAAAATGTTTAACAGTAACATTTACATAAAACAGCTTTCTGCCCATATTTAATGGTATTATACAAGTATCACATGACACTCTCGCATCCGGACGAGATGCAGACAAGGACATTTTCTCTGTCAAACTTAGACCATTGTATTCCTTACTCGGAAGAAATTTTATTTTGTCTCTAGGACGGAATTAACCTCTATCCAGTGATACCTTATTTCTCATCCTGACCTAGCTTTTAGCCAATAAATAGTAATCACGTGTTTATTCTGTTATATCAATGAAAGTCTTTTGTCAGAGGTACCACTTTCAAATTCAGTTCCAGTTCTAGTCCAGCCTTTTACTGTATATTGCCAGAACATTTTAAAACAAGGTAAAGCTTTCAAGGTTCCTTCCTGAAAGCAGCTCTTGCATCACACCAGACACAATTAAGCAACCTCTGGTGTCTTAAAATGCATAAGTAGTATACTGCACTTTAATTTACATAAAATTTAAACTATAGACCTTATGCATTGACATCACAATGACGTCATTTTGGAGGAAAACAATGAAGCACACGTGCACGACCGGCGTGGATTTTGCCGCACGTGTAGTGGTTGACAAATCAGGTGTCTGCATTTATTGGTGTATATTGCAATGATACGCGCTTTTCCTCCATTTTCCTCCAAAGGAGGGAGCATTTTCTCCTTTGTGACATCATATGCATAAGGTCTATAGAGGGGTTTCACTGACGTCACGTGATCTCGCGTTTCTTTGGTTTTGAAGGGCACACGTCCATTGTGTCACAGTAGTATTTATGGTTATGCCTTGCGCGTGTGTTTTAAATACGATTGCTGCGTTTGTGCTTTGCCCTTCAGTGACTGGGAATCCCACATGCGTGACGTCACATGAAATCCCTCTATACCTTCTGTATGAACCACTTTGATTGGTCAGAGATGACTTGGTCAGACCATTGTAATGAGATATAGTGTAGTAGGACACATGCAGCTGATAGCTCAGATTAAAGAAAGATATATGAATCATTTCCCAAATTTGCTAACGTCTATCTTCCAATTAAAAAATGTGTAACTAAATGTATGGTACCATTCAAAGGAAGCGTTACTCTGTACACGGTTAAATTAGCCAAGGCCATGTTTTGTTGATTACACTGCTTTGTGTGACGTGAAGTCAAGGTGATGAGTGTTAAGTAATAATACATTGTGAATGCAGTCTGGCAGTTTTTGAGAGGTAATTTATACGCATGGTTACATCAATGTTTCTCTCTTTTGTACTCTCTTCAATTCCTAACTAATCAGACCTTGCATTTTTCAAATATAAGATATATTTCAGTGAAACACAAATTTGCTTTTAAGCGTCTTTAAAATTGATTACCTGTGTGTAATCCTACGCGGAGAAGGAGTTTACGATCAGGGTGATGACGTATTTGGAAATCCGAGCAGGCGTCGATAAGCACCAGAGACATGTTAGCGATTTCCCTAACGTGCAGGTCACCATTTCTGATAGGTAAGCCGGACACACACATGTAAGCGTCCCCTATCGTTTCAACCTGAAAAGCATACAATAACAAAGTATCTTTGTATTCCAAGAAAACAAAGGTTTAACCTAGAATTTATTGCTAATAAAGGTTGTTCTTCACAACGCATTTTTCCCCATTATTACATACTTAAAGTCCGAGCAAATATGAGTTACGGTAATGTCTAATTTGCATAAATTCAAAATGGCGGCAACTCATATAGATTTTTGTCCATATTTCAAGATCTGAGACTAAAGAAGAAATATTTTGCCGTCTATACCCATGTTATCGAGTTCTAGGAACACAATTATAGCAGTGACACTAACATGTGACATTTTTAAAGCCTAGTTTGCATAAATTTAAAGCTGCCAATTTAATAATCTTTTATATCTCGAGATGTGAAACTCGTGGAAGAGTGATTTCGGGACTCAAGTCCATGCTTTCATGGTCTCAGAAAACAATTTAGCAGTGACACCAACATGTCATGTTTGGTTCTTGCCTAATTCGCATAAACCCAGAATGGACCTTATTTTGATAGCTTACCAGTATTTCAAAATTTGAGACTCGTGGAAACTAGTTTTGGTTTCTGTCTCATATTTTTGGGTAAAGAACGTAAAGGTATATGAGATAATCGGGAAAGGCTTTCATTTTATTTACTTTGAAAGATGAGACACGTAGAAATTTCATTCTGGTATTGATACTCATGTTTTAGGGTTGAATACCACAACTATCAAGGGAAAAAGTGCAAATAAGGGTGTTCTGTCTGAATTCTATGCTTTAAGACTAATGATGATGTCACCAGGGAAACAAGACTGATGGAGGCATAGCTGAGTGTGATTCTCAGGACAGACCTTTCTTACGCAGTCATCCTAGGAGAATCTGTTCCCAGCAAATCTCAAAAAGTAGAAGTCTTTATGCAGCACTTTGAAAGAGCATGTGTCAATCAGGAAAGTACTTTTGAAGATAAAACACTATTTAATATTGTTCCGGTTATTATTTCTAAGAAAATAATGATGTGTAAACAGGACACTACTTGAAGTACAATCTCATCCACCACAAACATGAAATTTTCTTAAATTGAAACTCTTCATGTTTGAAAAAGTTTAAAGAAGGTACATGACGTTAAATCCTGTTTGAAATCAAGATGGTCTCTAAGCTTTTGTCTCTTGCAGCTAAAAACTTGAAGATTATTCTAAAAGTACCAAAATGTAGTGAACAAAGATGCCGATACACAATGTAATTCGCACAATATCTTGAAAGTCGGCCAGAAAAGTGCTACACAGTATAAACAGGGAGGTGTTATTAGAAGTATATACAACGTTCTTTAGACTCTTTGAAGCAATGTTCGTTTCCGACAGGTACCTTGCCTTTCTTCTCAAAATTCTTGTCTCAATACCTGGATCACCTAGGATCAGTGATGTATTGTCAAAATGACAATGAGAAGACACACCTCTTACGTTCATCTCGTTAACTTTTCGTTGACAGCCGTCATGCAAAAATGTGAAATTTTAACCTGTCGTCGTTATTCGTCACACTAAATATCATTTCATTTAAAGTCAGCTAAGAATTTATTTAACAACTTACTTTTCGAATATATTTCCGAATGACGGGGATAACTGGCTAAATACTAAAAGAAATTAATAGACATGAACGATGTTTCCAGCAGGTGACGTATAGTAATCGTGGGGGCACAATTGAAGTACATTATTTAAACGTTTGTTGCCAGTCGTTTTACTGAAAATCCTGATTAAATTTTGTTCATTGGCAGAAACAAACTTTACTTCAAATCATCTATAGATAATGGCCTTTGTGTCGAAATTACTTGGAAAAGAAAGGGGAGATCATCATTAAAGGAGCTTAGTCAACAGAGACTTAACAATAGCAACAAAGAGACCTGTCAATCAAATAGGAGTGCCTAAAAAGAGTTTAACCATTTTCAAGTACATATTGTCTTACGGATTTGGCTTTTGTATCTCCTTCTAATAACACCGTCCCTGTATAAAATCGTTCCACGATCGTGCTTTTTCACTTTTGACGTGATGAAAGGTATCAACATTATCAATAATCATTGTGATGAAAAGGGAATCAACCGAGAGCTGAACTCGGTATTTTGTTCAAAATGGCTGCAAACTGCTGTAAAATTACACACATACACACACACACAAAACAACAAATAAAATGAATACATTAAAAGTGCTGTCAATTTTGAAACCTATTCACAACATTTCTTCTGTATTTTTGTAACTCTTTATATTTTGGTCTGTAAGTTTACATATATTTTAACATTTTAGATGCCTATCCACTTACATGCAACTTTAACATGTTTTATCAAGGACCATACTAAAATATATTCTTTTTTATAAACATGCACTGTAAAAACAGTGTTTAGGAATTCAACACTTTTCTAAACACTTTTTTGCCCCCACTTTGGAAACACGTTTACACTCTAAACACGTTTAGGAATTAAACACATAATGTTTAGGAATTAAACACGTAATGTTTAGGAATTAAACATGTGTGTTTAGGAATTAAACATGTGTGTTTAGGAATTAAACATGTTTCCAAAGTGGGGGCAAAAATTGTGTTTAATTCCTAAACACGTTTTTTAGAGTGTGTATGATCACGTTTCTAGTTAAATTTATTTAAGTTTTTGCCATCCATAATACACCAAGAACACATACCGCATGTTTTGATATAAGACACCACATAATATCCTGTGGAGTTTAAAGGGGCTATCCCACGTAACATGTGGAAAGATGTAATTAAAAATTTTATGTCCGTAATAAGGCATTGTCTTAAAGATCAACTGGATTGGAAGAGGCTGCCTAGGTAGTATCAGATCATGCTGCCATATATCAGACCATATTAAGTATTAATCCCACCTGCAGATATCTTTAATCGTTTCGAGATGTCTATAATTAATTTCAGATATCTGCAATTCTTTTCAGGGCCTTGCCAAGCTTTCTGTTGTTGAGGGCTGAAACCTTTTCCTGCCCGTAGATTGGCGTCGTTGAGGGAGCATGGGAGCATTTCCCCAGTCCAGACCTTTGCCCCACTTGTCCCTTGCCCGCTCCTGTACAAAGGTAAGGAGTATACAGGAGGGGTGAGCAACACGTAAAACTTTGCCCCATTTCTTCTTACCCCCCATTTCGCCTACTTTTAAAATCCTGGAGGCGCCGCTGTGTCAGTAGCCTGTTGGACAAGGTTCCGAAGTAGGAGATTGCTTCCAAAGGGCGAAATAGTAATTTGAGTTATGTAATGAATAGTGCAATAGAGTAAGAAATGCAGTTACCTTGTACACGTCGAAATTTGATATTATCTTGTCGAAACAGCTGTAAAGGTCGTTCAAAAATGTCACAACCTACATGTGGAAATAAAACACTTTCATTGACAATGAGATTTCACGCATTGTTGTTTTTATCTATGAATATACGTGCAACTAACGTTTTGTTTTACTTTTGAGGACAACAAACAACAAAAACATAGCTTCTACCCTGATTACTTTATATAGCTCACAAGAAGTGAACATAAGACTGCACATTAGATAAGACGTATTTTTTGTTATGTTCCTTACTTTCTATTAAGTGCAATATCTCTTGTTTAGTTTGTAGTAAGCGACAGCGATCTCTTCATCTGTAAGGTGAACTAAATAAAGGAATCTTAATCCATCGGAAAGACTAGGCTAAGATAGCATGTATAGACCTGATTGTGTAAGAGTTGAGAGGTTAGTCAGTGCATGATTTCTGCTCTCTTGAGATAGATGGCGGTTGGTGGGGATTCCCAAGGTTTTCGCCTGAATTAGAAATAATCCATCGGATTCTTGATGACAATTAATGAAGATCTGATCGTCCTGTGTTAAGGCGTGGGGAAACTCACTTTGACATCACATGGTAATTAATTCACCGACACAATTTAAAATTGATCTTTGAGGAAGAGAACGAAGTTAGGAAAAAAGTTCTTTTCCAGAGAAATGCCGTACTGTTATAGTAGTTATACTACTCGTTACTTTTGAGGTTATCAATATCACACACGAAAGGCCCTGTCCTGCCTATAAATTATAACGAATTATAATGGGATTACTTTTGACAAATAAAAGTGTCACAGGTACGAAAAAATATGAAATTGGCAGCTGTAGTAAAAGCAAAAGGTGAGAAATAAATTGTCCTTAAAGTTTTAAACATGACCTGGATATTGGACAAAATACATATTAAACCACCCCAAAAATCAAGGGAAAGATTTAAATACTACTCAATAAACACGTATGCGGTTCTTTAATTGGTATTATGACTCAACGGTGTCTCAGATGCAAGTGAAAAAGGGCTGAGATCCGACTGTTTCTTTAGGAAGCTTGCCTGTACTCGGACAGGTTAAACTACATCACTTGTCATGGTTTTAAAGTGCTGTGTGTCTCATTGTTCCCAGAATAATTTTGGATATTCAAGGCACTTTTTTGTATTTTTATATTTTCATATCATTTGAAGCATTTCTCTGTGGCAGCCTGTAACTTAAAAAAAAAACCAATTACCTGCCTCTATAAAGGACTACATCTAGCCACGTCCTTGGGAAATGGGGATGTCAATTGTGATTTTATTTCTAGTGTAGGCAGTAAAAGTTGTTCTTCTTAGTCTAGTTTGTAATTCTCTGTGTTTCTCGTTCTAGATATGTATTCTCTGTTAGTCACCTGTAGAGTTAGCCAGCTTTGCACATAGTTATGTCTTTAGTTGTGAGCTTGGGTTAGTTTGATATAATGTGCATAAGAAATAATTTAGGTGTGTCGTGTATGTATATGTTAATTTGAGGAATGAGTTAGTTAGGAAGAGAAGAAAGAAAGGAAAGGAAGGAAGATCAGTTAAGTTTGAGATTGAGTAGGGAGAAGAGGAAGGAGGGTTAAGACAGAGATAGAAGGGTGTAATAAAATGGGTTGAATGTCGAGTCCTTGTTTTTGTACATCTTTGAACCCGCATCGTTTTTTCCACGTTACATTTTGGTGGCAGCGGATTTTGTACACCTTTTTCTTCGGACAATTTTCGACAAACCCTCCAATGTATTTTGGAAAACGCCCAAGAGAGATTTTGTTCTGGACTTTTACGGTAACGTTTAGCTTTGATTTTCTTTTATCTCTCGCAGTAATATTTCTAAAAATGGAAGAAAGTAAATTTGAATTGCCTTATGGTATTAAACTACCAGAGATATTTTATGGAAGCCCGCGAAAGGAGTTATTTTTCCAATGGTTTTGCCGTTTAGAAGTCACTTTAGAAACCATGCCAGAGAGAATTAGGCCCGACATAACCTTGGTGTTGCCATCCAGACTCGGAGGACCAGCTTTTAACGTGTGGGACGAATTGCCAGACTCCTCCAAAAAGACGTTGAAAAAGTTAAAGAGGCCTTGAATAAAGTTTTTGGACTATCCAAATGGAATGCAGACGTCGATGTAAATATCAGAAAGAGGAAACCAGGTGAACCGCTAGAAGTGTATGCAGCTGAGGTATCACAAATAGTAAACCTATCTTTTCCAGATTACGGGGCTAATGCCAAAAAGGGTGAAAAATTTAAAAGGTTTCTTACAGGACTTTCACCATATTTACAATTAAGGATAAGAGAAATTGGTGCAGAAAGCATGGAAGACGCCCTCAAAGTAGCGCTTCAAGTCGAACGGGCGCAGGAATAAGTAAATTAAATCAACCCCATCTCTTTGGTCAGTCAATATCCATACCATCTATTCTTCCTGGAAACAATGACGACACCACGTCTCTCACACCTACGAGTACACCTCTCCAAGTCGCTTCAATTGATACCTTACACAGTAATCTGACACGGATTGAAAAAAGCATTGAGAAGTTAGGTGATAAATTTACAGCTCTAAATGTGGACGTCCAAAACTATGCAAGCAAGATTGAGGGGAACGAGGCGAGAATCTCAAAAATTGAACGCATGCTTGAGCGTCAGGAATATTCCAGACGGAAGCCCCGCAGCCCATCACCAAGTCCGGCAAGAGGCTTCTCGGAGAAAAGATATCCGGAATGGAGTGAGTATGAACATTTTTATCGCCCCAGTAGATCACCCCTCCGTTATAATGGAAGATACCCATATGCAAACCCCTCACCAAATTATCGGGATAGACATTCACCCCATTACCGTGACAGAAATCAGTCACCAAGTTATCGGGATAGGTCAGGATACTACGACAGAAACAAGCATTCTCCCATACGTAAGCAGAGTAGTAATTCAGTACGATTTCAACTACCGAACGAAGAACCCAACAACTATAATCAAATCAACCAGGGAAACTAGACGTAGTTGGCGACGAGGGCCGACCGCCAACTGTAAATGTTCAGGCCCCATCCGAGAATGTTGATGCAGTTTCGGAAAAAAAAATCACAGGAAAATCCAAGTGATTTAAGGGGTGATACCGTAGAGAACAACGATTTACCTTCAGCATATGTGAATATAGTACTCGAAGGAACTGAAGTTAAGGCATTAATAGACACTGGTTCTGTTATAAGTTTCATTAGTGAAGAGATGAAAGCAAAAATTCCAGAACTCAATAGGAAACCAATCGACAAATTATTTCAACCTGCAAAGTCCTTTACAGGGGACACTATAGAATGCTTAGGTAAATTAAAGGCGAATGTGAGAATAAATAGAGTCAATGTTAGGCATGATTTTCAAGTCTCAAGAAACACCATAAAAGGAGTATTACTGGGATGGGATTTCCTGCTACGAAATGCTGCAAATATTAACATAGCCGAAGGGAAGTTAACTCTGTGGGGTGAAGACATACCCTTACTCAAAGATAAAGCACACGCCCCTCTTTGTTGTAAGGCTATTTCATGCTGTAGTTCAACAGTTCCGGCAAAATCAGAGGTTAACATTGATGTGCAACTCTGTCCGCCCACCATCGGTGAGACTCCCCACAATTATGTTGGCTTGCTGGAGCCTGACTTTACCAATGAGACAGAATTTAGTATTGCATTTACTTTGTCAAAAGCTGAAAAAGGTATGCCTACTGTTAGGGTGATGAATCCGAATTCTTACGATGTAATGATACCAAGGGGCACTAGAATTGGAGAATTTTTCTCGATTTGCGGTAGACCTGAGGAAGAGTATTCCATCCAAAATGACGGTAACACAGCCACATTCTGTAATCATGTTACAACCCCTGCTAACTATGAACAATTATTATCACTAGTAGATATAGAAGGTGCAGACCTGACGGAAGAAGAAAGGGCGCAGGTGAATAAATTCTTACAGAAGCACCAGGCAGTCTTCAGCAGCAATGATAGAGACATCGGGAGAACTCGCCTCATTCAGCATAGGATAAGAACAGAAAACCACTCACCAATTCGTCAGAGGGCGTATCGAACTTCGCCGACAATGAAACAAGAAATCCAAAAACAGGTAGACAAGTTGCTACAGGATGATCTGATCTCCGAATCATGCAGCCCATGGTCCTCCCCCATCGTGATGGTAAAGAAAAAAGATGGTAAATATAGATTTTGTGTTGATTACCGAAAGCTCAATTCGCTCACAATCCGGGATGCCCACCCACTACCCCGAACCGATGATACACTAGATGCATTAGAAGGATCAATCTATTTCAGTACAATTGACCTAATATGTGGTTACTGGCAAATTGAGGTCGCCCCGGAAGACCGTGAAAAGACTGCTTTTAATACGGGTACTGGGCTCTATGAGTTCAATGTCCTACCTATGGGGCTTGTTAATTCACCGCCTACCTTTCAAAGATTGATGGAACTCGTTTTACATGGTATTCACTGGTCAAAATGTCTGGTTTATCTAGATGACATAATTATTATGGGAAGGAACTTTGATGATCATTTGCGTAACTTGGGAGAAGTTTTCACCCGTCTTGTAGATGCGGGTCTAAAACTCAAACCAGAAAAGTGTCACTTATTCAAGAAGAAAGTTGAATTTCTAGGTCACATTGTTTCTAAAGACGGCATTTCACCAGATTTGAAGAAGATTGAAAAAGTTAAGAAGTGGCCTAGACCAAGGAATGTAACAGAAGTGAGAGCATTTTTAGGATTATGCTCGTATTACAGACGGTTTGTACACAAATATGCATTCAACGCCGCCCCTCTTCAACGACTGACACAAAAAGATGTTCCATTCGTCTGGGATGATCAGGTAGAAAAATCATTTAAATTTCTAAAACCTGCTCTAACATCTCCTCCTATACTTGCATTCCCAGATTTCAGCAAGCATTTCACACTATCTACAGATGCATCGAATGCAGCTATTGGGGCAGTTTTATCCCAGGTGAAGGACAGTGAAGAGAGAGTCGTTGCCTACGCAAGCCACACTCACAAAGACCGAAAAAAGGTGGTCAACCTTTGACAGGGAGATGTTTGCTGTGGTATGGGCGGTAAAGTATTTCTGACACTATCTCAAAGGTACGTCTTTTACAATTATTACTGACCATAAACCCTTATTAGGCCTTAGAAGATTGTCGCTGGAGGATGATGTCACCGGACGCCGGACGAGATGGGCCCTAGAGTTAGAGCCATTTAACTTTGATATAGTGTACAGAAAGGGAAACAAACATGGAAATGCGGATGCTCTTTCAAGAAGACCAACAAATGAAAATCAGATAGAGGTAGAAAAAGATAATGGTGTCCACAATTCTAGAATTTCAAAACAAGAAATGGAATTTGGTACATGCGAAAAAGATTCCCAGACAGTTGATGAAATGTCAAACGGTAACCATTTGGAGAAAAGGCATACAAACGAAACTGTACAAGTTGAGAACCAATGTCTCCAAGTATCATCTAATAGTGGGGAAAACGAAAAACATGATACAGGTCAACCCACTGATACAGTAGATTCTGGAGTAATGCATAAGCAAAGTAACCTGAAAGATGGTGGAACAGGGGGTGATGTAAATCCGCCCAAGGGAAAACGAGAATTTGCCCAGTTTGATTTACAGCGTGAACAAGAGAGGGATCCAGTACTACATGAAGTTACATTATGGGTTGAGAATAACAGTAAACCAAGCAACAGAGAAATGAGGGGAAGAACGAAAACCCTGAGAAAGTTATGGAATCAATTTCCTAAATTAGAGATAAGAGATGGTATTCTCTACAGGAAATTTAAAAATAAACCCGGAAAACCAATTACTTACCAGGTCATTATACCGAAGGACCTCATTCCACAAGTGCTTAATTACCTGCACGGGAATCCCCTGTCTGGGCACTTTGGTGTGGAAAGGACTCTCAAGAGGGCTCTCGAACTTTGCTACTGGCTTTTTATGATGAAAGACATTGAAACCTTTTGTAATCAATGTTACCCATGTGAGACTAGAAGGAATCCTACCCCACACTTTAGAGCTCCTTTACAAAGCATTGATTCTTTTTATCCTTTCCAGAAAGTTTTCGTGGACATTGCAGAGTTGACTGTCACCAGCCAAGGAAACAGATACATCCTGGTTGCTATAGATCACTTTACAAAGTACGTTAACATATATCCCATGATGGACCAGAAAGGGGACCCCCAGAAAGCCTCAACAGTGGCAAAATTCTTGTTCTATGACTATGTGAGAGAACATGGGGTACCGGAAGTGTTCCACACAGACCAAGGTAGGCAATTTGAGTCTGATATTGTGCAAGCCGCCTGTAATCAGCTGGGAATTGTAAAGAGCCGAACAACACCCTATCACCCGGAAGGGAACGGGTTAGTCGAAAGGTTCAACAGAACTTTAAAAGATCAACTCGCTAAATTCTTGGTCCAAAACGGGGGTGAATGGGACTGGTATCTATCTCATATAGCACTCGCTTATAATTCCAGTGTGCACAGTAGCACAGGTTACAGTCCTTATTTCTTGACACATGGTAGGGAACCTAGATCACCGCTGGCAATTATGCTTGGGACTAGTCAGCAGGGACAAGAAAGTAATAGAAATTTCAGTCAGTTCAGTGAGGAGCTGAAACAAAGATTGGCAACCGCAAAGGAGTTTGCTTCATTGCTCCAAGACGTAGCCAAAAACCAACAAAAGGAAGTGTACGATAGGAGAAATAGAACAGTAGCATTTAAACCAGGGGACTACGTCATGATTAACGACCCTGTGAACAGTAGAAGGAAATTAGAACCTAACTGGAAGGGTCCTGTTCTGGTACTACAGGATGACGGCAGCCAATTTCCGATAACATACCTTGTAGATGATGTGAACAGAACTTCATCTCCAAAAGCAGTGCATGTAAACAGACTTAAACCATATCGAAGTAATACATCTGCACAACCACATTCTAGAGCGGGACGCCAGTACAGACCACCCCAGCATCTACAGAACTATATTTTATACTAAAATCTTCACATTTAAGGAAATGTTCATTTTTGTGTAATATTCATGGAATTTTCTATCGGTGCAATATTGTGCAATAAAAGAAAATTAACAAAATAATTCCTGAGAAACTATTTTCATAGTAACAAAAAGAGCAATATATCGGGCTTAGACTTGTACAAATAATCGCAGTAAATTTATTTTTTTTTCAAAAGAAATTACAATGATATATGAATTTTTCAATTGTAAAAGTAAAAAAAAAACGATAAAGAGAGAAATTTACTGTCTTATATCATACTGCTATTTTTGTATAATTATAACTATTAGTTAGAACGTTTAGCTTTCAGTAAAATATGTATCAGTTAAATGTTTTGTTGACAAGTGAGCAAAGTCTAAATGTTTATTTTTTGTGGTTATTCGTTTGTTGATTTATTCACGTATAGCTATGTCAGGGATAGCTGGAAATAGACGTGTATAGTTTTCCTCTTTAATAGTAAGAAATGAGGACATTTCTTTTCAAAGAGGGGGAGTAGTGTAAGCAGTAAAAGTTGTTCTTCTTAGTCTAGTTTGTAATTCTCTGTGTTTCTCGTTCTAGATATGTATTCTCTGTTAGTCACCTGTAGAGTTAGCCAGCTTTGCACATAGTTATGTCTTTAGTTGTGAGCTTGGGTTAGTTTGATATAATGTGCATAAGAAATAATTTAGGTGTGTCGTGTATGTATATGTTAATTTGAGGAATGAGTTAGTTAGGAAGAGAAGAAAGAAAGGAAAGGAAGGAAGATCAGTTAAGTTTGAGATTGAGTAGGGAGAAGAGGAAGGAGGGTTAAGACAGAGATAGAAGGGTGTAATAAAATGGGTTGAATGTCGAGTCCTTGTTTTTGTACATCTTTGAACCCGCATCGTTTTTTCCACGTTACACTAGGTCACATGCTATCTCGACGAACCCGAGTCTGCGAATACGAATTTTAATCTGGACCGCGATATGCACGGCATGCATCTCCAACATTATTTTGGTCGTCCCTCTCCTTCCTTTGCATCGATTGTTTTTATCAGCCTTTAGCATGAAGAGATTTTTGGTTTTACAGACGTAAAATATTATTCGAATCTGACATAAAAAAAGTTGCACTAACGTTGAGTTTTGAATGTACCTGTCAGATAATCTAAAAACCATGAAATCGTTGATACAACGTTGTTCTTATTTCCTAGGACATGATAAAGAATGTAAATGAACGAAAATCAAATTGAGTTGATTGAGATTTCATGTTCATTCCACATCACTAACCAACGTGGAAAATGCAGCCTTGTAATTACAACTTCTTTAAACGTTGTCATATGATGTCATCTCAACTGGAAAACAAAGTCACTTGTACATCACTATCAATTGCACTTTTAATTATCTACCACACCTTCTGACCAGGTAACCAAAATTTCTTACTTGCATAGGAGTGCTGGCGGCTGACATGGAGGTGAACCCTACAATATCGCTGAAGAAAATGGTCACGCTGCCGTAAGCTTCTGGTTTTACAGCCTGTCCATTTTTAAGCTGATCCGCCACAGACCTGACGAGATGATAGTTCATTAGTTCAACATATAGGAGAATTAACCCCAAGTAACCTTACAAGTCTAATACTTATTTGCGTACACTTCAACAGCTCCCTGCTTCATCACTGTATCAACAGCATATAACATTTCTGTTATGTATCAGCCCAAGTTGATTGGGGGGGGGGGGGGAGACTGTAAAGATTGGCCAGAAAAATTTGCCCCCCAAAGTCCGTGTGCTCCACGCGCGTTTCAACTTGTTAATGTATATATTATATAGGCATGCATCGTTTTTATCACACCGCTTGCCAATAGTACAATAATTTGTCGTGTTTCTACCCTTTCCATATTGATAATATTTTTGATTTTTGTCATGGGGGTAGGGAGCATGCATTGTGTTGTGTGATCGCCGGCCTGGGGAGGGGTTTAAGGGGAAGGGGTGTTCCACTCCCCTTTGAAAATTTTTCAAAAAATTAGGTGTCCTAACATGTAATCTGGTGCCACATATGCTATTTTTGAAGTACAATTTTGGTTAAAAAAAATACGTATTTAGGTACTAAAACAAAAAATCGGCATCAATGAGGGAGGCATGACCCAATGTCCCCTAAACACAACACTGATAATCATAATGTAAGTCGAAAAGTTAGGTGTCATTACATGACATCTGGTGCCACATATGCTACCTTTGAAGTAAAAGTTGTGTTAAACAATTATATATTTACGTACTACAAAGAAAACCAAATCGGCATCATTAAGGGAGATATAGCCCAAAGCCCCTCCCCCAAATACACCACTGATAATCATAATATAAGTTTAATCAACACATTGTTGAATTAATACCGATTATATAGGTAATTCAAATCAGAACTTAATTTTAATTACCAAGGAAGTTTTTAACTATTGATTACCATTAGCTACATCATTACATTATTTTTCTTTCAGTAGGTGCCCGAAAAATTCTCAGCACAGTGCCCCAATTTTTACAAAAATATTTGGTTGGGGGCTGCAGCACCCCAGCCCCCGCCTCCTACGCCTATGCGTTCCCATTTGCAAGCGATATCATTCTGAAACCCCCCAGATCAATCAGGTACCAATCCGGAATTCACGCCATGTAACTGATCAGATTTTTATCAAAGATGATTTGGACTGGATAACTTCTGATCAGATCTGATCAAATCAATGATCGGATACCTCACAGGTGCCCGACTGATCAGTTAGTGCTCAAATTTTATCTAGACGTTTAAAATCCTACCTATCACAGACATTAACGTTATAAAATATTTTAAAATAAAAGAAGAAAGGATAAGAAACAAAATAACGACCCACTTTTAAACCAGAGCCTTATATAAAAATTTGTAATGACATTCAATTTTAATATGAAAGAGGGACTATCCAGTAGGTTTAACACTGCCGTGTTGAAGATAACATTTAAATTTTGTTAATGAATTTTGTTTAAAATAATTTTTCGATGCATTTCTAACGTTAACGTCTATTATTGAACTGATATATTAACTAGAAGGGGAATTACCGACACACAAAACGTACTTGGGCAATACTTCATAAAGTAATGTCTCCGCTTTCTTTTTTTCTTCCAAAAACGCCTCCGTTCTTTCTTCAACCAGTTGTTCCAAGTTATTGGCGTACAGCTCCATTCGATCAAGTAGGTTATCAAGTAAATTTGTCCTGTTTTTAATTTTTCTATCAAGAAATTAAGATCAAATTACAATTTAGCATTGAAAATATTTTACACTGATCAAAGGGGACTGTAAGTTCTAGTTTATTATTAGAAATAACGAATTATTGAAATGGTATCCATGTTTTACTGTTGACATCAAGAAATAAGTTACAACTATACGTTCTGCATATTTGTAACGATTATGAAAAAATACAAAAGGCTTGTTCACTCAGCTTAACTTTATGACATCACACGTGTTCCCCAATGTTTTGGCTCCTATGAAAAAATTGCTTTGAACTGTAATGTTCTTAATGAACTATGCTATCCACTAGCATGCTGCATTTAGAACAAATCATAACGTATTGTGGCCGACAAAGAAAAAGATTTCCATCATTTCAGGAATTTCTTGTACTTTGGCTTCAGAATATTACTGTAATGAGGGTAACCGCGTCAAAGAGTGACTGCGCATGTCAGTGCAACCCTTACTTATTCATCTTCTTCAAGGTGGATGCCATTTCTGTGATCGTTGGTCTATTGGCAGGGATCTCTTCCCAGCATTTTGTAATCAATAATGCCATTTGTGGATTAATATCTCCTGGTAATCGTTGACGAAACGGTTCGGCGCCACCTTCCCTGACCAGGCGAATTACATCTAGAACAGAAAATCGTTTTGGTTAGAGAACTGTGAGTGTGTTGTTGTGTTTTAAAGTTTCGTAGAGGAGACATTATAGCAATACACCGGGGTCAACAGTGAAGAGGGTACCCTTGGTACATTCAGGGTCTATAATTCGATTATGCACTTATTTTTCCGATTTTTACAGTTTCAGTTACGGATACATATACTCACACAAGCGGGGCTCCAACAGGATGTATTGGCCTCCCTAAAATGCGCCGACTGCAGTGGTCAAGTGGTCAAGTGGTTAGAGCATCCGACTGGCAGCCGGAAGGTCTAGGGTTCAAATCCTGGCCGGGTCATACCAAAGAATTTAAAAATGGAACCTACTACCTTTGTGCTTGGTGCTCAGCATAAGCAAAGGAATGGGGAAAACAAGCCAGTGAGCCACAACTGGAAAAAAGGTCGTGGTCGTCTCGACTTGAACCAAGTGGTTGGAAACTGGGACGTTAAACCTCATCTAACTAACTAACCCTAAAATGGTAAGCTTCTCTACATTCCTGATCCATTACAGCTATTTCCAGTGAGTGCAATCTTATAATCAGTCATGGCATACAATACACTTGACGTGAAGCAGGGATCTCGAAAGTACAATTTATTGTCACAAACCACTCACACATAAATGCAGTTCAGGTCTACTTCCAATTCATTTTCCACAAACAGAAACAGGGACTAGTAACTGCAGCTATCAGTTTTCAACGTACATTGTACCATATTTCCGGGGTGTAATTTAAGCATTACAGATCTGGTGGCATGAAAATGACATAACTGATCATTTTCTGGGTAAAACCCAGGAAATGGCCACAATTTCCATCAAATTCCATCAAATATTGACCAATTTACACAGTAATTTTCATTTTACACTTATGCCTCAATCATGAATACGCACAACCTATAATTATACAATCTGTTACGTGGAAAGAGGTATTCACCAAATATGGCGACTGTTTTTCTTTGTTTTCAACCTTCATTCCAAGGACATTATCAAATAGATATTTCCTTAGGAGTCTATTTGGCCTAGTACAAGTAGTCTACTTGAAAAAAAAAACCAATATCATTTATCAAAAAGTAAACTAGGTGCAAAGTAATTAATAAGAAATAATTTGTAGAGGGTAAACAACAATACTCAACATCATCATTTTAGAACAGCCAATGAGGTACTCCACAATCCTCAAACTCTGAAGAGGTGTATCTTGAGAACGGTAAAGACATTGAATTAACTCCAACGGATCTGTAATTACTGGGTTTAATTCTTTAACATCGGGGAAAAGCATAGCTTCTTCTCGGTTGCATGTCTTCATAACTTTAAGAAGAGTGAATAGTAGCACTTTTTGCACTCTGAGTGAGAACAGTTTTTGCTTGGCGATGAAACCATTCTGAGGTGATATGTTTGGCTACGTGATACGTCCCACTTAGATAATAGAATGGTGGGAATCATAGCCATGGGGGTGGTAATTAGCTGAGCCATTCAAAGTAGCTGTTAGTTGGGGCTGAACTGTTTGGGGTTTCCGCACTTGGGGAAGAGTGGAACAGGAGGAAGTCCCTCTTAGGTTCAGAAATTTAATTGTTTTTATTTTGGTGTAATAGGATGTATCTTGATGCTACATTTGTGTACGTTTGAAATACAGTTATCATTTACTTCTTTCTCTATTGTTTTTAGTTTGGTATGTTCCTGCAAAATTTGAATTTTTTGACAGAAGGAACAAACTGCTTTGGTTTATGAAAAGTGGGGGAGGAAACCTCCTTTATCATCCCCACATGCTCACTTGAAGGCTAAGCCCCTTAGCCCCTCTCCCATTCCAGCCTTCCTTCGCCTATGGTGGGTTTGAACCAGACTGCCCGTTCTGCGATTCTATGCCGAAAGCATATCAAGTTCATTTATTCTCTCGGGATATGTTGGTCGGAGTCGGGTGATGCCAGACAGTGCCGGACAGTGTCCAGCTGTGCCGACCTGTAGCAGAATGAAAGACCTTGATTTGTTCTAATAACAGTACATGAGATATGTTCACAAATCGACCACATCGTGACCCCAAAAGATTTTTACTATTTGACACAATGTCAATGAACATCATGTATAGCATCTACGTGCGAATTATTACCCCCTCAAAGTTACCAAAGTATTGTTTTACGAGCGTTTCTCCGTTTGAAATCTGGTAACCGCAAATAAATTTTACCTTTATTAAAATAATAGCTTTCTTGAACTCAGTGTTAAGCATCTTCATGCTAAGTGAGAGATCCTACAAATCCACACTTCTTTAAAAAAGGTGTTTACGAGGTTTTCACAATTTGAGTTGCGATGACTTCAAACGTCACTCAAAAGTAGGAGGCTTGATTTTAGTTTAGAGCAAGATAACTCCTTAGTCTTTCCGTTTCAAAATTAAGCAGCTGGTCACGGTCCCTAATAGCACGTAGCCAAATGCAACACTACTTCATAGGACCTTTCTACCAAAGCATGTTCCTCCACTATTTGCACCTGTACCATAGATGATTGATACATCCATACGGAGGGGCGTCCCTAAGGATCGATAAGTGGGCGGGAGGGTGTAGGACCTTTTCCCGACAACTATGGGTTACATTTCCGACACAACATCTGTGTCAAGAACGGTTAACTAATAACCCTTGTTTTAAGGTAATATTTGCAAAAAAAAAGTACAGAATTGAAATTTTAAGACAAGATGAGCCAAAAAATCTACCTAAAAACGCAATTGGCAATGTCAGTCTGACCTTGGTGTACCAGCTTTTATTTGCCTGCTTCAGCAGCAAGGTCGTTTTGAATGACCATGGAATTAATAGCTCTGAGGTAGTACTAACCGCCGTTCAATTTCTTCAAAATGCAGTGGGACGGCCTGTGTAAAACGAAATCATGTCTCCTCTGAAAAAATGTGTCTGGTCGGACAATGTTTTCCAGGATAAAATGTCCTACGGACAATATTTTTGAAGAAACATTGTCCCACTACCACAGGAAGATATGTCCGGGTAACTGGATTTTACGTCCTCATAGAATTATAACAGTAATTTGTGTCTTGGGGACAAATATTCTTAACTTGCTAAGAATTATTGTCTCCCCAGACCTATTTTCCAGGGAAATGTGGTCCGGTGAAACAAGGACCGACTTTTCAGGGGTCATTTTGAGAGCTTTGGTCCAGTATATAGTGTTTCCATTTTTTCAACCTTTTTTCATGGAATGCCGCAAGACATAGGTTTGGGAGTTATTATTCACCTCATAAATTTTGGAAAACTAAACAAATTTCATAATAATCTTGTAAAACTTTTGACAAACGAAAAAAAGACGTTTACGTTCACCACGATTCATTTTGTCATTTGTTCTTCGCAATGGATTCATGGAATCAAAGACAGTGTAGGCCATAGAAGTTTTTCACAGCCAGACGTTCCTATTGCATTAAAATAGTATTTAGGGTCGTATTGTAGAGTTGTGATGGCCAGCATAGACCCAAAGAGCGCTGACCATTGATCGAGAGTCCATACAGCATGTAGCATGTAAAACTAGCAGAGGGAGAATGTACCCCCTCCCCATTTTAGTGTATCACACATGCCCACTTGTAGTGCCCAGTCGAACAAGAACACGGAAACAATAAGTAATTTCTACTACGTATATTCTCTAGTAATTTTCATGTTATGTAGTTGAAGGTAAAATTCAGACTGATAATTAAAGAAAGAATTTTACTACAAACAGCACATAAACAATGGCTACTATTGTTCTGGTACCACCCAGTGAGTGATACCGAACAAGAGTTGCGGGGAAAGATGACACACGATCCTCGGTGTGCTAACGTAACTAGCTAGTCTGCCAGTGTAATTGATTTGTTGTTTCAGACCACCACACCACTGATTACCTGAACTTGATGCATCTGGTCTTTGGTAGGAATTGTGATTTGTAAGAAAGTATAATGACTTTCAAAAGTGGAAGTACTGTACGTAGAGGAGACAGCATTTCCAAAGAAGACGCTTCTTCCCGCTAGACCGGTAGGGAGGGAGAAGGGTCATATATATTTTTCGGAGTTTGCAATAATTATGATAACCTTGTTTTATTGGAAGTTAGTTATGACAGGACAACAGGACGAAGAACGAATGCGCGCGAAGTAGGCCGAAAAGTAATACTTTTACCAACATTTTAGTAATGTTAACACTGAATACGCACTAAACAGACCTAAAAATTGCAGTTTGCCCTTTCTATTCATAAAGGCCAGGACTAACGGTCATTCGATATCTTTTTGATGCAGCAGGTTTGAGGGTTTGGAGCTAGGATGGACAATGGCGAAGGTTGCAAGGGAATTTCCAATAATGCAAGGCTCACTCTCACCTTCTTGATTTAATTATTGGACAATTAGTGTACACATGGGATGCGAGGGGAACGCGCCGAAAACTAGCATTCGAAAGGCAATTTAGTCACGATTTTAGGCACTACATATCTACAAAGGAGTCGGAAAGCAAACCATCGCAAAAATGTGTACTTACTTTCAAGTGTTAACAGCAAACACGAACGAGCTCCGACCTCAAGATTTGAGTAGGCTTAGTGGAACAAAAGCGCACACTGCACCGACCTGACTGTGACGCAACAGTGAAAATCAGTCGAGTAGCAGATGTGTCGGTCAAGAGTGTTACGGTGCCAAATTTTGTTCTCGACCCAACTGTCAGTCTCGATTTTGATCCGACAGTCTTCGACGTGACCACATCGGAAATATCAAGCTGTTTGATAGTCGTAATGGAGTCGAGGGGGTTCGGGTCGCAGCTGAGTGTTTGTGGCGGTGTGCAACTGTCATCGACCCAAATGCGACCCATTTTTCTTCTTTTATATGAACTGGCCAATAGTTTGCGAAGTCAGACGAGGGTTACAGAAAGTTATCGTGCCCGTCCCAATGGATCTGTGATTGATAGAAAGTAGACAGACATATTATCCACATCGGTAGTGTGTTGCGTGGATAAACTACAATCCGACTGCGACCCAACGCAACTGATCACGAATACCTACAGCTCATTCTCGAAAAGCAGTCAGGTTGAGTTGCATCACATTCCAATGGCCTTTATTTCATGGCAGACAATTATGCAACATGGTTCTTCTGTTTTCCCGACAGCGTGGATTTCTTCAAAAGACAATGGCTTCACGAAAAGTAGGTAGTGATCACTAACTGACAGAGAACCCTTGATTTTTTATTACAATTTTTTATTACTTTCCCAACAATATAAATAAGTTTTCGACAATAGAATAGCTTCCCAATGCAGCTAAATCTTGGAGCGATTAGGTCTCTTGCTAAACGTATTCAAAGCAATTTATCCACCCGACCCTACTTCGTTGTGATAATGGAATTTCCCGACATTTTTGTACACCCACATTAAAGATTGTATCCGAAAAAGTAAACGAATTGCATAAAAGTGGCATTGTTTCCCAACAGACCGGTCTGAAAATTTCTAGGGGTTTAGCAACCCCACATCCCCTGGTAGTGACGCCCCTATTTAACGTGTCGGTATTCATATTATTTTAGCACTTTTCTAATCGACGTCTAGCTAATAGTTCATGCATATTGTTCAAATGAATGTATTGACTTTTATTCATCACCATCCTAATTAAGAATGTCTTTCAACTTATTTTACTCGTTACAAGTTTGGATCGTCAACGAAGGTAGAACATACTAAAAGTGTTTCTAAAATATTCCTTTTTGGGTAGGTACAAACCCTGCACCACACCATTAATGCACTTTTGAAATCCTATTTGCCCACAGGCTGTGCCCTGCCTCTTGTAGTTCAAACATCATATTATCCATGCAATAGCGGCTGCTGGTGTTAAAGCCGATATACCAAGTTGGGTATTTACTATTTACAAGATAGATGAATTACCCGCAACAATCATATTATTTCTTTCTTCTTCGTAAGGCTCCAGACGAGTCAAGATTTCAACAGTAACTATTCCAGCGCTGTACATGTCGGCCTCCTTAGTAAACATTAAACTCTTGTCTCGAATGGCTTCTGGACTTCTCCACATCAAACCTACAAGACAGCAAAGGACTAGATGCTTACGATTACAATGAACCAATTTCGCATAGCACATTATGCACTGTTTGAAACGCACATCTACGGTGATGTAAAAATTCGTGGTCTGTTTGTATTGTATCGAACATTTTTGACGTATTGTAGAAATTAGACGACTCAAAACATCATTGCCAACAACAGCTACCATATAAATACTACTTTTTCAAAAGTCCCCTCGACTCTCTGGCGAAGAGCCAAGGATTATTAGTACTGAATCAGATGTCTTTCAGGCTAAATTTCGAGCCACATGTGAGCACTTCGCATTTCATATGTGGAAAATGAGTAGCATTCCTTATTCGCTTCTGGGGAATAATTGCTCTTGGGGCATCTTTGTAGGAGGTAGATGCGTAATGCCTTGAACACTGTCAAATAGCATTGCTTCTATACCTTTTGTCTCAGTTTTCCTGACACAGACTGTGCATTGTTTCCATCCCTCTTCTAAAATAATTCTACATAAGTGTTACCTGTATGTTCCTATCACTTTTTTCTCACAGTCATATAAAGGCAAATTTAAAGGACATTCGAACAGGGAGTTGTTATTTGAATAACAACTCCCTGATTCGAAGGCCATTTTATCTGTCAGTCGTAGATACGGGGAATCAACGAGAACTTGGAGCGGCTTACTTTGTGAGTGTGAAGGTTACACAAACTGCGAGAACCAAAGATAAGATACTGAGCTCCGACGGGGGGGGGGGGGGGCAGCTCCTGCTTCGGGTAAATATTGGAGATCTACTGTTGTGGCATGTCGCAATCACTATAATAAGTACCAATGAGAAATAATTTTTATGAATCGCACATGACTATTCACTGTGTCAAACTGCTGCTATTTTGAAAGTAACTTGCCAGTACATTATATGTGATAGCCTATCATCCTCAATGGAAAAATGGGAGTTCTAGAGTTTTCCTAGAACATTTTGAACTAATAAACTGTTACATTTCTTGATATTAGGACACGTGGCATGCTTGTAAAACGTTTTCATGGGATTGTGAACTATTTTGAAATTTAGTATATGTCAGATAGTGTACACTTCTCGGCAATATCGGAATAGCTAGTCATTGCAGTCGAATATCTGTCAAAATGAATATTATTGAAGGATGGCTTTTCTTTATTCCAGTTCCTTTCACCACTCAGAAACTCCACTTTTCCTTTTTTTACTCAATCTGCAACTCCCCTCCCTTCTTAGTTTACCTCAAAGCTTTTAAATTCTACTTTGTGACCACATGAACCCGACTAATTAGCATTGATCAATACCGAAGTGCCAAGCTGACGCCTTGAGTTAGAAAAAGTTAGCTAAAAGTGCCGTCTAGATTGTAGCAAATAATCCTTCCCACTATTAAGTACCGATAGTGACCGACGTGTGAGTAGATCTTATGCATATGACGTCACGGAACAGAAAGTGCTCCCTCCAAAGGAGGCAAGCGTGTATCACTGCAACTTACACCAACAAAAGAAGACAGCTGATGTGTGTACCAATCGGATACAGGGGTGAGTCTTACACGCTCCTGCTATATCTACGTTGTGCGTGCAGGGCGCTTCATTTGGTTGCCACCGAAATGACGTCGCTTGACGTCAATGTATACGGTCTATTTTGCCAACCAGACATAACAGTAATACAGTTGAATCAAGTGAATCGAAAACGATGTCAATTGCTGTACAGTAAATTGACAAACCATGGTAACAACCACCTGGATAGCTTGAGTCCCTAGAGAAATGGAAGGGTCGCCTCTGGTGCTAGAAGGAAACGTATGACTGGGGTTTGCAGGGCCTCTTTTTCTAGCAAAGGCTATACTCAAGGTACACAACCGTTCTCATTCTGCACTAGCCCTTTCTTTAAGCTTTTTCAGCAATTTTTAAATGTCTGCCACAAAAACAACAGTGCGTACCCAGCCGAAGCAAATCTAATTATACCACACAGTATGAAAGGTGTCATACGGGTAAAAGGCGACGGAAAATTGTGGCGCAGCATGGGTGGAGTCAGGTGGGGGGTAGGGGGCCATGGTCCCCCGTCGGGGAACTTTTAGTTTCTTAGGGGTATCTTAGTCGATACCATAGAGTATGCAGTCCCCGACGGTGACTATATTCACCAGGACTATATTCACCAGGACGGTTTACCTTTTGTTTTGCTCTCAAGACGGCAATTTCTCTAATAAGAACCCAAAATTTTCGGCGCGATACGCGAGGTGTAGGGTCACTCCAGTTTCATCAATACTTCCATTCCACATAGCTAGATGGCACGAGTCCTGTTCACCTTGCCAAGTAACATGGAGGCAGAGCTGGTGCACAGTTTATGTAGAGGTCGTAAGTTTCATCCCATATCGTAAAGCTAGTTGATGCTCTCTTCACTCTAAAAAAGCATCAAGTCAATTGGGGCACGAACTGGAATCTTGTCAAATTTTTGACAAGATTTGTCTCAGAATTGACTAGAAATGGTTCAAATATGAAACTATTCGTTTCATATATAAGCCGAATCAGTCAAAGATTTAACAAGATTCCCGTTCGTGCCCCTGTTGATTAGATTCTATTCAAATTCAACTAGGACATTTTTAGAGTGTTGTGTGTGTGTCATGCGGTAAGGTCTGTTAGTAATAGACTCACGGAGCAAATTTTGGCTATTTCATCAGAGTAGTCCACGTGGTTTCGATGCAATGTATGTTATCCCCGATACGGTCTACAACTCCTATAGGTTTTCTTTTTCCTTTTGTTCTTAAAGATTACATAGGTTTTTTGTGTAAGCCTACCAAAAAATTTCGCACGCTTCACGCGTTTGCCATTTCATATTTAAAAGAACACTATCAGTGCACAACTCGGCTCATGAAGCAGGGAGTTGCCACTAGAGGCAACTCCCTGCTTGAAGTATTAAGTGATATTATGCAAAATATGCTCAGCAATGACATGGGATGGTTAGGCTCATTCATATCCCCTTCTCACCAACCCTCTCCACCTTTTCGAGTAACTTAATTAGTACAATGAAGTAGAACACATTGATTATGTAAATGTTGGGAGTTTATCTCATTTCGCTAAACCTAGTTAATGTTCTCTTGTGTCTGTCGTACGGTGCGGCTAGTGATTCGAGGAAGGAAGTACAACGTTAAGTTATGCCCTATAGGGTCCTACTGTCCAAACAATTGACCTATATAAGCTTTAAATAAGTACAGATTCAGGGGCCCAGGAGCCCGCCTCAGGGCCATTGGTGAGGTCCGGGGGCAAAGCCCCCGAAGCTCCTAGGTTTTAATGTCATTGCGGGGCATGTTTTTTTTTTTTTTTTTTTATAAAATTTGTATATAGTTGAGGAACGTAGTTCCTCGCTGACTTAATGTTCCTCCTAGGATCTAAACTGTGAAATTGCAAAGCGCGCAAAGCCCGAGAAAATTTTTGCTTAAGCCTACACTAAAAAGAAACTATAATTAGTTAAAGCTTATATAGGTCAATTGTCCAGGCAGTTGGGCCCTATCGGGCATAACTTACATATTGTACTTCCCTCCTCGAGTCACCAGCCGTACGGCACAACAGACACAAGAGAACACTGACTAGCATTTAGCGAAATGAGATGAATTGCATGATATTTACATAAATCCATGTATTCTAATTAATTGTACTTGTTGAGTTACTTGGAAAGGTGGAGAGGGTTTGTACTATATTTAGCTAAAAGTAACGGAACTGAGGAAAAGTGGGTAAAGCGTACCGAAAATTTTGGGTTTTATCGCAGAAATGACACTTTTGAAAGCCAAGATAAGTAAACTGACCATAGGTGGCGACAGCATTTTCTCGAAAAGAGGACCGGGCTATGCCAGCGACCCCAAGTTCCGACAGCCCCTATATGTCGAGGGGGTGGTGAGAAGAAGCCTTACTATCCCATGCCTTTGCAGGACATATTTTGCATAATATCACTATATCAGTTAATACTGATAATGTTCTTTTGAATGCTCTTTTGACGTTCTTTTGAATCTGAAACGTGAAATTGCAAGGCCCTCTAAGCGCGCGAATTTTTTGGTAGGCTTACACAAAAGACATGTGATCATTAAGAACAAAAGAAAAAGAAAAAGAAAAACTGTAGGGGTTCTAGACCATATCGGGGATAACATACATTTCATTGAAACACTTACCCTATGAAATAGCCAAACTTTGCTCCCTGAGTCGCTCACCAACTGACCGTACCGCATGTCACACACAATAGAACAGCAGTTAGGCTTTGCGATATGGGATGAAAATTACGACCTCTACATACACTGGTACTCTGCCTACATGTTACTCGGTAAGGTGGAGAGGACTTGTGCTATCTAGCTACGTGGAATGGGACTATTGAAGAAACTGGAGTGACTCAACAGCGCGCTGAAAATTTTGGGTTCTTATTAAAGAAATTGTCCTCTTGAGAGCAAAAACAGGAACCCGAAGGAGCGACTCGTCGTCGGGGACTGCATAATTTATCGTATCGACTAAGACTCCCCGACGAAGTTGTAAAAATTCCCCGACGGGGGGTTGGGGTTGGTGCCACCCCTGTTAAAAAGGCAGGGATCAACTTATAGGGTCATCCGAGACAACTAGAATTTGAATTCGGAGACCAACACAAGACCTGCAAGTTGGCTTGAGATTACCAAATTATTTGCAACTTTTGCCTTGAAAATAATATAAAAGTTGTACATGAATACATAAAACTTTAGCTGGATTTCGTACGCAGCCTACAGAATACGATGATATAGTTCCCAAATTTAAGCCAGACTTGAAAAAAAAATCATCAAATATCGGTAAAATCTAGTACTTACAGGGGTTGTCACGGTGAATAAATGACGTTTGTACAAGGATTGTGATAGACTGAAACAGTCCAACCGTTTAGAACTGTGTCATAATATGGCTTAGTCCTATATTATTCTCAGAACCTCAATCAACTTGACATCGATTTCAAATACCTGGAACCATGGAAAGAACGCCTAGAACTTGAGCAGAGATTGAAGAATTTCTAACGAAAATGACGCCACCTATAGACTCAGGGAATTAGTCACTTACTTTGTGCGATTTACTGTTTAAAGGCCGACTGTACGCCGCTCGGCGTACACTATGTGATAATATGGCCTAATATACGGTAAACTGTGCCAATTACTGATATGAGGCTATATATTGGTCAGAAATTAATTGATCGTGTAAGGTATACGGTCTGCAGCCGTGGGGTTTGATTAAGATTTCAAGAAAAATTTTCCATCATGTTAAGGGAAGAATAAAATGTACTTTACAGCATATACACGTATCTGTAGACTGTAACATTGGGAGGGGGGGGGGGGATGATTACATGGGCCATTCCCCTAGTCAAATGTTGGGGAGGATATATTCCTCCATCCTCCCGGGATCTACGCCCATGTATGGAACTGACCTTAAAAGAGTGCGACTTCAAGTTATGACAGAGAATAAGGAGAGAGGTATTATCTAGCAGTAGAAATATCAACACTGTCACATAGAAGTTTTAACTCACGGTAAGTTTCCTTGTTTTTCTCTTGTTCTTGCTCCTCTCCTTGTCGGAAGATGCGGAGTCCGTAGTCACCGACTTTCAAGACAAAACGACTGTCCACATAGCAAGTCTCAGATGTCAAGTAACCGTGAACACCAATGGCACTGCCGTGTATGTAGTAAAGACCCTAGATGGAATTACAAATAAAAATGACTATTTAACACAAACGTCGAAAGATTTGTAGCAAAATTGATAAACCTATCTTTAAACACTATCAGCTTTACGGATACCCTTCAGAAATTTGCTCTTACATGAGTATAGTGTTGTGTAAGGGCAAGTTGCTGATGCGAAGGCTTCGGGAATCTTGGGGTGCAGCTCCAAAGGGACACAAATAAAAAAAAATTGAGTTTAGTTGGTTATAATTAATTGATCTCCATTCCAAAAGGTGAATGTATTGTAGATTAAAAGGGCATCTAAAAAGGTGAATTAAACCACGTAGAAATTGACAGTAATCACGACATATCCGAGAAGAATACACAGTAGAGTGACGAGGCTTGCAGCTTGGACCTTGTAAGTTTCGTGTTCCTCGTAGATCTATAGCAATTCTGCGGTAGTTAATGCAGTCCCTGATTGGTCAACAGTTGAGACGCGCTTAGGGATATAAATATTAATTGATAAGGTGATAGTATTTGACCAACCAGGACTCTGCCCAGAAGGTGAAATTGACCGCGCCCACAAAGTTGAACTGTGTTAAGCCTTAATTGTGGTTTGAGATGTGAGAGCTTGCACGGTACGCCAAACACGTGATAGGAAATTGACTTCCAGGTGTAAAGCCGCGGTCACACTACAACGAATTCGGATCGGATTCCGATCCGATTTTTGTGAGTTTTTATTAAAATCTTCTCCATTTCGGGTCGGAAAGAACCCAAACTTTGCCAACCTGTGTAATTATATGATTTTTATGGCAGGACTATGAAAATTAAATTTATACGAATTATTTTGTGACGTCACATCGACAGACAGCTTTTATCGGACTACGCTTGTCCGATAAAAGCTTTTTGTCGGTGTGACGTCACGAAAAAACAGTTAACATTTTATTTTCATAGACCTCTGATGCAAATCATATATTTACACAGGTTGGCAAATTTTGGGTTCTTTCCGACCCGAAATTGAGAAGATTTTAATAAAAACTCACAAAAATCGGATCGGAATTAGATCCGAATTCGTTGTAGTGTGACTGCGGCTTTCAATGCGTGACAAACAGGCCTGCGTAGCGTCCTGGCAGTTGAATGAATTGTTCGAGGAATCGGTGATCTTCTTTGGAAAGAGATAGTATGTATTAAATACTATCCAACAATAGGTTAGTCGCTGCCTCGAAGGACATGTTGTTTATGGAACTATTTACTACTTATCCCATTGTGTTGTATTCGGAGCTCTTACACAAAGAACCGTCCCTTCCCCGAAGACGATAACCAAACAAAATGTATTCGGGAGATGAACTGACATTTTTTCTTAAAGGTAAATCGATCCAACCGAAGCGCCACCACACTTTAGCGTCTACTGTGTAAAATGTTTTTTTTTTCATCTGAAATGCCTTAAGATCGCCAGAAATGTCACTTCTTCGTAAATTTACAGAGAAAGGTAATGAAAGATTTCTACGATTCAAGTAGAAGAGGTCTAAACATACCGATAGCTATTCATGTTATTAAGCCATCTCCAGCCCTCGTCTGCTTCAAACTTAGTTCATTTACCCCAACATGCTTCTTTTACTGATTTCAATGTGTTTGCAAGTCTAGAAAGCTGAACAAATAATTGATTATAGATGTTTTATCGATATATGTAAATCTGCTCCAAGTTTTATCCATAGACCTGTGCAGGATGATGATTCCAGGATTATACCCTGATAACCTAAAGGCCTTGATTTATATTAACCCACGCTAGAAATGTGACTATGTATTACACAGTCCCTCAGACATTTACTGACCATGCTCTGTATCATAGTGATATCACCGAGGCTTTGATGTATATGAACACATTCTATTCTGTTAATATGTATTTCATGCTTTAAGTCACTGTCTGGCGCTACCCCCGTTATATTCCGAAAGACAGAAACCATCGCAGTCTTCGATTATCATCCAGGGCATGAATGAAGCCCCTTAAAGCCTTTTATAAATTGGCTGAAAATTGCATGATGCTGTAAAGAGAGACGGGATGCTAACATGTTGTATACTTTGTAGGTCAATATTACCAAAAATGTGAATCTCGCGTATGGGCATGAATAAATGATCGTGCCAAAATAAGTAAAGCAAAGGATTAAATACCTGTATCATATCCTGAATGAGAGAATACTTAAACATCCCGTCCAGTTTAATGTCTTCATTGTGTATTAAGTCCTGCAAAAACAAACACGAAAACCACCCACCTGTATGAACACCTTGTAAAACCGCTTGATAGAATTATATCATAAGAGAAAGGAGTGACTAATAAACGTCATCTAATCAGCTCTTGCATTTCTGTCAACGGTTAAAGTAGAAACTTGAAATTATGGTTGTCCCTTCTTTACATGATAAAATTACATGGAATGTTATGCCCCAAGTATAACCCCAGCTCTTTGGCTCGTAGAAGTATTTTATGGTAGTAGAAATTATTCTTACCAAACGAAAAACATCAAATAATATTCACCTTTTTTGATCAGTGTTGTATTGTAAACTTTTCAACTGTCTTCCCCACCATAATATGTCTTGCTTCCGAGATATAAATGCATGGGAGGCATGAAAATTTGATAATGTTCTAATTTCCTATGAGTAAACTTCAATCCTATCTGTTTCAAGGTTAAGACAAAAGAAAAACACACACACACCAAAAAAAAAAAAGTCATTGCTGAGCAATATGAGGAGATGACATCACCTCTGCTTGCTTCAGATTTGCATTAAGGAACAAATGTACTAACGTCATGTGTAAAATGTCTTGAAATCAGGCAAACAAAGTTAACAAAAATTTTACCAGAAATTTTTAATTCAGTTTCTCTTTTTATACCTTCAAGATATTTTTCATTTATCCCTTCCTCCAAATGAGAAACTATTCCTAACACCAGCAACCGTGCCTTTATGTGCAGCCGAATTGTGCCTGTAAAGGTACTGAGAGGCCAACACACAGGATGATCGAAATAATTGTTGACAATTATTAAAACAGATTTGCTCAGATGCAATGTTTTAAGTCTGATTTCAAGAAGAGTTCAGAAAATTTTTAAATATGATATCATGGAAATGAATTCCAATTGTTTTTTGAGCTGCATATGAGTTTCACATATGATTTCACAATTATAAGAAGGCCAAAGGTATTCTGGTCAAGTGGATAAAACTGGCTTCTCCAGCTTATGACGAAACAATTTAAAGAATTTTTATTAGTAACACGTTCCCTGGACAGCACATTAATAATGCGTGAATGCCGCAACTTTAAGAAACAACATATTAAACTGAAATAATAAATGGCAAAACTATTTAAAAATCTTCTCTTTATTGATATTCATCCCCACAGGCCACGCTCCCTACAGAGACTCTTCACTGACGTCACAAATACATGTGACAACAACAAAGTCCACAATATTGATAGGCGATAGGCTTTTGTGTACAAAAGTATCGTTCAAAGCATTAAAGTTTACGAAGAATGTTTTCTTGATGCCGGGAAAAGTTTGCTGCGTAAGAGTCAAAGAAAGTCACACGGACTATTAACGATTTTCAACGTAAAAAAAATCAAAAGTTAGATAGGTTGCATGTAGAAGAAATATTGAACTCTTCAGTCCACGTTGTTACAACTGATAATGTAAAAATCAAATGATGATGTAAAAAGACCAGAAGAGGGTACAAGTTGTATAGATTCCCATCCTGTACAAAAGGAAGGCTTCGGTGGGCTCTAAAGGTTAGTAGGTTGAATTGCAATCCGTCAAATAGCGATCGCTTATGCGATGTAACTTTACAGTATACAACTTAGTAGTACATGTAGGCCTAACGTTACAGCAGGCTTAGCCTTAGAGTTAGATTACAACGTTCTGTACAAGGCCTAGCCTATACCGTATACGGCGGTTCCGTCTCTGTATTCCGACTGCTTGATATTCCAACACATAAACCCAAATACAACTCCTATAACCCTTTGGCCTAACCGGCTAACCCTAATCCTAATACTAACCTATTGTCGGAACATCCCCATAGAGACGTTGGAATCATAGGCGTAGGAAGCTTTTCGAGACGGGGGGGGGGGGGCTGACATGAGGCTAGAATTCAATAGGGGGATTTAGCCATCAGGCGACTTAAGACTTCTTTATTTTTCACGGGGGAAAACGGTCTTTTCCCGAAAAACTTTGGCTAAACGAGACTATTGAATTATAGCGGCACTAACTTCGGATCACCGTCCTGGGAGAGGGGTCTAAGGGGAGGGAGTGTCCTCCTCTCCTTTGGAAAATTTTCTGGTATTTTAGGGTCCTCAGATACAATTTGGTGCAACTTTTTTGACAAACTTTAAGGAAAATCACTGCAACTTTTTGACATTTCTTACAGAAGAGACAAATAAGGGGGTTTTTCCCTTGAATCTTGGGGGCAGAAGCATACTTCAGCCCCTCACATTTTTGACGGGGGGGGGGGCTAAAGCTCCCCACCCCCGCTTCCTAAGCCAATGGTTGAAATACCAGAGCTGCAGTCTCCAGCCATAGGTGTAGGAACAGTGGCCTATTTAGGGGTTCATTGGGCCATGCCCCCACCCCTCACTGATGCCGATTTTTTTTACTTCCTAAAGATACGTAAATTTTTTAACACAAATTTCACTGCAAATGGTGGCATACGTGGAACCAGATTTCATGTAAGGACACCTTGTTTTTCGAAAATTTTGAAAGGGAAGTGGGCACCTCATTGGGCCATGGTTCCCCTTCACTGATGCTGATGTTTTTGTTTTATTTCCTAAAAAATACGTCAATTTTTTAACACACATTTTACCTCAAATGTAGCACTGATATGTAGCAGAAGATTGCATGTAAGGACACCCAATGTTTAAAAAATTTCCATAGGGGAGGGGGACACAATAACAGATCAAACATTGCTCTTGGATGTATTAGTGGCATGAGAAAACTGAAAAATTTGCGCACCTTTGACTTTGATGTAGGTTTTTACATGGAATACATCCTGGTCAGTCACAATATTGTAAAACCTTGGCCTAGGCCTTTCCATAAAATCTCACTAGGAAGTGCTCTCCTATATTTACCCCTTCCCCCAGACCTCTCCTGAAACTTTCACTAAATAATGAAAAATCTTAAATGATTAGTTCAACTTGCTTACAACTTTCCATAAAAAGCACCATTTTCCATGTATGCCATCCTGCATTAACGTACTAGTAGTTTTCTCAGAAAGAAGGGGTAGCTAGACCCAACCCAGAATAGACCCACACCCCCTTTCTTACCAGCACAAAAATAAGACACACTAAAATGAGATTTTTTTAAAATAAAATCACTTTTAAAACTGTAAAAATAGCCTTCACCATTCTGCATTTTCGTCACTTTCTATTAGCAACAATTACTCAACATGGAGGCTGTTATCCCCTCCCCCTAGACCTCTTTTCTTGCACCGGGTGACAAACTAAAGGATCCGGCAGACAGTGCCAGCCAGAGTCAACCAATACGAATGATTGTCACAAGAGAACAGAACGCTGCAACTCACTTTTTTATACATTTTGTACGGAAAACTGTGCCCACACAGTGTACATGATATCTGGTACAGGTGACATTTGGCTCCGAAAGGGCGCCCATGAAATAAGTTGGCCAATCTCTCCCACTATAGGGTCTCTACCACGGACTTCTTATATACATGGACAGAGCATATTACACTAACGTCCTATGCGTAAATTGTCTCCACCGTACGTACACGAATAGGCTTACCAATATGGCTGCCTGCTATAGTCTTGTGTGTAAAAGTTTGGACTTGCTCAAGTGGCTCAGTATCGATAAATTGTGTGAAAAACTTGTAATATTTTCGAAAGAATGCAAGCTCAGGCCAAATTCATCAAATAGAATGGAGGACTGTGATATTGTTCTTCCATTCATACTGATACTTTCTCTGCAATGTTGCAGATTCATCATCAAATTGGGCAAATGGTAGTAGCCCGGCGGCCATCTTGGTTAGCCGAAATTTGTTCGAACGGTGGCGACCGTATTGATTGCGCAATCCTCTGTCCATGTATTGAAGTCCGTGGTCTCTACTCACCCCTATTTTACAGCGCCCTCTTGCAGATATATTTCCCTTAAAAAGGTACATTGAAAGACAGCAGAAGAATTAAAGGTCACTTTTTCTCAATTGTCTAGGCCAAATACATAATGCTACCATATTTCTCCTTCATATACTTAAGGCACCCTCACTCTCTGTTGTTCCGCAAGCTCACCCAAAAGAACATATCTACGATAAAAAATATCATGAACCATATTTTATAACATAAAGGTGGGTCATACTGATGGCACAGCTTGTTTGCATAGGTCTATGGCCAATAGAGGGCGCCCTCTAATAAAACCAGATATTTCAAAACTAAAGGACTGAAAATTATATTTTTGAAATGAGCATGTCAGAAAACCCAGGAGTGTTATAATCGTTATTCTGAAGCTGAAGCAAGGTTATTCACCCGTTCCCCATCTCAGGAGAAGAAGGGGATGAAATCGAAGCTACTCACGCTTGATAAAACTGCGTCCTAGAGGTTATCGACCACGCTGATCACAGATCCGAAGTCAGTCATCCCGTCTCTCGGTCGTAAGTGGGATGTGCGGGCCGTCAAAAGGCCCACTTTTAGGGTCAGTGTCCCCAAGAACAGATTTTAGGCATTTCAAAACACCCAGTTTTCATACTAGATGGTCACCAATTAAACTTTAGGAATATGATTTCGATTGCACTTGTTACATGTGGAGTGAAAGTTTTCCCTTCCATATATCACACTTGAGGTTTGTTAGGGTGTGCCCTTCCTTCTAGATACAGGCGCATTCAAAGCTGAAAAACGCTTGTTTGCCGTGTAATGCTAACATTTAATATATCCGACCCGTTCCACATGTTTTCGACCTGCTCTCATAAATCGCCAGCCAAACCCAACCGGGACAGCCTCCCCCAAACGCCTTCCCTATGTTATAGGCCTACCACCTTTCGAGTATGAAGGGGTAAATAAAGGGTTGGTTAGAGAGAGGCACCTTCCCCGGGGGCAAAGCGAAACACGGCCCCAAAATTAGTGTTAGCATATATGGAAAAAATGCGTTTTTTCAACTTAATGCATACAGCGTAGCTAGTAGGAGAAAGAACAGGCTTGTGACTCACAGGAACGGTAGGCCAATGTAGTGCATGACCTTTTGACGGGATAATTCCCTTCCCACTATCATCTCGGAGATAGGAGCCTTCTCCGGAGGTAAGGCGCAACTCGCCCACGTATTAGTGAAACCATAAATGGAAGGGAAAACTTTCACTCCACATTTAACAAGTGCAATCGAAATCATATTCCTAAAGTTTAATTGGTAACCATCTAGTATGAAAACTGGGTGTTTTGAAATGCCTGAAATCTGTTCTTGGGGACACTGACCCTAAAAAGTGGGCCTTTTGACGGCCCGCACATCCCACTACGACCGAGAGACGGGATGACTGATTTCGGATCTGTGGTCAACGTGGTCGGTAACCTCTAGGATGCAATTCTTATCAAGCGTGAGTAGCTTCGATTTCATCCCCTTCTTCCCCTGGGGTGGGGAACGGGTGAGAGGAAATAACCTTCCTTCAGCTTCAGAATAACGATAATAACACTCCTGGGTTTTCTGACATGCTCATTTCAAAAATATAATTTTCAGTCCTTTAGTTTTTGAAATATCTGGTTTTTATTAGAGGGCGCCCTCTATTGGGCCATAGACCTATGCAAATAATCTGTGCCATCAGTATGACCCACCTTTATGTAATGCAATATGTTGCAGTCCTTTCATGATATTTTTATCGTAGATATGTTCTTTTGGGTGAGCTTGCGGAACAACAGAGAGTGAGGGCGCTTTAAGTATATGAAGGAGAAATATGGTAGCATTATGTATTTGGCCATGACAATTGAGAAAAAGTGACCTTTAATTTTTCTGCTGTCTTTCAATGTACTCTTTTAAGGGAAATATACCTGCAAGAGGGCGCTGTAAAATGGGGGTGAGAGCCCCTTACCCTGGGGTATGACTTACGACCATTCTGAATTAACGTATGACTTTTTGGATAAAATTCCACGTTTCCAATTCCATATGAAAACGTCCTTAGATCAGTTTTTACATTATCGGTAAAATTTTTTTACATTATCGGTAGACGAGAGTTTTTACATATCGGTAATTTTTTTTTACATTATCGGTTGATTTTTACATTATCGGTTGTAACACACGTTCCAGATTGCGCAGTGGTGACTTATATCCTGTGAGCGGCTAAAGATACTGGAAGAGGGTATTTTTTCGATGTGATCGTTTCAAAGCATTTTAGCCAACACAGTACATGCAGCCTGCCGAGAGCTGCCGACAGCCGACCCGGGCCCCGGTACAAAATTTCAGTATAGGCCCTCTCTCACCAAAGTAAGTGTGGTGTTCACGAGGAAATAATTCGATATGATATAATATATTTTATGACCAATGTTCCCTGGCCACCCAAATTGCCCCGGGCCCCGGAACATTTGTCCCCCTGTCTCCCCTGTCGGCGGCCCTGAGCCTGCCTAAAAGCCGGCAAACACGTACATTTATAATAGTTTCTATTGAGAAAACTTTGTTTGACAAGAATGAACAAAACAGTTTATGTTTTGACGTGCAGTAGGTTTGACGTCCAAAATGGCTGTGCAGGCAAAACCGATATCTTTATGACGTCACGTGTAGAATCTTTGTAACAACTATACGGAGTTTCATTTAGTTTTGTATGCGGAGTCCCCAAAAGTTAGTCATGAAACAGTTTAATGGTATACAGCAAATCAATAGGTTCAAATCTTCTACTATCTTAACGATAACATCTGAAAATTTTTCCTCGTCGCCTAATTACAGATATATTTGAGGGCTTCAATGTGTTTTGATAGGTGTAAAGAAATACCTGTCTTATTCCATGCATTGCGTACTGAACATAGGTGTGAGAGGCGGAGATTGATGGCGATAAATTGTGATTTCAGAGTAAAGTTTATGTCATGCCAGTAGCGCAAGATAGGAAAAATATCGGGGCAAACAGCCCAATCGTAAAATGTTTCCCATACACCTATGATGTTGAACATTGATACACTTTTGCGAACAGTGGGAAAATGCTGCAATGTATTAAAATGAAGGGGCGACTTTGTTGATTCAAGAAGAGACTTTGTTTTGGACCGAGTTTGCTTGTTCGGGGGAGGTGGGGGACTTTGTAAAGTGAGAGATTCTAACTGGCGACTTTACTAGAGACGACTACGCTTGACTGGGAACTCTTGACTTCTACCGAAACACCAGGGAGCTGTTATCCTAACAGCTCCCTGGAAACACTGCGTTTGTGTGCACCAGTGGCGTAGCCAGGTTTTTTTTGTCAGGAGGGGGGGGGCAAGAGCACCAAGATTTCCCCCAATTAGTGATCTGCTTCCTAATAATCAGTGTTCTCCTCAGGTCCAGATTTTGTCCGGGTGCTTTTCTCTGACCTGGCTGATGTGACTGATCGCGGTCCTGGGGAGGGGTCTAAATTTTTGCTCATATAAGGTGGGCTAGATGCAAAATGGTGCCAAATTTGGTGCTAAATGTAAACTGAATACATCACCAAGAATTTTTATTTTTTTAGGAAGCTTTTTCTTTATCCCTTGCTTGTCTTCAGGTCTTGGTGAATTTTTCTTGAGTCCTACTAGATCAGAATCACAATGGGTGAAGTACAGTAATTAAGTGAACCTTGGTACACCTTTCCCTTCATCAGTTCACCACATTCACCACAATCAGTCCAAATTTTACGAGGACCTGCCCTTGTAGCAGAGTATAGCACTTGACCACTGACCCATTCTAACAAACAGCATATACCACAATGCTGCTGCTTTAATAATTAAGAAACATTGGAAGTATACAGTAAAAGGACAGAGTCCCTTGTCAGAGCAGGGAGTGCTAACAACACTTCCCTGGTCAGAGGTCCAGAGATCCCATGCTGTATAAAACAGAAAGTAAAACATAAGTAGTACAACTATAAGCATGGTGTCATCATTCCATCTCTGGAAACCTTAATGAGGACTGGTTGTGCCAGTGTGGCATACACTTTTAAATAAGTAAAGTGTACTGGTTGAGAAATTGAAAATTTTACCAGATCATGGGCAAATTTCACCATATATTCACTTTCAAAATTTCCCACAAGATTTTTCCAGAGGGGACAACTCGCCCCCCCCGTGCCCCCTGGCTCCGCCACTGGTGTGCACCACACAGTGCACTTTTGAGGCTTAGCCAAGCGAGAACACATTTCAAAGTGAAGTTTGAATCAAAGATTAAGGCTTAGCGCAGCTTTTTCGAACTGTACTGGAGTATGATTCAGCCTTTAGTCACACGGATACCTTTTAACTGTTTTTCTCTCATTCTTTGACATAGATCAAATCAGATTATCATCAATTATAGTTTCAACATCCCCTTTCAAATACAATTTCTGATTTTACAGCATTAAAGACGGGTATAGACCATAATTTATGCAGTATCCGCCTAACGTATAAGTCGGTGGATCTTGTGTAAATAGCATGCATGTCGAATTAATGATTCAGTCCCATCTTAATCCATTTGATTTCATGTTGTTACATAGCTGACTCAAAGCCACTGAGTAAGTCCTAGACGTTTTGCAGAATCTTTCTCGAAGTTCACACTGCTTAGTGGATTTTTTTATGGCTTTTGAAAAATCTGTGAGAAGCTAAATGGATTAACAAGGCTAGCGGTATATATAGAGATGAATAATAAATTTACTTCAAGTGAGAAAACGATTGAACTTTTAAACTTTTCCGCAGGCAGGGAAAATTCTAAGATAAAACTAAAAGTTTTAGAATACTTTTTGCATTTTAGGAAAGAAAAATGAATTTATAATCATCTTTGAGGTAAGAGTGAAGTACGCTCACAGCGGTTGTACTTCTAATGATCTTTCTCTCCAGAGAGATGATATTAAATGGAGATCGATCGAAAACTTCAATTTACGCTGATCCAATTAGATTGACCTCAGAATGGATTCATGGGGATTATTGAACTAAAAAAAAAATTGAATTCCTTTGTCTAACATCTAGGCAACCTCATTCATACCTAAAGCGACCTCAACAAAAAGGATTACTTGAAACAATGCTGGAATATTAAACTAGACAAGGATGTTGTAAATAGCGTCGAATCGCGTCGAAACGCGTCGAAACCCTCAAATTAATTTACATCTTAAGCGACTTGCAAAATTCCCGATCTGCTCTTCGAGTGTAACAGACAACGTGCCCCTCTTGTACTTAGTTCCCAACACCTCTTAAGCCCATTGAATCATCAAGAACAATACATAAAAATGATTATTGTCGGCAACTAATAGGGTTCAAGAAAGAGTTTTCGATGGATCTCCATCTTATATCACCTCCCTGTTCTACCGAGCTAATGCACGCTCATTCCGAATGTTTGCAGTAAGAAATATGTAGCTGGAGGTGTAGTTGGAAGCACACTAAAAAGATAAACTGTTAAAGGGTAGACCAGCTATTCTGCTAGGCAATTTTGATTTTGATTTAAATTTCCTCGAGATAACAAGATAATGGGATCTCTTCCCGTACGAATCTGTCTCTGAAAGAAACGACGCGAATCTTGCTTCAATACCTTTACTTGAACTGGGCCATGGCGTTTGCCATCAAGGTGAAGGGCGGAGATGGCGGGAGAATGGCGAGTCACATCCCCCATAATTTGGTTAGAGACGGACCACCATTCGTCGCCCCACCCCCTCCCCGCCTAATATTTGGTCAACGAACATAATATTTGCTGACTTTGTGCGTGCGATACATAGTGCCCTCCAATCATTTAGTTGAAGGGGGTGGAATAGCAGTGGTATTTTGGCCAAACTGCTGTAGTATTTGTTGGCATTCATGTGTTATTAGACTTTCCGATGACTCAAAGGTCATGAAAAACGTTTTTGCAGCGCGCTTCGCGCAGTTGTCATTTCAGAGTGTATATTCGGTCATCGACAAGAGATTCGTGGATACACTTGTATTTCCTCTCTTTTATTTGGTTGGGAACATATTACTTTGGTTCAATCTCCAACTGTAGTGATATTTGCTAAAATTGATAGTCCCCCTCCAATAATTTGGTTAGAGAGGACGGAGTACCTTTAGCATTAGCCTATGGCAAAAGCCGCATTATTTGCTAATATTTGCGATTAGGTCCACAGGGCATGATGCCAAGTGATATTGTTGAGGGGGACGGAATAATATTCATCCCCTATCAATTTTGTCAACTACTGAAGTATTTAGCCCTATTGACCATAAAAGGCAAATTTTTCAGCGGGCTTCGCTCGCATCTATTGTCACAGCACACATGCATGTCTGATAGTTATTGAGACACTCACAGAAGCGCGCATGCACGTTTTACATTCAACTGCGTATTCAAGAACTTCAAATTAATGCACTTCATTGGGATATCCCCATGCAACCCGGCGAGTTTTCTTCAATAGACGATTTTTTCGGCGCCCATTGACCACACGTGTAGCTTTCTTGTTATTCCAGTGTTTTATCCTTCCTGTCAACCACTCAAATCACACGATTGTTGGATTTAAAGTGGACCTAAAGTCTAGAATTGCAAGAATATATATTTCAGAAATTGGAAAACGAATCTCATTCATCCAACTCCCATTTTTATAGCTTACTCCGTTGCTGAGATATAAAATGTTGAAATTTATTCACTTAATTTGAAATAGATTGCGCAAAAACTTGTGAAGTCCTTCTTGTACAACTCACATTACCAGCTTTTGTTTCCTTTTAAAATTAAGATGTTTATGTGACCTTGAAACAATTACAGTTCCTTTGCATAGCATGTTGCACAGAGAAAGGCTTATATAGCCAAGTCACCCTGTAACAGTAAGACAGTGACCACATTTTGACACAAGGTGCAGTGGCTTTCGAAAAAACAAAGAACAACAAAGACTGTAATTTGAGTAGTACAAGAATGACATCACAAATTATTGCGCAATCTACCATTTTAAATTGATTGAATAAGCTTCACCATTTTATATCTCAGCTCAGGAATGTCCTGTGAAGATGGGAGTTGGACCTTTTGGTTGCATTTTTCAAGCCTTGTGACATATATTTTTGAAATTTTAGACTTTAGGTACACTTTAATACATTGTAAAATTCGGTTGACTTGTGAACGCACACCAAATGTTTTTGAGACTAGGAAAAGGGAAGATCTGTGCTCCTCCAGTTCTCGGCGCCTTTAATGAGCTTATTTCATTACCAGCATAATTTAAACATAGTATGTGTTTACATTGCCGTATACGTTTACGTATACACATACGTCTATCCATACGTCTGCGTATACGTATGCATATACATACACATATAGGTATATATAGGTATATGTATATATGTTTACATAAACGTATAGATCATTTTGAGGTTTCCGATCGAAGTTCCCCCACCCCCTCAATTTCCAAGACAAATCGTCGCCCTCGGAGGCCTGCAGCGGCGTAAGAAGATGTTTGACATTGGAGGGGCCAGACCAGATGCGATTTCTCGAACTTGATACCCCTTCCCACACCAAAAGATTATATTTGCTCAGTACAATTTTTCCGATTTTAATTTAAGCAAAATAAAAATATTCAAAGAAAAAGGAAACAACTACAACATCAACACCATCCATCCGTGGTGTAGCTAAGATTTTTTTTTGTTTGGGAGGCTCTGGAGGGCTGGAGTTCTTGGGGGGGGGGGACTCCCGTTTAGTATCTAAGCCGAGCGCCACCATAGGGTGGTGCGGAGTGTATCAAGAAAATTTGAGATTGAATACAACCCAGATCGCTGGAAATGGCACTTGCCAGGCTTGATAGCAGCCATCAAGATGTGCAATTGTTGTGAAAAAATGTAAAGCTTGATTTGATTTTATTCTAAAACACATTTCTGTGAGGACGGATTAGCTGAGCTGGCCGTACATGAGGTCCGAGGATTGCAAGTTTGAATCCCATTTATTATCTAATGGGAGCGCCACCATAGGTTTGCACGGAGCAAACCGAGAAATTCTGAGATTTTAATACATCCCAGATCGCCGTAAATGGCACTTGCAAGGCTTGATAGCAGCCATCAAGATGTGCACTTGTTGTGAAAATTTTTTAAAGGTTGATTTGAATTTGTTCTAAAACACATTAAGTTTGTCACAATCTATCCGACTTTATTCAAAATTATTCAGAGTGGAGTTCGCCCCATAAATTTCGGTGGATTGATTGGAATGGAGATTTTTCACAGCCAGAGTCTACTAATATTAAGTTGGTGGTACCAAGATTTGCCCGAAGGGGCCACCGACCCGAATCCCCGACAGACCCAATGCCGTCGGGTATAAGTGGGATTTGAAGAAAACCTGTGTACTAGACCATTTCATTGGGTCATATATTGCATAAAATTTGTATATACTAGAGAAGCATAGTTCCGCGTTGATTAAATGTTTTCCCCGGAATCTAAGCTGAAAAAATTTCAAAGCGCGCGAAGCGCGAAAATTTTTGGTAGGTTTTCACAAAAAACATATATAAACATTAAGAACAAAAAAAGGAAGAAAACCTGTAGGGGTTCTAGACTGTATAGGAGATAATATGCATTATATCGAAACTACCTTACCTATGCGATGAAATAGCCAAATATTGCTCCGTGAGTCCCTCACCAACTGACAGTACCGCTTGACACACATAAGAGAACAGTTACTAGGCTTTGCGATATGGGATGAAACTTGCGACCTCTTCGTAAACTGTGTACTTTTCCTACATGTTATTTGGTAAGGTGGAAAGGACTTGCGCTATCTAGCGATGTAGAATGGAACTATTGAAGAAAGTAGAGTAGCTCTTCTGCGCGCGTAGCGCGCCGAAAATTTTGCGTTCTTATTAGAGAAATTGTCCTCTTGCGAGCAAAAACGGGTAAACCGAAACTGTAAACTGTCGCAATATTGGGGGCCAAAATGACATTTGGCCCCCCACCACAAATCATATTGGGGACCATGGCCCCCTTGGCCCCCTGGTTCCTACGCCACTGGTCTACTCTCTACAAACAGCTGGGTAAACCTTTACCCACGTTGGGTGCGTATGCCACCTCATAAACTATTGGGTATTGAAAATTTACACATATGATTATTACTTTTTGATCAACTTTGGGTAATTGGGCCAACACTTTAGGAGGTGGTATATGGACCAACTTTTGTGAACGTTTACTCAGCTGTTTTAAGAGTGAGTCTCGGTCCTCGGCGCATTTCAATATGTAGTGACATACCTTAACCAGGGAAATGATCTGTAACTTTCAAAGCACTAGCGTCACTTAAAGGAGCTGGGTAGCCGCCAAAACAGAATAAATTCTCGGACCCGCCGACTTCGTTACGTCACATGCGGTTACGATTCTTGGTTTATTGATTTGATCCGAAACCGATGAAGCCATCCATATATTGTGTTTAGCACAGTATACAACTCACAACGTACGTACGTGTGTAGTATATTCGCGTTGCGTGTTTCAGTGCGATAAATTTAGCTTAAGAGGAATTAAGATACACGCCTATTTCGCTCGTCATCTGCTGGAGGTTCATGGACAACATTGTCAATTTTGCAGGTAATTGAAACTGTTTTTTTTTTCGATCAATGAGTTCGTTTTTCGTGGTAGACCTAGGCGCTAAGCTTCTCGTCATTTATTTTAGGTCCATGTTGATGAGCTTACATAACGTTATAATTTGTACTGAGTACTTTTTACATGGGCGGCGATCGGGGGAGGGAAAGAGGGACCTGTCCCCCAATACCAGGCGCGGATTCAGAAATTTCGAAAAAGGGGGACTGAAAGCCCCCTTAAATATTCTCCTAGATTAACATTATGCTAATTTTCGCTATTTGTTGTTGTTGATGTGGCGAGGGGGGGGGGCTGAGGCCGGGAAAGCCCCCTCCCTAGAATCCGCGCCTGAATACTGAGAACAAATCGCCGCCTTTGACTTTTTACATCTCTTTGAAGAGATAAAAGACTGCATCACTTGTGAAAACAATGTGCATAAGTTATACGGCAGGTAGATCCAACCCCGCAAATATAATGACATTGTATAAAGTGAACCAAGGTGAAAATGAACTATTGGGAACATCAACGGCAACTTGCTATTGTCAAGCAATGACTTGCCTGATTTAAGATTTTTGAATATCTTTAATTTAGAAATTCATCTGACATTCGTAGTAGTTTTAAAACTGAAATATTACCCTGCAACGGTCTTGTTTAAGACGGTGATCTCTTCGTTGGTAAGATTGACTCCTTCTCGGTCAAAAGTGATGTCAAAAGTTGGTCGAATGATCGGCCTTGTTCTTTGTACAGAAATGGAAAACAAGGGGCTGACATTTCAACAGGGAGGTGTTAGGAAGGAGATACAATGTTCTTTAGACTCTTTGAAGCAATGTTTCGTTTCCGACAGTAATCTTGCTTTTCTTCTCAAAGTTCTTATCTCAATACCTAGATCAACTAGGATTAGTGAGGCATTGTCAAAATGACCTTGAGAACACACACACCTTACGTTGAACTCATAAACCTTGCGTTGCCAGCCGTCATGCAAAAATGTAAAATTTTAAACTTTCGTCGTTATTCGTAACACTAAATATCATTTTATTTAAAGTGGTCCTGACATGAATTTCTTGCCAAATATTTTTGGCGAATTGCAAGTGATATTGATAGAACAAAGAAACGTCATGTGACGTCATAAAAAGAACCCACATGAGACTCGATGCTAGCAATATGTACTATATGTGGGGATTTTGCCTCTCCATTTCATGCGTAAATGCCAAATTTGCGTTGACAACTGAATGTCTCCATGGTCACGACGCACTCACGTAGGCACAGTAGGATACGTACACAATAACACAACACACCAATACGCTTTACGTACTCCTGCACTTGAAAATCTGTGACTAGCCAGGTGAAATGAAACGTAGTACTGTGTATACTGTACTGTACGTTCGTACGTACGTACGTAAGGATATGCACATCATTACAGTGCATTGGTGGTTTCGGTAAACTCTCTGACAGCAAGGCTTTTTCTAAAGAATAAATAAATCACTGCAAAACCGGTGACGGAGTCCGGTGCCGATCGTACCGGTAACGTTTCCAAGCTAATGAAGCTGCCACGGTCGTCTAGCCAGCTGAGGATTTGGCCAAGGACCACTTTAAGTTAAGGCTAACATTAGCACTGCTATCGATCAGAACCGTTACAAATGGAAACGATTCAAAAATGTCTGTGCCAGAAAAAAAGTAATAAACTTGAAATTCAAAAAACCAATTGTCTAAATATCTTGCAAGTGGAAAATAAAAAATCGAAGAAAACATATAGGAACGATATCACTAAATTACATTGCATGCAAAAATTATTTTAAATGAGAATATAAAACGCATTAAGAATATTTTCAGTATTAGCCTCACACTGAGGGTAAACATCTCGTTTGGTATGACGTTTTCATTTCGGAAGTACGCCATTACCCAGCTCCTTTAAGGATGCTAAATGCATGGGAGTGGCACCAAAAAGTGCCCTGTTGAAAACACAACCACAGATCACGAAAATCAGTCATTTCTAACCTGATACAGTATCAAGGGGGTGGGGTTACATTTTTTACAAAGTGTGACAAAATATTTTATGCGTCTTAAAGACAACATACTCCTCCCGCCAAAGACTTAAAGAGGCGTGTTGAACATACGTAACTGGCGTGAGACATAATGTTGCTGTTTTTTTTTTTTTTGCGCCGCAGATATCCTTTGGGTGGGTTAACCTTCATGTAAGGTGGTATTCATAGGAGCACTGTAAATCTATAGGTGGAGTCATGGGGTAACCCCTTGCGGATAATGGGAGGATGGAAGCCCTCGGAAGCCCTGGAGTAATGGCAAAATGTTATCCAGTTGGTTGAAACCTTAAGCTGATCTCCAGATGAGATTATGTGCATGCTTATCATTTGTAAGGGTACCGAAATACATCCACTGATGAGAATTGCATACCGACAATGTGTGATTTGTGGAAGCACGGTGTGAAAATTAATACCTTAAAACTGACATACATGTAGGCACGAAAAGTTATTACTGATGTTAGATTGCGACACAATCCCATCTTCTCATACGTAACGAAAAGTTTTGTTCTAGGCCCATTCGTGGAGAAATTAGGAAACCAGTCTTTCTGAACGCCTTTAATTTTCATTGAAGTTTTCCCTTCTTCGTTTTAAGCTACAAGGGTCATTGCATATACAGGATATACAGGATCAAGAACATACATAACACTGCAAACAATGATGAACTTTACTCGATGGATAAATGGAATCGATCGGAGATGTCCTCGAAACAGAGATTTCAGAAAAAGTCTATTCACAAGAACTATTCCGTCTGCAGTTGTCGCATTATCGAAGGGCAGGTATTGTGAAAGTATTTCTATATTCGTAATCATTTTCCACGACAATAAATGCATGCAACTCAGGTTACTGAGACCCTCTTTATTTTCCTAAAAAAGTCTCCCAAAAAGAATGGTCTGGAATTGTAATGCCTGGTAATCGGCTAGAATTCTCAAGTTTTGAGAGTTGACGAATAATATCTTACATGAAAACAATTACAAGATGTCCATCATTTACTAGCGTAGCTATAAAGGGGCGGAGGGTTTTTTTTTTTGCCAGGTATAGGCTTTTTTAGAGTAGTCACTTATGGTCTACTGCAATGAAAAACTAGATTTTTCCCATGCAGGGCATGACAAAGCCGACACCCACCCGAGCGGCATAACTCTAGTAGGCTACGCCACTGTCATCAGTCACCTGGACACCCTACCCTACCAACTGGAATAGCTTACATATCTTATGTGATCATTCTATATATTATGTTCAACTGTCAATTCGCGCCTATACTTATGTTTAATTTCCCTTCAATGAGAAACTGGTTTGATAATTTCACTGTGTATCATAGAATATTAAAAATATTCTTGTACAGCCGGCATATGGGCACAATAAAGATAGTAAAACTTTCATTGTTTATTTTACAAATGTACAGAAAATAAGAATAAGCGTACTTACTTCAAGACAGCCTTTTGAACAGTGCTCTTGAATTACTGCAATGTGAGGGGCGTCTACGCAGGCTCCCACAAATCTTACAACGTTTCCGTGTTCTATCAGCCTCATCTACAAAGCAAATGTAAAAGATATAGGTCAGAAATATCTGAGTATATCCCCAAGCTAACAATTGAAGCATTTACATTATCCTTGACTCACTTGTTGAACCAAAACTTTGTATACCACTACTATTGTAATCGGCTCGTCTTTGACAGTTTTGCATCTATGTGTCTTAAGGTGTTGTTCCCTGTGTGAACTAGTCAGACCTTAACTACCTTAACAACCACTGATATGAAATGCATGTGGACAATACCAAGACACCAAGATAAACATTATGAAAAGGCCTTTAACCCCCCCCCCCCCCCATTGAATGCCAAGAAACAGAACGAACATTGAGAACATTCTTTAAGCCAGGGTTCTCCGGTGTTTGGGGGAAGAAAGACACTTTGACCTAAGCTTATATGTTTTTTTAGTAATTATTAAAAGACTCATAGCTTATACCCTCATCTGTGATCCTGAAACACTTTTACCTCACTAGCTCAGTAGTTGCAAATGGATACTAAATATGCTACGTTCGGTTATATTTTTCTTTTCGATAAATGTAATGCTATGTTTATGGTCATATTTTAGTTTCGATAAAAGTGACAATTATAATATCCTTACAATTTTAGGTTTGAGGTAATCCCTTGTAATGCATGGCACTGACCTTTTGTCTTATAGTTTAAGTCTTTAGCTAAGTATACACATAAATTAAGTTAGCTTTGGCAGCAATCTAATATAAACTTTGGCTTTCGATTTTTTGCATGTAATAAAAAGTCAGGTAAAAGCCCACAACATAAGCAATTTCAATTCAACCACTCTATTTTATTAAAAAAAAATGAGTGGTTTTGCCTCATATCAAAGCCTGTGGGAATTGCACCATGCGCAAATCAACTCTGCATAAACATATTACACACTTCTGGAAATGCGACCTACTCCTAAAATTATTTAAGCCAGAACGTCCGTTCTATGATTCCTTGCCGAAAAAGCAGTTCTTGTCAAGTTTTTTTTAATTCTGTATGGACGGGCAGTGCAGGGGGGGGGGGGGGTTGCCACATTGTGTTGGGTATTGCCGTGCTGTGTGAAGCAGTGCAGGGTGTCTATCATTCCTATCTTGAAATATCCCAGGCCCGGATCCAAACGGGGCTTTCTGGCTCCAATCCCCCCACTTCGGTGCTACTTTCTTTTTCAGACGGCCCAAACTGCTGTACAATATGTATGTTTATTTTGATTGTCAGATGCCAGGAAATACCATTTAAGTGTCTAAATTTCAAGTCTTTTTTTCGGACACCCTCATAGAGGCTTTGTACATTTGACGCTCGTAGCGGAGAACTTTGCCCACATAGAATTAGCATCCCCTTTTTATGAAATCCTGGATCTGCCCCTGTATTCTGTAAACAACTTTTGTTGCCCTTCGCCCTCTGGTGACCTCAAAATGACCTCTGACCTCTACCGAAAAATAAGAGCCTTCCTATTAAAATAAAGTATCTATATCCTAAGGATAGTAAGTAACCGAAGACAAAAAAGTTTTTTTTTTTAAAGGAAAAACTTCACTTCCGTTCAAAATCACTATTTACACTAAAATTAAAAGTAGTATTGGCCAAATGAAAACATACTTAAAAAAATCCACAAATCCAAATTCTCATGCATTTCGGACAATAAAGTACATTGGTTCTGTATAAAACAATCTTTTGTGACTAAATCAATAATCAAACCATTAATAATAAATTAAAGTGACGCTTTTGTTGAAATTAGAAATTGCAAAATTTACATAATTATAATAGAGCTGAAGAATAAGTGTTTTGAATTGGATTCGAACCCTGGCTGCCTTCATCAAAAACAGAGCGATTCCCACTGCACCATCAACACACACTCATAGGTTGAAGGGTATTTCTTATTATCTTATAGTCGGAGTATCCTTCACACATGTTTACAATTAGGAAATTAAAATTAGGACTACTAATTAATGTAACTAATTAGCTGTTCTCTATAATTTTATCTTTGGAATGGTACAACAAATCATCCCTGTCTTTTCGATGGTCACGAAACGACACAATTTGGAGGTAGGACCCACTGTCTATTCAGTTTGCGAGGTTTTCATACTTTCACCTCTGGTGACATCAAATGACCTTTGACTTCCAACAAAACCCAAACGTTTCGATTTCTTAGGATGACAGACCTTCGCTCTCTTAAGATGACAAAACTGCGTATCAAGTATGAAAAGTTTCTATAACTGCCTGTTTTGAAATATCGTATTTATATGGTTTTCGGTCTTCGACCTCTGGTGGCCTCAAATAACCTCTGCCTTCCACCGAAATAATTGGGTTCTTTTACTTTATATGAATATTTATGTACTAGGTAAAAGTGTTCAATAGTCCGGTATTGAGATGCTGCTTAATGCAATTTTCAGTTTCCATATTTCCCCTCCCCGGCGACCTCAGATAACCTTTGACCCCTACCAAAAACTATAGGGATTATGTTCTCACTGTAACGTATTTACATGTCAAGTGTGAAAAGCTTTTATACTTCCTACCCTGAGATATCATGTCTACAGGGTTTTCGGTTTTCTACCTCTAGTGACCTCACATGACATGACCTCTGACCTCCACTAAAAGCAATAGGGACCTTTCTCTTAATACGGTAAATCCACATACCAAGTTTAAAAAGTATCCATAATTGCTATCTTGAATTCTACCACCACTAGCCATCCGTTATTGAGAATCCTGCATTCTGATTAGTTAAAACACTGACCTGTTATACCGCAACATACGTTCAGTAAAGGTTAACACTACTAAAAATAAAGTTTTTTACACATTTTCGGCGGTAGAATAGGAATAAACCACATTTGTCGACTATTATTGTCTCATAAACCGTCTCGACTCCAAATTTGCAAAATAACAGATACGGCTTCGCCTCGTCCGTTATTTTGTCAAATTTGGAGTCTCGACGGTTTATTCACCAATAATAGTCCTCCAAATGCGATTTATTCCTAAAATATCGTGTTTACAAGCCAAGCTTCAGAAGTACACACACCCATACACACACACATACACACACACAAGCACATACACTAGCGCTTGATTGCATAGATTCCTTTCTTCTTCGGTAAAGAAAAAAAAAAATTATGAAAGTGTACGTACGATCAAAACGCTATATGTCATCAATCAGCACATTGGCAAGTACTGTATCACAACTAAGAGCCAATTAAAGCAAAGGCGAAAGTTGTGAGAGCAAGGGACCTGGGAAAGTACACTTGATAAAAATAATATGAGAAAATTTTCCAATAACCTGAGAACCATTTTATGATTTCACACATTTTTTATGTTGTCTGTGATCGTATTTTTATTCGCATGCAAATCGATTCGTAGCTTGTACCGTAACTATATGATAATGTTAGTGCGATGATTAGAAACTGAAACTTCTACCTATAAAATTTTCCCCATGGCCAGAGTTCCAGTTTTGAATTAGTCTTTCGCCTATCAGTGCCTGTTTGTCGATTCCTACTTCCGTGATAGCTCTCATAATGAACAATATCCACATGTCTGACTATCAGTACGGAGACAAGACGTCTCCTATCTCCGGAGACAGTCTCTGATTCCCATGTTTCACTCCCGATAAACCATGTGTTCCCAGAAGTGTCCCACATTGAACAAATAACCCATTTATAAGTAATGTACCTACATTTATACTCACAAAAGACAAACGTTATGGAAAATATTCACCTTAAAACTGAAAAAGGTATACCCTTAAAAGTTTTGCACCTGGAAACCTCAAGAAACACAACAAGCTATAAAACAGAATGTATGGCACCTCTACACTCCGTTCCCCTAGATTTTTGCAGGAGAAAAAGCTGGTCACCTTAACAATCAGTATTCTTCCGAAGTATATCAATTTTTGCATGAATACATAATACACGTTTGCTGTTTTTACTAAACATGAAAGTGAACTAGCAAGTACCGTATCACACGAAAGGAAAACACCGCATGCACACTTACCTCCATAATTAGCCAACATCATATACTACGTTTAAGTACAAACTTACGTTTCTTAACTCAAGAAGGACATCACGTGTCAAGTCAATCTTCGCTTTTTTGATATTTTTCACCTGTACGAGCTTCCCCTACGAGGAACAGATCAAAATAACATTATTGTTTAACTTTTAATTGGTTTGGGTAATTCATCTGTTCTTCCTACAGGACATATAAGCCTATTCTTTATTGACTGGTCACCAGATAACTAATTCCATGACGAAGGTGACCCGAAGGAAGAGATCGGCTCCAGAGGACATTCTAACTAATTCATCATCATCGTCATCGTCATCGTCATGATGCACGTTTAGTAACTGGAGGAACAATTGTTCCACATTCCACACTAACTTCTCTGAATGCACTGAAGCTACTGTGTTATGCATTACGGGGCTTCTAAAGCCCAGGAGTAATACAACACAAGAGAGAGAGAATAGCCGTCTAACCACGATCTATTCTCTTCCCTGGCAAAAGTACAACTGAAGCTGGCAGGTGTACATTTCTTCATATAAGTACTTCGTGAGTGTGATAGGAAGTAGAATTCATCATCATCGTCATCGTCATCGTCATGATGCACGTTTAGTAATTGGATAGCTCAGAATAATACTGGCATGTGGAGGCGGGCTGGTGCCCATATAATTGGATGTAAATTTAACCTTGGTTTACTTTTACTATTTTATTCATTTATCTATTACAATCAGTGTACACGAAAAAAATAAAAGACGTGTAAGAAAGCTATAAAATACCAAAAGTAATACAAGTAATAAAATAATGTACACGTTTTGAATGTTAACAGTAAGTACGATTCGTAAAAGGTTCATACACACACAATTAACAAAACATCGATTTAAATAAGATTAAAAGTTCTAAAAATTCGAAATGATGATATTGATATTAACAAGTATTTACAAAAAGGAGCACAAACAACTATCTTATATCAAAATGAATATGTCAAGAGACTGAAAAAGTTTCTAATTTTAACATATAGATTTCGTTACGAAGATTTGCAATAGGTTAACGTTTAAAAATGTTCAAGTTCAATTTTCTAAACGATCGAGACAGGATGAATAATGCATCACATTACATGAAAGAATTCTACTGTAGTTGAACTCCACTTTCTCATGATGCTCGTATTTCTGATATTACTGACAAACTTGGTCAAAACATTGTGGTTTCCATCATTCTTCGTTTCGTTAATCATTCTAAAGAATGCATTCCCGGTTGCATCCAGTACTGCCGTACATACAATTTCAGTGGGTTGTGGAAGGGCTGATTTTAAGACCGACTACATCTTCGAGGCCGGCTGTCACTGGCGTGGTGAAGTATACGTGGTTTTGTTGGATAGTTAAATCTGCACCATTTTCAGGTATCAGAGGTGAATTGTGAAAGGGAGATAAGTAGACATAGTGAATGGTGCCAAAGACGCCTCCGTGGGTGGTGTACAGAGGCTCCCCTTAAGGCTCCCGGTGGGGTCCGAGGGCAACGCCTTAGTGGGAGATCAAGTAGCTGTGGGCCGTATTACACTTTGTGGGCATCAGAATGATCGTGATGTAACCATGTCCCAATGGCATTGGGCCCGGTGAGAGTTAATGTGCAGAATGCAATAGCGGTAATCAAAATTTCACTTTTTCTTTACACTGTCCTAACACGGACTAAAAGTCAGTTGATCGGATGATCAAACAGGCTTATGGGTTTTTAGGATGGATAATGGTAGGGTATGTGTTTAAAGCAACTCCGTAGGAGTGATAATTCAGTCCAAGCTGCCCTACAAGAATCATAATAAGACAAAACAAATCAATGCAAAATTAGTACCCCTTAACAATGAATCGTATGTAAATGATCTAAAGAGGAGGAAGTTTTCGTAAGTTTTCAGAAACAACCACACAAGAGCGTTATTCCTATGCTCTCTGAGGGGAAAACCACCGGACATCTGGGCTAATGATCAGCGGGATTTCTTTATTTGCTAATTTCCACTTGTGTACCACAAAGATTCAACAAACTCTAAAGTGCGTCATAATGAATCTAGATAGAATCGTATTTATTATTGATTTATTTGGGATTTCGCATATTTCATTTATGAGACTTTATCATATTTTTGTTATCTTTGAAATCTACTCCTCTTTCATTTCGCTCTAATCGGACAAGGAGATAAAAGCATTTGATAATCCAGCTACGGCCCTGAAATGATTCTGATCCAATATGCCGACTTCACATTACATTCTGTGAACTCGAGGAAAACTGAAAGTATTTCTTAACAAATGTAATCAGTTTTGAAATATGAGGTATACTGAATTAGTAAAGTGGAGTATTTCTACTGGGTTTGAAGGACATCGGTTGAATTTTTCTTTCTCTTTCACACTGGGACCTTGTGAAGTGTCCTTGTCAAATGCCACTGTAACATAGGCTTAGGAAGATTTTCAAGATAAGGGGGGGGGGGTAGATTAAAGAGCTTATATATGACATTGTGTAAGTGAAGCGCCACCATCGTTTGGCACATACTGTGCCAAGAAAAATTTTGTCCAAAATACCTCACAGACTGCAAGAAATGACACTTCCCGAGTCTTGCAAGTCGTGTCTGAACATTCTGTACTGTATTTATAGAAATTTATGCTTCCGGGGAGAAAATAAAAAATATCATAAAATCACTTTAAAGGAGATAATGGTACCGAATGTCACTCTGTAAGCTTCTATAAAATTTGTGTAATTAAAATAGAGACAGATGTTCGACTAAGGAATGGTGGTCCATGGCAGGTGTGTTAATTTGTAGACCTGAGGGAGAGATTTAAGGAGTGAGTTGTTCCCTCCTCTTTAGGAGATTTTTCAATTCTGGTGATAGATAAATGCAAAATGATGGCATGTACATGGGGAGTTGACAATCAAAATTGGTCTTATCCCCCCCCCCCCCCAAACGATACGGTAGCCTATTGCCATATTTATTAAATTGTCTACAGCAAAAAATATGTTGTTCAGGAAACAAATACAAAAAAAAAAGAATAATGTTATTTCGGTGTTTTATGTAAGGTCAGGAACTGCGACAGAGACTTGAGTTTGATGAGTACAGTGGTGTACGAAGGATAGTAATTGGCACCTGGGGTTAAAATTGAACTAATTATATCAGAGACGCCCCCAGGAGTTGAAGAAATGGGTGCGTCACATTTGATGATGTCATAATCTCACCAAGTTAAACGTAGATTACAGGCGAAAGCCGAGTATACACATACATACCATAGTTTACACCAATGGGGTCCTTCTTTTGTCACCTTTGTGCGGAGGTGACGTCCTGGGCAAGGGCCTACAAAGGAAGGGTTCCCCTCCCTTTGAAAATTTGCGAGGCTTACATGCAAAATGGTGTCATCTTTGGCAAAGTTTCGAACTCCTTATAGTTTACTAAGGGAATTATTCTCATTTCTTGATAGGGTGTAAGAGAGGGTGTGTTGTCGATAAGAAGAGTTAGCAACTCCCCCTGATCCTAAAGAGAAATTTTTATTTATGTAAAGCAGTTTAGATGCATAATGATGATATCTTTGGCAAAGCTTTTGGACTGATAAAATTTTTTATATACCCCATTATTTAGTAATATTTTGGCTGTGGTATGGCACCTCTTCAGGGCTGACACCTGAGACAGGCATATTGCTTCCTGGAAAATCTGGGGTAATAGCAAAGTTCGGACATACACTAGCATGATGCTGTTATGTGATATTCAAATGACACTGCAGCGGAGCACGACAAACACTTCACAAAAATCGACCATTAACTTATTTTGAACGAGAATCCAGACGAACAGCTTCCAATGGGAAATGAGGGAGCTGTGGAGGACTACAAAGTATAACAAAAGGAGTAGTGGACGACTAAGCATGTTCATGATGCTCATTGTCTGTAAATGTATTTATAAGAGGTAAATGACTTTGAATAAGCTTGTGTAAGAAATAATAGGTAGCTTGCAACTTACGGTTTTAAGGTCAAATTCAGCGTGGACGCGCTATTTGCTCTGGAGGACACTGCGCCACACACCACTTTGTTTTAGTATATGACCGAGCGTCCCCGTGTGTTTGTTTGTCCTCCAAAATGTTGCGTAGGCTAAGTGACTTTCGCGTGAAACCTTCCCATACTTCAGATCATGTACTTCAGGCTACAAATGTTAGGCCTACTCATAATGTACGATACCACATTATCCCCCATTGAAGCAAGCCTGATGTTGGAATTGTAACTTAGTTTTCGGAAAATATTTTTGACAATATTATTCCTAGCATTATCTAGTAATGATGGCCATCAAACCATAGCGACTGAGAGATTTTGCATTAGAATTGTTGCAAAATGTAAAAACGGTACCGTTGAACAATGCGAATACATTTGAGGCGGTACTTGAAGAAGAACAATAGAACTTAAGGTAGGCGTGGTAGTTTTGGAAGGGTTCCCAGCAATTTGTTAGTTTGAAAAGGAATTGTGATAGAAAATAATTAACACCATGACACCGATTAAGAATCATCAACCAGTCGAAAGTACACCTCACCTAATCCCCTAAAGAAAGCTATCGCCTAAGTTTAAAATTGTTCGGAAATGCGGGGGGGGGGGGGACCCTAAGCTCTGTCTAATAGAAAAATGAGCCTACATCTCTGTACATTCTGAATAAGTGCTATTTGTATATGTGGAAAAGTGGAGGCAAGGAAAATCTGAGGTGACCCATTCCCTCCCACTCTGTATCATCGTGCCAACACTGTTTAACCACATAGTTAATTGTATACGTAAATTTTCTCGGCAGGGCATTTTTTACTTATTTACATCTTATTACTGTTGAAAATTGGTTTCATCAGTCATTGATTTATAAAAATAATGAAAATGTGATAACTATTATTTAGTTTTAATTCCTTTCAAGATATTTGTTTATATTCCAAGACACTCATGGGCGGCTCTAAGAAATTTTGTTGGGGGGGGGGGCAAACTCAAGTCCGTATTCAGGGAGGTTCGGAAGACCCCCCCCCCCCCAATATTAATGGTCAGCCCCGGATAGTACTAGGAGTATGGTTATTATTATGTATTACAGCGATGCCCCATGTAGTTTTCAAAAGCCCTTCAAAAACCATTTCAGGCAGTCAGTCATGAGCTGACTACTTTAAAAACAAATACAACCATATCAACCGATCGCTACTCCATAGGGGTGGGGTAAGAGGCAGGTGAAATAGGCAAAGCGGTTTGATCCATTGTCACTATAAAATGAGCCCCACCTTTAAATATTTTGTTGTTTCTTTCATTGTGTCACAATATGTTTCGGCTTTGCCAAGAAACCATAAAATGTTGGTTTTCCGGATTGTTTTCTTAAATTTCGAGCACTGAAGACACTTGAAAACGATGAATGCGGATAGCACTATTTTGGATCTCAGTACCGCTCCGAAACGAAATATTTTAAAGTGGGATGGGAATTCCCCTAACTCAGAACGACGTTTTATCCTATATACAAATAGCTAGGCCTCTAGTCAAAAATCTCATTACACTGAGCTTAGATTGACTGTTTGGTGTGTTTATTTTCAATTAATTGAAACGGTATACTTTAGCATAGGGTTGGAGAACCTTTTGCTTATAACAGTCCATTTGACAGTCATAAGACCGCTCGTGGGTCAACGGCGCTGTCACTTTGGACAAGGGAAGGGAAATCTCAAATTCTATGGGAAACACAATACGTTTAGGCTACATGTCCGTTACTTTTTGCAAACAGACACCTATGCTAATTAATCTGGCCAGGTGACACTCCGGCAAAACTGCTTTTAGTCGTGGATGATAATCAACACGGCTATTGGGTTGTGTATCTAATGACCCCGAAAGCTCCGAATTGTCTGCAAAACTATGGGCATTTAACTCCAGCATTACCGTTACAATCTGTAAATGACATTATGATGTCAAAGCTAATTAGATTAAAAAATATCACAGCGTGATCATTTGTTTTGATTACCTTAGCTTGCACTAATGGCAGGTAGATTTGTGATGTCTGAAGTACATGTAGTAGCAAACAAGCAACTAAGAAAACGCGCGCGAAGCGCGCCGAAAAAATGTCGTTTTGAAAGCACTTTATTAATGTTTAACCTTCGCATTGCAATGGAAAGTTATTCACTTCTTTAATTTTAAACCCACTCAAGGAAAAGGGAGAACCTAACCCATCTGTTTTATTTATTTATTTGTCATTTTTTTGGAAAATTGAAGATAATACTTTGCAAACTTTTTGGGGGGGCAAGTGCCCCCCGTGCCCCTATGGCTAGCCGCTAATGAAGACACTAATCCTAACATTATTGAGGGGGCGAAAAATATCTCGGCCCCTTCAGTGAAATTATTGGGGGACCCTGGCCCCCTCGCACTTTCTCGTCCTCGCTTTCTAAGCGTATGTGTAAAATGTCTTCTTTTGGAGTGATTGTGATTACCATAGCCCGTCATTATTCCTTTAAATAATCATTGCTGCTTCGTCTATAAATGGTACTTTTTTTCTTTGTTTTGCATTGTTTGAAATACGCAGTCCTTGAGTATGAGCATCTAACCTGGATAGGAAGTGTACTTTGTTTTTTATGTTACAAGATGCTCCACAGAAAACGCACCTGGAATGTTGCCACTTTTTCAACTTCAGTATTTTCTGTTACACCTCCTGATGTTTCCATCTATGTGCAATGAAGATAAAGGAAGAAAAAGTACAGAATGGCAAAATGTTAGTCCATTATGATAATATATATTCTGTTAAAAGGAATTGTATCCTTGGAATATCGTATTAGCTTTCGTTAATTCTTAGGAACCCAATCACTTTTTCTAAGACATTTTAATGACAAATATGGAAAATCGACGGAACTAAAAGGCTTTTATGCATCAATTGGTAAGATATGAAATGTAGCTAGCTGGTTTTCTTTAAGAATTACGTGTGAAAAGTGAATATTTGGGAGTATTTTCCCATCATTCTGAATTTGATTTTGTCTGGTTTAAAAGCTTACCACAGACACGCTACGAGAAAATGTAGAATGTCGAAATTTTGAAAAGAAGAGGTCGTCCCACTTAACTCTCCAAGTCATTTCCTTGAGTTCTGCGTCTAAAGAGATGCGACTGGAAAACAGAAGTAACATGTGCTACTAAAAAATCCTCATCATTAATTTCAGTTGTTCCTCGATCATCTCTAAATTCTACGTTGACTCTTTACTTTGCAAAATTAAATATTCAAAATAAGTTATTTTATTTTATTTCCGATACATGCATTTCACTCTATAGTAAAAATCTTCAATACTTTTTAATGTTAAATTACTTTGAAATTTTATATTGTCCCACCTACTCAAAGGACAGTTTTAGTTGCTTCAACCTTTTAAAATATGAGTCATATGACATGCACACAATACAAATATCTCCTATTCTATAGTAATCCAGGAGCCATCTTACACTTATTTAATAATTTAATACGAAAATGTCTCTCAAAATTCTAAAATTAAAGGAACCATTCACTAATTTAGCACACAGCAATAATGTACATTTTGAAAATCGTCCTTTGTAAGTCTGATCACTTATTTCAAGGTGTTTGATCAAAAACTTACCGGTAAATATAGAACATAGTTATGCTTGATAAAACAATCATAACAGCAACAGTACTTCCAACAGCGTAAAGAATGCTTGCTAACCCTGAAAGATATCGAATTTCGCAAACATTTTCACAGATATTTTAGTGATGAAAACATGGAAGTCTTGTTAATTTATCACTGTATATGCTGGGATTTAAGTCTAACACTCCAGCTACACATGAGATTGTAATTTATATAACAGCTTCTGTCATGACATACCAACAACAATCTCATGCATTTTACTAACCATGATTTATACCAACTTTGGCTGGACCTTATTTAAAGGGGAAATGCAGTCACCCCAACTTGAAGTAGTGTAGTAGACTGTCCTGTTTCATGATTGGCTCTTTAGAGTCATGTGACAATATTTTTTCTCCTCAAATGTGAAATTTACTAGAAGTAACTGATTGGTTTACCTTGAATATGAAATATTGAAGTCCTAAAATATTATGAAAGATACTTTGAAGAGAAATAAGAAGAAAATTGTGAGATTTAGCTGTTGCTTCAAAATAAGTTTGGGGCGACTGCTCTTGACCTTTAAGAATACAAAGTTCTGTGAAAGACAGTGATGTTTGAATATTGGCAACGCATTTATTAAAAAACCTGGCTTTCGATGAGTGACATTGTTTGAATGATTTTTAATAATAAAGCCTCGTTACTGCACCAACTATCTGCTTCAAACAGCAAGTTACAAATTTCTTACCCCCAGATAACTTTTTAGAACCCTTTTCAGTGCACCTGGGTAGACCCTATACCCAGAAAAAGCTGCCTTTTTAAAAAAAATATAACTTTGTCAATTTTCACTCCTCAGCCTTCATTTAACCACCAAAATAAAGCTTACAAAGAGTTCTGTGCAATGCTACCATTTTTTTGGGGGGGGGGGGGGGTTGTATATTGAAAATTTTTCACAAAACATCGAAAAATAGTTGTTTACATTCAAAAAATGCTCCAAAAATCAAAAATTCTAAAAATGAAATCATAATTTTCATACAATTAGTTCAGGCACTTAGGAAAAGGTCACCCTACTCACTTTTTTTTCTGAATACCTTAGAACCTAAAGAAACACCATGAGAGGTGATTAGATGCTAGGTATAGGGAATTTAGAGATATTTCAAGTAAAAAATTCAAAAATGCGTATTTTCGGTAAATTTTTGCCCAAAATAGCCGACCCCCAAAGAAATTCATTACTCAGCAACGGAAAGTCCGATCTCTTTCATTCAAAGACTAAAATGGCTTTTACAAAATTCGCAATAAAACCATACCAAAAGATATGCATAAATGGCAAGGGTAGGGTGAGTTAGAGAGTTTGAAAGATCCAGACATATGCATTTTTGAAAAATGCGTCAAATTTGGCCCAAAACATGCATTTCTGACCCCAAAATCCCCTTCCAATATCAAAAATTATAACCCACAACACCCCTCCGACTTTTTCACTCACTAAAATGGCCATTCAGAGCTACCTTACAAAGCCATGCAGCTCTATTTATAGATCCAAAGTTGTTTACGTTTCACCGTGCACTGAGCCATAGCGTTCTGTGTGTAGAGGTCACATAAGGTCAGTGTGTGTTAGTTCAGTGTGGGCTGTATACTAAAAGTAAAATGGGCATATCTTCCTCATTTTTGGTCCAATTCCCTCAAATTTGGTATCAAATGAAAGAGAAAAGGATGCCAAACAATCTCCTGCACCATAAATTTCAAAATAATAATGATCTGTATTTTTTTTTATGATTTTCTGTGAAAAAAACCGTATGACGTCATCTAATTTGCATATTTGCATACATAATGAGATAAGTTTACAAAAATAAAATATTCATTCAAATTTCCCATCTTTGCTCTTTACAATGATATATAGGTTCTCACAGAGAATATTCTTCTAAATCAAGCAAAAAAATAAATAAATATATTCCTAAAAAGAGGTGCATTGAAAAGCCTAAAGGCTTTTCAATGCACCTCTTTATATTCAGCATCCATGGTTTGAACTTCTCTTGATCCCCACCAAGAAGCCCCCAACCGCAGTAAGGGAAAAATCCTATCCCTAAAGAAGATTTCGGAAAATATCGGGAAATTGTCTCTTAAAAGTATTTTCTGGAAAAAAGGTTCAGTCTTCCCCCTAAAATATGTATGTCTTAGTCCTGTGTCAGCATATTTGTTAAATAAAGTGTAGAAAAGAGCTGTAAGAGTTCTAGGTAAGGTTCTAGGTCGAAATCCCCCCCAAAAAAAGGAAAAAAAAAAAAACTGGTGGAGACTCCTTGAGCCCGCCTGGCCCGGGAAGCTTGCATGCTTGAGAAGGTTTCTAAAGGTCACCAGTTTTTTTTTCTTTCTTTTTCATTTCATATGTTCAAGTTTGTTTTAGTTGATTGCAAGTCTTTTGATAGTTTAGGTGTTTCCCGTAGACAAGTATGTTTCCCTTAACATAAAGTTTCGTAAAACAGAGATTTGCAATAAATACGCATGTGTTTTGAAGGACATATACTAGTGAGGTCATATAAGCTATCCTTTAGTGGTAAAGCAATGACTTCTCACAAGTTGCACAATAGATTTCAGCATCATAAAACTGCTGTTACGTACTATCAAATATGTACACAACTGAATAGCCACATGGCTGAGGTTGTGGGGATTCCCAATAGGCCTACATGCCTTTCGCCATGACCACAGTTAGGGTATGTTTTTTGTCATTCCGATAACAACGTTTCTTACCATTCGTAATGTCCTGGCAAGCCGGGTTTTCATTGTCGAAACCACAAAATGGACGGTCAGCTGGGGCTTCTGTTCGCCCGGCTGGCCAGGTTGGCGCACGTGTTCCGAAAGGCGTCAACTGTCCAACAGTTTGATTGTACTGAAATATTTCCTGTAGTAGATGCAATCATAGCACGGGGGACATCATTAACGCATCTTTGGTGTATACTCTTTTCACTCATAAGTGCATTTTGAAATTCGAGGTTAGCCCTTACACGATACACAATGAAAGAGGTTGCTATAATTTGACGAAAAAGTCATTAAATCAGACAAAGGTCAATTCCGTGCTCGATAACCTGTGCAAGCCCTTAATTAGAGCTATAGTTTAGCACTTGCTCTGACGTGTTTCCACCTTTTTTCTTCTCAATTGACTAAAATACTGGGCACAATTGAGGAATATGGGCTTTATAAGAATACTCATAAAACCCTTTTACTTATCACAGAAGAGCGCTAGTTTGTCTTGTTTTGTGACTTCTAAAAGAGGAATTTCTCGGTGTAAATTTGCCCAAGTTTTGCAAGGACTAAACTGTGCGAAACGCACGTGAAATTAAGTATCGTTACGTAGATGGTATGCCACAAGGCTGAGGAAGTAGGTGTGACCTCATGAATAATGTCACAACAGTTTTCAGCGAATGAAACACACAATTTCTAGGGTAGGTCGCATTTGAATAGTCTTTTTTTAATTGGAGGAGGACCTGAATATTAGAAAGAAGCAAAGTAATCCTTAAGTTTGTCGAGTAATGAATTGAGTCCCTTTATATGCTGTTTTTTCAGTTGACATTCATATAATCGTTCATTCAGGTATCAGTCTTTTGAAGTCTTCTTTTTGAATTGCTTATGATCAGGGAGGTGTTAGGAAGGAATACTAATATTTATAGACTCTTTGAAGGAATGTCCGTTTCCGATGGTAATCCTTCCTCACCAAAGTATTTATCACAATACAAAGATCTACTTCACGGGTTGTCAAATAAGAATCAAGTCTTAAGTTGAGTTATTAAACTTTTGGTTGCCGGTCGTCCAACGAAATTAACACTTTACATTTTCGAGATTGGTCACAATAAATCCCACTTTTGTTTACTTCAGTAAAGAATCTCCCCAAAAGGTACGTTTTGAGTTTCTTTTTGACGAGGAAATTTTTATAAACTTTAGAGAGATGTTTTAGTCTTGAACAGTGTTTCAGGCAGACGACACAGTCACTAATATTGTTGGAAAGCAAAGAAAGTACATTGTGTGGACGTTTAATGAGGGTCATGTACATGACCATCGTTTAAGGAGTAGACCATCATTAGCACGGTTTAGTCAACAGAGGCTGAAATAACAGGAAACCAGAAAGCCCATAGGCTTAGTGATTCCTTGCTGAGAGGTGATTTGTTGCAATGAGTTTCATCCCTCAAATTTACTCTTCTTGACCACCATTTTTTCACACTTTGACCTCTGCTGACCTCATATGACCTTTTTTAAGGAAATTATTTTCCAGTCATCAACATATTTACACTATGTGCAAAACTTAAATAAGTTAAAAAAATAAAAAGTAAATAAATACAACATAACCCTCAGTTCTGAATATGGCTACCTCATAACGACCTCATATGACCTTTGAACCCTACCAAAAGTGAATAACAAAAATGAAAAATAAAAAAGAACATGCCTTAGGAGGAATTCGTACCCGGACCGTCTGTGTGAGAAACCGAGCTCTAATCCACTACCCCACCAAAGGACTCTTTCAGCGTAAGGTATTTCTAATCATGCTATAGCCACAGCATCCTTTAACGTCGTTCATAATTAGGTAATCTGAATGAGTATTGTTACTATAGCAGTTGTACTTGTGAAAATATATATGTTGTTCTCTATAGCTTTGTCTTTGGAATGGTAGAAAAATTCAGGCCTTATATTCGTTAGTCACGGAACGCAGGACGCAATTTGGAGGTATCACCCACTGTCTATTTCCTTTAAGAGGTTTTCGTAGTTTCACCTCTGATGACCTCATATGACCTTTCACTTCCAACAATCCACAGGGTGCCCTCTCTCTTAAAGTAACGCATCTTTTTACCAAGTATGAAAAGGATCCATTATCCCTGTCTTGAAATATCGTGTTTTATCATGGTTTTCGGTGTTTGACCTTTGATGACCTCAAATGACCTCTGACCTCCACTAGAAACAATATAGTTCTTCCTTTTAAAATGATGAAGTTATACACCAAATATGAATTATTGCTATCTTGAGATATATTGTTTACAAACACTTTTGAAGAATTTCGTATTTTCACTTCCGGTGACCTCAGATAAAATTTGACCTTTACCAAAATGAATAGGGTTGATGTTTTGACTATAATGCATCCACATGCCCAGTATGAAAAGCATCCATTTTTCCTACCTAGAGATCATCGTGTTTACAAGGTTTTGGCTTTTACCTCTGGTGACCTCACATGATCTTTGACCTCCACCAAAAACTATACGGATCTTTCTCTCAATATGATGACTCCATATCCCAGGTATGAAAATAACCTATCATTGCTATCTTGAGATATTGTGTGTACAAGCCAAGCTTCACAAACACACATACCGGTACTCACACATGCACACACACACGCACAAACACACACACAATTTCCCCGTGATAACATAGATTCCCTTTGCCTTCGGCAAGGAATCAAAAAGAGACCTGCCACGGAAATGTTGATACCTGAAAGGGAATTATGGCAATCATTTCCAAGTACATTCTGTCCGCTAGATTTAGTGGACGTGTCTAACTGCTTTTATCTCCCTATAAGGATGCAAGCACACTAGCAACACAGGTTGATAAAACCTTAACTATAGTTGGTGGTCATATTATGACCAATTGTATCTGTGGACATCTCCAGTAAAGTCAATTTGTTACAAAAAGCATCATTCTTGATATTTTGCTGTTCCTGTAACCGGTAACACGGGATATTTGATGAGTAGGAAGTTTGAAAGTAATTTCGCGTCGACAATTGAAGAATATTCATCATTTTCTTCACCTACTAAGGATCTGCTCACAGAATGCACTTGAGATAACCAACCAAAAATATAGTTTTTTGCGAAAAAGCATGATGTTACAATAATGGGCCCACTTACGTAGAAGGTGCCATTCTCAGTATCCGTCATATCCCACACAATGACTTCCGTATCCCTGCCTCCGTTTTCATTTATCGCTACGGTTCCCGTTATACCTTAAATTCAGAGAGAGATCTGTTTGTCAACAACTCGCAAAAATTCAGAAATTACATATTGACGAAAATGTACCGGTACGTGATATTGAAAGTACATCAATTCTTTACTTAAAAGAAGTTATATCTTTTTTAATTTACATACATTTGCTACCGTTAACTATACCATAATTATTTTTGCAACAAAATTAGAAGCATGCTCATTGGATTACTGTGTAACCTTAACATTTAACGGAAAACTCTTTTGATGATAATACATCGACAATTCAATGTTTTACAGAATTATATTGTCATCGGCATTACCTCCGTCCGACCTACAACCTTCGAACTCTATTTTTCTCTTCGGATCTTGCATATTGCAATCTAACATTTACACATGAACAATTTAGATAAAAGGTGGCACAATGTGAATGAACATCCAATTCCTAAAAATGGCAAATACCTTCAAAGGTACGGTTCCACATCTTTGAAACAACTAAATGACCATCTCTTACATCACCTCCTTCTGCCAAAGTTTCATTCACCGCCAGGGAATAAAGGGTTACAGCATCATAAAATGCCTCAATGAAGAAGTTTGTCTATTTCACGGAAAGAAATATAAATCAATTATTACACAGGGAAGTAATCCACTTTTCAAAAAGGACGGAAAATGTAGAAGAAATGACTAGTTTAAGTCTGGGCAAAGTAAGTAAAGGGGAGGAATTTATTTCCGAAGAATAGGTCGCCGCTGTTTACTAGCATCACGCAAATCCAAGATTAAGTATGATAATTGAGAAAACTTCTTTTCAAGTACATCATTCACGTCACGTTTCTACGTTGTCATGCTGGAGAATGATGGGTGGTGTTTTAGAAGGTATAGCCTACACCTTTTCAAGTGAAGTACAGACCTTATGCATATGGTGTAACATAGCAGAAAGTGTTCCCTACTTTGGAAGAAAAGTGTGTATCATTGTAAGTTACACCAACAAATGCAGACACTGCTGATTTGCCAAACTATAGACTTTATGCATTGACGTAATTTTGGAGGAAAACAATGAAGCACACGTGCACTCACGGCGTAGATTTCGCACGAGCGTGTAAGTAGACTTAAGCGCGTATTCCCCGGTCACGGACTTCTCATACATGGACAGAGGATCACGTGACCAATACAGTCGCCACCGTTCGAACAAATTTAGGCTAACCAAGATGGCCGCCGGGCTACTACCATTTGCCCGATTTGACGATGAATCTGCAACATTTCAGACAAAATATACACATGAATGGAAGAACAATAAGACAGTCCTTCATTTTATTTGTTAAATTTGACCTGAGCTTGCATTCTTTCGAAAATATTACAAGTTTCTCACACAATCTGTCGATACTGAGCCACTTGAGCAAGTCCAAACTTTTAAACACAAGGCGATAGCAGGCAGCCATGTTGGTAAACCTACTCAAGTACGTACGACGGCGACAATTTACGCATAGAACGTTAGTTATATATGCCCTGCCCATATATAAGAAGTCCGTGCACCCGGTGCACGAATCTGCTATCTGCATTGGTGTAAGTTGCAATGATACGCGCTTTTCCTCCAAACGAGGGAGCACTTTCAGCTCTGTGACAAAGATATTACAAGCATAGGCTAGATTCCAAACTTAAAATGGCACGTTGACTCCTCATGGAGGCCAGTCACGGACTTCAATACATGGACAGAGGATTACGCAATCACTACGGTCGCCACCGTTCGAACAAATTTAGGCTAACCAAGATGGCCGCCGGGCTACTACCATTTGCCCAATTTGACAATGAATCTGCAACATTTTAGACAAAATATCAGTATGAATGGAAGAACTATATCACAGTCCTCCATTCTATTTGATGAATTTGACCTGAGCTTGCATTCTTTCGAAAATATTACGTTTCTCACACAATTTGTCGATACTGAGTTACTTGAGCAAGTCCAAACTTTTACACACAAGACTATAGCAGGCAGCCATATTGGTAAGCCTATTCGTGTACGTATACGGTGGAGACAATTTACGCATAGGACGATAGTGCAATATGCTCTGTCCATGTATATAAGAAGTCCGTGAGGCCAATATATCGGGGGGGGGGGGTGCTGATCATTGCTCAGTCGTTTTGAAATCAAACAGGCAAATGAATGTCTTACAAAAGTATAAATACTTGTTATTTCGGAATGTTGTTGACTGGAGAAGTACTACGCCTCAATTAATTCCACTTAAACAAGAATAACGTATTTCTTCAACGCGGCATCTACGTTTTTACACTTGAACATGAACGCACAGTGACTGGTTTTGCAAGTTCATGGTCATTCATTGGTCAGTTTCTATGGTATCTTCAAGTGACGCACTTTTATATGCGCGTTCAATTACTTACGCGCTCATAACGTGAAAGCAACTAGCGCGTTTGTTTCCAGAGCGCGCGGAACTGTGCGTCAAATATTCCCGATAATACACAGAGAAATGTAGTCTGCGCGTATAGAACGTTGCACGCACGCTAACCTCTTTTAACAATGAAATTTTCTGTGAAGCGTTCTTATTTTTGTTCGCAGATGACCTAATAGAATGGTGCGCATGTCATATTGACACTTCCGTTCCGATATATGCGTCTCCATGTGGAGTCATTGAGCGTAACAGTGTAGGTATAGGAGTTTGGAATCTATGCTTATAATATCTTTGCTCTGTGACATCATATGCATAAGGTCTACCGTATACGCGCGTAAGTCATTTTGGAGGCAGAACAAATGAAGCACATGTCACGCACGCAGTAGACTTCGCACGCGCGTGTAGCAGACTTAACTTTAGCGTGTATGTCATAGGTTGACATAGCAACTATCTGCATTTGTTGGTGTAACTTGCAAGGATACGCGCTTGCCTCTTGACGAGGGAGCACTTTCTGCTCTGTGACGTTATATGCATAAGTCTCAGAGAAATCCTAAGCTTAGGATTTCTCTAATAAGTCTGTACTGGACGACGAAATTATTCCGCGCCCAACACGTGCAGGTAGTCTTTGAAAACAAAGTATAGGTCAAAGCGTTTATGCTGAAAATTAAAAACAACCACAGCCCTAAACCGTCTCTACAAACCCTAACTTATGTGATGTAACAAGAAGCTATGGGTTCAATAATGCCTTAGATAAGTCTACAGCAGGCGCGGTTTTACAGGGGGGGGGGGCTTTGGGGGCTCAAGTCCCCCCAAAGTTCGCTCAAGCCCCCCAAAATTTTCAGAGGTTGTGTTATGCTATATTTGCGTGTACTGAGAAAAACAAAATTGCCCAATACACTTGTGCACATCTTGGTCCAGTGGATTTAGTTTGTCAAGGGAAACTCGTCTGTGTCTCAAAATCACATATTAGGTTCACGATTTCATACAATGGAAGTTGGGTCAGATAAGTAACATCTATGATAGTATGTACGTACATGTATTTCAAGTTTACGGGTTAATCATCTGTTGGAAGTTCAAAACGAGTCATTTCGTCGCTGATCTCGTCAAGCTATACTAGCAGTCCTTTTAAGTCAAATCTACAGACCGAATCGTTATTGCCATTAATGTGAACAGGTCCAGTTGCTACTATCTCTCAGTAACGTTTGCTACATTCTTCCAAATAAAAAATATATGCCTGCATATACGTTACATCTATGTTATGGTCAGGGGCGGTGCCACTCAGGGGAAAGGGAGGCCTATCCCCTGTAATTTGCAGGAAAAGAGAAAAAGAGTAGGAAAAGAAGACGTAAAAGAAAAGAAAAGAGGAGGGCGCGGTAGGCCTATATCTGATCCATATAGTTAATTCAGGGCTTCCAAGAGGCCATATTCCGGTTTCTGCCAGCCTTTAGATACGATTTTATAATGCACAAATGGAGCAAGGCAAATTTTCTTAATAGTTCGAGAATATTTCTGAGGACTCCACGCACGTATTTTTGCGTAAAATTTTCCCCGACTAAAGGGCAGTAATGTGTCCAAAAGAGGACTTCAGGAGGTTTGTTGATACATACCCTTAGACAAAAAACGCTCCTCTTTCACCTAACCAAAATATTAAGAATGTTTTAAACCCATATGATCGGGTCAAAAAATATCCCAAAGACAACACCATTTTTGCATCTAAGCAACCTTCAAATAACCAAAATTTCTCAAAAGGGGAGGGGTCCCCGTACCCTTAGACCTATCCCCTAGAACAGCCCTCTTTTACCCAACCAAAAATTAGAATTCACGAAGTTATGAACATTTTCCAGCCATATATCAGTCAAAAATAACCCTAAGACCCCACCATTTTGCATCTTAACAACCTTAAATTAGCAAAAATTTCTCAAAGGGAGGGGAGCAACCTTTCCCTTAGACCTCTCCCCTAAGAAGGCCCTTTCCCCCAACCAGAAATTAGAATTTACAAAGTTATGAACATTTTCCAGTCATATGGTCAAAAAATTACCCAAGGAACGCACCATTTTGCATCTTAGCAACCTTAAATTAGCAAAAAAATTCTCAAAGGAAGGGGACACCCCTCCCCTTAGACCCCTCCCCACGACGGCGATCACTCAACCTATGTTCCCTATCAAAATAACCTTAATTGCCCCATCCCTGGTTATGGTACTGTTTTTATTATCATTGGTTTCAGCGTGCGCGTGACCGATTTACATATTTGAGAGGAAATTTTATGATTCTTCCGTTTCAAGTCCCCCCACCCCCCCCCCCCCCCCCAAAAAAAAGTCTCGATCTAGAACCGCGCCTGGTCTACAGCCATCTTCTTTGAGTTTAAGGATGTGTTGTTTTTCCTTGTAAAAAATGAAAGCTTTGGCAGACGATTTGTGTACACAGCACACACAGTGCATGTTGCGCGCTCAGTATGTGAGACGCTTAGTATTATATGACTGCAACACAGAAATCCTGATCTTTGGACTTTTGTGGGAGGTACAAGTAAAACGGGGAAAATAATAACAGTCCCGTGAAGAACCCCTGTATCGCACATAAACGGTATGCTCCACACCCACCAACACCAGCACCATTGTCAGTCTTCGATTCACAGGCGATTTGTGAATGTACACGTGCTGCCATCTGCTATGCTTAATCCCCCAACATGGCGGTATTTCGCGTTACCATGGAAACGTTGACGTTGGTGAAAAGTGTACACTCTGCTACTCTTTTTCCCAAAGTAAACTTTTAAACAGTTTTTTTTTTTTGGGGGGGGGGGGGGGGAAGTTGGATACACAAACATGAGTAAGTCATGGTTTTATATCCAGATTGCATGGAACAACAATTATGAAAACCCTGCAGTAATGGAAACGAAATGAACGAAATTTTGCAAGTTTGCAAGGTATATACACACTCACGTCGTTAGGAAACGGTTCCGTATAATTATACTTCTCCAACAGTTGACGTTTCATCTGTGCTCTGTACTTCATGTACTCTTCCCCGGTAGATTGGAAAAGACGAACGGCAAAGAGAGCTTCGTATGCTATCCTAGCTTGTTCATCAAACTCATCTCCCTTCAAACGGTTAAAGTAACATCATTGAATTCTTAACATACATTCTAAGTTACAGCATTAATCTCTGTCTTGAATGTGCTGCGGTGCATTCAAGAGGTCAAACTATTGCAAAATTGTGGTAAAGATTTAGCAGAAAACAGCAATACTAGCACTTCAAGATGGTTCCGTGGATTTATAGGTAAGTTGTAGTTTGATATACTTCACATGACTGCTTCCACTTTGTGTTAATTGGATTTTATTTTACGATCTACCAACAAGACCCTATCTCATAACATTAAACGTAGTCCTATTCACTTATGCTATGGCTCTTTGAGAAACTATTTTGTTAATGATACATCATTATTACAGCATGTCTTAACATTCCAAATTCTCGTCAGATATGTATCTAACCTGAATAATGTGCAGATTTATGTAGTTTCCTCATTACACTATTCCTCCTTTATTTAGGGACTACAAATTAAACCTGTCTATAGGGAAATTCCATTACGTAATAATGATGTGATGGTATTGGCATTTTTAATTAGTCAATATCTGGAAAATCCTAATCAAAGGGGCAGCACAATATTACCTCAGCTCAACGTAAAATCGTCCTTGAGACAATTCCAGTGCGGCAAAAGCTCTAACGGCGCCCGATGACAATTTACCTCACAGGTACCCATTTAACCCCTGGGTGGAGAGAGGCAATTGACATAAAGTATCTTGCCCAAGGACACAACTTAATGACCCAGGCGGAAGTGAAACCGGCAATCCTTAGATCACAAGTCGAACACCTTAACCAACAGGCCACCACACTCTCTATTTCTACAACAAGAAACAGTTTATTATTCATTCACAAAACTCTGTACGCCCACAACCCAATATGTACGTTCTCCTACAAATGGGCTATAAATTAACGAGACAAACCGAAAAAAAAAACTTACAGTAAAAGGAATCTGGTGAAAACTGTAATTTCTGTGCTAAAAGTGCACAAAAATATAAAGAACAGTTTTTGGAACAAAATACATGAAATACTGCCACCACAAATAGAACGAACCCTTTATTATGTAAGTCTTTGGATGTAAACATGTCTAACAATAACATAATAACACAATATAAATTACAATGTTTTGCCTGAAAGTGCTTCTCTTATATGTAAATAACCATCTCTTTTAAGTTCGCACTTGTTACTTCCCACAAATCAGGAGGATGACATTGTATTATATCAGCATTCTAACCAGGAATATCTGCAAACTGAGTATTAACAAACATGACTGTATAAGCATCTGTTCTGTAATGTTCTTAAAGAACAATTCATTTATACAGTGTGGACTTTTGTGACCAAAAGCATCTCCTAAAAAGGAAAAAATAACAAATCCGCACAATACTGATAATTGATAAAATCACCCTCATGAGATTTTCTATGAATTCCTCAGAAAACTCGGTTTTATGCTTTCATAGGAGATTACGCAGATAGCATGGCAAATTGCAATGGGGCTTATTCGTAAGGCATCCGTATGAATAATGCAAAGGTATAGGAATAATATTCCTACAACCTTAGTGCGCAGGCTGTGACTGCCTATTTGCATGACATCATAACATTAACCTAACCCTCTTTTAAAAAACCTTTAAATTTGTTGTATTCATTTTCATTATGTATAAATGGAATGATTAGTGTTAGCATATTATTTACATCGTCGCAAAAAGGAGAGACCTATGTAGACATACGTAAGCATCGTATCTATATTTATTTCCTTCCTGTGTACATCAATAGTTACAGTATTTAAGTTGAGAATTTTGCACATAAAAACCCAATCTTCTTATTTATACAGCAATTAAGTGAACTTTTTACGTAAACTAATGCATATTTTTCTTTTTAATGGAAATGGGACACTTTAAATTTGGTAAATTCCGAGGACTAGGTTTTAACCATTACAGACTTCGTCGGCTTGAACCATGGACATTTATACTTTGACCTTGATTTCCGAATCCGCAGCAGTGTAGTGACGTTTGAGGTTAACCTTATGATACTGGCATCCATCTTCAAAACATTTCTAAGGATCGATTTGTATTTCCACTTATGATGTGACTGGAATAGAAGTCAGTCGCTAAATTAGTTATTTGCCGTTTTCTATCATTGAAATATCGGCCAAGTCGTGACGCCCAGTTTCAAGGGGCGGATTTTCTGCTGCTGTGTACATAGTGTCAACAATGACGGTGTGAAATTCAGTACTTTTAAAACTGCACAATTTCTGTAGTTATTTTTCTTTCACATGTACGAAATATAGAGATTGACAATTAAATAGAGCCGACAAGTAGTTATAGGTACCATGACTCTTTCAACAAGGGATAACATTAGCATAGTTTTGTAAAATAATTACCAAAATTATGCCAAACAGCCGTAGATAAATCAGTGATGGAAATTCAAAATGTTTGCTAGACTTTCTTTTTCGCATAGGAAGATCTGGTTAAAAAATTTATTTACCCAGCTGTAAGAAAAACCTTGAAAAATTTTCAGAATGTCTTAAGGCATAAATTTTTTAAAAGCTGTTAGGATGTGTTTCTCCTGTGAGATTCTCTGGAACGACCTTCACTTACGGATTTAGTTTATAAAGTGATCCTAAATAGCACGATACTGACCTTTTGCCAGTTGTGATCTCCAAAAAACTGCTTATTCGGGAATGGTTCTATATCAATGAAAGCAAACTCCCCATTGATGAGACCAAGGCTGTAAGCTGTTACCATAATTTCACGAACATACTCGCCACGGAGAGCAAAGATAATCACTGAAAGTTAAAGGAAACTTGAAAAATTGAGTCACGTTGAACTTGTGACAGACCTGAATGAAGGGAAAGTGGATATGAATAAATCTGATTTCCTATCGTATTAAAGGCAATAGGCAGTCGCCCCAAAATTTTCTTTGAAAAATCAGCAAACTCTTGCAAATCTCCTCTTATTGCATTACAGGCACCTCTGAAGACGTTTTGAACGTAACTAATACAAACAATAGGTAAACCAAGGCGAAATTCTCCTTGAATTCCACAATTTACTAACAAAAATATTGTCACATGATCAAAATAGGCCATTCATGAACTAGAGTGACAGGATACACTCACTCTGTTTGGGGGGACTGCCTACTGCCTTTAAACTCTAAAAAATATCGGTAACGGCAAAGTTAGTTTCTTCGTTAGCAATTCGAAACACAAAACAGTTATCAAGCAAGCTAGTGCAAAGTTTATTGGTGAAAGGTAGGGTCACAAATGGTTCAGAATTTACTTCTCAGAGTAGGGACCGCTATTTCTAATATTCTCTACAAAAAAACTACAAACTCGCCTACACAAACAGGAAGCATTACCAAATTCGCCAGGCCCGCAGATCTGAACATGTTATTTGACCATGATGTTTAGTTTAAGTTGTCGGTATGGCAGTAAAAAGTAAACAATAAGGTCAGGCGTGTGTAACTGCCACTTCACTATTTTATAGATGACCTCAATGGATAAGTTTCTTACTCTTTAACTCACTTAACTCCGTTAACTGATCCCTAAGGCCTAATGTCACGTAACATGGGTGTTCTTGACCGTTCTAACCCAATAAGGTGACTGCAAAAGTGCAAAATGTTTGCCAACCATAAAATTTCCGAAATCGTTGTACAGTTTTTTTTTTTTTTATTTATTTTTTTATTTTTTTCGTTCACTATGACACTGCCCAGTTTCTTCATTGTTCTGATTATAATTTTCTGGCCCAAGAATCCGGGAAATCTCATATAAAAAAATTTTCTTTTAATTTAACCGCAAGACCCCAAGCGTAGATGCATCTTCGGGACTCTTTTGTAGGCTTTACCCTCATAAGTGTCCTCCGTCTTCAAACCCTGGGCCTGGACCCCTCGCCGGTTCTTATCAAATAATGGTTCTTCCAAAGTTTGCAAACCATAGCACCATTTTTCTCAAGTTCTAACCTCTAAACTACAAGAATGATCGGGCTGACCCTTCCCTTTCCCTGGACCCCTAACATATTCTACTCCGCGATGCAAAACACAGGTACGCAATGTGGCCCAGTGGTTAGAAAGTTGCAAACGCCTGACGTAAGTGACTGACTGCTCGAAGTGTTGTAATACTAGGAGAATGGATTATTTATTTTTCGGTAGACAAATTCGACTTTTGCTTCCCCTTGTTACAAGTTTCGTTTGTAGCCCCTTCATCTAAGCACTTGCAACTACAAGATGAAGCATTGTGCACCTTAACAAAAGCTATACATCACGTTTACATATAAGTGTTATCAGGGGCGTAGCCATGTTTTTGGTGTGGGGGCCAAAGTCGACTCATCGTCCCCATTTTTGACGGCAGTTCTGGGGGAAGGGGTATAAGGGGATGTCCCCCCTCCCCTTCTGAAATTTTTTTGCTGTTTCAAAGGGCTTAGATGCAAAATGGTGCTTCTTTTTATACTAGATCCAGTGTTCTCCACAGGTGTTTTTAGAGGGGCTCAGGGGTGGCGCCAGGATTTGCCCGAAGGGGACCAAACTCCCCGACGGGGAGGCCAGCGACCAGAAACCCCGACAGCCCCGATGCCGTGGAGGGGGTGGTGAGAGGGGATTTGAAGAAAACCTGTGTGCTATACCATGCCTTTGCATATATTGCATAAAAGTTATATATATATATATATATATATATATATATATATATATATATATATATATATATATATATATATCTATATATATATACTAGAGGAAAATCGATTTACCGTTTTTATCCGGAATCTAAACTGTGAAATTGCAAAGCGCGCCAAGGGTAAGCCTACACTTAAGAGAATCTGTACTTGCTTAAAACTTATATAGGTCAATTGTTCGGGCAGGTGGGCCCTATCAGACATGACTTACATTTTACTTCCCTCCTCGGGTCACTAGATGTACCTCACAACAGACATAAGAGAACAGTCATTAACTTGTTTTACGGAAATGAGATGACATTGTACTATTAAGCTATAAGTAACGGAACCGAGGAAGAGTGGGCAAAGCGTACCAAAAAGTGGGTTTTATCTCAGAAATGATCCTTTTAAAAGCCAAAATAAGTAAACCGACCATGGGTGGCGACAGAATTTTCCCGAACGGGGCCGGGCCATGCCAGCGACCCCAAGTTCCGACAACCCACTATTTCGAGGGGGTGCATGGTGAGAAGGGGATTTGAAGGAGCCTAACTATACCCTGCCATTGCAGGGCATATTTTGCATAATATCACTTAATACTTCAAGAGCCAAGTTGCGCACTGATATCGTTCTTTTGAATCTGAATCGTGAAACTGCAAAGCGGGCGAAAATTTTTGGTAGGCTTCCACAAAAGACATATGTGATCATTACGAACAAAAAGGAAGAAAGAAAACTGTAGGGGTTGAAGACCGTATCGGGCATAACATACATTGTATAGAAACCACCTGGACTCGCTCACCAACTGACCGTGCAGCATGACACACATTAGAGAACAACAACTAGGCATTGCGATATGGGATGAAATTTACGACCTCTACATAAGCTGTGTACTCTGCCTACATGTTACGTGGTAAGGTGGACAGAACTTGTGCTATCTAGCTATGTGGAATGTAAATATTGAAGAAAATGGAGTGACCCTACAGCGCGCGTAGCGCGCCGAAAATTTTGGGTTCTTATTAGAGAAGTTGTCCTCTTGAGAGCAATAAACAGGTAAACCGTCTGGGCGACTGTCGCCTTCGGGGACTGCATGCTATATCGTATCGCCTAAGACTCCCCGACGAAACTAAAAATTCCCCGACGGGTGGTCATGGCCCACCTGCCCCCTGTACCCACCTGGCGTCACCCCTAGAGGGGCGGCCCGCCCTCCGAATAAAAATGACATTGACAACCAATACGTTTTCGGGATTTATTTATTTTGTTTCAAAATCAGGATTAGGGTTCGAAAAAAGGACGATAGGGTTCAGTCCCCAAGGCATAATCTCTTGAAAAAAGGAGGAAAAATCCGGAACACTGTTTCCAGACGAGATGACATCATTAATATCCAAGGTTTTGATTGACTTTTCGGGAGCCTACTGCCAATGCGTTCTGCATAAAATAAATATGCCATCCGTTCTGCAGCGGATTCCACCGTCATTACTCATCCCCGAGACCTAGATCCCTACCGCTTCCCACTCCGACCCATCAACTTTCCATCCCTCCCTCCTCTCGCCGATTTTTTTTTTTTTTTTTTGCTTTCCTAAATTTTTTCAGCGTCGCCCATTGCGTCCCCAAAATTTCTGTGTGGGGCACTCTGCCCCTCTGGCTAAGCCACTGAGTGTTGTCTTTGAGTCAGTTTATGTCAAGTCTGAAGTCACATGGAGTCACAGAATCTCGTCTTTAACATGTCAAGTCGAACCGAGTCTTTTGTAGTATAAAGGTACTAGTTGCCTCGAGTCCCTACGTGTGAAGAGGCCGAGTCACTTCCAGTCGTCCTGTTATGTAAGTCGGGACACCTCGTGTCTCTGGTTAGCCTGTGTGAGTTGTATCAATTCGGGTCCCTCATCTAATATTTAAATTACTTTAAATTACAATAATAATGATTACGTTGATGATGACGACTACGATGGTGGTTGATAATAAGGCCGAAAAACTCGGTTTGAGTTTGGGTGACCAAACCGCGAAATATTTAAATGCAAAAGCGCTGAAGGCGCAGCAGCAGCTCCAAGCGCTCACCTCACCGTATGCATGGTATCCAGGGCTCCTCTTCAATTAGGAATCCAGGTGGGGTGAAGGGGCACACCCCGGTGAGGGCACATGCAGTGGTGTATCCAGGGGACCAGCACGTCATGGCCCCATTGAAAATGAAGAAAAATAAAAAAGGAGAAAAAGGGGAGGAAAAATGAAAGGAAAAAAGAAAAAGAAGGGCGAGAAAAGAAAGGGAAAGGGGGAGAGAGAAACGAAAAATAAGAAACTGTCCTATATTATATACATATATATGTATATTATATATATATATATAAATATATATATAGCACTGAAATTTAAGATCGTTTGAATCTTCAAAGGCAGTTGCCTTTGAAGATTGACACGATCTTATATTTCAGTGATTTATCAAACTTTTAGATCGTTTTCAACATTTAACAGTATGCTGTGTTCCTAACATTTTTCTTATTGTCGCTTATACATATATATATATATATATATATATATAGGTAAAAAAGAAATAGTAAATGGTGCTAAAAGTTTGTGAAAAATTCCACGACGTTTTGGGTTTAAACCCTTCATCAGGTGGCAAAAATGCAACATGGTTGGAACGTCGTGGAATTTTTCACAAACTGTTAGCATTATTTACTACTTCTTTTTTACCTACCTACTTCAAAAGTGCTACGCAGTACTTTGACCTTATATCTATATATATATATATATATATATATATATATATATATATATATATATAATATATATATATATATATATGTATATATATAGATATATTGTTTCACATTTAGCTGGAGAGTTTTTCGATTTAAGTTGGCATGAAGATATCCATTTTTTTGTACGTCTTGGTTTTCTTTTCTGATTTATGTATTTGGCCAACACACGCCTATCACCATATTGCATATATATATATATATATATATATATATATATATATATATATATATATATATATATATATAATATATATATATATTATATAAATATATATATATATATATATAGTTATATTACACCTTTTTGACTTCTTTGCATGGAGCAGTAGTATCAGTCTGCGCGCACCTGATTGTTTGATGGCAATCGTTTTGTATCATGAAGTACATTAATTTGCTCATGACTGTGGGCAACTAGACATCAAAGCTTTGTTCTTGCCAAGTCCCTTTTTTTAGGATGCATTCGGCAAGGATGAGGTTGCCTAGATATATACCACATAAAGAGGTAAATAACGTAAAATGCAATGATCTCTGATCATAGGATATTCCCCACGCGCTGAAGTAGACATATAGGCGTAGGAAGCTTTTCGAGACTGGGGGGCTGAACCTTGTTTCGGATTACAGTCCTGGGGGAGGAGTCTAAGGGGAGGGGGACACCCCTCCCCTTTGGAAAATTTTGGGGTATTTGAGGGTCCTCATATCAAATTTGGTGCAATATTTTTGACAAACTTTAAGGAAAATTACTGCAAATTTTTGAGATTTCTTACAGAAGAGACAAATAAGGGGGGTTTTGCCCTTGGATCTTGAGGGGCGGAAGCATACTTCAGCCCCCACATTTTGGACTGGGGAAACCCCCGCTTCCTACGCCTATGGAAGTGGATCAAATTGCATTCGCATAAATTAAAAAAGTTTTTTTCGATGTATCTTCAGCTAATACTACCTCCGTGACCTTATTATCGTAAGCTTCATAGTCAAGCTTGTGTAATGTTTGTAAAGGACCTCTCCTCACAGAATGTTTCCTTCCTTAATTTCCATAGCCCTGTACATAAATTGCACCTAACCTGGTTACCTTTTACCACTTTTTACCAGTGGTACAGGCACGGGGGCATGGGGCACGTGCCCCCAGTTGATTTTGAAATGAGCCACAAAGACTTTTAAGCAATAGATTTCTGTAAGGGGTAGGTTGAGGTGTGTGTTTCTGACTGACCGATGAATCTATTTTACTCATTTTTTATCCACAAGTCGTTCTCAAACTATCAACATTCCCGCAAAACCTTCTCAAATTACTACAACTTTTGCGAGCTCGGCCCCCTTACAGCCTCACCACAGGGCTGTGTCTACTGTCAATACCGTCTCAAATATATTCGTATTATTCAATGGTGAGGGTTCTACAATTAGATTTTTCTTGTGCATAGGAGTGATTATGGAGAAGCACAGCATTGCAAGAATCAAAAGTAGTGGAATTCAGGGGAAGACACATTTTATGAAATTGAAAGCTTTATACGAATTACTAGACAGAAGACTCGCCTTCTAATTGGCGGATGCATTTTGCTAGGAATTAAAAGCGTCTCAGTGAAAAGTCTGTACACAACTTTTGTTATGGAAATGATTTCTAATGCAAAATTTCGCATGGTTTGCATGCATTCCTCACGGAGTGTGGTCACAGCACACATTCCATATCTTATAACAATTACTGGGGCAATAATACATTATTCTGAACAAAAGACAATTGTTTCCTGTGTTTAATGTGTTTTTCTTTCAGTCCATTATCATATGTTCTGAGCATTGTCAGTGACAACGATAAGTTACTGTAAATTTTCACAATTACTAGTTGTATAGCTTACAAGTTTTTTAAACTGTTTTACTTATGAAACAAATGCGTATCCATAATTTGTGCATTCTCTCAAAGTTGATTGGACTGAAGAAAAAAAAAGATGGTCATCTTGTCCGCGTACATGTAAAGGGGAGCGATCATAGCAAAAATGAAAAGAGCAAAAACAGATCCTCAAAATTTGCAAAATATTACACCAAATTGCGTCTAAGGACCCTCAAATATTCAAAAATGTTCCAAATGGGAGGGGATACCCCTCTACTTAGATTCCTCACCCAGGACGGCAGTCCGAAGCAACTTTCAGCCCCCCATCCAGTGGAGAACATAGCTTTCTGCGCCTTTGAAACAAGCGCTAAAATCAGAGCTCATTAGGGGCGGATGCTCTACCGCTAGACCAAACACGCGGTCAGCTCATTAGGTAATCTGAAATCTAAATTATTCTCTCACACATGTAATTTATAGTATAAGATTTTCTCACTTGTAAATTTCTAAACATGAGATATCAAAATCTGGAATGTTTTAATGCAACTTAAAATACCCAGGAAGTGCCCTTTCTTGCAATGTAAGAGACATTTTTTGCAAAATGTTCTCGGTACGCTCCGCGCCAACTCATGGTGGCGCTCCGCTTAGATAGTTTCGGGCATATCCCCCCCCCATAAATACAGTCCTGGATACGCCCCTCGGCACATGGAAAATGATCTGGGCTATTCACAAAGTAATTGGCATTGAAATAAAGCAGTAAACTATGTACAAATGCATTGGATATATGCACTAAAAGCACAATTGACCATTTTATTTACGAACTAGCTACCTGGCGTCGGGGTATGGAAGAGAAATGGTGGTAGGGGTTGTAAGGGGCTTGGGGCAATACTCACCCTCAAGCTAGCCTACAGGAGGGTGAATATGAGACTGTTAGCGCTTGAGATGGGTACGGGCGAACTGCGCCATGCAACAGCACTTTGTAAACATTAGGGTATTGTATTAATATTATATTTTACACTGCAAAAACTTTCCACTGCATTAACAGATTAAGATATCCTCTGTTTTAAATTTTTGCGCATTACTATTTTGAAATTTGGAGTGCAAAATGAAGATTTTGCAACTCCCATACTTTGCTTTGGGTCTTAGATTTGCCCTGATAGTAAAAATGATAAGTTTTAGGTTATTGGTAAGACAAGTCATGAGCTTTACTTGGTGACATGATTAAAGTTTATAGACTTCACTAGCGGTAAAAAATTGTGCAACATCGAGTCTTTCGATCTTTACTAATGAACCAATGAAAGACTCTAATGAGTCGAGTCCTTTGAGTTTGGGACTGGGGTTTTCAAAATCGAAACTCCAGTTTGACTTGAGGTAGGTTATTGACTTGAGTTATTTAACACCACTATTACTTACCTCTTGCCTTTTCTGATACTGAGCGCAAAAACTCTTCCCATGAATCCATTTTATCAGGTTCAACTCTTCTAAATGTCACTATTTTGCCGAGGGAAAGAAGCATTTCACCTACGTTAGAACCTATTGTGGCATAAGCTGTGGTTTGAGGTAAGATGATAGTGCATATTTCCCAATTAAATTCATCAAGTATATTTTTAAGTGTCTCTGAGAAAACCGCAAGTCCATACGCCGTCCTAGTCAATGTTGAATACCGTGTTTCATCCACCGTAGTATCAAAGAAAGTGCCGCCAGTTAGGATAGGCAGGTTCCACGTAAACGTCATGTCTGCCACTGGCAAAGTTTGATAACTACAAAAATGACCCACAAACCCATCCACGTTGTGTATATAATGTAACTCAGCAGCATGGACCGTGGCTAGAAGGCGTATTGCTGGACCACAGAAAGTACCTGTTCGACGGGGGATAAACGAAAGAGTGAATCCTCTTAAAGTTCCCTCTGCAAGTCTTTGGTCAACCGTTTGTGTTGCGATTTCGACACTTGTCATAATTCGGTTACCGGCAATTCCAACAGGCAAAAGCAATCCCAAGGTGATGTTTCGATCTCCGGCAGCTACTGCGTGCAAATTTAGCAGCAGGCACACGTGGACAGTTAATAGCATCTTTGAAGCTGTGCTTTACTTTACACACAGTTATCATAAATACTAAGGACTCTTCTACAGTTGCAGATTTAAACGCTTTGAGATTTCTGAGCAATTTATCCATCCGTCTAAAAGAAAAGGTTTCTCGGTATTTCGCCCGTCCAACAACGAAGTTAAACGTCGCTTCATCTAAACTCAAAGTGCCACCATACTTGAAACCTTCCACATCCAATACCAATTAATTTCTGTTGATCTCTACATTGTAAGAAACTAATTGGGCGCTACTGTTTGCAGATGAGACTGGGGACAGATCATAGGTTGATAAAGACGATGAAAATTATAAAAAACTAATTGGTAGCATTTTCAATTAGCTTCTGCCTAGCTAGTCATCATCTGCGGGTTTTTTTCGATGAAATTATCCCTTTCGTAATCAAGTAGTTAATAGGTGGGTGTGTTTACGTTTGCTCTAAATGCTAGCAGTAGGCTAAACTATCGCTGGAGGTCGAGAGCAATCATAGCCATGCTTAAAGAGATCCTCCCTGTCGTCACATTTTTCTTTCTTGTGAGACTTGCGCAGAATATTTTGATAAGAGCTGAATTAACTCAAATCTTAATCGGTGATATGCACTTTCTGATTTCGAGCCGATATCTTCGTTCACATTCAAAGCCTAAAGTAGACTCATGGTTGTCATAGAGATTTGGGGGCTCAACCTTGTTTCGGAAGGCCGTCCGGGGGGTGTAAGGGGAAGGACACCCCTCCCCTTTGGAAAGTTTTTGAATATGTGAGGGTCCTTAGATGCAATTGGTACAACATATTATGTAAATTTTAAGCTAAATAACGGCAAATTGTTTACATTTTTACAGATGATACAAATAAGGAGTTTTTGTCCTTGGATGGAGGGGGCAGAAAACATGCTTCCACCCACCACATTTTTGACTCGGCTGCTAAAGCCACCCGCTCTTCCCCAACGTTTTACGTCTGTAATGGTAGTTAATTTTTGCCAAGTAAGGAGATCTAAAGTGATGAATTGAGGTATCGATGTACACCCTGAAGGGTAACATTATCAGCTGTACTGGAATCAGCATATGATTTGGACATTTGTATGATAATTTCATGTCCGTTTAGATGAATTTAAAATGACTGACATTTGCTTAGGGGTATACCATGAAAGGAACTGGGATCTGCTATCCCACATTCCGGCAGAACTATTCACTGTTTTCGTTTAATAATGTATGAAATTTCGCCCCAAACAGCACCGTCCCTGTTCAGCTCCACAAGTGGAAGTAACGCCGTATGCCTTCGTACATTTGGCTATGAGGGGCATATATGAAAGGAAAAAACTTAATGCCCAGTGGCTAAAAGCTGGGTGTGAATTTTATTCAAACAGGTTTTATTTCTCAGAACTCTTCCAAACTCTCGTTATTAAGTCAAAGTTACGTATTGTTCACTTAGTGAAGTTTACAAAAATTTGAGTGTTAAAATATATACTTCACTGAGGTCAAAGTGGTTTCAACATTAAAACACGGTGAATAATTTTCTAAACCTTGTAGAATTGATAATTTGGTTTCGGTGTTAGTGAAGAAGATGATCAATGGACCCTTTTCCAAATAGCAATTACAAAGGATTGAGGGATAGAGTTTTGGTGTGAGTCGTTTTTGTCAATGGCATTTTATTGTGGCCAAAAACGGCGCACACCAAAATTCTGTCCCACAATCCCGTGTAATGGCTATTTGGAAAAGGGTCTATGGCGATCAGTGGAGGTAAACTCGTTTTCCTACATGGATAAGCTATTTTGTGATAAAATTGAATTTTATTATCCCGGAATGTTTTAGCAGTAGTCCTTTAAATCTTGTTAAGAAACTAATCTGCCTTGAGAAGGTCCAGTTGAGTGTTTTTCCTTTTCATGAAAGTTATAAATGTGAAACAGATTTTCAAGAAAAGACCTTGCTTGTGTTGTTATAATCTTGGGAAAATACTTCCAGGTGATACTAGTAAGCAGCCAATATTCAATCACGTTACCCTTCTAAAAGTATTTTTATGATAAAAAAATGTAAGGGAGTTAATCTCTCATTTCTGCCATGTATCACAAAACAATTTCCTGCAACCAATTACAAACATTAAAAATCATATGAGATTATGGGTTAAGGATGAAAAACGAAGTCATCACTGTCATGGCACGTATTTAGCGAATTTACTTTAATGAATGTCAGATGTGACAAACATGGTATTTGACAAAATAATTAGAAAGTGATAAAAAAAAACTTTGCAGAGAACATGTTATTGGATAGTTTATTGATTTCAATAAAGAGTCTGGTGTGTTGCTGTACAGATTCATTTGCAATAAATTGAGGTTCTTATAGAATTTCCAATATATGATATGAACTGGACACAAAACTTTTCCTCTAGTACTCTTCATAAACCAAACCTACGAAAGGGTAGCCATACAGCACTTAAGCTTAGCGGCATAATAGGTGTGTACCGAGGTCAGAGAATAGACGAGTTGGGAAATTAGATTTTGCTGTACCATTGTACTACCACAGATCAAGGCCACGGATAATTGTGCACGGACGAGAAGGCATTGAGAAAGAATTTTTTTTTTTTGTCTTTCACAATTTACCGTCATACTGCACAACCTTTTCGGTTCATATTAAGGAGATTAAGTTTATAAAGAACTTTTCCTCTAAAGAAAATTTTCTTTGACCCGTGACGGATGTCTAGAGAACCATAGTTTAACACTGGAAAATTGAGCGTGATTACACAAATATCTGTCTTGCACATGCAGTCTCTGTTGTGGTACACTTTCCTTCTAAGCATGCATTGTATCCCGAAGTTTCCCAACTCGTCTATTTGTTAACCTCGGCCCTTATTAGGAAGGAAGGTGATCAAAGTCCGGTAGGGCTACCCTCTCTAGAAACCGAATTATTATAAAAAAAAATTCTCGATCGGTCTCTGTTTAGGATTAAATGTGATCGGCACATACACACAAAATGAGTGTCTTGGTACTGAATGTCCCACTCGGTGAGGTGTGACGAAATTAAGTTGTAGGCCTGTGCAGAATACCCTATTCCCAGTTGGTGGAAACAATTCAGTGGGCCAACTTCAGTATCTCTCGCCGTCTTTGGACCTAAACGCGCTCATTACCCAATGTTTCTCCTGTGCTATAGGCGCAGGAAGCTGTTCTCGACTGGGGGAGGGGTGAACGTTGTTTGAACTGCCATCGTGAGGGAGGGGTCTAAGGGACGGGGATGTTCCCCTCCCATTAGAAATTTTTTTTGAATATTTGAGGGTTCTTAGATGCAATTTGGTGCAACATATTAGACCAATTTCAAGGAAAATTACTGCCATTTTTTATATTTTTCACAATGGGAACATATAAAGGTTTTTCGTCCTTGAATTGAGGGGAGGAAGAAAACATACTTCCGCCCACCACACCACATGGGCATCAATAGCTCAGTGATCAGAGCATCCCCTGGGTAAGCTCGAGGTCGCTGGTTTGAATCCTGCGTAAGGCTAAGTTTTCCATTCGTATATTAATTAATATCCTCTTTCAGTATAAGGCAAGTGTCTATGTTAGAGGTAAAATGGGGCAAGGTCTCTATTAACTCATTCATATAAAGTTGCTTCTTCTCTGATACCTATATATATATATATATATATATATATATATATATATATATATGTATATGTATATATATGTATATATATATATGAGTCAATCCACGCTATATTAAATAGTCGCACAGAGAGACCTTTGTCCATTTTTCCTCTAACATAGGCACTTGCCTTATACTGAAAGAGGATGTTTATTGTGCCTATGTTAGAGGAAAAATGGCCAAAGGTCTCTCTGTGCGACTATTTAATATAGCGTGGATTGACTCATTCATATAAATTCGCTACGTCACTCTACCTACCTATATATATATATATATATATATATACATCTCTATATATATACATCTATATATACACATATTTCCCTAAATGGTCACTTTAGGCGACATATGGGGTGAAAAAATGGTACTTTTAGGCGACATTGACATTATGGGTACATATACGTGTCGCCTAAATGTTTACAACGTTATAACAACCATTCTCTGCATGTTATTTCAAAAGTTTTGAAATATATAAAAGTATCCTAGCGCCCTCTGTTTGGGGTTACTATAGGTAAGTTGCACTAGAATCCCATTATGTATTAATTTACAATTGAAATTTGGGGGTGTATATCATGCATGTAAAAAATTGGTATGTTAGGTAAACAAACCCTTATTGCGCAATACCAATTTATTTCTGTTTTATTTAATAAAACGTTGTGCGTACGTCACACAGGTAATTGGACATATATTCAACTTGAGGGCGTTCCTGAAGATCATTAAGGTATTTGTTTTCTAATTTTTACGTGCATGAATATGCAAATATATTAAATTAACTGGTTGTCGCCCAAAGTGACCATTTTTTACCGTGTCGCCCAAAGTGACCATTTAGCGTTATATATATATATATATATATATATATATATATATATATATATATATATATATATATATATATATAGTCACCAGTTTGGGTACATATATAATTAATTTATATATTTATACATGTTACAATTTCATAACCAGAACCATGAAACAGTGATTGTAATAAACCTTGTCTTGAGCCAAATCAACAAAGGATTACCATTCAATTCGGTTTAAATGGAGATGTCAAGTACTAGAAGGGAAATTAACATAACTATGCTTTATACCTATTGTACCTAAATTACAGCGACAAGGGTTAAAAAGGACACAGAAGACTCAAAAATCATTATTTATCTGCACCTTTTGATGAACGCACTAGCCTAAAACTCTGAGCAGAGATTTTTGCTTTAACGCCATAACTATTTAATTTATACCAGCTCTTTTGTTCGCAAACTTGAGCACTTTGTTAAGTCCTGCCACCTGGACACTTTATTTGTATATATATATATATATATATATATATATATATATATATATATATATATAATGGCCTTAACAAGGACACTTCCTCTTTATCGCATTATTCGGTCGATAGGTAAAGCTTGAATGCCCCCCGTCAAGCTCTATTAGCTAAGTGAGTGGTCATTTCTGAAGAAGATCACAGGATGATTGAAACGTCATTATATTGCAGGCCTATATGTTTTCTATCACTTGTTGGGATAATAGCGTTATATTTGTTTCATCATTTTGTTCAGTTTTCCAACACACAGTATATGTTCTTTCATATAACAATGCTATATATATATATATATATATATATATATATATATATATATATATATATATATATATGCGTTTGTGTGGGTGTCAATCTTACAATTTTATGACCAGAACCAATAAAAAACGTGACTGTAAAGAATCTTCCCTTGAGTCAAATCAACAAAGCATTTCATTCAATCCGGTTTAAATGGAGATAAGCACTCGAAGGGACTGGAAATAGGTAACTAATGCTTGGCCGGAGCTTGACAGCACGTACGTATTGCACGTACAATCCACGTACTGCACGTTCAGCACGTCATTACTGCACGAAGAACCAAATGTGATAAAACAAATGAAATGAAATAAAGCGAACTCTTCGAGTGACCAAAAGCAATTAGCAACACTAATAAATATGTATGGCTATCCTCGATTCACCACCTTAACTGACAGTGACAACCAATGTAGTATGCTCCCTGACGTCGAGGGGTAAGACCAAGGGGTAAAAAGACCAAACGTATACATTTGCCCTGATGATCTCTGTATGTATCTGGAGAGCGCTTCTGGCACAATTTTTGAAGCTACCGGTCCGTCATCTTGACACTCCCAAAATACGGGTCTTCCGTCGAGTCTAAACGACAGTGCGATACTGTGTACAACCAGGCGCGGTTCTACGGAGGGGTGCTTTGGGGGATCAAGCCCCCCCCCAATGATCCGAGGTTGTTTATATCTTTATGCTATATTTGCGTATATTGAAAAATATATTACATATATACATATATGCTGCTTTGTCCCCCCCCCGGCCCCCTCCCCACCTCCAGCCCTAATTTTTCCCCAGGTCACAGGTGGTTGAGTCTTGTTAGCGAAATCCACTGGTATGCCTACTCTTCAATTTAGGCGAGATCTCAATGTGTCATGCAAGGTAGTAATGTGATTTCGTTTCTTGTATACCACGCCACGTACATAGGCTACATCTTGTTTTGACTGCATGTGGTACTAGTCGACAACCACGCTTCGCCCTCTTACCGTACTGTGCGGTACGTAGACACAGTGCAGGAGATTACGTAGCTTACCAAGATGCATTCTTACGTTCGACGCCCTATATATATATATATATATATATATATATAGATAGATAGATAGATAGATAGATAGATAGATAGATAGATAGATAGATAGATAGATAGATAGATAGATAGATAGATAGATAGATAGATAGATAGATAGATAGATAGATAGATAGATAGATAGATAGATAGATAGATAGATAGATAGATAGATAGATAGATAGATAGATAGATAGATAGATAGATAGATAGATAGATAGATAGATAGATAGATAGATAGATAGATAGATAGATAGATAGATAGATAGAGAGATAGAGAGATAGAGAGAGATAGATAGATAGATAGATAGATAGATAGATAGATAGATAGATAGATAGATAGATAGAGAGAGAGAGATAGATAGATAGATAGATAGATAGATAGATAGATAGATAGATAGATAGATAGATAGATAGATAGATAGATAGATAGATAGATAGATAGATAGATAGATAGATAGATAGATAGATAGATAGATAGATAGATAGATAGATAGATAGATAGATAGATAGATAGATAGATAGATAGATAGATAGATAGATAGATAGATAGATAGATAGATAGATAGATAGATAGATAGATAGATAGATAGATAGATAGATAGATAGATAGATAGATAGATAGATAGATAGATAGATAGATAGATAGATAGATAGATAGATAGATAGATAGATAGATAGATAGATAGATAGATAGATAGATAGATAGATAGATAGATAGATAGATAGATAGATAGATAGATAGATAGATAGATAGATAGATAGATAGATAGATAGATAGATAGATAGATAGATAGATAGATAGATAGATAGATAGATAGATAGATAGATAGATAGATAGATAGATAGATATCATCGCCTATATAAATATATAGATATAAATGTATACATGCAAATTCAAAAGAGACACCCACTCACTCACTCGTGGCCAAGTGGTTAGAACATCCGACTTGCAGCCGGACGGTCTAGGGTTCAAATCCTGACCGGGTCATACCAAAGACTTTGAAAATGGAACCTACTGCCTTTGTGCTTGGTGCTCAGCATAAGCAATGGAGTAGGGAAAACAAGCCAGTGAGCCACAACTGGAAAAAAGGCCGTGGTCGTCTCGACTTGAACCAATTGGTTGGAAACTGGGACGTTAAACCTCATCTAACTAACTAACTCAAATGAGACACGATAGTGATTCTCGCTTCGCACGTCGTGATTTACTTCTGTTGAATGAATCATGGCAAACCAAGACCCAGGGCAAATCCAAAAGAGACAGAGAACTCTGCAAGACATGTGGTTGTCTACTGAGAAGAGCAACATTTCTCAGGAATTGGTGAGAAACATGATACATCAGTGGATGAGTCTCAGCGATAAAGCCTAGTCGGGTGTGGAGTTTGCATAACGTAGAAATTTTTGATTGACGATCAGTCAAGTAGCCTATACTCAGGCGCGGATCCAGAAATTTTGAGGGGGGGGGGGGCAAGATGGAAACTCTCATGTGCACCAAAGGTGCACCACGAACGCGAAGTACGAGTTCCTTCGCGTGGGGTCCAGGGGCCCGCGTTAGGGCCCCTGGCGGGGTCCAGGGGGCGAAGCCCCCGAAAGCTTTCGCAATATTGCATTTTAAGAGCACAGAAATCGGCTCCAGTTCTTATGTCAGTGAGATTTTATACCTTTTCATGTTGCATGGAATTTGATGTGTATGGCTCAGTATAAGTTACTATAGATATGTACCTGCAGAAGTTCCGGAGAATCTAAGTTTTCTTAAAACTTACACGCTAACATTATGAGCCCGTGTAGGTAACATGAAATGATTTTTGCCATAATGAGTGTTTTATTTTCGTTTTACGGTATTCGGGTATAGGACGTCACAAGAAACAATTTACATTTAAAAGCATTGCTATGACTAACGGTGTCAATTCCCTTTATATGTGTCTATCAATTAGAAGGTGGATTCAATACCAAGTTTTCAGTTCTCATAAGAAGAGGAGGGTGAAAAAATGAATATCAGTTGCTTTACATCCTTACAATGCTGGCTCCTCTGAAATCACGTTTATGCACACGAATGATTGGCTTATGGTAGAACCCCACCGATGAGTAATGCGAATACGTTTGGGACCTTATTGATAGTAAAAGGAGCAATTCAAGGCTAAAAATGCGCAGATTAAGCGAAAATCAAGAAATATTGAGAAGACTTTGCAGAAATCGTGAAAGATTTCAAATGATTTTTGGTAAAAAGTGATAAAAATAAATCCATCACTCAATAAAAACGTACCTCTCTCCGTAAGCGTAAACAATTGCGCGCGAAGCGGGCCGAAAATTTTCGGTATAGAGCCTTCCGGGCGCTCTGCATTAATTGTACACTTCATGGACTTCTGAAGGGTATACCCTTCAGAAATCTATGACCGATGGTGCCGGGGGGAGTTGGTGATTAGGGGAACCGCAGATAACTGCTAAACCGTGCCTTTTTAGGCAGTGGGATTTTGTATACGCTATATACAAGAGTGGAAGAGCCTTTTCTAATTAGTACATGAGAGTGCAATCCTAGGAAGGGGTTTACCCTCCCCTTTGAGAAATTTTTGTTAATTTTAGGGCCTATATGCAAAATGGTGGTATCTTTGGGTCATTCTAAAGTGATTGTATGTTTAGAAAATGTCCACAACTTAGTGAATTCTAACTTTTGTTCGGGTGAAAAAGGGGAGTAAGAGACGGTTAACATATTGTCTTCAAACCTCCTTAAGTCCCAGGAAAAATCATGGCCGTGGATCCATCTCCAAAAGTGTGTGTGTTGGGGGGGGGGGGACTTTTTCACATTTGTGAATCGCCGTCCTGGTGGCGGGGAAGAAGCAGTTGGTGGTAGCCAGAATTTGCGTCACGGGGAGGCAATAAGTTTTGTGATCTTCGGCATGGGGGAGGGGTCTAAGGGAAATTTTTCCAGAACTGAATGCCCTCAGATGCGATTTGGTGTAACAAAAGTGTACGATTTTTAGGTTATTTTTCTTCTAAAAATTTCGTTTTCCTGGGCATAATTGCAGTCTGTTCCATCATTTTTGAAAAATTGAGGGGGACTTTTTGACGATGTCCCCCTTCCAAAAAAGTGAGAGGGACGCGTCCCCCCGTCCCCCATGATCCACGCCCATGGGAAAATTGTACACGCAATTATACCTGCGTGGAGTCCATAGAAACATTCTTGGACTATAATAAAATTTTTCCTTTACATTTTAAAAGGATATCCAAGGTTGACAGAGAACAGTATAGAGCCTCCCGGGAACTCTAAATTAGTTACAGTATACCAAATAGGGACCAACGGGATTCTCACTACCCGACATCCATATGGGAGGAGATATGATATATCAACTTCTTTTTAGGTATAGCAAGAGGGATGGTGGACAGGCAAAATTCGTTTCAGAAAAGATTTTCGTCATTATTGAACGTCGCGGTAAGATGTTTGGAAAATAAGCAACGGCAATTACGTACTTTCAATCTTTCAAATCATGTGCTAGACTAGATTAGTCAAAGATCCCATAATGATGAGAGCCCTACAGAGAAGGAGATGTAATTTTTAGAAAAATGTTGCATTGGAATAATTTCTTGCGTCATAGCTTTTGTTAACGGTATATAAAATCGGGTGTAAACCCTGTCGTATGCGCGCGAAGCGCGCCCAAATTTTGAATAAAATATTAGTCCATGACAAAACCTGCATTTCAGAACCTGCATCGGACACTGTCACTTTCCCACCAACCTATGCTATTCAGAAACGAATCTTCCGACTGAGAATTCTTAAAAAGCACTTTTGCTGTTTTGTTCCCCCGTGAGTAGTTACCGAAAGCTATTGATAATAAGGACAACTCTGACACAAGGCTTGACGCTAGAGGAGCGTGCGAAAATTTGGAATTTGTCAAGAATTTCCAAAACTTATGATAGTTTGAGAACAGTTTGTGAAAAAAAATGGTTAGAACAAATAAACCAGTCATCAAAAATACATCCCACCCTACACACTCCAGAGAAATCTGTAGCTTAAACGACTTTTGGGACCATTTTAAATATTTTCAAGAATCGATGGGGGAGGGGGACACACGTCACCCATTGCCCACTGTGCCGACGCCTCTGTCTGTCGCTTAAAAGCCTTTTTGAGTTCAGTTTAAAACTTTTCAGACAGTTTCGAAATCGAATAGGGTATGCACGCCGCTACTTTGCCTGCAACAGCTAGTGCCACTGTGCACAATAGTACGTCACCTGATAGCTTGTCTTCTGTATTCATTCTGCAAGGTCTGTATGGCGAAAACTTTGCCTCTCAATCCCTCTAGATTAAAAAAAATTTCACTCTTTAACACAAAATTGTTACTAAATTTCAGTGCAGCTAGCCGAGCCCATACTACAGATGTCACGATGTTTACTCATTTAGATGTTAAGTCAAGGATCATTACTCAGCTATTCACCTATTTTCGAACATTGTAGCGCTCCTTTCGTCGCCAACCACTTTGAAAGATGTATAAAGAGATAAATCCACCGATAGTTCTACCCAACCCCTACAGAAATATATACTTTGAATACGTTCTTAGACACTTTTATTCATTTTTTGCTCTTAATTTTTCTTTCTCCTTTTCTTTTTTCTTTTTTTCTCCTTTCGTTTTTTTTTTTCGTGGCGTGGGGGGGGGGCCCAGGCCCCCCCCCCTCCGGATCCGCGCCTGAATTCTATCCAGTTGGTGAGGTCGGATCTTTCAAACTAAACTCTCAAAGTCCTTCCACCATATTGGAGGTCCTCATCATCTCTTCAACTCCATTATGACTTCTCTGGCTACTACTTGAGCCACGAGGACAAAAAACACAGGGCTCGAAGAACTAAATCGGGATGGTTTAAATGCATACGTACCTGGTGTTAACCATATCATTGTATTCTATTCTTGTCTTCCCTTTAAAGCTATTTCTTTTTTATTACACCAGAAGGAACAGAGAAATACTTTGTTTTTTCCATTTCTTAAGATCTTGTAACTTCTCTGGTTTATATAGAGTTGAGTCGGTAAAGCTGAAAAATCTGGGCGACGTGAAAAAGCAAAGTTGACTCCAACGTGATTCGAACTCGGGACCTCCCTTTTGCTAGTGCGGACGTTCTAACCACTGAGCCATGAAGTCAAGATGGTTTGGCCTTTGTTCAAACCCCATATGAAGCACTCGCAATTCACCTCCTGAGCAGGCGCCTATTTGGGAACAGCACTAGTTCTCCTTTGATGCAAGCCCTGCCAGAGATCAGAAATGATGCAATTCAGCCGAACACAATTGTCAACCCGCCAGCGGATCTCCGAAGAGATGCAGAAACTTGTGACAGCACAAATTTGAGTTGACGGTGATTAAACACTGACGGCAATAGCGATGTATGTAGAGTTGAGTCGGTAAAGCTGAAAAATCTGGGCGAGGTGAAAAAGCAAGGTTGACTCCACCGGGATTCGAACTCGGGACCTCCCACTTGCTAGTGCGGACGCTCTAACCACTGAGCCATAAAGCCAAGATGGTTCGGCCTTTGTTCAAACCCCATATGAAGCACTCGCAATTCACCTCCTGAGCAGGCACCTATTTGGGAACAGCACTAGTTCTCCTTTGATGGAAGCCCTGCCAGAGATCAGAAATGATGCAATTCAGCCGAACGCAATTGTCAACCCGCCAGCGGATCTCCGAAGAGATGCAGAAACGTGTGACAGCACAAAGTTGACGCACAAAGTTCTCTGGTTAATATATATATATATATATATTATATTATATATATATATATATATATATATATATATATATATATATAATATATATATATATATATATATATATATATATATATATATATATATATATATATATATATAGGTCGAAGAGTAATTGGTTAATACATTCGATCTTGAATTGAAACCAATCCTAGATAGAGCGTAGCCCTTATCAAAGAAGGAAAGGTTGAAAGAAAAGCACCAGAGAGGAAAACTAAGCAGCACTGGAACTTGAACTCGTGCGGTCAACGTTCGCGGCCGTGCCTAGAACCACCAGCCAATGCAGCTTCTGATTTCCAGACGAGACAACAGACTTCTTATACCAGCGAGCTCAGTTTCTCTCGCCTTGTTACCATGGTAATCCCTGAAGCGGGAATGAATATTCAATAAGTCGTGATTGGTAGATCGAAGTTGGAATGTGTAGGTCGAAGAGTAATTGGTTAATACATTCGATCTTGAATTGAAACCAATCCTAGATAGAGCGTAGCCCTTATCAAAGAAGGAAAGGTTGAAAGAAAAGCACCAGAGAGGAAAACTAAGCAGCACTGGAACTTGAACTCGTGCGGTCAACGGCTTTCGCGGCCGTGCCTAGAACCACCAGCCAATGCAGCTTCTGATTTCCAGACGAGACAACAGACTTCTTATACCAGCGAGCTCAGTTTATATATATATATATATATATATATATATATATATATATATATATATATATATATAATATATATATATATATATATATATATATTTATATATATATATATATATATATCTATATATTCCTTCAGCTGGCAAACGCAAACAGTATGAACTAAGAACTATTCTTAAGCTTAAAGGGGAATTTTCATCATCCCAGACGGTTGAAATTCTCCCAACTATGCAACTTCTAGCTCCTCTCACAACTGTATGAAGCTGCTTCTTGTGCAGGGCTAAACCTGTTTTATTGCTTAAGGCCATGTCCTGGTGAGCATACAAGGCTATAAAATGTAATAAAAGCAGGGAGGTGTTAAGAAGGAGATACAACGGTCTATAGACTCTTTGAAGTCATGTTAGTTTTCGACGGTAATCTTGCTTTTCTTCTCAAAATTCTTATCTCAATGCCTTAATCAATTACAGGATTAGAGCTGCGTTGCCAAAATACCAATGTGAAGACACACCCCTTAAGTAAACTCGTTAACTTACCATTGCCAGCCGTCATGAAAAAATATAAAATTTTAACCATTCGTCGTTATTCGTCGCACTTAATATCATTTTATTTAAAGTCAGCAGAGAATTTCTTTAAATCTTTCTTTTCAAAGATATTAGATAATGATGGAGAAATTTGCTGTAATGAGAAAAATGTATAGACTTGAACAATGTTCCCAGCAGATGACGTGTTTCAATGGCGGAGGCACAATTGAAATACATTAATTAAATGTTTATTGCCAGTCGTTTTACTGAAAATCTTGTTTAAACTTTGGTCATTGTCGGAAACTAACCTCACTTCAAAGCAGTTACAAACAATGGCCTTTGTCTCAGGATTACTTGGAAAAGAAAGAGGGACATCACCACCTAAAAGGCTTAGTCAACAGAGACTTAACAATAGGAACACAGGGACCTGTCAATCAAATGACAGTGTATGAAAAGGATTAATTCATTTTCAAGTACGTATTGTCTGATAAATTTCTTCGTTGGATCTCCTTCTTAACACCTCCCTGATAAAAGCACTCTCTCTGCCTTGTGTGGAATGTGAGCTACTCTGCATCTTTCAAATTTTCAAACTTTGATGTCAATCAAAGAGCAGTCACCAACTGAGAATTTTGATACCCCCACACTAAAAATATACTTTGGGGTGATGACTGTCTGTCTTTAAGTCACATATAAGAGAGTTAAATAGAGATTTATCGATTTTGAGTAAATACTCCTGGGTACAACAAGTGTAATTTCCATTGTAATCTCATTAGGCCTATTATCTACAGGTGTAGTCTGCTTGTAATCCCTTTCGCTATTTTGTTATCCGTTTTCTACACTAGAACTTTTCAGGCTTGACTCAAGTTTAGCTTCTATCATTTTGTCGTCCGCAACTGACGAAGAGCGAGGCAGCTAGAAATATATTGCTTGTTTCTCCTCTACTGGATGATATGAAGGCGTCACCCTGTTGTCTTTTTTTCGCGTTTATGGGATCCAGTACGCGTACTTCAATATGTATATATATATATATATATATATATATATATATATATACATATAATATATATATATATATAATATATATATATATATATATATATATATATTATATATATATATATATATATAAACAAAAACTAGAAGTTCCTGTAGATCTACCCTGATGCTAAGGGAAGGTTAAAAACAAGACCGGTGATCTCAGGTAGTGGTTCCCCAATTGAAAGGCTCTCCGAATTTGTGGATTTCTTTATCAATCCGGCAATGCAGAACCTTGACTATTATATAAGGGACACCAAACATGTTCTTAATATAATTAGAGAAATCAATGACTCTGGGCTACTCCCCCAAGGCACTCTGATGTTTACCATTGATGTTAAATCAATGTATCCTAGCATGCCAAGATCTCTAGGAGTGGAAGCGGTTAAAAGAGCACTGGAGGGGAGGGAACAAAAATTCCGTCAACAGAAAATATTTTACGTTGCCTTGATATATGTGTTACGGAAAACAATTTTGAGTTTAACGGAAGACATTTTACTCAAATTCACGGGACTTCCAGTGGACCGAAGATGGCCCCGGGATATGCTTGTTTGGGAATGGGCCTATTGGAGGAGGAACTCAAGTCAAAATTAAATCCTAATCAACAACCGTTCAAGTGGTATAGATATATAGACGATATCTGGGGGTTATGGACCCAGGGGGAGGAAGAATTTCTAGTTTTTGTTAATGTCATGAATAGTCTTTAGCCAGGGGTTCTAGAATTTGCATATGAATTAAGTGATTCTGAGGTCTGTTTTCTTGATCTTCGTATCAAATTGGAAGGCGGACTATTGACAACCGATCTGTATGCTAAACCTTCCAATCTTAACCTTTACCTACATTATGATTCGTAGCATACATAGTAATTGTACAAAAAGGGTATTGTTCTTAGTCAGGCGTCAAGGATCAAAATGATTTGCTCTGACCCAGAAAAGACCCAACAACATTTCGAGAAGCTTAGGTCGATTTTTCTAGACAGAGGATACCCCTCCTCTATCATAGACCCAGCTTGCGAAAGGGTTCAAAATTTATCCAGAAAGGACTTTTTGGCTGGCAAAGGAAGGAGAACTCGGAAGCCCGTCAGCCCCCCCCCCTCATTTGTTGTTACTCGTAATCCGAGACTCCCTAACCTTAGATTCATTATAAACAAACATTTTCACATTTTACAGCTTTCCCCTAATCTGATGAATGTCCTTCCCAGTCCCCCTCAGGTTATTTACCGTCAACCAGGAAACCTACAGTCTTAGTCAGGGCAAGATTGGTAGAAAACGTCAGGAGTGTACACAAAGGTTGTTATAAGACCCATTTTAAGAACTGTGTCACTTGTAATGTCCTACAGGAAACTGACAAAGTTTACAGCAATGCTACCAGAGAAAGGTTCCCCATTTTTAGTAATGTAACTGGTACGTCGATAGGGGTGGCTTACTTAGTCAACTGTAAGGACTGTGGGAAACAGTACGTGGGTGAAACGGGAGGTGAATTACGAGTTAGACACGGCGGCCATAGACAAAAAATAAGAAAAGGCAATACTCCGCTGGGCCAACACTTCCAAATCTGTAACAATTTTGAATTAATCGGGCTTCAATCGCTTGCAAACGCTCCCAAACATAAACGGGAGGCCATAGAACTCAGATGGATTTATAGACTTGGTAGCCTTTCTCCGGTGGGCATCAGTGTAAAAGATGTGCGTACGGTGAGATAATCCTCTCTTTCAACTTTTCAACTTTGCTTTGGTTCTTTCTTTTTTTCTTAAATTTTTGGCTTGGGCTAAGTCTTTGTTTGTATTACGGCCTTATTTGGGGCAGCTGTGCTCAGGACTTTTTCAATTATTCGTTCTATAGTGACCAAGGATAGCATATCAATCCGAAACGTCTACTTTTTTATAGCGGTCTTCAGGGTAATTGGGTAGATCTATAGGAACTTCTAGTTTTTGTTATTAAACTTTCTGCATTATGAAGTTTCGTAACAGTCCTCGTACCGTGTTATTCGTCAGTTTCTGTATATATATATATATATATATATATATATATATATATATATATATATTATATATATATATATATATATATATATATATATATATACAAGTGACGTAATGATGGAAGACTGTCCCGTCTGGTATATGAATTAAATTGGGCTATTCTTCCGACAGAGTTCTGATAGCTCAGTTAGTAGAGAGTACTGCACGTTGAGCGGCAGGGTCGGTGGTTCAATTAGCTCGGAACTCAGTTTTCCATCATTTGGTGGTATCGCCTTTCTTAATAAGGCAAAGGTTGCCAATGTTATAGGCATATTCCACAGGTTTCAAAATTATGCGACCGTATCCGCTACCCACCATTCTTCAGTTTCTAAATTTAAAAGTCGCAACGTCACACCAACACTACTATATATACACACACACACATATATATATATATACATATATATATATATATATATATATATATATATATATTCTATAAAGCCAATATGAAAGGAGGCATACAGGACCGATCCAGATCAATTCTAAATTCACGATTGTCTTTAAGGTTATATTTTCATCAAATTAATTGTGTCAATGTATTTAAGAGAAAAACAAATTTTCAAGTTGGAAGTTGCGTATTGAAAGCAAACATTGTATATATTTTTGTAACAGCATATACATCACTTGTCTATTCGGTTCTTATGGTTTGTTAGTTTCTTCACCCTTCGCTAGGCGAACAGGACCACCTTTGTCAGTAGGCTTGTTCTGGTGACACAATGATTTGGCACATTACCACGTACCCCTGAAGGACTTAAAAAGTGTGTTGTGGACATAGCTAACCGTCGGTCTGTGCCACTTGGCCCAGTTCCCTTTTGACTACGAGGTTTTGAAACAAGTACAACGAGCGAATAAACTATCGAAGCGCTAAGGTTTTGTGCATTGCCTTCTAAAAAGATACTATGCCGAAAATAAACATAAGTGAACCGTCGGGGCTGGTAACTGTGCCGGCCGGGAACTACAGCGCTTCATTTAAAAACTGTGTGTACCCCCACCTTCTCCAAAATCTAACTATAAGGCCCCCTAACCACCGGAGGCCAGGGTCACCTGAGGAGCCTGAGGAAGTGAGCACAGAGTCCTACAAGTGAACAACCCCAGTGGCGTAAGAAGTTATTGTCAGTGGGGAGGGGGAGGGGTCAAAGTTGTCTTGGACCACCGTCCTGGGGAAAGTCTAAGAAGGCGTCTCCCTCCCCCTTTGGGAAATTTTTGAATATTTGAGGGTCCTTAGATTCAATTTGGTGCTTTGGACTGAACTTCCCCTCCCATCCTACGCCTACATGCCTCATATACAGTACCACAAGCTGGCATGTCTTAGAAACTTACCTCATCCTCGACCCTGCGGGAACATGTAAAGGTACCAGGGTGTACTGTGTGGGTTCAGGGAGTTTGAGTGTATTCCAGCGATTGCTAATCCCCCGCCATCGAGGTGTTAATAGCCTAGTGATGCTGTCAATATCATGTTGCAATGATGCACGTCCAGAGAGGGTGTCCTGTACACCGTGCGACCCCTTAAATTGATATTTTCATTTTGATATGCACTAGAATGCATGATTTGACGTTCTTAAGGTTCATTTCCCGTCCTATTCGACCCCCTACCTCATGGCATTGATATTACCGCCATTGTGATCCGGGCCGCACCGTCTAAGTTGGGATCATCATTACAGTCAAGTATCATTTTTCTACACAGTTTGGTAACCGTGCCTACAATACAGTAGCCTACATTTGCAAATACACTTCTTTGTTCCTTAAATTAAAAAAAAAATAAACAAAAATGTTGCAGCAGAGTAAGTAGGATTTTCTTGATCCATAACTATACTATGTCCTTTTATTTTGTCAAATCCTTAATGATGTATTGCTCCGACTCAACTGCCAGCACTACAAATAGACACTGCAATTGTGAGTACGCCCTCTACTCTAATCATAATACCTCTTCCGTGAACAATAATTTAATTATAATTAACTCTGACAAGTAAAAAATACAGAAATAGGGGTTATTTGGACAATTTTTAGCTCATCTGAAAGCCTTCAGCTGAGCTATAGTGATCGTGCGGGACAGCTAGAATTCTGTCACTTTTGAGACTGTTTTAAATGGTTGTCACTTCGTTGGTTTTCATTCAATTTGGCTCAAATTTTGCCAGTGGGTTGGGGAAGCTAAGCCTTTATGTACTCAATGATGAGTTACAAATTTTAAGGTTATCCGAGGTTGCGAGACTTAATTTCTAAAAACGTAAAAATGTCCTCTTTTTCCAAATCTTATGGCGAAATGTGATAAAAATATGAGATTTATACAGTTTTGAAGGTGGTGAACAAACGTTGTTGCTGACAAAATTTGTGTCGTCATTTAAGAGATTAAAATGGGACCTCTTAAAGTTAGAGCTTATTTTATATGATAAATGTAGGCCACAGATCGTATCCAATGCATATGAAATTGTTTTCCCGTTTGTTGGTATCTGTTACTAATATGCCGTTTGGCTTACATTGAAAGTTGTGTTCAGTTTTAATTTCCGATCGTTTTAGGGGGATGATTGGTGGTCAGCTGAAATTTTGAACAAACCAGGAATGTTTTGCAATCCGTGTTTCCTGTCTAGTTTGGGATTAGCTTTACTGGTCTATCCTTCTCGGCATATTTGCATTCGTTATGTTTTCGTGTGAGCTTGAAATGCAGTAGAGATTGTGTTTCCAGCACAGGCAGTTTAAATTTCTGCTATATAATTTGCCTGTGGTAGTTCACGATTTAATCATAGGTCGTAACATCATTGAGAAGGTGCAATTAATATGGCAAATTTTGGAAAAGCTCAAATAAAAAAAATCGGCTCTTGGAAAGATTTACTACAAACGATTGAAAAGTAACTTTTACATCGTTTTAATTTTTTCTATGGCATGTTTGGAAATCACGAAGTAATTCTATTTCATATTTGTTTTGGTTTTCTTTTGTTTTCGCTTTATGTAGGTATGGTGTTATTTATTCCCCTAGCAACGAGTACAGTGGACCATCTCCTGTACTAACTTCTATAAGGGAAATGAATCCATTTGGTACTGTTAATGCTCAGTGCAAGAGGTGTTCAGACTATAAGCATACGAGGCGTGGGGCAGGGGGGCATATGCCCTCCCAATTTGGTCAAAACCAGTGGATCCATTCGGGCAAATGAGACGGCCAAGAATATAAATAATGCCCTTTTGCAACCGACACAGCGGCATCAAAATTCGAGCAACTTGGTCCAAAATTCTAAGTTCGGGCAAAAATTATCCCTGATCCCCCCAGAAATATTGAACCCAGTACGCCTATGGTTCACTTCAGACTTACATAACACTGTAGACAGTGCACTGTGCACTGTTGCACACACAAGCTGTGCAGCATAGCCAGTGCTGATAACTCCCCATGGGGTCATCGTCACCACGAATGTACTCTGTGCATGCAGGCAGAGGGTTGTTTTGATTTTAGCGTCAGATTACGATGGAGAGTTTGTGTGTGAGTGTATATGATACTGATAGCAAGCTCTCATTTGTTGTAGACGGAGCATGGCTGTAATTGATCATTATCTGGATCTGGGCAGGGGGGCGGGGTAGATGTATTCAACAAACACTAGGCCTATAATGTTTTCAAAATTTTCTAAAAGGGCAAAGTGCGGTGGGCGTGGCAGCTGAGCTACGACATCATTGATGCGCTAGTTTTGTATATAATGTTACGTGTGAGTGTAATTTGTGCCCCTTTGCTGTGTAACTAGGCTTGCTACATGAGCTTACTCAGTTGATTTGTACATACATTGTATAGCCGGGCAACCTTTAGCAGTGGCGTAGCCAGGGGGGCTTGGGGGCGACAGCCCCCCCCCCATGAAAGCTTGTCGCTCCCCCAGTCGCCCCCCCCCCCCCACTGGCGATCTGGGCCAAAAAAAAATTCACTCAACTCACTACTCAACTTGATAATGATATACGATATACCTATTTTTTTTTTTTTTTGCTCTGAAGAGGGCAATTTCTCTTATAAATGACCCAAAATTTTCGGCGCGCTTCGCGCGCTGTGAATTACTCTTGTTTCTCCAATATATTGTAAGTTCCATTCCACATAGCTAGATAGCATAAGTCCTGTTCACTTTACAAGTTACACGGTAGGTAGAGTACAAAGTTTATATAGAGATGATAGTAAATATCATCCCAAGATCGCAAAGCCTATAGTTGCTGTTATCTTGTGTGTGTCATACGGTACGGTCGGTTGCTGAGCTACACACTGAGCAAAGTTTGGCTATTTCATCTGGTAGTCCAGGCATGGCCGTACGGGCCGGGGGGGGGGCAGCCGCCCCCAAATGTCAGAAACCTGACTAAATCGGGCAGATATTTTGTCTCAGTCGGGCGGAAAATTGGACATTTAAATTCTATACTCCAGACTCTGAGGCAGGGGTGGCGCCAGGGTGGCTCCAAGAGGACAATTTCTTTAATCAGAACCCAAAATTTTTGGCGCGCTACGCGCGCTTTAGATTCACTCCCGTTTCTTCAATAGTTCCATTCCACATAGCTAGATAGCATAAGTCCTGTCAACCTTACCAAGAAAAATGTAGGCACAGTACACAGGTTATAGATGTCGTCAACTGCATCCCATATCGCAAAGCCTAGTTGCTGTTCTCTAGTGTGTGTCATGCGGTAGGGTCAGTTGGTGAGCGACTCACAGAGGAAAGTTTGGCTATTTCATCAGGTAGTCCAGGTGGTGTCGACACAATGTATGTTTTCTCCGATACGGTCTACAACCCCAACCGTTTTTATTTTTTTGTCTTTGTACTCAATGATTTCATATGGGTTTTGTGTAAGCCTACCAAAAATTTTCACGCGATTCGCGCGCTTTGCAATGTCAAAATTCAGATTCAAAAGAACACTATCAGTGCACAATTCGGCTGTTAGAGTATTAAGTAATGTTATGCAAAATATGTCATGCAATGGCGTTGGATAGTTCGGCTCTTTCATATCCCCTTCTCACCACCCCTCAATAAAGGGGCTGTCGGAACTTGGGGTCACTGGCATGACCCGGCCCCTGTGGGGAAAATTCTGTCGCTACCCATGGTCCATTTACTATTTTGGCTTTCAAAAGGATCGTTTCTGCAATAAAACCCAAAATTTTCGGTAGGCTCTGTACGCTCTTCCTCAGTTCCGTTACTTATAGCTAAATTTAGTACAAACCCTTTCCTCCTTTTCAGGTAACTTAATAAGTAAAATACATGGATTTATGTAAATGTCGGAAATTTCATCTCATTTCGCTAAACCTATAGTTAATGTTCTTTTGTGACTGTCGTGCGGTACGGCTAGTGATTCTAGAAGGGAAGTACAATATACGTTATGCAAGATAAGGCCCAACTGCTCGGACAATTGACCTATATAAGCTTTAAATAAGCAGGCCTACAGACTTTTCTAATGTAAGCTTACCCAAAAAATTTTCGCGCGCTTAGCGCGCTTTGCAATTTCAGAAGTTATCAGAAGTTATTCTGAAGTTATTCTAGATCTGCTATTGCACGTCGTTTGTTTTGTATTTCTGGGGAGTTCATATTTTCAAACCCAGCAGGGTTTTTCGTGTACTTCCCTTTACCTCATGTACATATGTCTCTATTACCATTCATCATGTATTTTTGTATTTATGTGTGAAGTGATAAAACAAATAAACGAAACGAAACGAAACTAAAAGGGAAACGAAGTTAGATTCCGGGAGAAACATGAAATCAGTGCCTTTGCTTCTCTAGTATATACAAATTTTATGCAATATATCAGTATGGCATGGTATAGTACACAGATTTTCTTCAAATCCCCCTCACCAACCCCTCAAAAAAATCGGGGATGTCGTCACTTGGGGTCGCTGGCCCCGCGACGGGCAAATCCTAGCACCACCCCTGCTGTGAATTACAAAGAGACCAATGGTATGTGAACTTCACAATTTACGCCGAATGCAATGGTTATCATAGGCTATTAAAGTACCCACCATATAGTCTAGGCCTAGGTGCGTGGCTTTTGTCACTGACAGCGAGTATCAGTATGTGCAGGAACCTAGCCCACCGCTACCTCGTGAGAAAAAAATAAAATGAAACTTTACGTTTTTTCACCAAAATTGCACATCTTGATGGCTGCTATCAAACCTGGCAAGTGCCATTTCCGGCGATCTGGGATGTATTAAAATCCAAATTTTCTTGGTACGCTCCGCGCCAACTCATGGTGGCGCTCCGCTTAGATAGTAACAAAGCGCCCTCCCATGAAATGGTCAAGCCCCCCCCCCAGCGCCCCCTACTAAAAAAATCCTGGCTACGCCACTGACCTTTAGATCAGGGGTGGGGAACCTTGTTTCTCTGACGGGCCGTTTTGAAGGTCACAATCCACTCGCGGGCCGCACACAGAGAGGGAGCAATAAGTTTTCCCCATAGGGCACTGGCCAATGGGTACCAAACAGGCCCTGATGGTATCTAGGAGACGGTGGAGACCTGTAAGTCTAGGGAAGAACTGGCGCCCCGGAAGCCCTGGAATTTGTATTAATTTGTAGTATCTTAATATGACATAGAATTTGCCAAGCTACACAGACCAGATACATTACAATATGACCATTTGTCTTTTTGTGATTCCTGTCATATCTGACCATGACGTTATTCCTATGGTCATGATTAGCACTAGACCCAAAGTAATTAAAGAAAAGCCTACTAGGAAAGTTTATAGCTTTCATAAAGCTGATGTTAATTCCATTAAAACTGAGCTTCAAAACTTCAGTACGAACCTTTTAAAAAACCATACCCAACAGTGCTCTGTACATGCTATGTACTCTGCATTTGGGAACAAAATCAAAGAGGTCATGGATAGATATATTCCATCTCGTATTATCAGTAAGAAAAACCGAACCCCCTGGATTGATAACAGTATTAAACGCTTACTGAACAAAAAGCAAAGAGCTTACAACAGGTGGCGCAAAACAAGAGCTCCGTCCTCTTTTGATAATTTCAGATTCCTACGGAAACTAACCCATAAAACAACAAGGCTTGCCTATAGAAATTAAGTCAGTACAGTTTGTACAGATTCACCTAAACGTTTCTGGACCTTTACAAAGAACCTTAAATGCGACAGTGTTGGTATCCCTTCTTTGAGAACTGATGGGAGATTGGTTTCGGAGAACACTTAGAAAGCCAACATCTTAAATGAGCAATTCACGAAGGTCTTTACTCAGGAAAATGACAGTTTACCATCTATCGAAACTAGTTCCATACCCACAATGCCTAATATTAATATATCTGTTGATCGCGTGGTCAAGCTACTGAAAGAGCTGAACCCACATAAAGCCTCTGGTCCTGATGGTATACCTGCCCATATTCTGAAAATGGCTGCTGAAGAGGTGGCCCCTGCTCTCAGTCTCATCTTCCAAACATCTTTGGACACTGGTACTTTACCATTTCAACGTCAAGAAATGCTTTGCTATGAGGATCACTCACTCGAGGAATCCTAAACTTTTTGATTACTGACTAGATAACGAAATCTTGGAGCCTACTGACTGCCACACCTATCTTGGAGTTGACATCTCTAACACCCTTTCCTGGAACCAGCACATTAATCGTATCACTTCGTCTGCTAATAGGTCCCTAGGTTTTATTAAAAAAAATCTGTACTCCTTTCCAAAGAGTATTAAAGCCAATGCCTATCTCACCCTTGTACAACCACTTCTAGAGTATTCCTCTTCGGTTTGGGATCCCTACTCTGCCTCCCTAGTTAGTGAAATCGAGCAAATTCAACGTAGGGCACCTAGGTTTCTCTGTAATGACTACTCCTCTCACAGTAGTGTAACTGAACTGTTGAGGGACCTAGGGTGGGATAGTCTAAAAGACAGAAGAACAGTTATCGCTCTCCACCTCCCTCCCTTCAAGTTGATATACGCAGCCGCACTTGAATACAAAATGCTCCTTCAGGTTAAAGATACCAATCACAGAACAGCCGACAAGCTGGCCGTCAGTAGATATTTAAATTACCATATCATCACGGTAAGGATTTTGCAAAGAAGTCTTAGCATTTATTTAAACTTCAGAAAGCGCGTACGTGTACCAGCAATCATTCTTCCATTGATTCGCGTATACTTGATTTTGGTCCGTTTGAAGGCCTTTGAAAAGTTGTAGCATGTTAAAGTCACAAGTAAGTAAAGCCCGAACTCTACAGAGCCCAAAGGGCGCTGAAAATGTTGCGTTCGAGTTGGAAGATTTGTGCTCTAGAGACCAAGGAAGTCAGAAAGTCAGGGGACTGAACGCCGTCCGGACCGTCAGTGGTGAAACCAGCTAGATGGGGGAAGGTGACATGTATGTCACACATGTATGTTACACATTGTATCGTACCTACTGGGCCTATCCCGACTACATGTTTACGGAAGAAATTGGAAATGATTTTGCGACCGGCAATACCACGGCTTCCTGAGCTTTACCCCGCCCCTCCCCCACCCCTATTGATGTCATTTATAGGGCAGGCTACTATGAAACATTAATTACAGGCCATGTTATTAATTGAACATCAATTACGTAACATTCAAGCATATTGAAACAAATTTTGGGTGCGTGTTTCAGGCAATTTTAAAGCACGGTAGAAATATTTAAGGATGCAGGTGAAAAGGGGTGCTCGCTCCAGCTCCCGACCCCCCCCCCCCGAACATCCGGCACTTCTACTTGTATATCACTCGACTTAACACTATAGACTACTAATATTAATTATAGTGCGCTGGCTTATCAGAATTGTCGTGGCTTGGTTGGTATGGCGTTCGACTCTGACTGTTAAGTACGTGAGTTCAAGTCTTCCCGGAGACTGGACAGTGTTTTTCCCGTTTTGCAGTTTTAATTTTTGGGAACTGTCGACTTTTTACAGTTGCTTTCTCTTTCATATCTTCCCTTTTTGTAGCTTTTATCGACTTCCCTTCAGTCCCACTATTTCTTTTCTTAATTGGCTTCGTTTTGTTAATCATATCTTACTGTAAATTTCCAAATCAGTTCACTACACGCTATTGCATGTAGCCTACATTATCAAGTTGTACACCACCACCCCCCCCCCCTTTACACGTTGCATTTTTTTCGATTGAAAGTTGCTAATAGTTTTATGAATTTTTTCCCATTCTTAGATGAAACCGATTCCATAATTCATGTAGACTGCATTTGATACGAAAGTTATCAATAAAGACAGGGCTCCCGGCTACTTATGTAGCCGGGAGACCTGTCTTTATTGATACCGAATTTGCCTACCTTTCCAAAGCAACTCTTGTTTCTAAAGGAAATCCACTCTGGGCTGAATATTCATAAGTGACCGACTGTAAAATGCGTTTCTTGCATTGCAACTATTGTTTAAGTTTCTTAGGGGGTAGGGCTAAGCATCTGCGAACAATAGGTGACCATTGTCCACGTTTCATGGTGCAATGATTTGTAAAAGAAAACAGCGGTTCCTTTAAACTTGACCAAATCTCCTTCCGCTTTTTCCCTGCCGTTTTAAGGGGGCGCTTCACCATTCCATAAAATTGCACTCTGGCTGGAGGGTGAACCCTCTACATGAAGTCCCTAAAAATTTTGTATGGGTTGATTTTTGACCCTGTTATGAGAGGGCAGTGAATCCTTTGTTAGATGCATTTGGTAGTGATTGAGTTGGAGATTATGCTGTAAAAAAATGGTCGAAATCGATACCACCTGAGCCGATTGTGAGGACTGAGGTTTTGGAAAGACAGCAGACCTATCTCATATATTGGTGAGTGACAAGGGGCGGGGGTGCCGGATCACAAGTTTTTTATTCATGCGCCCCTAGCTCATAAAGTCAATGGTCATGCTGCAAAATTTCTTATGTGCCAGTAACAACCAACTCGTGAGCTTTGCATTGATGGGTCACATGCTGGCGATGAAAACTTTGACAAGGAATGAGAGGCAGCGTAACAAGGCCCTTTTTGTGTGTAAATCGGGCCAAATTTTAAGTGCTGCATGAGGTTAATAATAAAGGAATGGTTACGGGTTCGTTGAATACAGCCTTGTACATCCGCTTATGCAGGATCATTTAATTGAAGGGGGTGACTTCAAGTTTGACAAATGCCGAGTATGACGGCCTATGGAATAGCGTAGTAAAGTGTCTTCAACCCAGGGCATCCGGGCTTGTTGCTCTTTCAAAGCTAGATTGGGCCTCCTTGCTTTGCCAATTGCCAATCTCTAACAACCGGTCCGGCGGCCTTCTAGGCACCAACACTCGAACAGTTTTTCTATTATACATGCTAATAAGGACTGCTACCGACAAATATAGCTTTTTTCCTCGCACCGTCAGAGACTGGAACCTTCTCCCCCAGAACATTACAGATCTCGAGGACCCCAAGCAATTCAAGATCTCCGCCTTGAGGTTCCCACAGGAGGACTAACTCATCCTGCACACCTCACCCTGCACGTTTGACTTCACCTCGGAGTGTTGTGCAGTACCTTTCCAGATCCAGATCCAGATTATGCATGAACTTAATAACGAATGAGCGCATATGAAAAGTGCACAAGAAACACGCAGAAAAGTCTGCGAATTTTAAACCAACTTCACTTTTTCCTTATGTAACATTGCGAAATTTTCCACTTCCAGTTCCACTCTTCTTAATTCACTTCTCCTTAGGAGGGACAGTTCTAAGTGCCCCTTCTCGAATCTACCAGAATAGATACGGTACAATATGTCCACTGAGTTTCGTATTCTATAGATAGACCTACACATGTGATAGTGTAATTCTGTAAAATGTTATGTATAGCTATCTGCCGGGTAGTTTTCGTTACTTCCAGAGGTAAAAGCATTCTGCACCTGATTTATGTCTAACGAAACGGTTGGCATGTTTCATTGCGCACACAGAGGTTTTAGATCTATAATATATACTGATTGTAGCTTAACGTGAAATACAAGGTGATCAGGTGAGTGTATAACCCACAGGCGCCCCTTACGTTGTATAGTACACCACATATTATGTATTATATAGACGGAAAGGTATGTCACAAATCTCCTAGCTTGAACAAACAACTTAAATTTCTGGCATAATTATACACTTTTCTCGCCAAATTTGGCTGTATCGAGACCGTGACTTCAAGTCATAAGGTATGTCAAGGCAGTTCTTTTTCCTGAATAATTTCACACAGCATTGTCTGAAGGACGAAATTTAGATTGAGTAACAGTTTGAGGATGGTAACTGCTGATGATGTTACATTCAGCACTTCCAAACAATAATTAAATACTCCTGAAATATTGTCTAAAGTTCTCTTAACTTTCAAGATTACTTCCTTAATTTTCAATAATGATTCGCTTTTATTAACACAGATCTTGCAGATACGTATGTGAACGATTTTTGAACATTAAATTTCATAAAAATTTTAAAACTTTTTGAAAAGTGGAAGTACTAGCATTTTCTACAAGCATTTGTGAGAGTTGAAACTGTAGCTACCGTACTGTAGCTGTTCAACTGACACAAATGCTCATAGAAAATGCTAGCACTTCCACCTTTCAAAACATTTTAAAATTTTTATGAAATTCAATGTTCAAAAATCGTTAATACTAATGCTAATATGTATCTGCAAGATTTGTTGTTTCAATAAAAAGCGAATCATTATTGACAAATTTAGGAAGTAATATTGAAAGTGAAGAGAACTTTAGACAATATTTCAGGAGTATTTTATTATAATGTGGAAGTTCTGAATGTAACATAATCAGCAGTTACCATCCTCAAACTGTTACTCAATTGAAATTTCGTCCTTCAGACAACGCCGTGTGATATTATTCGGGAAAAAGAACTGCCTTGAAGTACCTTATAACCGAAAGTCTCTACAAAGAAAAATTTGGCAAGAAAAGGGCGGTAATTATGCCAGAAACTTAAAGGGGAATTTTCATCATCCCAGACAGTTCCAGGCAACTATGCAACTTCTAGCTCCTCCCATAACTGTATAAAGCTACTCCTTGTGCAGGAATAAAACTTTTATTGCTTAATCCATGTCCTGGTGAGCATACAAGGCTGTAAAATGTAATAAAAGCACTCTCTCTGCCTTGTGTGGAATGTGAGCTACTCTGCAGTTTCAAATTTTCAAACTTTGATGTCAATCACAGAGCAGTCACCAACTCAGAATTTTCATACCCCTACACTAAAAATATACTTTGGGGTGATGACTGTCCGTCTTTAAGTTGTTTGTTCGAGCTAGGAGATTTGTGACATACCCCTTTCCGTCTTTATAATAAGTATATGGTGTACCATACAACATAATTAAGGAGCGCCTGTGGTATAAGGGAGAAAAATTGAGCCAAATCATTTCTGGTATAAGGGTAAGCGGTGGGCACCGTGGGCTAAAAGATTATTGCCAATTACCTATCAAGTGATTCTGAATTTATATTTGTGAATAACCTCGCGGGCCGGATGAAATGGTCTCGCGGGGCCGGAGGTTCCCCACCCCTGCTTTAGATAGTATCCGTGCGAGCAGGCTATAACTAATTATTAGTACGACTTAAGTTTTGGACCTTACGGCATTCCGCGTTAATTTATCCCGGCGCGCCATGCATATCATCTACACTACCAAAGATATTGACGGGACAAGCTCGGTGCGACCGTTTGAGGTTGAACTCCGTTGATAATTTCTGTTCTCCTTTAGAAAATGAGTTTGTCTTTGAGGTGATGGTGGCAACATGTTTTCTTGATTTTTGTTGACAACGATAAGTAAATCCGGAAGTGCTATGTTATAGCCTGTTTCACCCTAACCAAGCAGGCCCTTGTTTGTCGATCGAACTGGGCCTTCAGTGTTGTATATTAGGCTAACATATTGGAGTCTAGCCTAGCCTAATGGCCTAATGATAATGTAGTACTGTTGTTAACGTTAGTGCTGAGCAGCATAGAGCAGGTCCTTATACATCTGCTCTAACGTTAGGCCTAACTTTTAGGTTTTACGAGCGAATGCGAAGTATAGCAGTCGGTTTCTGGACTTATCACAGTGTTTTCATTGTGCGTCTTGTTTTTGTTAATCTAAATGGGTATGAAAGTAACTTGAAGATACTAGGCCCTAGAGGCTAGAGCCCACAGGCGCCCCTTAAACATTGTATAGTATACCATATACTATGTAGTATATAGACGGAAAGGTATGTCACAAATCTCCTAGCTCGAACAAACAACTTACGTTTCTGGCACAATTACTGCACTTTTCTCGCCAAATTTGTCTGTGTCGAGACTTTTGATCATAAGGTACCTCAAGGCAGTTCTTTTTCCTGAATAATTTCACTTGGCATTGTCTGAAGGATGAAATTTTGATGGAGTAACAGTATGAGGATGGTAGCTGCTGATAGAGAGCATTCAGCACTTCCACACAATATAATACAATACTCTTAAAATATTCTCTAAAGTTCTCTTAACTTTCTGAATTTCTTCCAAAATTTGTCAGTTATGTTTTGCTTTGATTATTAAAAATCTTACAGATACATATAAGCATTGATATGCAAGATTTTTGAACACAGAAATTCATAAAATTTGAAAACCTTTTGAAAAGTGGAAGGGCTTGCATTTACTATGAGCATTTGTGGCAGTTGAAGACTGTACAACAGTTACAGTTCAACTGTCACAAGTGCTTGTAGAAAATATATTGCTAGCCCTTCCACTTTTCAAAAGGTTTTCTTCTTCTTCTTTCAAATGCAGCACAAACGCCAGACAAGGCTATCCCGTGCTGTTGAACTAGGGCTAAGGGAGTCGGATGAATAGAATAACTAGCTGTAACGATTTTGATCAAGGGCTAAGAGCTGGTTTTTCAAGCTGTCCACTGATGGGGCACAGCGAGCCTGTTCCGGTTATAGGTTCCAGCTAGGGATAGTTCTTGGATAGAGAGATTTCTGATAGCAAAGCTTGTTAGTGGAGGGATAATGGTATAGATACCTTCCACTAGTACGACGGGTAGTCCGTCGATTAAGATTTGAAGGGTCAATAAGATGATTCCTTACATTACTTGGAAGTAATCCATGCGTTTCTTTATACATAACAACAAGACGAGCCCTAAATCGTCGAGTTTCAAGGCTGTCCCATTTAAGATCTTTAATCATCTCAGAAACACTTGATTGGCGACTGTAGTTGTTAAAGATGAATCTGGCAGCACGCCTCTGGACATTTTCTATAGAAGTCTTTTCGGATTGGGTATAGGGGTCCCATACCATACTAATCGAGAATGGGTCGAACAAGAGCAAAGTACGCTGCAGTTTTAGTATCTTTATCACAGTGCGAGAGGTTTCGCCTCAATAGGCCTAATGTCCGGTTTGCTTTGGATACAATTTGGTTAATATGTCTTTTCCAGTTCATACTAGAAGAGAGTTCAACTCCTAGGTAAGGTTGGTGATTAACCTGCTCTAAAGTATGATTACCCATTTGGTAAAAATAAGGATTTGGATTTGCTTTATGGGAGACTCTCATAGTAAAACAGATTTATTAAACCCCATCTGCCAGATTGATTCCCACTGATACAAATTGTCAACATCATGGTGAAGAATTTTTGTGTCCTCTATGTTTTTTATTTCACGATACAGGATACAGTCATCGGCAAATTATAACCTGACGCTTGATTGAATATTTGCCGGCAAGTCGTTAATATAGACTAAAAAGAGTAAGGGTCCCAAGACAGTGCCCTGAGGGACACCAGAAATGACTGAAGACGTTCCATCAATTAGCACCCTCTGGTAACGGTTAGTTAGGAATTTCTCAATCCAATTTAAGATGTTATTACGGATTCCAACATGCTTGAGTTTATTAAGAAGTCGCTGGTGGGGAACTGTATCAAAAGCCTTGCTAAAATCCATTATGATTACAGTAGGTCAGCTTGGCTTCTGTTATCTAAAATCTTCATTATATCGTCAACAAGGGCAGAAAGCTGAGTTTCGCATGATCTCCCTTTACGAAAACCATGTTGAACATCAGCAAGTACATTAATTTTGTCAAAGTGATCCATAATATGACGGTGAATAATATGCTCTAAAAGCTTGCAAGGGATGGATGTCAACGAGACAGGCCTGTAATTCGTAGGGTCCGATCTTTCACCCTTCTTATAGATGGGGGTTATATTAGCATCAAGCCAGGCTGCTGGTAAACATCCACTTGACACCGACTTTTGGAACAACTTCTGAAAAATGGGGGCAATACTGTTGGCACAGGACCTTAAGACTCTGGCAGTGACATTGTCAGGCCCAGCAGCCTTGTGCACTTTAAGATCAGTTAACAGCTTAAGGACACCGGTGGTTGAGATCTTAATGTCCCCTATAACAGGGATGGGACTAGAATCGATAACAGGCATACTATTTAGATCTTCTTTTGTGAATACAGAACAAAACTGATTATTCAGGGCTTCGGCTTTATCTTTGGAAGTGGACAGGAGTTTTCCATGAACCTGCAGCGGCGAGATACCAGAAGTATCAGTCCTCTTGGATTTAATAAATTCCAGAAAGGCTTAGTATTATCTGATTTCAAGCTACCCCCAATAATGTCTCTAACGTAGCTATTTTGAGACATTCTGATTTTCCTATCGATACTCAAATTTTATTGAATTTTTATGAAATTTAATGTTCAAAAATTGTTCATATTGATGCTAATATATATCTGCAAGATTTGCAATAATAAAAAGTGAACCATAATTAAACAAATTTTGGAAGAAATTTAGAAAGTTAAGAGAACTTTAGAGAATATTTTAGGAGTATTTTATTATATAGTGTGGAAGTGCTGAAAGCTTCCTATCAGCAGGTACCATCCTCATACTGTTACTCCATCGAAATTTCATCCTTCAAACAATGCCAAGTGTAATTATTCGGGAAAAAGAGCTGCCTTGAGGTACAGTACCTTATGATCAAAAGTCTCGACACAGACAAATTTGGCGAGAAAAGTGCAGTAATTGTGCCAGAAATGTAAGTTGTTTGTTCGAGCTAGGAGATTTGTGACATACAGTACCTTTCCGTCTATATATATATACTACATAGTATATGGTATACTATACAATGTTAAGGGGCACCTATGCCCTAGCCTAGTCCTTGAACATGACCGTGTACTGCATTAACGGTAGAACCTACTCCGTACCACGGTCCTTGTCCTGCCTACACAAAATTTCCGGTGGTTAGCCGCCTTTTTAGCCGGTCTGTCAGCAGACTGGCATTCCTCACAGCTTCAAATATTCACCTATGATTACCATACTTTCCTTGAACGTTCTTTGTCATTGCATCTATGCTTCTTGACCAGTTTTTCTTGGAGTAGAGGGAGCAAGAAGGTGAAATTTGAAGGTAAAAACTGACCTTAACACTAAGTGAGTTACAAGATTTTAGAGTGCCCGTGCAGTCACGTGACTGACTTTCCTGTAAAAAGTTGTAGGCCTAACCAGGAAAGGATACAGTATGTCGTTCTATCCACATTTTTCGACTTTGGAGAAAATATTTGTATATTAGCCAGGGTGCATTCCGTGTAAGGCCTACGCCGAGGTTTTTGTGATCATACGCCAGGCCTATGTACGCCGGGCTGATATACGCCGGGATTTCCTGTACTGTGCATACAATGCATGTACATAGCAATCCGTAGGCGTGCGTACGTACAGTATACATGTATGTGAAGAATACACGGTCACCATACATTGGCAATGCACGTACAGGTATACTGTATAGTACACACACGTTAGAACTAATCCTTAAGCGATTGTACGTACGTATGTATACATGCACGTAATACATCGGCAATACAAGTACAGGTATATAGCACAGTACTGTACGTGATCATACGGCGGGAGTTGACCGATTTGGCCCGCCGGTACGCCGGGAGTACCGTTTGCCCGCCACTAGTTGGTGCTCACGCCGAAGATCTTCGTGTTGTAGTGCATAGAATGCAGACTGGTATATTAGAAATGGACCTTCACCTCAAACCGGTAGATATTGACTTCAAAATCTGAAACCAAGAAAATGTAACAAATTTGAAGGAAATCCTGCACTTAATTTCAGGAAATTGGACATCAAAACGTGGAAGCGCTGCCACGAGCCATTCTGACAATATGGCTGCCATTCTTTGACGAACGACCGACAAAGCGAGTTCTGTGAGTTTTGGCCTTAGAACGCACCTGTGAGCTGTGTGAATGCACATTTTTCTACAATATAATGATAATAAACTGAATTGCATTGTTTTGAAAGCGGAGAAATGACAATTAGTGTAGAAATGATCAGTTTCTGATAAATTTTCCTCCCAAACCTTAACCACGGGGTTTTTTGTGTAGGCAGGACAAGGACTCTAGTGCGGAGTAAAACAAAGCAGGCCTGATTTTTTAAGGAAATTTTCAGGTTGCCCATCGGACAACCTGAAGCTAAATTTAGGTTGTCCGAAATAGTTTTTGGTTGTCCGAATGAAAGTGACGAACAAGAGATGAACAATTTTATTTCCTGTCTCTGCCATAGAAAACAAACATTTACTTTAAATTCTGCATTTTTCCAAATTTATTGGCATGGTACAATGATGAATGGTAGTCAATACCATTGTCTCAATGCCACTTCTTAAAGGGGATTTTTATGACATACTTTCCTGCTGATGTAGGGAACTATTTAGTTACAAATAAAATCTACTCGTCCATCGGACAAGTTCAAAGAGAGAAAGTGGTTGTCCGATGCAAGTTTTACCCGTCACGGACGATCGGACAAGTGCTAAATTTCAGCCCTGCAAAGTGTACGTAGCATAGAGTCCTGTTCAAGGACTAGCCCTAGCCTAGCTAAGTTAGGCCGTTAGGGCCTAGGGTATCCAGTTAAAACGTCCCTTTACCAAAAGGTCCCCGCATTTTAGCTACCTAAACGCCCCCGTGGTATTATATATGTAATGCAAAAACGTCCCTGCATGTGAATGATTGGCCTAGCCTACTGTATGTAACGTTAGGCCTACTTTAGCTTTTAAAGCTGCTTAAAAGTTTTCGGAAAGAAATATTTCAGTTTTGAAATTGATTTTTTGCTGATATTAAGAAATCAGTTATAGTTTTTGGTTTTCAGAAGAGTAATACGGTATTATGACAAGAGAAAACAGCACGCCGCGCTCAACTTGCAACCGTAGGCTACGTAGTTACTGTAATGCATGTTGGCTATACTGTTACAACATGTTACTTTGTAGGCCTAGTTCTGTAAATTGTATAGGCTAATATTTCATTTTCCTTGAAGAAATAGAAAACTAGACTAGGCTACTTAAGTTAGAAAAAATATTGCACAAACTGATCAAATAGTTAAAAAAGTGTCATGAAAGTAACTTACAACGATTCAGTGTTTTGATACGGGGACGTTTTGGCACAGGGACGTTTTGACCAATGGCGGGGACGTTTTGGTAAAGGGACGTTTCAACTGGTAAGCGGGCCTAGGCCTAGCCTAAATAGAGTTTAGTAATGAAAGTAGGCCTAGGCCCTAAGTATTTAGCTCTGTAACAGTTCATGGAAATTCCTTGAGATGTAGCGTAGTTAATTTTACGGTTTTTGAAACGACAGTATAATGTTTTTAACCATCCTTTTTCATGGTTTTTGTCAACAACTATTCCGTTAGGAGAGATCGTTACCCTTCATTTCTCATATTGAAACGTCTGAATGAGATCTAACATTAGGCCAACTGAAGTAAAAACTTAGGCCTATGTGTTTCATAAGCAATGCATCACACATGTGAATCTACTTCAAAATAGCCCAACTAGGCCTATCTGGAAAAAGAGCAACAAACTATAGAATTATATTTTCTTCAGAATTGAAGACACTTTCGAGTGGAGTAGGAACAGCGAACGCATAAGATTATCAAGGCCCCATACAGTATGTACAAAAATCGGCAATAAGCACTGCATAGTTACCTTTTTGGCCCATCAGTTTCAGCTGAAAGTTGTTTTCCTTTGGAAAGAGGTGCTTGCTTTGTCAGTGATCACGTTAACACTGATGGAGTCATTGTATGCACATTGGATCCAATGGCACAGCCAGTACGATACTGATAGTATAGTACTACGGTTACGTATGCACGTACTGCATTTACACAACATATCTTCCTTTTTTGTAGCTTTTATCGACTACCCTTCAATCCCACTTTTCTTTTCTTAATTAGGCTTCGTTTTGTTAATCATGCCTTACTGTAAATTTCCAAATCCGTTCACTACACACTATTGCATATAGCCTACATTATCAAGTTGTACACCCCCCCCCCCCCTTCCTTTACACGTTGCATTTTTTTCGATTGAAAGTTGCTAATAGTTTTATGAATTTTTTTCCCATTCTTAGATGAAACCGATTCCATAATTCATGTTGATTGCATTTGATACGAAAGGTATCAATAAAGACAGGGCCCCCGGCTACTTATGTAGCCGGGAGACCTGTCTTTATTGATACTGAATTTGCCTACTGTACCTTTCCAAAGCAACTCTTGTTTCTAAAGATACTGATAGTATAGTACGGTTACGTATGCACGTACTGCATTTACACAAAATATTTCCGGGACCTCTTTGAAATAACCAGAACTTCATAAATCCTTGTCGGTTGTGTTTCTTTATTTGGCGTAAACAACTACCTGATTGACTACCTGATTTTACTACGAACATTGTTCGACATTGATCAGCAGAAGGAATAATTGTCAAACTCAAGGGAGAGGTAAATGCCTGAACTGGTGAAAGATCCTCAGTTAAAGCATGGAAGTAGGCCTGCTACCCAGTGGCGTAGCTAGATATTTTTTGTGGGGGGGGGGGGTGGCCCGGGCAAAAGCCAAAAATTTCTGACAGATTATTATCTTGAAGTAACGATGTACTATCGAAGCATAGCGCCACCATCATCTGGCATGTAGTGCGCGGAAAAAATTAGAGTAAATTAAAGTATCTCCGAGATTGCCTTAATTGACACTCCCAGGCCTTGTCAGTAACCATTTCGATGTGTAATTCTGCTTAAAAATATAAGTGTTGTAAGTGTTTCAAATGAAGTGTTCTTATATATAGAGACTAGAAATTTCTGACAGAGGCCTTTGGAGGCTTTGGGGGGGGGGAGACTGCCCCCCTGTCCCCCCCCTCTAGCTACACCACTGCTACTACCTTCAAGTGAGCGCTTGTCATGGTTCAAGAGAATAAAAATAACCCTCCAAATGCAAAACTCCATTACATTTGGCACCATTACTATGCTGATTCACCTTAATATATGCACGATAGTCTACACAGTTTATACTGTACAGTATATTAGTAAAGTAACCACATCACCGTCAAAGTGTCATGGCGTAATTGGATAAGGCATTCGGATTCATTCGAGAGGTTGTACGTGTTTTAGGTTCGCAACCTCTCTACACGCTCTCCTAATTTTTTTCCCATTTTACATTCACAAGTGTAAATGCCTCGCATTCTAGTACTGTATGTTTCTTTAGCGTACTGTAGCAAGGCTGTAGGCATGCCCAGCGTAGCCAGGCTGCAGCCTACAGAAGGCCTAGGACCTAGTCTTGGCCTAGTTCTCAGGCACTCGCATACACTTTGATCCCAGAGCTACTACAGCTATCGAGGCATAGGCTATTGATGTCTTACTTTTTTTCCCGGATAATTGCAAGTACGGTTAGGGGACCTGATTTTGGCAGTACCCCAGAATTCGTTTGCTTGATATTTTTGTTTAGAATCACACATTCGGTTTACAAAAACATGCATGCTATCTGGAGACATGCTAAAATGTTCAAAAAAGCAACAGATAAACTTGGACAAGGACACAATTCTTGAAGGCGGCATGACATCACAGATGCCCACCATCTTATTTTGGGGTAAATGGCAGCTTTGAAGGATCGCCAAAATGCATTCAAAACTTGCACGCACTACCCACCATTTATTAAAGGCCTAATAAGACTTTTGTTTCTAAGCCCTGCGTTGGCTGTGCTGATTTTTTGCATGGCATAAAACAGTCAGAAATCGTACCATAGGCCTATGTTTATTTGATAATCTTTTAAGGTCTTAAAAACAGCTGAAAACAAAAACTTAGCTAAAAGAAATTTCGGTTACCATGCTAATAATGCTGTATGGTTACAGTTCGTTCATACACGCACATACTGTACACATATGAAGCAACAATCACGGTTGCCAGTTAAGTCCTTTCCGGCAAAGTCACTGCCTACAAAGTCACCCCCTGACTAGGGTTTGCGTTTTGGCGCATCTGTGCATCATAGAAGCAATGTTTCGTCTTTGGACGCACTGTCTGTAAGTTACGCTTCCTCCTGCACATCCTAAGAAGTTAGCTTGGATGCACAGAAATTTTGCCTCAGCTGTCTAAACCACTGACATAGTTATATTGCAGATCATGTCTAGTGTCTAGAGCACGTGTGTGTGTTATTCATGTGCAATTCAGTTTATATGCAGTGGTGGGTCTGGAAGAACAAATTCCTGTGGCTAAGTGCAACCCTCAGAATCTTGACCAAAACATTAATCTTTTCGACTTAAAAAGAGTGGAAAATTATGTAAACTATAATATTGTAGGGTTACACCTCTCTGTTCTGACATCTCTATGCTCTGAAACCTGCACCTGTAACATTACACTTTCACCCTAACCTAACCCTTGTCCAAACACTGACCTTCATGTACACTTTCGGATAGGGCTCAACCGATGTGGTTTTTCGCTGCCGATCCGATGTCCGATCCGATCCGATATTTTCGCTATCAATGTATTTACATCATTTCACAGAGCAATCCAACATTCCTTATACCTCGTGAGCATGGCTACTATGTATGCATGCACATCGGCTTTATGGAATTTGGAACATCGGCTGACGGCCGATCCTAATGACCACAATCATTGAGCTGGGAAAGGAGGAACTACACCCAAATAAAATAACTTAAGCACAGCTTACTTGTGTTTCCCTCCCAGACCCATATATTTTATTCCCCCAAACCGTTTATGCATTATATATTATATTTACTTGATACGTGTACGTTTGCTATGGTAGGCTATGAGGCCACGTGTTTACAATTACGTCACACAAAATGTCATTGCAACTCACAGACAACTCTCTGAAAAAAAACGCAAACTTGCAAAGGGTGCTCGATCATTGTGTATAATTCCAATAATCCATAATTCCGATGCAGTTCAAAATACGACACAACACTGACACTGTCCTGTATAATCTAGCCATGGATGCATACGTATGGTATATTTACTGTGAAATACGAAGTAAGCTAACGTTCACTTACAGCCATTCAAAATGACATTGGCCTAGTGCTTTGTATATTATGTTACGTGTGCCAGCTGTACTGTATATTGTACGTAGTACAAGTCTGGGCCGGGCCCGTCTTTGCCTTAAATTCTTGCATAGATAATTACCACGGGGATCGCATATTAACTTTCACACAGAAACTACGTACTGTGTGACACAATTACACAAACTCAATAGGGAAATTCCATTGACTGAACTACGTGCATGCGAGATTTTTTACACACAAAACTTGCATTGAACGTGTCGCGAGTTGTGATTGGCTGGTTAACATTGAGCCAATCACGATGGTTTTTATTAATGATGTGGCCGTGTCTAAGCCCTTGTTGTTCTTCTTAGAAGTATTTTTGACTCACGGAACATCAGCAAACATCGGCAAGTGCAATTTGCTATATTTTGCCGATCCGATGTTTTACCCATAGTCCTAAACATCGGCCCGATCCGATATCCGATCCGATTATCGGTTAACCCCTACTTTCGGATAATAGAGATGCGGAACAAAGAGACGTCAGAACAGAGAGCTGTCCCCATGTTGTAGCAGTGAGATTTTTTGGAATCAGTGAGTATGTGTGCAAAATTTTGGACTCCCAGAGGGGACAGATTTTACTCCACAAAGTCGTAGTCCAATCACACAGGCCAACTGCAGCTTTTTTCATAGTTTGTACAGTACTGTAGCTGACAGTATGCCTCAATTGAGTAAAATGATCGTCCAAATTCAAAGATCCAAAATACTCCAACTGGTCAACAATCCCCAAAACATGTCACTGACATGTCTAAAATACCCTCAAATAAAAATCTGAAATACGTTGCAAATTTTAGTTAAACATTTTTCGCTATGGGGCAACTTTCTTCAGGTTGGCTTAAAACTTTTGCCATTGCCGAACATTTTATACATCGAACCTAACCTAGACATGTATCTGCACTATATACTGCATAAGTTAAGGCCTGCATGCACCCAGAGCTGGAGGGTCTATTCAAATCTTTCTATGATTTTTATTGCAAAGTGGTTATAAATGTTGTATTTGTTCTCCAAGATTGTGCTATGTATGTAAAGTCTTATTTATGGATAGCATGGCGTCACTGTTCAGAGCTCGAAATAAGCTTGAAAAAGGGCACAACCAAAATGAGCAAACTGGCTGTCGGGTCTATGTTATTAGGACATTGACTGACGCACCACGGCCATCAGAAAGGGCCCAACAGCCATGCTGGGGTATTTTGAGCCCTGCTGTTTGTCTAAACTTTGTGCCTTATTTTAAAAGTTTTGGCTAAATTGGCCATACAGGTATATAAGACTGTTATGAGACACTGGTAAAACAAAAACCTTGCCCCACAAACAAATACCTGGGCAAATTTGAATGTGACTTGGACACCATGATGAATGAATAATGGGCCCAGCTGTCAGTGATGGTCAGTGATTGGAGTCAAAGGTCATCTAGGGGTCACTTGGGGTCATTTCATAAGGAAAACAGATTAGAGACAGTCTTACTGTAGGTGTTTAGGCCTTGTGATGTAACTTTCATAGTAATTTGCATCACTGAGGGTGTTCAGAAATTTTTGAGCAGTGGTCATGTAGTGGTCATCTTGGTACTACCATTTATACATACAGTACCATCTGCTTCCCAACTCATAATATGCTGAAATGCTTTAAGGTCTCTTGCAAAACACTGTGAAACTTTAAATGTTTTTTGAAGAAGTTGAGGGTCCTTCCTCAGGCTCTTGGATTGAAAAATTATGAAAACATTGTTATTAAACACTTAATTGGTCATGATTTTATCCTTGAATGCAAAGCAGCGGTGTTCACTGGGTTGCTAGCAAAGTCGCCCCTCACAGTCGCCCCCTGACAGTCTCTTCCTTGGCCAACAAAGTCGCCCCTTAACAAACTCGCCCCATACAAACTCGCCCCCTGACAAAGTCGCCCCTCAGTGGTCCCAGCAAAATTTCTTAAAAACATTAATAATAATATAGATACAAAGATACAGTTATCGTTTTATTAGCTGTTATGATCGAAGTGCCTACACACTTTTGTTGCTGATTTGACGTCAGGCTTTAGCCTTACGTGGTTATGTAGCCAATACAGTGTTTTTGAAACCAAACATGTAATTCAGTTTTTTCCTTCATTGAAGTTTAGAAAAATTAATCTTGTAATTTTAATTACATAAAACATTAACTTCTTTTATTCCGAACGTTACTTAACGTTCAATTAGAGGTGTAAATTTGGCCATAATTCTGTGAAAAGTTTACATACAGTATATTGCTCGAACACTGTCAATCAGTCGACCAGTTTCATACAAAATGCCGGAGTGCGTACGTACGTATGTAATGTAGTATTACCGAGGCATACATAAGTAGGCCTATTGCACATACTGTAATGGTGCATGAACATAGACTGAACAATTATCTTTTTACTTGAATCATTTTTGATGAAATTATGCCGGTGGTGACTTAAATTGAACTGAGGGGGCGAATTTGAAGAGGGTAGACTTTGTCAGGGGGTGACTTCTTCAGGGGGCGACTTTGTCAGGAGGCGACTTTGTCAGGAGGCGAGTTTGTAAGGGGCAACTTTGCTAAGGGGCGACTTTGTTGGCCAAGGGGGCGACTTTGTGAGGGGCGACTTTGCTAGGGGGCGACTTGACCGGCCCCTGATCATTGATGCAGCGAGGGTCAGTTGCACCAAAAAAATTAACCAATGGCAGGGATTCCGCCAGAAATGCCAAAAAGGGGGGGATTAATTGCTCCTAAACCCCTAGTCCAAATTGATGCTGTCCCTGGCTAAAGTTACAAGTGGGTTCAGGGGGACAAAAGCTTGCTTCAAGACCCCTATAAGGTGCATTTTGAAGGGTTTTAAAGGTCATTTACTTATGAAAGTCCAAACATTGCTTCAAAGGTGCCCTCTTCTTAAGTAAGAAACCAAGATATGGACAATTTTTTTAATTTTTTTGAAATGAAAAGAGGGGGATTTTACCCACCTTCTGGAAAGGGGGGGACAAATCCCCCCTTTGGCAGAAACCCTGAATGGAAAGAAGGGGTGAACAAGGACCTTCAACAAAAGCGCTCTACAATCTGAGGTTTATTGCTACACAATTTGGAAAGTGCATATAGTAGTATTGCTATGCAAGATGAAAATCTTATTTCCATCACTGCTGTCGGGGAAAATAGGGGTGAACTTGAAAGGGAGTTGGACCCCTTAAAATTCCAGGTGAACCCCATTGATTCAGTGTTTCAGACTTTTAACAGGTCCAAAAGTCTGGGCTGGGCCCCACTAACTTTGGAGCTCAGCGCTATCCCTTCCCCTGACAGAGTTGCCCCCTTGGCGAACAAAGTTGCCCCTTAATAAATTTGTCCCTTACAAACTTTCCCCCTGACAAATCCCCCCAACAAAGTCACACCCTTAGTTGAACAAAGTGGACCCCTCAAAAAATGTCATCAAAAATGATTTAGTGAAGACAGTTCTTGTGTGTAAAACCTGATTTTATGAAATATCATGTCTTCTTGAATAATGAGCATTCCATGTAAATCTGATGCTGAAGTTACGCCGATGTGTCAGCGTTCGTACGCCAACAAAACCAAAGGTGTGATTTATACCCCACAATATTTTATTTCTCAGTTACCTTTTGACTGACTAGTTTTGAAAACAGCCTTGTGATTGTCTTCTATCAATTTTGGTAACAAAATATAACAGAAACTTTCTAAATTTTTTTGTATTTAGTGTAAATATGTGTTCATAGTCTGTTAGGGTGAAACATTTAGGGGCATGAACAATTTCATGGCAGAGCAGTAAGAAGCACTGCACTAAAGGACAGACAGCCAGCTATAGACAGAAAAAGGATTGTAAAAAACAAAAGTTACATGTATGTGGGCATATTTTAGTACCGCACAAGCAATTGGCCATGCTAAAATCTTGTCTGCATTCAGTAATCTTGACAGTAGTAAGAACTAATTTTAGTGGGGCTTGCACTTCTGAAAATCAATTTTTGGTCATTTGGGGGCAAAAAATGATTTTCATGATTTTGATGAAGTTCATATTTCCAAATAATTTACTATCACAAAAATATAAGTTTTAGGAAAGTTGAACCTTACTTTTTGTTGGCATTGACAAAACATATCACGTACAACTCCGTTAAGTGTTACATGCTTCCCCATGCTTTGATAAGGAAAACTGGGGTGACCCAACTTGCTTCCTTTCAAGCATGCTAATTGATTTGCTTGCTTGGGCGGCCAGTTGGCTGCTCAAGTTTCTTGTGTAATGCTGTTGATATTGCACAAAGGCCAATTTAACAATGAATGCAGTCAGAGCTGTTGCATGTGGTCGCCACATCCTTCTCCACTGAGGAATCATGCAGATAATCAGCTAATCAGCCTTGCCCAAGATTATTGTTGATTACAGAGATTATCTTTGGGGATTGACATGGAGAGAATGGTCTTCAGACTCTAACCCAGTTGTTCACCTTATGTCAAGTTACAAAAAACAAAGAAACTTAAGACATTCTAGCCTAAAGCAAAGACTGCCCAGTATCTCAAAATATTGTTTCAATGATTTACATTATTTTCTGTGTGAGAAATCTTTTCTCATGGTCCATAAATTAAAGCCTTTTGGAATGTCCAGTAATATAGGGGTGCACCGGATTTGGAATTTTAAAATCTGGCCGGAACCTGATTTGCCAGATTTATGCAAAAATTCCAGCCGGAATTCCGGCCAGATTTGCTGGATTTAGTCAAATGAAAGAACCAGAACCTACTGGGTGGGGTTATGTCTATTTTTGTTTCTATGTGAGTAGAATTTTGGCATTTTTATTGGTAATAGAACCAGGTAGCCTATAAATCTTTACTAATGTTAGGCTATGTTGGTAATTTCCCCACACAGTAGGCCTACTGTAACTGTGGAATTCAAGTCTATTTTTATTTCTGTGATTGAAAGGTGGCATGTCTACATGGTTAATTGACAAAATGACAAAATGTTTATACCAACCCTGTTATTAGTATAGATGAGGCATTGTTTTCTTTTTGGGGGGGGGGAGGGGGCGGAGGGGGTTACAAATTGTTCATTAATGAATAATACATTTCTTATGTTAACCTTGATGTATTCTCTAAATTCTAAGGGGGCTAGAAAATGAAAATATGGAACCAATTAAGTCTTCAACAGTACAACCCTTCAACTCTATTACAGGGCTATATTGACATTCAACTTCATTCCCCTTACACCTTACAAAAACTGAGATATGTACTTATATTTTCTTCTAGTACAGACCTGCTAAGCTAGGAGTCAATAATACTGGGGGGGGGGGGGGTGGAGGGATAGGCACACCTTATGTTCCTATGCTTTTATTTGTTTTCCTTTAATTCCGGGCAGATCTGCTGAGTTAGGATTCAACATCTCCAGGGGAGGGGGGATAGGCACACCTTATTTCCCTATGCTTTCATTTCTTTTCTCTTAATGCATGCAACATGCTGAAAATTAGCAAATTTTTGGTTGTCTCTCTGTGCAGATCAGGGGGCAAAAAGTAAGTTCACAAGAAAACATGCTTTTATTAATTCTTTCATAACATTGGCAGTCATTATCTAATTTGAATGTAAAATGCATCAACTTGGAATGGAATCAATTACAATTCTTAGGGTGATATTCGATATAGGTTTTAAACTTTGGTTAGGAAGATTTTCATTATAAAATCTATGGTATGCAAAATAGGGGTAACCATGCTAATACATGTAATAGTGTGGGGGTCAGAAATTTGCTGATGGACAATGTCGATTGGTAGGAATTATCTCAGGAAGTTATCCAGTTGTCCAAGAACCATACAGTGTAGGACTATGCTGCATAAATGTGAAATATTCTCACTGTATCAATCATTGGCATTTTATTTTATGCGGCACGCCTACTTCTCTTCACTGAGTTTGGGGTGACAAAGCCCTTGAGCATGTTGAAAGTTTGTAACTAGCAATAAACCCTATCATTAAATAATATTATTTAAAGCACACTGCAATCCTGGTCTACGCATTTTATTATATATCTAATTAAGACTTGCTGGAAATTAAATTGTAATTAAGTTGTATTGTATAGCTTACCTACAAATCCGGCAAATCCGGCCGGATTTGACAAAAAATCCGGCCGGATGCCGGATTTGGAAAAATCCTAAAATCCGGCCGGAATTGCGGCCGGATTTGAAATCTGGTACACCCCTACAGTAATGCAACTCATTGTGACAGATCCTTAGGGTTAAGTTGCATGTACAGGGTCACAGGTTGTAGGTTAACAATGCAATGCACTGCCTGGCTGGGTATACAGGTAAGTCTATACTGTGCTGTTCATCAGTCACACATGCCACCATGTTGACTTTGTGCACCTGTTGCCTGATTTCTCCAACACTTTGTTATTGGCTGATATATAATCAGGTTGCAGCTGGATTAATGACAAATGCACACTGTCATGACAGCACTCAAGTGCAACATTCCCCCACCGACACCACGTCAGAGGGTTTTGGTACCCTTCAAGCTTAACAAAAATGGACAGCTTTTTGACTAGACCTTTTGAATCTTACTTCTGGCCCTGTACTACAGGTCATAGTAGGCTGTAGTTACTAAAACTGGAGATACTGTACTTTACTGTTGTGAGAATGGCAACAAAATGAACACTTCTGTATGTTGTGACATTTGGCTTGTCAGCATCAGTACTGTCTGGTTGAATGTGTTCCCATTAAAGTACTGTAAATGATAGGTGACATTGATCATAAATTTACTATATAACTACTGTATAATGTAGGCTATTGACTGTAATTTGAAATCATTGCATTGCAGGTCAGAGTTTGGGGCTGAGAAAGTAAAACGAAAGAAGAGAAGAGAATTAACCGAGGAGCAGAAACAGGAGATTAAAGAAGCATTTGATCTATTTGACACAGACAAAGATAAAGCAATTGATTATCATGAGTTAAAGGTTAGTACAGTACCTGTATGAACTATGGTGTAACCTTTTGTTCAATGGAAAAGCTCCCCGTACAGTGTACACTGCACAATTTGCCTCAACATCTAATGGTGGATTTTTATGCATTGTTAGTGTTCCAGTGACCTGAATGAAATAACAGTGTTTGGTAAGTTTGCCCCAGAATTTTGAAGTGGAAGTTCAATTTGGGGTTTCATAATAATGAGGTGATTCATTACATTGCTGTAGTATAGCATTTGTCGTGTTCAGATTTCATTGGGACCAATGGTCATCATTATGGACATGAAACAAAACATTGAAATGCTCTGCTTCAATCCACATTTTACTGTTTTATATTTCAATACAGAAGGCCTGTATAAAGATAATTAGTAAGCTTTTCGCAGGGCCATGTTTATTGAACATTGTCACTTACAATTTAATTGGTGGTCATGCTTCAAAGGAATATTCATAAACACCTTTATTGATTTCCTGCATTCTGATTGGCTGAAAACCATTCGAGACCAGTCTCGAATCGCATTCGAGACTGGCCTTTGCCAGTTTAGGAGAATTACTTTTTCAAGGTGAACTGAATATCACTGTTACTACTGCATTGTGCACTATTCTTTGTCCATGATGTGTTACCATAGCAACAAACCATAACATCTGAGTAAGAAAACCAGTTACTGTAAACTACTGTAGTATTACACTGATATGCCTAGCACCCTGTAGCTATAACCATTCCAAAGCATAATGCTCATTTCATCCCATGAATGAATGCTAGCAAAACTATATTCATCTTCTTGGATACTGGCAGTGGTATGGCTAAAAGAGCGTATATACATGTGGTGGACAATTCCTTTGAAGTTTACCAACTGTGATTAATCTAAAATAGTCCCATGTAATCCTCTGCTTTCTCCCATCAGTGAGCAGGAAGATTGTTTGCTTCAGGTAGCAGAACAATTGATTTCCTTATCTTGGCTTATGCTTCAGTGACTTCCAGCTGCATTTGGTTATTGATACTAATCAAGGGTCCCCGTCCAAATGCCTGATTTGCCAGGTATGTGGTTAACAGAGTTCTAAAACAACTGTCTGCCTAATGTAACCTTACAGTATATGCCAAGGGTACATTTTGTTAACGGTCTGCCTCTCCTTATTTTCCTAAGTTGGACTGCATGGTAAAGAAAAGTGAATTTGGTCTCTGTGCTGCTAATGCCAGCATGGGGCCTGTGTTATAACTATGACATGTAGAGCAATGGTGAACAGGTTTTACTGACAGTGTCACTGTCAGGTTTTTACGTTTGAACCAATTCCGCTAACATTATAACAGACATAACAGGCCAGCACGGTCTTCATTTCTAGTTCTATGCCGAGCTAGGCTCCTTATGAACTAATGTTGTAAATAGTTTTAAGCTGGTCCTAACGTTAGGCCTGCATAATCTGTATTAAAAACTTGAACACATTTTCAAAGTTACCAACACTATAATCCTCTTCCAAAATTGCTAAAGACACCTTAAATCACCGTCTTACTTATGGATCTTGAACGATCTTGTTTGTTAACTACTTGCAGTCAGATGTCCGCATGCATATCGTTCACTGCTGCACTGCACGGCACACAATATATTACAGTAGACCGTAAATGCACAGCACTGTGTATTTATTTACCTCTGTGAAACTTTCGTGGAGTAGAACTTTACTGTAAACAATAGCCAGCTAGAAGTTAGTTTCCTTGTTTTAATGCTCAGCCTCATCTCTACAACGATGTATGATAATTCAGAGATAAACGATTTTGCGTTAAATTTATCCAGTTAAATTTCGTTCGATGAATTGAGATTACAATCAATATGTTAAGTGAAAATATTTGCGTGGTTGTCCACTTTCTTTTGGCTTAAAGTTGTTCGCTACTATCGCAAGAAACTAAACATGACGTCATAATAGAGTCCTAAGTTAGCTGGGAGAATTAAAATTTGATCTGTAAAATTTTGTCGAAAATTCAATGTTTTTGTCGATTCCCAACACAGCCTCTGTGGTGATGTCATCGTCGGTCTCAAATCACATTTAAGACCGGGCACCCTCGCATTTATCCCCTAACTCCACAACCAGACATTTCACTTTGGTTTGCAAAATATGACAAATTTATTTCATCACTTGTTTACAAACAAGTATGACATTATGGCTTGACTTTGATCATTTTTTTTCTTTTTAAACAGTAAGTATACATCTAATGTTGTACCACATTTATCTGTTTAATGGGTACATTACACCTGTATACCGTCCTGGACATAAGAATGGAAACTTTTCATATCCTTTGATGACTTTCAGAAGACTATCCTAAGTAATGTAAGGTCAAAAAAAAAAGATTGCAAAACAAAGAAGTAAATAAAGAGTGGTCACTCATCTAAAGCCATAACAGTAGGATGTCTTCTCCTGAACCTACTGCCATTGTGCTTAGTGCTCAGCATAAGCAATGGAGTAAGTAAAACAAGCCAGTGAGCCACAACTGGAAAAAAGGCCATGGCCGGCCCAACTTTAACCAGTTGGTTAGAAACTGAGCCATAAAACCTCATCTAATAAACTCAACTTTCCTTTTGGTACAAAATGTTAATTCACGTTGCTGAGATATACTAACCCCTTGCTACATCTACAGTAATTTGCATAAATCTCACACGCTGCACTTGACTAGGAATAGTTTTGACACTGCTGCCTATGTCCGCTATCTTGGCCGACAACTCGTCCTCATTCTCCTCCCGCTGCAAAGCTATTGCCTAGGAGGTTTCTGGGTCTCCAAAGTTGTCAACTTTTCAAGTTCTTCCTACTAAGGATTCATGCTGGATTTCTGTTACATTGTATACATATTGTATTCCCTGAAAGCCCTTTACCATCTCCTCATGGGGTTCAGTTGTTGGTTTTTAGGGGAAGTACTGTAATTTTTCACTTGCCTGAGGTCTTTAGGCTGCATGTCCAGGGACAGTGTTACTGCATCAGAAGCTAAATTGTACTGTAACTAATACTTCAAGCTAGGGACATGGCAATTGCATGGAAGATTTGTCAGAATGCTCGGATTTAGTTTGCCTACTTGTCTTTTACATTTAAGGAATTTGAAGTTGGCTTTGAAGTACTCTCACAGGGTTTTTTCTGTCCACTAGGTCATTTGGTCTTTAGAGGGTGATACTGGTCAAAGATCTCGAGTCTGTTTTGAGGAAGGATTCTGCCAAGATAGTGGATAGACGCTGCACGATTATCTTTTTCCCCAGTACTATAGTGAGAAAAACAAAGCAGGAATAAGTTACCAGCCATTTCCAAGTCCTCCATGTATTGCCACATAATGTTCCCCTTCAGGGGGAGGGGAGGAGGTGAATTGTTTTTCCAGTCTCATTGTAAGCCATATACTCTAATTTCCAAAGGCAGGAAGGGGTGAAAGTTCCTTATTCTGCACCACTGCCTGACAGTTGTACTGCTGAAAGTCCTGAAGTGAAGGCTTTGTTAGCTCACACATGTACTGCGTACATGTGTGAGGTTATAAAATGGGACAGATGGCGAGATTTCAACAAAAGTCTTCTTCTTTTTGTGTGAGGAGATTTGGGGCTGAAATTTTGGGATATGATAGTTTGTCAGCCGAGCATTAATACCTACTGTACCTATTTGCATTCCATTATAGGAAAGTTAAGTTGGGTTTTAAAGCTGTTCTTGTAGAGCTGAGTTCACTGTGCCTGCAGAACAGTTAGCTGTTTATCCATTGTATTGATAGCAGTGTGCTTGGTTGTGTGTTCAGTTGTTATCTTGCAAATGGATATGCAGGCTGTTTGAAATTCAACCCATCAACACACATGTGTTTGTTCATCAAGTGGCCTGCACAATCTGAAGCAACTCAGTGGTCAGTGTGGCTTAACAAATGAAAGGAAACAGGCTTAACTTATTAATTGTGGGGATATCTCCCATTCTGTTCTGTTTAGTTGAGTTGGTCAAGTCAAGTAATTGCAATTTAACTGTTTTGAGTGTCTGTTTTATTTTGATCAGTGGAAACCCATGTAGTGTTTACTTGTGGAATTGGAAGGTGCAAATGTACTTTGCAATACTTGAACAGTTTATAGGTACATCATTCAAACTTTTTTTTTCAGTCTTGCTGTTAATAAAAGTATGTACATCCTTTGATGGCTTGCTTGATGTGAGAAAATATGCAGTGATATTTGTAGCTATCTGTCATAAAACTATGTCAGTTGCAGGTTTACATTCCTTAACACATTTGTGATTTTACAGATGGGTATTGATTTCTTTTAATTATTATGCTCCTCTCTTCCCTCCCATTTGCCTTTGTAAGGTAAGGTTTTTTGGAAGCAGATGAATAGATGATAAAATTTGGTTTTGTGAGTTTCTATTTTTTTAACAGACAAGAGAAATTGTGTGAGCTACACTACAGCATTGCTGTTCTAGTTTAATAATGGTACAACCAGAAATCCTTCATTGATCAAACTTTGAGACCCATTCATCATCAGCCACCCATGCAGTCAGTATTCTGATGCTACCTACTGTATCTCTTTGAGAGTGCTGTATTCTACTGTATTCTCTTTGAGGAGAATTTGATAAATCTTCATGTTTCCTGAACACTTTTTCAAAAAATTATATCTGCTCTAGATAGAACTTTCTCGTACATTTCCATGCCTGCATTAAAAACACAACAGACATTTAAAAAGCTTTACATTTTGTCAAGAAAAAAAAAATAATTACATAAGCACTTTGCTAAGATCCTGGATTCATTTTGGAGACTTTGCCTGTAAGATACTTTATTTAGAACTATCTTCTCTGCATTCGTATTTTGAAGTGGGTATTACTGATTGACTTCTGTATGGTAGTACAGTATTTCTCAATGACCTACCGGACTTGTAGCATATGTGAACCCCAATTAGTCTTAAAAGTGATGGTGTTTCAAGAAGTTTATGGAGTTTTAACAAATTTCAGAAAAGCAATAATGAGCTGTCTTTTTCATCATTTTAAATCTCTAAATCCTGTTACCTTATTTCAGGTTGCTATGAGGGCATTAGGATTTGAAGTCAAAAAAGCTGATGTTTTGAAAGTAATGAGGGATTACGATAGAGAAGAAACTGGCAAAATTACCTTTGAAGATTTCAACGAAGTCAGTAAGTATGGATAATTGTTTTATTTCACTGCAGTAATGGGTAACTTATTGTAGTATGTACAGTATATACAGTAGTTTTGAGCTCCATTCAAAATTGAGGAAAAGCATCTTGAACTTGCCTACATATATGGAGAAGCAGTGTTTACATAAGGACGCATGGTGTATACAGAAGTTGCTAGGATCCAGCAAAGCAGGCTTCGACAAATCCCCCGCCCGACAGTCCGGACAAGTAAAAACTTACTCGGGCAAGTGCATTTTTTAATATCATAGCCCGCCAGGCAAGTACCCTTGCGAAGTCTCCTCCACAATGGAGTTCAAAGGCATATTTAAAGTGGACAAGTAGATATTCATGCGGACAAGTAGACTAAGAGAACTGCTAGCCCGATGGACAAGTAATGAAAAAAGAATTTGTCGAAGCCTGAAGCAAAGAGAATTTCCTTATGGGGAAGAGGGAGATTCTCATTTACTCGTAGCTATGTACCTGTACATGAGGGCGTAACAGCTGCAAAAAAAAGAAAAGAAAGAACAGAAAAGAGAAGAAAAAAGATCCAAATTTGAAATCTGGAAACCTTTATTTAATCTTTGGTGAAGAATATCTGGTGCAAGCTGTGAACTACAGTATCACATAGCTGAAAGTGTGACTTGCTTTCACTGGATTGGGAAAGTCTGTATGTGGTCAGAGTGAATGTATTTTCTTTCACAAAGTGAAAAATTATTTACAAACAACTTCACTAGTGAAGGTACTTGTTTAATACATTGTACTATTACAGTACTTTACTATAAATAACTTGTGCCATTGAGAAATAAATAGCATGTTTGACAGGAGAATGCATCTTACTGTAGATAGAAACATTGAAATTGGTAAGCTTTGTTTGTATTCTGCTTAGTCACAGACTGGATGCTAGAACGGGATCCAAAGCAAGAAATCATGAAAGCTTTCCGCTTGTTTGATGATGATGACTCTGGAAAGATTAGCTTGAGGAATTTACGAAGAGTTGCCAGAGAGCTGGGTGAAAACATGACTGATGATGAACTGAGAGCTATGATTGATGAATTTGATGTGGATGGAGATGGTGAAAGTAAGGAGACGCTGCCATTGTTTTTGATAGCATGACACAAACAATTGACTTGCTCAAAGCTCCTTAGTTCCTTACACTTGATTTTCAGACTTCAGTATCGTTCATGATCATGACCCATATGTGGGTTTCAGGGAAACTTCTTGTTATAAAACAATAAATAGGCAAGTTCCTTCTTTGGCTATACTGTTCCAACCTCAGTCGTTTGAGACAAAGAGAGTATTCTGTGTGAAATGTTATGATGTACAGTAGCCTCAAAAAATTGGGTAGTAAAAGATTGATAGAAATACAAAGGAGTTCAAAATAAAATGCATCAAAAACCATTGAACTTATGGGCAAATGATAAGATGTTACAGAAGATAAGAGTTCAATCATTTAGACATCCTAAAACAAGTACATATGATATTCATTTACAAGAGGGGTAAATTGTTATTCAGGAATGAACAAAATCCTCACAAGAAAGTTTTTCAAATTTAGGATTTGTCCTGTCCATGGTCTCGACACTTTGTAAAAGATAATTAAGTGACGTGAATATAGTGAAACTATGGGTACTGCAAGCTCAGATGTTGGTGCAGAGAGGGCTGTTTATATTTAAAAATGCCCCTAACACTTAAATTTTGTCTCTTCAAACAAAAACCCTGCCACTCTGTACTGTGGTATGCATAGGAGCAATAAGAAAAGAACTGGTGATATGAAAAACTCTGAAGCAAAATATGTTGACTTTGACAGAGAGTAAGATACATCAGATTTTCATGTAATATTGAGTAAAATATCAAAAACAATTTGAAAGCTGTTGCAATACCGTATCTATGTATTGTACATGTGGTATGTGCCCAGTACTGATAAGTCCAACAAACACATTTTTATTACATTAAAGTGCCGGTTTTCTTGCATACCTAAAAGCACATTGCATCCACCAGAAGTTTTTGCATAGACATTTGATGCATACAATTAACTGGGCATTGTAATCGCCATTATTACTTTATTGTGAGCACTGTTTTTGATTTGCATTTACAAGAACTGTAACATGTTTCAGGCTTCAAAGTGATCCTATATTTCCTATAATTTCCTATATATTTCAAAAAATCCTATATTTCCTATAATTGTATGATTTTGGGCTTGTTTTCCTATTTTCTTCTATATTTTTCTGATCTTGCCAAAGAAAATTGTCTGTAGTGTTCTGGAGTGAAGTTTTCAGATGGATTCATTTTCCAAGATAATCGTCTTAGCCTTAGAGTGGCTTAGTCAAACAGGTAGTAGTGTATAGATGCCAAATATCTTATTTGATGCAGGCACGTCTGAAATATTCTCTTATGAATCTGCATTGGGCACTAATAAGCTCATGTTTCATCAACCATAAATGTGCAACTGTCACACCTTTGATTTTAAGCACTCAATGATTTCATCCCTTTGAGGTAATATTAGTGGTATTGTCAAGGGGTGGAGGAGAGCCCTGTGCCTGGCATCCCCTGTGGTCATGCAGTCCACATTTTAAAATCCTTATACCTTCCCTTTGCAGCCACAGATAGCTGGCCTGTGATATAATTAATTCTTATTAACTCAAAATATTGAAGGACAGTCAGTGGTTCATAATACCAATTATTTCCCCTGCCATCTACCATCTTTCCTCAAACTATGACTAGCCATTAGTTGAGTTGATTGTTCAAACGATTGTATGTTACAATTTTCCCCTAAAGATCAAGAACTTAGTACTTTGAGAATATTAAGAGCCTCACTCTAATATTTACAATTTTACAATATGCAGATCTCTAAGGAGGTTTTCCTAAACTCCACTAGAGGCTCTATGGCATGCCCCTGGATGTCATGTCAATTTATCCAACAGACCTTGAAGTGGAAAATCTGATCGAAGTATGGGTCTGGTGCTTCAGCGCCCATCATTGGTGGCAAGTGGGGTCACTTACCAAGTTGTCCTTTCCCCAATTTTGTCATGTAATTTCCTCAAGTGAGATTGTAGATCTTAAGTATGTTAATGCACAGACATTTTTGCATACTGTAGGCATCTTGACATGTGGACTTTACTGTCCTGCCAAGTTGTACAGATTCAAAGCAGTGGCATTTTTAGGGGGAACTGGGCCATATGCCCCATCCCCTTGTCGATGCTGGGTTTTTTTGTTAGTTTAATAACCTAAAATATGTCAGTTTTTGAAAACAAAGTTACTTCAGAAGATAACATATTTAGCACCAGATTGCATGTAAGGACACCCAATCATTCAAAAAATTTTCAAAGGGGAGTAGGACACCCCCTCCCCTTACACCCCTCCCCCATGCTGGCAATTACAGAACATACATGCCCCCCCCCCATGAGACAGTTCTGGCTACAGATGCCTGCTGAAAAGAGAGTTTAAAGGTATTCATAACAACAATACAGTTGCCATAGGCCAACATGATCTTATATGGTGTCACCCATACAGTTTCTCACACTATCAAAGATGAATTATTGCAGCAATTCAGTGTAAAGTTTATAGAAAAACTGTGCCATAAGAGCTTATTTCCTGCAATTTAAGAAGCAAAAACTCCAAAAATTTTCTCAACTCAACCTCATTATTATTGGAGCTGAGGTGAATTGTGCTTGTGTACTTAATATGGAAAAAAGCAACAGTTCCTTATCCACATTAACTAGCCATCCATTTTAAAAACATGATCATATATACTTAGTTACATTCTGTGTTCACTCCTGTGTTCACAGCTTCTAATATTGCAACTTTTGCTGCCTCTATGGGATGCACTAACAATAAAATGCATGGACACTTTATTCCAGGGTCAAAATATACAAATTCACTACAGTCGGGAGATTTACCCTTGCCCTTCCACCAAAATGCTTAGGTGGTTTCCTTAATTCCATTTTGATAGTAGAACCATACTGTTCTGCTACCTTGCCCACCCTTGTGATACTGTTAATCACATTTCTATCATTTGAACAGTATTTCTATTAGGTACAGTATTTGCCCCATCCACAACTTTGAGGAACTTGAAGACGATTACGACTGCTAGTGTTTGACATTCTTATATTTACTCTATATTTTCCTGGAAAAATCCTATAAAACCCTATATATTCATCAATATCCTTCCTATAAAACCTCCTATATTTTTGTGATGGACCACTTTGAAGCCTGATTTTCCACTATTTAACAGTTTAAAGGGAGCCATCTGTTAAAATCCCAGAGCAATTTGAAACCAAAAGTGTCATTGTGGACACATTTTACTTTAAATACTGTTGACTCAATTTGACATGGGCAGAAATGATGACTGTTTTACTAATAAATGAAAGTGGTAAGCATGTGCATTGTTCTGTCAGGGTCATCACACTGCAAACATGTTTCTTAAGCTGTGCACAGCTCTCATAAACTGCAAGTGGCAATTGACTTTGCTAGACCTGTTAAGTGACTACCATTACAACCAGCAAGTAACAAATATTGAAAAATCTTGAGGTCTAAATGTTATCCATAAACAAGCTGAAGATGGTGGAAAGAAGTAAAAATGTTGTAAAAGTTGTCAAGTTGCTTTTGCAGTTGTGGTTTCATTGGAGACTTCATTTCATATTCAATTCTGCTAGGTGATACAGGAGCCAGTTTAGTTTAAAGGCAAAAACAGTGACTGGCAATATCAGTGGCAGCTGAATTATTTGAAAAGTGATACATAGCAATCTTCTGCTGCTGGTTGGTGCCAGTTTGGCTTGACCAGGACACAGAAATGCCTACCACTACTAAAGCTTAAAAAGTGCCATTTCTGACCAGCATTGATCTCAAAAAAAAGAAAAAGAAACAGAACAAGCAAAATAGTAAGTTTCCTTCTTCCCAGGATATGCGCAGTACCTTTTTCCAGCCCTAAATGTTTTCGATCTTGATAAACTTCCAACAAGACACTAATCATCAATTTGTTTTCATGAAGGGCACAAAAGTGTTCAGAATAGTACAGTAACTGGAAATGATTGAATAAGTCTGATGAACTGTCTTGTCTTCATTTGGAATAAAGATTTTCATCTGGAAAGGTAGGCTACCATTCCAAGTTTCAACCTGTTTAGTGTGCAGGACAACCTACACCACAGATGTTTGGACCCTTGTATTTGTTCCAGGAAAACAGCTTCCAGCACTCCATCAGTCCTGGGCAGAACCCCAAATAGGGCTTATAAACCAGCCAGTCAGCCAATATCCCTAACTGCTGTAATGTAACAGTCAATCCAAGCTGGCAGTTGCTTAATTGCCATAACAGTTGTTATCAAGGAAAAATATGGGGGGGGGGGGGATTTTCATGAGTAATAAAAAGTGCAACTGCCCACCTCCCTGGTGTGCAGATTCAAGGTGATAAATACAGTGGCATGCCCATGGTAGCTAGGTGGGGGAGTCAGAGAGGGCACTTTTGTCAAAAGATAGCCCTGAAGAGTATTGGAGATGCTTTCTTGTTTATAGTGCAGAGTGTGTCCTTGGGGGTTTGCCCTATATCTCCTTATTTTAATATGCACAATTTATTTTATCCAGGTCGCACTACTTGCTGTACAATTCCCTACCTAGAGGTCCACAAAGAGGCTTTGCAGCTTTCAGCAATAATCTATGAACAAGTAGGACAGTCAGTTGTAGGATCTTCACCTCTTCATTGTTGTCAATATAGACTGTACACTTAAGTTATTTATTTTTCAAATTAAAACTGATTTTAAACAGGGCACTGACATGTCATTTTCTTATTTTTGCAGTAAATGAAGATGAATTTCTGGCCATTATGACAGGGGATACATGAGAATTGTGAAATCTCTTGAAGATTTTGACCAAGAGGTATTGGTGGGTACAAGCTTGCAGAACATCCTATTGCAGACCAGTGCCATACTGTAGAAGTTTAGAAGACTACTGTATTGGTGAATGTAAAGTGTTTAGACAGTAGAACATGGAGAAAGTTCAAGTGAAAAACTTCTTTTGAACTTCCATGAACACTATTGAATGTTAATGTACAGTATTGTACATGCTCAGAAGGACTGGAATATTTGTGCATAACCAGGATTTGGTCTTGGAGGCACGTTTTCAGACCACACAGACTTGCAGTGTAGTGATGCAAGATGCACCGCCTAAATTGCAAAGCCCTCCCTGTTAACAGCGGTGCCAGGGGCCCACCTCAAGGCATTTCTTCCCAATGAAGATTGCTGGACAGGAGGCAGGGTGTCATGTGTGATCATTTTTCAAAGAAACAGGTGATTTGCAGGCAGCTTTTTCTTTATGGCTTGGTAGAATCCCCAAACAACCTCTCCAACCCCATGGCTGTGTGTTTGATTCATATTTAGTTAGAAATGATCATACATGTATGCAGTAGTTTTAAGGAAAAGTTTTTAGTTGTCTTGAGGGCAACTTGACTCAAAAAGAGTACAAAAGAAAATACCAGGGATTGTAATTTCACTTCATTGTGTAAGTTTTCGGAGAATGAAGAAACGAAAGAGTGTCAGATCAAAATATTCAGTAATGTTGAAAAGCAAAATTTTTAGAAGTTCCATCAACAAGGCCAAAGGGTGAAACCAAAATGTGCTTCCAAGTGGAGTTATTTCCCAGAAGGAACACCAAAGTGTCCTCATCAACTGGACTTAATAACATTGCCACAAAAGAGAGGTATTAACCCTTTCATGACCATCGACTAACATTGTGGAAGGGTTCATTTGTCTTATCACCAAGTGGACAAAATTTGTTTTTAATTAGAACACTGGCATCTTTGAAACCTCATAATAAAACCTCTACTCTCGAGATGGTCTACAGTACATTTCATAGATCATAAGCTGTGCAGGGAAGAAGTTAAGGAAATAATTTATTGGGAAATAATTGTGTAAGAAGTGGCTCTGGCTTCATCAGGAGTGAAGCAAGGGAGCATAAGCAACGTTATTTGTAGTTATATGCTTGAGTCTGCTCGGGTGAAGGGGCACTCGGGTTGGTGTGCTTCATTCAGACCAGCAGTCTAATTGGATGATTCATCTGTGTTTTTAAAGACTGATTGTTCTGTGTTGTAATTAGACTGTAGCTTGGGTTGTATTGCTGGTAGGACTGAGCAGGATAAAGACTTTTCCCACAAATGGGTAAAATTTTTGCCATTCCTTCTGGAAATTTTTCATTCACTCACGTCTCAAGAGCTCCACTAATTAGCCTCATTCCTAAATGTTTTCTCCTGGCTTGGCCCTTTACAGTTGTGTAACTGCTTTAAGGGGTATGCACTCTGCCTAAGCCCCCTGCCATGCTTTGCTCTGTAGCTCTTTTGTGTCCAGCTACTTGTACAGAACTTTCAGGGGGTGCTATGTATGACCAGTGTACTGTTTGCCAAAGGTATTTATGGAATTGAGTTCCTTTGATGACAGAAGATATCCCAGACTTAAAATACTGTTCATATAAGGTGTTCGTTGATTGGAGAATGTACTATGAGACTAACAGAAAGATGTGCAGTGGAGCTGTGTTGCTGGGAGAGATATCAGCTCCACATATGCTTTTCCAGTTTTTAACAGTGGTAGAGCTATTGAGACTGGTCTTGGACCCAAGGCTAATTTTTACAGCCCAGGCTTCATGAGGTAGTTTGGCCTCCTTCCCATAGCCTCTGAAAGTTTCTTGAAGCCAACTGTTTAAATGTAACCCTGTTTCTGAAAGTTCCCATACAAAAAAGCAAGTTTTTTCTCAAACAGTTGTTTTCAAAAGTATTTAACTTTTAATCCTCTTTTGATAGCAACATACCTCAGTATAGATTTGTAGGCACTTGCTCTTGTACCTAATTGAAATGATATTTGTTCATTGTTATTAGCCATCCTTGGCTTCCAACTACATCCTGATAAAATGTGGTATCTCAAGAAGGGTAATTTTGAGGGATAAACCTTAGTTCAACAGAGCATTTCCTTTTAGCAAGGAATCACTATGCATCTGGCTCTATGGTTTCACAAGCATTGTCACAGGTGTTCATCTTTTGATTTTTTTGGTAACTTTATTCCCCAGCATGGATTTCGAGACACTTGCTCTTGAAACTAATTTGAATGATGTACTGTATTTATCTATTGCTATTTGCGTGCCATTGCTTCCAACTATAACACCCTTTGTTTTGCATTAGTCAGTATGTTAGGGATTATATTGTGTCACAATCTAATTTACAATGAGCTAAATATTAATGGGTTGAGTTGGGGGGGAGGGGGGATGGGGGGGGGGGTCCTAACACATCCCCCCCCCACTTTTCGTGACCTGAAACTAAAAAGTGAGGTAACCAAAAAACTACATGTAGGCGAGTAGTGGTGAAGACACAGATGTTCTCAGAAAGTATTCCACATGGCTGTTTATCAGGTCTGTAGGCAGTAAGTTCTGTAACAATTCTTTCTATAACTTAAAAGAAATTTCACACGCTGTGCACGCTTTCATCTTCAGTTCTATCTAGCTGTAACACCTGCCATTTCAAACATGTTGGATTTATTTAACAATAAAGGTTCCACAAATATTGTAGTCTTGATTCTAGAGATACATGAAAATGCAATGTTGCAAAGTTCTAACTTCTTTTTCGTATCTTTTGGAAGATTCCCTTTTCAACCTCACCATTGTGTACACATATTTTGTAAGAAAAAGTTTTGTCAGTTTCTTCTGGGAGTCTTAATGAGTAAGGTAAAAAAATGTACTCCCTGACAAAGACCTAAGGAAGTCCAAATATCGGTGATAAGTTAAAAATGTTGTGCAGAGCTGAAAGGGAATCAGTGTAAACATACTTTTATCCATTCCTAAGGTTATAAAATGTCAACTGATTGCCTCTTTGATATATTAAAATTTATGTGAATCTTGTAAATTTATTATTAAACAGAGTGTAACCTACTAGAAGAGGTAATTGTAAATAATAAAATAAGAAAGCACAGTTATTTCTCTCAGCATAATCTTTATTCACATTTCTTGTACCCATTTAAATGAGATAACTGGTTAATTCAGGTGCAGAAATGTGTAGAAAAGATAATTTCAGTGATGAAGAATTTGATTTGGCAAATTCTACAAAAAATATCAGGTTCAGTATTCAACCATTTGGGCTATTCGGCCTTCCCATGCAACTAATGACAGGTGCATCTACAGAAAGTTACCACTAAGGCATGCACTGGCATTGCATCGCAGTACACTTTCATACACATCTTCTAGCAGGTATTACTGTACTATGTATGCATGGGTGACTCCAATGCTTTTGGAGCCAGGTACAGTATTAGTGGACTCTGGAGACAAGACCTCTGAATGGAGTCACAACTCTGGCGATGATGTAAATGACACAAACACATACTACTGTGGCTATTAAGTGTTGACCACCAGCCTACCAGTAGGCACTATACCAGAAGCCTACTTTACATGTTTTTTAAATAAAGTACCAATGTCTGAGAAAAATGAAGGTGAAACTTGTAATGGAATGAAGACGATCATAAAAAAGTCCCATTTTGTTACAATAGGCTGACTGTACGAACACATGTAAATGAACAAAAATGCAAACCCCAAAATAAGGTTTTCATGCACATTTTTGACAATTTCATTGCCTTGGAGCTGTGATTCAACAGGAAAGTGGAATTGCAACTTGGCTCCTGACATGGAGTTACGAATGAGTCATGTAACCCAGCCGCCAAGCCCTGTGCTGTACTACTGTCAGCTCAGATATACAAGTCAAACTGCTAATACCCCCATCAAGAGACACTTGGAGCTTGCCCTCAGTCTGACCACCATCAAAGAATATCCTCCTAGAGTTGGCTAATGATGGTAATCTGTAGAGGGGCTCAAGATACACTGAAGAAATGTACAGTTAGTAGATTGGTAGATTACTGAACCCAACATTCAGAAGATACCATTTCAAAGCTCATTTCATGAAATTTTTCCTGTAACACAGCATATTTCACCTATGTTTGGAATTTGGCATAAACCAAACTTTTCAAAGAATACTCTGTACAGAAATTAAAATGAAAGACTGCCCCCATTATACTTCTTTTTAGAGGCTAAAGACATATTGTGTAGACTGCTCAAATACAATGGGAGACTTGCCACTTGAAAAGTCCAATCTTTTGCAAATCTTCAATTGGCTGTGTACATATAGGATACTGCAAAGGACAGCATAACTGAAAATATACAGTAGCAAGAAACAAGCCTGCAGAAAATGAGTTAATCAAACTTGGCCCATGATTTCTGTCATTTTATGAAATATTTATGACAAACAAAAGAAACTTGTGTTGTATCTGACAACATGGCACACATTGTGATAGGTAGTTTAACCACAAATATTAAAATATTCTCTGAGTACAAAATAGTCATGGACAAAATGAGCTGAAAAATATATATTCTGAGTAAAATCAATAGAAATGCTTCCATCTATCCTCTGTTAATTACAGTATATGGTGAATTATGCCAAATGAATTAATGTAGTATATTTAAATAAACATTTCAACATTTCTAAGTAAAATTAACAGCCTCTATGAATTGAAATATGGCAGGCTTCATTCCCGAACACTAGAATAACAATACACTTTTGTCCAAAATGTAGTTAATGGCTGTGTTAAGTACAAATTGATTACATTAAGGTATTACTACTTTTAAAATATGGACTTCTGATTGTAGTATGTCAAATGTCCATAAGGATAAAATGATTCCACGTTTATGCTGCAGATTTCATCTAATGGCTGTAAGTACAAGTTGATTACATTGCTGTTATTTAATTTATAAAATTGCTATATACATTTTTTATATTCTCACGGCTGTAAGTACACAATGATTACTAGCTGCTGCTTTTGTCCGATGCCTCGGACATGATGCTGGTTTGCCACCATACAAGTTTATGAAAAGTATATAAAATATAGCTTTTTTATAACACATCTAAAAATATTAATTCTTGAATATATTTTTTATGAAGTAGTTAAATTGGCATTTTTCTATATTATCATGCATTACAGTATATCCTTCTACAGTATTTCCCACACAGAGAGATCACATAATAAGTTTAAAAGCCTGGCAACCTTTTACCAATTTGCACATTAGAATGGTTTTTCTCACCTTTAAGTTTTCATATTAGATACATATTTATAAAGACTGGGAGCATAGACCTAATTTTGTATGTACCTCAATCATCTTAAATGTGTACTAAAGGTAAATTTCTCAGAAGTAACGAGGTCGGAAGTAGACTAAATATATAAAATCCTTTCCTTTCACTCATCTTTGATGGTCAAATACTGTACGCCTTGATATTTTACAACATTCTATGGTGGTAGCAGTATTCAGTATAAAAAGTTATTCGAGAAAAATACTGGCTCTTCCCTAATGAGGAAACCTCATGGCAGAAATTTTAGACCTTTACAGAGAACTAGCACTCTTTGTAAAAAAACAACTGACTAAAAGACACATGTCCAGAGTGAATAAGGAAGACAACCATATACTGTACATTAAAACCATAAGACATGCGGGTGGTGATATGAGGAAGTGAAGGACGCAAAGCCTTAACCATCTAACAACCCCCACAATCAACATTTTTAAAGGCAAACTTGTCTGCTATGAGAGGGAAGAATGCCTGTCAATCGTATGCATATGTGCGTATGCTGCTACAGTACCACAACATGCACACAACTGTTTACAGACAGGCGCGACACGAGCAAGTTCCAATTATCTTACCAAATACTGTAGTAAAGCACATACTATATATTTCATCAGTCTACAGGAGTTTGAAATGTGTTTCGTATATTGAATATCATGTCTTGGGTGTTATAATACTTTGCACAACACAACCTGGTTCTTACATTTCAAAGTTGCAATTCTGAATTGTTGATCATGGTAAAAGTTGGTAGTGCCTTATCAGAAGTATTACTTTTGTGTGTGGTAAGAGTGTTTGAAAGGCAGCCAGTGGCATAGTAAGAACTAGGCATTAAGTATCATGCAACTTAATGCAACTAAGTATAACTTAATGATACCAGTGTATTAAAATTTAACCTTGTAGGTATGCTTCCATCAAGTACTCCTTTGGGACTAAACCAACCATGTAATTCTTTTCACCAATCCACCAACCATTATACTCACGACTCAATATATGAATTAAGTCTCCTCTTTTAAATTCTAACTCATCATCCTCCTCTGCCTTGCAGTCCCACATACCAACATAAATATTCTCAAAATCCTTCTCCCAGGGTTCTGGATTATCAACCCCATTGGAATTCTTTTCTTCCAAGGGAGGTGGGGGAAGATCACGAGGCAATGGACGGAGGTCTCTAGCAGGAGGCTTTGGTGAATCCACAGGTGGTGGAGGGAGAGGAGTGTGTCTAACACTTACAGGACTGGGTTTGGAGGTAACACTTACATCATCATATGTCTCACCAAAGTCATTGCTTGTTTCCTCTTTCTTCGGAAGCATTCCAATCTTCATCTTTTGGTAGTCATCAAGATCTTCATATTCATCACCAAAGTCATCAGCTTCCTGTGTCGGTTGGAAGGATGGAACATCTTTGGATGGTGGAGGTGGTAATGGTGCTTTCTGACCCATTTTCAATTTCTGGTACTCATCCAAATCTTCATATTCATCACCAAAATCTTTCTCTTCTTCTTCTATTTTAGGTGAGTTTTTGTCTTCACTAGAATTCACCCCTTGTCCCATCTTAAATTTCTGATACTCGTCCAAGTCTTCATACTCTTCTCCAAAGTCCTGTCCATCCCCTGATGCCATGGAAACACTATCTCCTGCACTTGTTTGCACTGAGGAAAATTTACAAGTGAAACTTGTTGACACAGTTAATCTCAAACTGAAAATGAATTCCTACAAATCAGTAATTTACCTCTCAATTCTAGTTCAAACACAATATGTGATGATGCTCCAGACAGGAAATTTTTCAAAACAGAAATGATGTGTTTATTCTCATACTGACAAAGATGTTTAATCACCAGGATAATACATTACGTATTCTTTAATTTTCATTGAAAACGTTTTCTTACAACTAGTACTTAGCAGATAGGGTGGCATTTGAAGCATAGGACTATAAACAGATCATGTTCAATCATCACCAGTAGAATACTGAAGGGGTGAGGGGGAAGTTTCCTTCAAGAGCACATCACTAAATTGTGATGTTATATACATTTTTTGTGCTACTTTCATTTTTTTCACATGTTTGTTTCACTGTACTTGAGTTACACAATGGTAGTAGCAAGCAAAGGTAGTTCAAGGGTTTGAGGAAAGGAACAGAGCCATACATGAGGGCAAACCCCATACATACGAGCACCAAAAGTGTATCTATGGCAGACAGTGGCAGATCAAAACTATTTGATGGGGGTGGCATTTCTCTAAGAGGAGTGCTGTATAGGACAAAAGCCAACCTCAGCCTCACAATGGCTTGGGTTGTGGTCAGAAAACTTGGCATTCTAAATGCCCACTTGCAGGCACTCCCTGTCTAAAACACTATTTTTAGTTCCTAATCTTGCATACGTTGATCAAATGTGTGGGAGAAAAAATTTGGCATCCAAATGCCCTAGAGTGCAGGAAACTACACCCAAAAATTAACTTGTCACAACAGTTCTACATGAGCCATGTGTGGGTTGCATAAGAGGAAGTAAACTGTATTGCCATCCACATAGCTAGATTGCAGAAAACTGCACTTTAAAAACAGATCAGAAATTAGTCACAATTTAAATCCTTAAAAAATTCAACCTCTTGTAAGTCTGTCACAAGCCTTTTAAGTAAGAGGAATTTGCCAGCCACAAACTTCCCAGTCAAGAACTAAGGTCTTAGCAAGACTTCATTGTTTTTTCCAAGCCATGCAGACCCCTTCCACCACAGCATTTGAGGTAACTTTGTGTACATACGCTGTCCTTCATGGGCAGATTGGTAGGCTGTGAATGAAAAAAGTCATTTCAAGCTTACCTGGATCTGGTTTTGGCTGGATTTTACTTGCTTGGTTGATAGCTTCCACCCAAGATTTCACATCATCACTAGATTGAGCAATGAACTGAATAGGAAAAAATCACATCACAGCCTGATTATTTCTATTTTGTTCCAATTTATAATTGCTTAGAAGTCCTTTAAAGGGGCAAAAATTCTAAAGGATCTCTCAAGAAAGAGAAGCACCTGAGTCAACTGAAACAAAGAAGTAAATCTAGTTCCACAGAGCTAACACTTGTGAAAAACAGGTATACATATGAAGCTTTAAGACACCATGAACGCTATGACATAGCTACTTTGATTCATCTGAGACTGATAGGATTGTTTTAGGAAGTAGATTTGATATTCAATAAGCAGAACTGAATTTCAATGTGTAAAATGAACAATATGTTGCAGACTTGTTCCTCCACCTTACACTCCTACTTTGACACAACAATTGCCTAAACTTGTGCTCACGCCTGCAAAAAGCTGGACGCAAAGACGCATTGCGTCCGCAAAAATCATGCTGCAGCTAGAAATTATCATCTTAGTCCCAACTTAAGTAGACCAGGTGAGCTAGAAATTTTGGTTTTCAAAGTATGTGCGCCTGCAAAGTTTTGCAAGTTTTGCAGCCCTGCTTGTACTGATGAGAATGGATTTTTACTTGCACTTTCATACAGATTTAAGAAATCTGGAATGCTGTTTATTCAACATGTTGTACATGAACAAAAAAAAAGTACATCAGGTGTGCACTCATTTGTGTATACACCAAACCAACCTAGAGGGTCGACACTTGGACTCTTATATTCTCATACTACAATTATGATGGGAGGTAAATACTGTATAGTGGGTCATGGGATTGGTTGCAGTGTTTTAGCTTGAAAACTAGCTTCAAACTCCCCCTTTTTCTAGAGTAGAGACCCTTAATACCACTCATACCATTACCAAAAGTCTGTGTCCACCTCTGAAATAAAAGAACTATCTCTTTTAGACTTGTACTTCAATTAATCAACACCCTCCAAACACTCAAACACTTACTTGAAAAGATCGGCAACCAGGCTGAGAGATGATAAACAAGAATTGTTTCCTCTTATGTTTCTTTTCAACATCAGGAGCTGGCGTTGCTTCATATCCTGACAGGTTAATCTCGTTACACTGTTTGGTGTCCAGTTTACTCTTGTAGTAATACATGATATTATCCTTGATGATACAGTATCTTGTCTGCCAGTTGGAGAAACCAAACTGGCCATCTGTTAAAGACAAATGTCCCTCAGTTAAGGATTATACTGAGATGCTCTGTCTGCACTCTGTATGTACTAGTCCCCTGCATTTATTGCAAACATTAATTTGCACAGATTTTCTCTGTATGTACTAGTCCCCTGCATTTATTGCAAACATTAATTTGCACAGATTTTCCACAATTGCTACCTTATCACAACATACAGTACTCACTGAAAAAGCAATAATTGAAATCTTTTGTTCCAACTGATCCTTTATTAAAACCGCAAGAGAATTTCAAAAATTAGCATATTAGGCAACTGTATTACACCAGTAGTAACCTAGCTGGGTTAACTGCAGGCAGTATTTGCCCTTAAGCATACTTTCTGTGGGTCTCAGACTGATTTGCAAAACCTTTATTGCAATGGACAATGCCACAGTATCAAGGAATCATCACAGCAAGCTTTCAAAAAAAAAAAATTAAATGCACAGACATGCTGGCAATACTGTACCTATGGCAAACCAAGAATTTGGCTCACTGAAAACCTGCAAGGCCATGTTTAACTTTATTCCCAAGCACTGCGTGAAATCAGTTTTAGTACAGTGCAGGACAGAACAGTCCGGTCAGTACAGAAATGTAGGTGTACTTCCTAATAAATGTGAATAAACTGGCCCTGGGGCCGAGGACAAAATTCACTGTACACTGTACTTAGTGAAGGTCTACTGTGCAGTGTATCTATATTAAGTCTATGAATGCAGCAGTTATGTACACTAAAGTAAATGAGTTTACTTTCACAATTAAGGTACAACAAGCCACTGCTATCATTAAATTCACTTTAATATTTAAAACTAGCAGCACCTTAATTTTCATGTATCTTACCTTTTCGCTTTTTGTCCAAAAGTCCTTCTTTTGAAGTTACGCCTAACTCACTAACAGACTTGGGTCTTATTTTTGTTCCATCTGTGTAAAGAAACAATGGTGTTTTTATTGGGTCTGACATAAAAATGAAATGTTATGGATGAAATTGATTTCTTTCCAATCCATCTTCTGTACTGTAGAGTTACAGTACTCTGTTCTGTACAATACAGGGCTGTACATTGCGAATACAGAATTTTGGTCATGTTGGTGCCCAATTATCATGCAACCACTTCATTTGTTCCACTCGCCAATGGCCAAGACATTTTGCACTTTTGGTAACGGGAAATAATTTCAAAGGATCATTAATTATTAGTTGTACCAAACATACTGCCCTTCAGCCACTTACTACTATGTCCAAAACTTCACACACTTCCTACAACCCCTCACCCCGGCTCCCAGCCAGACACATGCACACAGAGTGTCTTTCCCAGAGTCAAGGAAAATCCCAAACAGGTGAAAAAAAATTCATTACCAGATGTCCTCTGGTGTGCACCTGTAAAGCTCTTCGCAGATCAGTACCGAGACAACACTGTGAGTAACCACTGGTGATTAATGAACTTTACCTTTGAAACTCATTTCAGGTGCTTGTGTGATTTCCAGCTTTAGTTAGACTGGAGAACTTTTTTTTTTATTTTATTTCAGTAGCCAGAGGTCACTGTTCATATTCTTCCTGTGTACTGCTCTGGTACAATACCAAATGTAATGGAATGCTACATTTGGTACAGTATGGTACTGTACAGTACTGTACATTACAAAATTTCATCCAGTTTTGTACATGATAATATTACTTAAACCAGTAGGTGAACTGTACAGTATATTAATGAGTTAACAGTACCTGGAAGTTAAGCACTGATGGTATATAAAATACTGTACCAACATGCCTACAAAGACTTAAATTAGTATTACTATACTATACCACATATGTTTTAGTAAGTGTTGATTACACAAAGTCCACATACAAGCATGGTACAGTATTACAAAGTCAGTGTAGATAACATGCAGAAAGATGAATAAAGTATGTACAGTTTTGAAGGTAAAACTGTGTCTTGCTTCCGTTTACCTTAAGCATGCTTCAATGTGGGAACTCGGAACATTATGTTCTATGGCGCAAGGTGCTGCCTACAGGATATTCCTGAGAAAATTCCCCGGCCACATGTAAAGTTCCTCCTCAGACTGGAAGTACAGTACTCTTTAATTAAATTGGCCATAGTATACATCTCTCCTATCTGAGATCAAATTTGTACAACCAGGGAGCTGTTTAAGTGCTATTTCTGCCCAACCAAAAGCTCCAAATGGCACAATCTCAATTTTATACTAGATCTAGGCTTCGATCATAATAAATGCATGTACTGTAGAATACTGCTCAATGGTCTTGTAATTAAAAATTTAATTCCCAAGTGAAAAGTACAGTATCCTTGGAGGACAAGGACAACAGGACATGTATTTGAACCAGAAAAATTCAACTTTAGGATCTCTTCTGCCCTAAGGAATATCACCTGAGTCCCCTGTTTTTGGAAAAAAACTGGGGAGATTAGATATCTACCTGAGTTCTTAAATAACCACCAATTACCTTCCAATAGTAAGTAGAGAATACCTAAGTACAACAGTGCAAGAAAGAGCATACATTTGCACTATAGACAGCTAGTACAGTTGGTCAGTATTCAGCCTACAATCATATGGTGGCTGGGTCAATTAATTATTTGCACTAAAGGGTAAACTCTACTACTGACACTACTTTTGGTAGTTAGTTTACTATCAAGTGTCAAATTATTACAACCCCAGTGAATTTGAGGACCATTCTTCAATGGGCTGGATTGGCCATCATGAAGTCACACAATCGACAACAGGTTCAACGGGTACTTTTGTAAATGATTACATAAGTTACACATTGATCAGATGATTATATCAGATTTTTTAAGTTAAGATCAAAGACCAACCAAAATATTCTAGACTTTGCCTGTCCGGCAAATAATCAGTAACTGTGTAAACTTGCCATCTTACTGTTCCAGGTTTTACTCTACACTGTACTTAGACACTGTAACCTTTGGAATGTATCTGAGTCACTTCCTACAGTATAGAACCTTTTGGATTAAAATTTTACCCAATAGCCTGTGCATGCCAAGAGGAAGGAAACCAAGGAAGTACTGTATGGAAGGTGGTTCCTCTTTGATCCACTGACAACAGGGAACTGCTGGGGAAAACCCAATTACTCTGTGAGACTACTATATACTGGTTTCATGGTGCAGAAAACACTAGCTATAGCACAGTACTGTATCTCATTGATTCACTGGTCCTTCAGGAGTCAAATGAGGATTCACTACTGATCAAATTCTCAAAACTGTCTTTAAAGGTCAAAAACAGTCGCCCCAAACTTATTTTGAAACAATAGAAGAATGTCAAAAATTTCTTGTTATTTCTCTTCCAAGTATCTTTTATCATATTTCAGGTCATAAATCATGCATATAAACAAAGCAGTTCCTCCTCCTACATTTTAAAACTGTGTGAGAAAAATACTGTCACATGATCCCCAAGAGCCATTCAGGAAATAGGATAGTCTACCATGCAATTCTCTATTGGGATGACTGTATTCTCCCTTTATTAAACTGTGTCACTATAGCTAATGTGCAGATCAAAAGAAAAATGTTCTATACTACTAGCAATGTTCCATCATATTTGTGTGTCACAAGTGCAGAAACACTAGTGTACAAACAAAAAACATATATACTGTAAATAAGACATTGCTTAATTTGCCCCTTGTATTCATACTCAACATAATGCACATTTGCCCATACCTTGATGAGTTTCAATTTGCAGGACACACAACCATAACCTGTGCAACAGTGTTCATGTAACACCCAATAATGAGTATTATATAACACCTTATTAACTTCTCTACATCTGATTGGAAGATTGGTGGTCACATCACATGCCATGCATGATTCGGCACTATCATCAAGATTGCGGTGCTCGACCGTTGGTTAGTATATACTAACCCACGGTTGTTGGTTAGTATACTAACCCACGGCAATGAGTCAGCGATGCATTGAGCGTGCTACGTACAAGCTATGCCGTGTCTCAATAAATCACTGCAGCACTGGGGATCGTACATTGTTTCACCGACTTCGAGTGATTGCACGTCTCTTTGATTTTGAAGGACAAGCATCCACTGTGTCACAGAAGTATCTATGGTAATGTCATGCGCATGTGCTGTAAATACACTTACTGCATATGTGTGTTTTGCCCTTCAGTGCCTGAGAATCCAATGCGCTTGACATCACAAAGAATCCCTCTATATCAAGCAGGCCTACATAAAGGCACAGTTAGAAAACAACAAACCATGCAGCTACTGCACGGACAAACACGAATCCATAGTGACCGCCAAAACACAAATTTAACCACCTACTAGCAAAATTATAAGGTGTTACATAAAACAAATAATGAATATTTTTCATTCGTGTGATAGTATGAATAATTTCAGTCGTTGAAAGCTTTAACGTTCTATTCAACTCGGCTTCGCCTCGTTGAATAGCATGTTGAATCTTCCAACTCATGAAATTATTCATACTATTGCACTCATAAACATTCATTATTTGTATAATGTAGTCCACGGACCAATAAATCTGTTAACACATCCCATACAATAACAAATGAGAACAACCATACAGTATAATGAAAGTGACTGGCTCCCTCTATTTAGTCTTTAAGAAACAACCCCCTGAGTGCAACTACTTTCAATATGGGTATGGTATTGTACAAACAAAATAAAGCTTAAAATCAGATTTGCTTTTTAGTTTTGTCCCTGTAAGGGGCTAAAGCTCTGACTAAACCATCTTGGTCCTGCATTATTTTGGTGCTATGGTTAATGTGATTTCACATATGTACAGTTAAGTATGCAAAATGAGCTGTACAGCAGGACAAATAGGCTGTTTCTGTGTAGGACTAATGGGTTGCTTTAATACTGCTGTAAGACATCCATTGACAGACTAATGAGGCAAAAGTCTGAAAGCTGGGTGATGGTCACATTCAGTTTGGTAGATGGACTACCTTCTAGGAAAGTAAATCATTTTTGTGAAATTAGTTTGGGTATACGTACAATACCCTTTCAGCTTTGAAACTTTTGAAAATCTAGAGTAGGACAAAACAGGCTCTTGGCCAATGAAAACAAATAACAGGAAACAGAATACTTCCACGATAAAACAAGAAACACAAATATTATGACTTCAGCAAAGATGTTACGTCAATGAATGATTAACCTGGAAAAGTGTGTTTGAGTATATAAGTACTGTGTCTGCAGTGAAGTGCACTTCGACAAGCAAGTACTTTTAAAACCATCAGCACAATGAAGACATTAACCCTTCACTGAAAGTGCATGCACTGCTTTCCAACACTATGAACTGTGCTACTGAAAGCATGACTTCCTGAAAACAACCTCACCACAGATTTTTGTTGAAGCACTGTATATTTACAGTAAAAGGTTCTCAGCTGCCTACAGTGCTGCTGATTTAACCAACTGGCCCTACAAGTTTGCATTCTTCAGCTAATTATATATACTACACCACTTCTGCAAAGCATTGTGGTATAAATTACTTCATTTAATATGTCTATGTTTTCAGTCTCCCTCCTTCCCGCCCACTGTACCAGCACATCTCTGTATTGCCGCAATCAGTAGTGACCAATTATCAACATGACATGTATTTCATTTTGCAAAATCCTCCTATGCCAAAACTTGTCAAGAGTTGTTATCAATACCAATTAGGTGTTCATTCAAGCATTTGTCAATAGCCCTAAAGGTTGACATTTGATGGCAGTTTATCTCAGATGAAACTGAAAGTTGATCTAACCCTCAGTGACCATAAGTAATTTGATCCCTTTGTGGCAGTACTAATTACAGGGCAGGATTTGTTGTTTGTTGTAATGCAAACCCTACAGTGCTGGGCTACTGTTGTACCAGAATAGTCATCAAAGTTTTTAACAATACTGCTGCTCAATGGAGCAGCTACTTGAAGTAATGAACCAGTGGTCGGGTGCTTTCATTGGGAACTGCACTTTTCCCCTGAAAACTGCAGTAGCTATGACTGATTCCAGCAAAGGCAAATTCTGCCTAATGTCCCATTACACTCTCTAACCCTATCTGTCAGGGGCAATGTGGGGAGTTAGGATTACCCTAGGCCACCTTATTTATTTGTTTGCTTAGTGGTTTCCTCCTCGCAACTGTTCTGACTGGTTAGGGAGGCTCTCCCATTCAGGCCAAGCACAGCTTTTTAAGTGTGTCATGCATGAGTGACTTTCAACAATACAAGTCCTCAGGAGCCTAGATGAGGTTCATGCCTGCCAGGAAGTTGAGCTGCACAGTTAATTTGCTTAGAGAATTTGTTGTGGTTATAGCTTTTCTCAATCCTGGCTAATGGGCAGTTCCTCTAATGAAGATTTTTTTATGTGCTGTACAGCAGGCAATGAACAGAATATCTAGCAGTTTCATTTACAGAAGTTAATTAAACAACCTTAACTCATTCATATTACAATACAATTGCTGCTAATATGGGACCTCCCATTCATTCTGCTTCATTTTATACCCAAACATGTGTCCAGTATACTGTATGCAGTTCTGAAAATATGCATAAGAGAATGATAACCAAATTCCCTTCCGCATCATACCAACCAACTCTCATGACTTCACTATACAACATCAACACACAATGTTTCTAGTATTATATCAAGGTCATCTCTTTATACATCACAGATAATTTTAACACCAGCATTCATCCGAGTTGCAATATCAAATTTTCCTTGCTAAACTCAGACATTCTACAGTTACATTTCTGTTTGGGTTGAAACTGATCTCATTTTCTTTAAAAATTTGCAGCAGTTTTAAAAATATTTACATATACTTATGCCTACTATACTATGTCAAGGTTTTTAGCACAGTATTTTAGGACAAGAAGCTTGTATGTTCTGCTTTTTTAACTGACAAGTCTCCGGTTTAAATGTTAGCCTAACAAATTAAAAATCTCCAGGTTTGAGGGAATCAATCTCCAGAATTTTATGAGAAAATCTTTAGGCTCTTCCAAGGTTGGCAGGTTATGCTACCTTACCATAATTTATGTCTCCTCTATCTTCATCGTTATCATCATCATTTTCTGACGATTTCTGACTTCCTGTATGGCTGATGCTATCTGGAGGAGGTGGAAGGAAGGGTTTGGGAGCTTCTACCGAGGTTTCGTCATAGAGCATGCCACTGTCGTCTTCTTCTTGTTGACCTGAAGATTGCTGGTAACTGGACACATCATCATACTCTTCTATAAGATGTAAAAAAACAAAGGACTGATAACTAGGGAGAAATATTCAATTGCTTCACATATATAGTTAAATCATTCACATGAATACTTCAAAGTACTGTGATTTATTAAATAGGCTTTCACAATATTTCCAGAAAAGGCAATCGATATAATCGGACCCCTAATAATCGAAATTCGATTATAATCAGTTTTTTCTCCACATACTTTTCTTGTTAAAAGTAACCCATTGTGCTGAATGCAGCGTAGCCAAACAGTGTGCATGCACCGTATATGACCTGTACATGAGTGCCAAATTGGGCCCAGTCTAGTCTTACAAACTGTCACAAAATCTTTAATTTTTTGGTCTAAGAGATGATTAATATACCCTCTCTCCACGATTATTTTCGATTATTTAACGATTACTTTGATTTTTACGATTATTTCGATTTTTTCCATTTTTCGATTTTCTTCTCATGCAATAATCATACCCAATCTAAACCGATTAAAACCTGCATTGATATAATAATCGGTTTACCACGAAAGCCTATTATTAACTTTAGAAATATAACAGTGCCACAGCCATTAGTCTCCATTTTCTACAGGGATGACTACAAAGGGTTTAGCTTGCAATCAATTTTAAATGAATGTAAGAGGGCTTTACTGTATGGTATCTCATATATGACATCATGCAAGAGAGATTACCAGCCACTGAAGGGCAAAACACACATGCAGTAAGCATATAAATTTACAGCACATGCACGGCATAACCACAGATACTGTTGTGACACAATGGACGCTTGGCCTTCAAAACCAAAGAGATGCGCGATCTTGAACACATGTACAGTATGAAAAATAAAAGTGTGACTCTTTGCATCACAATCCAAATTTCCTGAGATTTTTCTAGTTCATTTCCTCACATGGTGAAAAAGCACTTTTGTCAGTCAGTTTACCAGAAATTTTGCACTTAAATAATACCCATGGAGCAGCTTAATGACAAACAGACTTAAGAGTTCATTTTATACCCAGATGGTTACCATCCTTTTAAAACTATTCAACCCCACATTTTAGCATGTACAGTGAGTTATTAGAAATGAATGTTTGCCATGATTTTATCTCATGGATTTTTAATTATCTTACTAATAGGTCCCAATATGTCAACATCCGGACATCCAATAATGTTTCAGAAAGCATTACTTCAAACACTAATGTGCCACAAGGAACATTAGCTCCATTTAGCTCCATTTCTATAAATGCAAGGTCAACCATTAACAATTGTGCTCTAGTCAAATTTGCTGATGACACTGCTTTGCTGGGTTTGATTAAAAACGATGATGATACTGCTTATTTAGATCAGATTAATCACTTTACAAACTATTGTGAACAAAACTTTTTAGAACTTAATGTTACAAAGACAAAAGAAATGGTAACTGATTTTTGCAAGTCCCATATTGTTCCAAAAGATGTTATTATTAAGGAAAGTGCTGTGGAAAGGGTAGATAATTACAGTATAAATATCTCGGTGTTAGATAGTTGGCTTTCATGGCATGATCACATCGATATGGTAATGAAAAAACTTAATTCTAGGATGTATTGTCTGTGTGCAATGAACAGGTTTAATGTTCAAAGCAAATTCTTGCCATGTTTTATAATCTGTTATTTGTGGAGTCTGGCAATATAATCTAGTATCGTGGGGTGGTAATTTTAGAAAAGAAGAGCGCAATGTATCAATACAATGATAAGGCAAGCAAGTTATGTAATTGGGAAAAGTCAACCAGCCATGGCCACATCCTACCATTCATGAACTTCTTGGGGTCAAACTCGACAATATTTTGCGTAATGATGACCACCTGCTTCGTGAATATCTTGATAGGGCAGTGATACCGCGAAGTGGTAGGATGAGGCTGTCGTGGGCTTGTACAAATAGACACCCCTCCTCATTTATCCCACAATGCATGAAATTCCACAATTTGAATTTTAAATGTTCTTGATACTGCCACTCCAGGACCCTTGTTGACCCTTTTAAGCCATTTGACTTATTTCATCATTCTGGCTCGTTTTTATTGTTTTGTTTTCTTTTATCTGTGTATATATTTCTACTTTCTTACTTTGTTAATTGTTCTCGTGCATTGATATCTGTTTTATGTGTTTATGCCAGCATTCAGTTACCCCTGTGGGGTTTAATAAAGTTGATCTTACCTTACCTTACCTTACAATACCTTACCTTACCTTACCTTAAAATCTTAATACTAAACAATGCTGAGCTAATAGATAGCACGGGCTAAAGAATGGACAGAGGGGTCTGATTTCCCATTTTAAATTTTTTGCTGCCTTGTGCCAGAACTGGACCACAAGGACTTTGACTCAAACTGACATACAGGGTATGTGCTGGGATCCGCTACAATTTAGTGAAATGTACCGTACATAATTCCTAGCCTAGCTCCTGACATCATACTGCAATATACTGTACTGATGCCAGGACAATAGCAACATGTCAAAATGGGGAGGGGGGGGAGCACAAAATTTGAAGGGCACTATTCAAAGTCCCAGATAAAGTGTATACATACAGGTATATGTGTAGGGGGCATTCTTCATTTTCAAAAGGGGTGCATTTTACCTAATTTTCAGAAAAGCAGGGGAGGATGTCCCCAGTGCCCCACCCCCACTCCACCCCCTAATCCTCCCCCCCCCCCCCGACTGAAGCACCACCTGTACTGTATGATAGAGTGGTCTGAGTTAGCCCAGGCAGAAGGTGCAAAAGGGATAACTTATCCCTACATCTCCCAAATTTATCGCATACCGTAGCATGGCAAGCAGGTCTGCAGTCTGACATCAACTTGTACTGTACCTTATGGTGTACCACTTTTTTACAAACCTTGTATTTCTTCATCTCCGTCTAATTTTGCAAGAGTTTCTTTCAATGCTGAATACAGCTGGTCTTTCTCAGCAGTGGCATCCTTCTTCAGTTTTTCCTTTTTCAGAGTCACAGAAAAGAAATGATCAAGATCTGTAAATAAATTGAGATGCATTTGACATTTTAATAGGACTCCTTTTTCCAGATACTTAATACTGTACATCAAGTATAAGAAATGGACATATATTCTCTGTAATGTGGAAGTTTAGAGTCATTTATTCATTTGTCCTCTACAAGGTTCACATGATGTGTTTATTTTCTATAATACACAACTGAAACAGTTTTCCACCTCCAACTTTTTTTTTTTACTTTGTTTTTTCATTCTCTAGCAGGCAGGGGTGGCAAAGGAACCATTGTTTTAACCTTGTAGTGGAACAGACAGAGCACAAGTTCACTTTCAACACAAGAGGTTACAACTTACTGTACAATGAAGCACTACAAAGTTGTAATGGTCCAAACATACTGTACAAAAGTAAAGATGGTGTCAGCCAATTTTACTGTAAAGGCGACATGCAGTCTGTCACTCCATTAAATTTGCTATAGTATCCTACAGTATTTCATGAAAATATTTTTGTCACTGAATTGTGAAATTCATGCAAAATAACTCTTTTCAACATGAATACCCAACATTCTTACTCTGTAACACAATGAAAGATACAGTCCTTGAAGGGGGAATACAGTAACAGGATATTTTTTAACATTTAGTTACTGTTTCTAAAATAAGTTTGGAAGACTGCTTTATATTCCCTTTACTGTAAATGACATGCTACATGGAAGATCAAGTACAGTACTGTAGTATGCAAGCAACAGGGGAACATGGAGGCTCACAGAGCTGCACCAACTTTTGAGCTCCAAACATTAAAGCTTACAGTAATAACACATAAATATCAGAAGGTCAAACTCCTGTTCAGTACAGTACTGTACATATAGGGACCAACATCATGGTTTAAAGGTTGTGTGACATGTCACCAAATGAGCTGTTTCACTTGTCAGTTAAAGGATTAAGTCCTCCAATCAAAGATCCATTGGAATTATTTCAATATCTTTTACAGTTCTCAAAATATACCTCTTCAAAGTTTGATGGTTTCTGAAGAAACTAATTGCCTATGCAAAAATAATGATGTGAAGTGTTGCAAAGTGTTATGATTTCTTTTGTTAACCCTATATAAATTACCTCTTAATTACTGATCATATAGATTACAGTTTGGTGAGTGATACCAATATTTTTCAAGGAAAAACTTAACTTTTATATTAAACCCCTCCAGGAATAACAATGCTACCAGTGTCCTTGAAATTAAGGTTGAAAAAACAAAGGCTAACATATGCCATATATGGTATGTCCCTCTTTCAATGTCACATATACTTGCATATTTAGCTCATGTTTATTCATGATACAAGTGTGAAAGAGAAATTTCCCTGTAAAATGGTCAATATTTGATGGATTTTAATGAAAATTGTGGCTATTTCCTGGATTTTTAATGCTTTTTATATATCGAATATCCAACTACGTTATTTTCATGTCACACGACCTTTAAGCCCCAAGTACCACATACTGTACCTGTACTGTAGTCCATTCCCACATTCCAGAAATATTAAAGGAGGTGATACAAGTTTTTGGTGTTTGGGTAGAGGGGGTGGGGCACTAGTACAGTGGAACATACATATAAGTTAAAATACTGTAAGAATGCAGTGCACCATTCCGTATTTGGATCCATGAAAATTGTGAGGGCACTTCCACTGTACGGCAAAATGCTGGTTGATTGGCTTGTCCAGGGAATAATTTAGTATTGCTTAGCAGTCTTGAGTATTTTTTTCCTTCTGTAGTGTATAATCACTGAAAACCCTATGGTTATGCATACAAAAAGTGCTACACATTTTTGGACTTTTGTGTAGCAATTTTGCCAGCTTGTGTACAAATTGCCATGCGATACTGGACAAATTATTCCCTGTTGTCTGAATACATAGTGTTAAGTGTGTAAGAAACTTCAGACATTAAATATCATTTTTATATCCATTTTTTGAAAGATTTAGAAATTTTCACAAAAGGGCTAAGTCATTATGCCTTAACTGTTTTGTCTTCATACTCCTAACTTGAAAACTTATAGTTTCTCTGCCAATACAGTACCTGGGGCAAAAGCAACTTACCTGATGTTTGTAACATGCACCATTGCTTTTCATATGATACAAGCTATAGTATGTCCATTTGCAAGTACGGAGAAGGGAAATCTTTGTACAGTATTAACATAGTACCACATGTATAAATGTACAGTGCAGTATGACTTACATACTTATGTATCCCCCGTAGGATTGTCACCAGCATGACCACTAAAGCAAAACATTGTCTTTAATGACAGTAATACTGTACTGTACAGTACTGTACATGGCCTAACTTTATCTTCAAATTTCAAATCATACTTTCAAGGTGCCTCTCATAGTATGAGTGCTAACAGCTGGTAAAACACATACAGTACTGTAACAGAAAGTACTGTAGATACTGTAAGACCAAATTTGGCAAGACCATAAATATTGCATCTGAGTATGGGAGATGTTCCACGACATTACAGCTGGGACAGTGATTTAGTCGCACAAATGCAAAGGAATATACTGTACTGTAGCACAAAAAAAAAAAAAAAACTCTGAAGAGCAGTTCTGAGCAGTGTGTATTTCAAAGAAATAACCTTGATTTGGTTTGGCAAAGTACTCTCATGTAATGAACTGTATTTTTCACCTCATTTGCAAAGTAAATTTGGTCAAATATCATACCATTTGCCAAGAAGGCATCTCTCAAATTGAAATTTTTTCCAAAGGGGAGGGGGATACCCCCTGCCTTTGGCCGACCTCTCACCCTTTGGATCTCTCAAAATCGGTACACTCTGCATTAATACTTTGGTAGCGGAGAGCATGCTTAAGAACATTTTGACAAATTTCCTGATTGTATCAGAAAACAAAAACTCGCCCAACATACTGATCCGTCTCCTCCCAAGGCTTCCAGAGTGTTTTTAAAATGGGTGCTCGGGCTGAGTCTCAAATCTCGTGGAATAAAGCATATGCAAAGGTGCGGTAAGAGCTCTGTCTACAATGCAATTTAATACTCGTTTTCAAAGTAAACTTAAAACTGAATAAATATGGGTGGAAGCTACTGTAGGACTGCAGGGGTAAGTAGCACTCCATGACCCTACTAAAAAAATATTGTTGGCTACTATTTTTGTGATTTTCTACCCTCAGACTGAGATGATCCATTTTCACAGGCAGGTATAACAGTACAGTATACTGTACGTTATTAAGTTTTTGTCACTCACTGCAGGGGGCATTAATTGTTCAAAATTTGCATGAGAACACCTTTTGCTGCCATCTCTAGGCACAGTAACCCCTTCATCCTCACTAATGACCCAGATAAGTAATTTTCTGAATGCTAGCACAATTCATTACTTAATTTATGCTCATTTAATCCTGTTATATATTTTGAACCCTGCAGGGTTGTGAATGATAATAAATCGATGCTACACTTATAATAGCATAACACACATAACAGGCTTTTAGAAAAAGCGAAAGTATGGATTTATCCAGTTTCGTAAAAACAATAATTCTTTACATAGCATATTTGAAAAAACCAAAGTATGGATTTATCCAGTTTTGTAAAAACAGCAATTTTTTCCTCTTCATAATTTGAAATTTCTTGCTGTTACTTATAAAAGGCATTCACCTAGTACAAAAACAAAAAAAAAAACACAAAAAAACAAGTGTTTATCCTTTTCATTTTTGCTCACCAGAAAAAAAGATTTACAGTGTAACTCCAAATGAAGAAAATGGATGTATCACATTTTGGGACCAAACTCTATAGTAAACTAGCATCACCTGCCTTTAGATACTCATACAGAGCTAAAATGGGCCATTGTATTTTAGTACAAGAACTTCAAGTTCAATGTGCAGTAAGCTATACCGACAATGAAATAGGTAATTACTCACGAATTACTGTACCACGCTCAAATTCCAAATGAACCCAGTTCATCAATATGCTGTAACTCTGTTCAACAGGATTCAAATTGTTTTGATAAAAGTTTGATACTTTAACCAACTGGTTGCACTGGATACAGTTCTTACTGTTTTTACAAAGGTAATTGTTACAGGATTACTTGGGTGTGAAAGCGGCAGATATTTATTAGGAAGGGTAAAGTCAACAAGGCTAGATACTAGTTACAAAGAGACCTGTCAATCAAATTTCGATACCTGAATGGGATTAGATCATTTTCAAGTACTTTTTGTCTGTCAGCTCTGGTTGTTGTGTCTCCTTCCTACAGTAACAGCTGTAACAGCTCCCTGTTCGGAGCAACTGGACTGAGATCTGGGACTGACTGTACTGTAGGTTTCAAGTAGGTGATAACTGGGATTCAACTAGAATTTAAATTGGGCTTGATTACTGTGCATACACTGTACTGGATATCACTGTATGACTGGAAAAAGGACTAGCAAGGAGGGCAAGGCCATTTTAATACAGTACTTACGGTAGCTTTTACAGGCACGTACAGTAAATGCATCTCAAACGGCAACAAAGCCAAACAGAAGATTTGTGAACATTATTTATAATACCTGGTATACTGTAAGTTTGGCTGTATTTTGTTAGGAAGGGCATGAAGCCCAAGGTGGCATTGCATTTTTATGCCATTTTGAAGGGCACCAAGGCAATCGCCAAAATGCAACGGCATATGGCCTTCTTGGTTTTCCTTTATTTCCAGCCCTGTGTTAATTTACATTAACAGAGATATATACGGTAGGCATGTACAGTATGAGGTGCTGTACGACAAAATATGTTACTGTAGTTGTAACATAAATCAGGATCAAGTGAAGGTTGTCTCATCATAACCAAAATGCACTTTCCCACTGTAAACAAGATACTGTATCAGTACTTGAAACTTAAAATGTACTGTAGTTCAGTGTTTATGGTAAAGCTCTACAAAAAGCATTTGAATAGAACTGTTTGGTTTACAATGTCAAATTTATAGCAACTTGGGAGGATACATATCATCACTGTTACTTAACCTGGGGCTCACAAAGTCTTTTCGTTTCAATGGAGTTACTGTATACATGTACATCAACTGGAAAACTACTCTTGAAGGTAAAAAAGTATAGCGCCATCACTATTTTGTACTAAAGTAATGAAGGTAAAATACTGTACACTTAGTACAGGTAGCTCCACTGCATATCTACAGTAACCTTGGGGTAAAAAGACCCACCAGGCATGGTGGAATGTCAACGGACTGTTACCAGTGGAACAGCTTAAAATAATGTTCACATTTATAATTTTCTTTCATCTTGCATATACACACTGTACAATAAAAAGTATGGAAATTTGCCAAAGCATAGAAGTCAAGGAACATATGCCAACAGATACAAAATTTCTGTAGATCTGTCTGTAAACTTCCAATATGTGAGCAGCAAATACTGTATGGCCTTTACGTAAACTTTGTATACAGTAACCTTTGAACAGCAATGTTCAGTAATTATGCATAAATAAAGCTGTGCATGGTGCCACCATGCTGAGCAGTTTTCATGTAAACTTCAAAACAGCCAACATGAGCTGTTACAGTACTTGCTTGAAACTTCATCCAGGTTCACCACTAGCCTATATATATACTGTAGTTTTGATGATGGCCTCAATACCATGTACAGTACAGTAGTTAGAGGGGGATTGGGAGAACAGTCCCCCTCTCCCCATCTGAGAGAGAAAAATGGAAGAAAAAGGAGAGAGAAAAAGGAAAATCAGAGTTGGAAAATGAGATTTCAGGATTATTGACCAAAGGAGGGATGGAGAGATAACCTCAACTTTGGCTACTGTAGATGAAGGTACAGGATGTACAGTATCAATGAGAAAAGTATGAGACATGCTACATTGGAACTGGTGGTGCAAAACTCAGAAGGGGAAGGGAAATGATCCTTTAATACAGATTGAATAGTCAGGAGGGGGGGAACAGGATGTGAGATCTCCAGCTATTGTACAGTACTGCAGTGAGTGCACGTTGAGTTGGTCAGTACCTTAAGTCCGAAACTATGTACAAAACATTCTGTATGGCACATACCCTACACCCAATTCATATTAAGTGACTGACGCATGGTAACACCATGCTATATTTACTTTACAAGGGAGGGAAGAAGTGGGAACATTACAAGGTGAGTGCATGGTCAGATGGCAAGGCTAGGAACAATGATGAAGGCAGGCCAAGTACTGTACTGTACAAGTAGCCCAAGTGTTTAAAGGTAAAGAGCAGAAAGGAGGAAGGAACAAATTCTGGCAAGATGCAGCTACTGTAGGGAGTGCAGAAGAAGGAAGAAATGGAAGCTGTCAATCTTTACTTTTTGTCACTGTCCCAGTAAAAGTTTTCTTTAAACATAATTTCCTTCTTCCACTATGTGTTGAAATGAGCCAGTTGCATCTGCAATACATTATAGTCCCTGAATGGGGTTAACGACTGGAACCCAAATAAGTGGATTGAAAGAAATAAAAACTGAAAGAATGGAAGATGAAAATAGGGAGTAAATTTACAGACCTCGGGCCACTCAAAGGATATACGTGGGCACCTGGACACTCACTCAACTTATGAACTACTGTTCCATGTACCGTAAGCCTACAGTAAGTGAGGAACTTGAATTTTCTACTCCATGTACACTGTACAGTATCTTCTGGGTAGATGCACTGATGCAAAGTGAAAAGAATCTTAGAGAGGAAAAAAATCTTATTCATGGATGCATGGATGCTGCTATGCTTAGTGAAAGATTAACAAATGAAAGAGAAAAGTTTGAGAATGACTCATCCATGTTGTCGGTTTCTTATAATTAAATTAATCAACCCTGGGTGGAAAAAGTTTAATTTGAGAATGATTCATTGATTACAACCAATATTCTGGCGAGGATGTGGCACACCGATGCTTGGATGTGGAAGGGAATCATTTCACCAACATCATTCTTTGACCTGCACGGGTGCTTGATCCCGAAGCATTGAAGAGTAGCAGGGAATAATTTAGTATTCAAATTTTGTGTAGAATTTTTTTTTTTCCTTCTCTAGTGTAAAATCACTGAAAACCCTATGGATATGCACACAAAAAAGTGCTACACATTTTAACATTTGTGTAGAATTTGGCCAGCTTGTGTAGCAAATTGCGATGCGATAAATTATTCCCTGGAGTGGCCCTGTATTCTAATTCTATAGTTGAAGACAAAATTATGGAGGATTTTGATAACAACTTGCAGTGCAAAATGAAGACACTCATGGTACACATTTGCACTATGTATATGTCTTTGATAGGACTACATAAGGTCTTCTACCATTTTTCCCTTTGTGCACTTGCACACATCTATCAATGGATTGATATTTGGATAAACACTTTTTCTGCACCAGGGCAATTCCATGGTAACGGAATGACATCCAGACAGATTTTTTGAAATTTAAACTGGCATAGCTGTTGCAGTTCCAACAGAAGACTTAAGAAATTGGTTTCACTAGCAGATATTATCATAGTCCTCTACTGAAACTTTAATTTGTTTTCAAAAGTTTTCTAATTTGTAAGTTATGCATATTAATGAAGGCGGTAACGGAATGACGAAAAAAGACCAAGACTTTTTTAGGTAACACATGTGTTGCAAAAACTCTGTGAAGTTTACCGGGTAATAAGGTTGTTATTTAGTGAAAAATAATTACTGAAGTGCTAGCAATATCACACTATAGAAAGAAACCTCAAAATAATTTACAGTTATTAATATCAATGCTAATAATTAAAAAAACTTGGTAACGGAATGACGAAAATGTACTTAATGCATTATCCTTACAGCTACAACTTATAAATGAACAATGAATGGTTAGGAATGTGTTTTCATCATGTTTAACTTAAAAAGATGACATATTCATAAAAAAGGAAGCTAATTGAAGGGTAAATTTTCGTTTTACACTTTCAAAAATATCAGTTTATATGAATGTCAAAAAATACATTTATATCATAAAAATGAAAATGTTACCAACAATGCACTACTTACAAATTGACCAACACTCCAACAGTGCTTGTAAGTTTGAAAAGTAAATTGTGAAAAGTAACTGCCAAAGTTCACCCACTTTTGAAATGTAGGTTACCCAATAAAAAGGAAAAAGGGGGTGGGGAAATGGAAAAGCAACAATAAATTTGAAGATGTCATGAGAAAACATACTAAAGTTTTTAAGTAAACTCTAAACTAATCTATGTATTTTTTTCCAAGTATTACAAACTTCTCCTACAGTACTCTACTCTTCTATAGATCAAGAGTCATTGATAAAAGATGCTTACAGTATCTGGATTCTGATATACAGTAGGCTCTCTAAAATGGTAACAGCCTTAGTTGTCTGTGTACAGTGAAGGAATTACTTTCACGATTTGATTCTGGTATACAACTCCATACATGTCAGAGTGTTCCTTAGCAGTGAAAATGGTGCCCTCTGTGTTATTTTCATAAAAATTGGTAATGTAATAATCTTTGTCATAAATTTCTGTGACTTGAGTTACATACAGTATTGGAAGAAATTACTGTATTTACTTCCACAGTATAGTGTATTCTTTGAGTGCAAAGTCTCCAGCATTTAGTGACGTACTGTAACAGAATTCCTGTGTCCATCCTTACTATCCCCAGAGGAGTGTCACATGTCTGGTTGCTTTTCAATGAGACAGAAAGAATTAGGCACAAAAGAATTTCACAAAATACAAAATGAACAAGAACTGACTTATATCATAATTCCATCTTTAGTGGAAATAAGTTTGACAGGATTTTGTCAGTAGGATCACAACAGGCAATACGACTTAACAGACTTAACAAAGGTTAATCCCTTCTTGACTGCAGTGCCTTGTCATACTTGCCAACATTGTCATCTCAGAAAACGGAATGTATGTTGCATATGATCCACTGTACACGGCGAGCGCATAAGCGCTAACCTTAATGGTTGGGGTCCAGGGGCAAGACTCCTCTTTTCCTCTCTAAATGTTCACAATATATGTTGAAATCACTTCGGTGTATGCGAAGATTGACTTTATTTTTGCCAAGCTGTTGCTTCACGATTTTTCTGATCATTTACATTTTAATACTAAAAGTTAGAAAAACGGAACATTCTGATTTTTATGGGCTTTAAAGCTCATAAAACGGAACAGTTCCACTAAAAACTGAATGGTTGGCAAGCATGCCTTGTCATTTTTTACCATGCTAAATTGTAATTTTAACTTATTCTGAGCCAAGTTACAAATACAATACACAATTTACATTAGGAATCAATGACTGTCATTCCCTTACCGTCATTCCGTTACCACTATAGTAACGGAATGACAACTTTTAATTAGTCCCTTCTGTCTAACGATAGAGATTAAAATGCCAGATATGAGATAAAATTTATCCCCATCCAAAACCTGCTTTGCATCTGAGATCTTATGTTATTCTGTTTACAAGTTTCAAAAATATCTTAAAAAAAATCACTTTTATGGTAACGGAATGACATTTTTTTGCCAAAAATGCAGAAAGTTGCCAAATTTTATTGGAGTATGTAACTTGAAGAAAAAGTACCCAGGGACAATTTTTAGGTCTTTAACTTTCATTTATGACAGGATTTGTACATTTAAACAAGTTTAGTTTGGTAAAGATGACCTATATGTTTACTCTCATTTAGCACATTTTGGGGCCAAAAATGCAATTTTATTAAAATTCCACATTTTGCCAGGTTTACAACAGTATTTAGCAAATTTAAACATCAGATATGGAAAATATAGACTCTTAGCTTTCATATGACACCAAATTTGTTAATGTAGTATGATTTTTCAATTTTAGGTGATTTGTCACTTTTTGCATGGAATTGCCCACCACAGCTTTAGCATATCTAACAGCAGGCTACTCTGTGTTGATTGTCACCAAGTTAGAATTGTTCAGATGTTGTCTAATCATCTTCCAATATGTTTATTTACCAAAATTGCACTTACACCGAGACGCAGATCCAGAGGGAGCTTCCCAGCTGTACGTAGTGGGCCCCTTTTTCGACACCACCTTTTTTAGATGTTACTAAAGCTGCTTGACAATATGTGGTGTTTATTTTTATTGTCAGATGTCAGAAATACCAATCAAGTGCATAAATTTCAAGTTTTTTTCCGTAGACCACCCCACTCTCTCTTTCGAGGCTTCGTACAATTGGTCCCCTCCCTTACAGTAGCTTTCGTGCTTGAAATCCTGAATCCGCCGAAGTCTAAGTTTACACCATTGGTGGTCTAGTTCCCTTTGTGCACTTGCACACATCTATCAATGGATTGATATTTGGATTATAAACACTTTTTCTGCACAACAGATTTAGCATCTAACAATAGGCTACTCTGTGTTTCAAAGCCCCTTGAAAAACCTAACTCTCCCTGTCCTACCATCTGTATACCCCCAGGCCACTTACTGGAAAGTCACGTACGCTAAGCTAACTTAGTGTTTATGGTTAAAACTGGCCTGTTAAATTTGACTGAGTGGACTGTACTTCTGTAGTTTTGTAGTGTAGGCCTAACGTTTGAAGCTGTATAGGCCACCACACTGTTACCTTTTCGGTATTGAAAGACCTTAGGCATACTTAGCCTAGGCTACAAAGTGAAGGCCAAGATCCGAATACCTTTCAACAACTTCTTCACATCCTCCAAAAGTTGATCTTGATCAATCATGTTGATTGGTACAGACGCAACACTGTTTGTACTTTGGCAGTATTTCAGTAGCAAACACTTCCCTAGAAGTACTTTAGGTACGGTAATCTCTCTTTCACGTACAGTATACCAGTAGCTATCTCAACTACACCGATACTGTAAACTCGATCCCTGTCCCTGGCCCTAACGTCAGTCTTAGAAAAACGGAACTTCCCGCACTAACGTCAGTGGCACTTGTACCGTACATGCGCTTCCTGGTTCATGACCGGGTGTACTGTACAGTCAGTCTGCGCGATCGAATTGCGTCTTGAGCGTGCGGTGGATTGTACTCCATTTCATTTTTTCCCACTTTAAGTGCAGTAACAGTTTCAACCCATAATTACAAACCAATGAAAAGTGAAGGAAGTGCAACTAAAAGCCTTGTCGAGAGAGCACTCCCCGAAACATATGTAATATCATAACGCAAGAAAAAGGAAAAGGAGAAACAAAGCAAACCACCACCCCAGCTCCCCCAACTATATAGTTTAATAAACGGCTTAATCAGTAAAAATATTTTAACACAGTTGCCCTTAATAGGCCTAATTATGCTTATTTTGTGACAAATATTCAAAACTTCTTTTCTTCAACATTTCTGCTGCTTGTTAAATCTTTGCATATTTAATGATGAATTATCAAAACTCACGTCTTTTTCTCTGAATATTTCTGTTGGGATTTAGGCCTAAGTCAACCAGGATGACCAAAAAAGCATAACCCTTATAAAAAAGTCCCACGTATTTCCTATATGAAATCAGCATGTGGGATTTATGTGGGTTTTTGGGCATGTGGGAAAAAATTCCCACATAAATGTGGGGAAAATTCCCACATAAATCCCACATGCTGGTTATCCCTTCCCATATCGGGTTCTTCCATTATAGAATGGGGGATATGTGGCCTTTGCTCTAGCCTTCATCATCATTTTTCATTCATCATCCTCGGAGGCCCTCTAATGTATAAAACTGCATTGTTCAGTCAGAGTAAACATTCCCGTGACTATACAGTGATTCCAAAAGAATATTATGGCCTAAAATGTAATTTCACCTAAAGTCCTTGCTAAACTGTGACACTTGTGTTGTTTTTAAGTAAAAAATTTTACGGGATGGACAGTCTATAGGTGGCATGCAAATCTGTGCGAAAGCCCGATGTAAAACACAAAAATCCCAGCAACTTGTTGAGTGTGGCAGCCTTAAAGCTAAATAATTATCCAAATTAGGCCACTTAATTCATATGTCCTTCTCAGATTGGTTACAGTAAGTGTCGTTGTCTTCGCTAAAATTAACTAACTGATGAGCCACACAGTTTAGAAGTAGTTCCTTTTATAGGCTCCATCCTTAGTCCAGTATAAGACAGCAAAATATAAGGTTATCCAAATTAGGCCACTGCATGGGCATATGTCCTTCTCACATTGGTTACAGTACCTATATGTCTTCGTTAAAATTACCTATCTGTGCCACACAGTTTCAGTTAGAAGTGGTTCTTTTTATAGGCTCCATCCTTAGTCCAGTATAGCCTGAATAAGACAGCCAAAATGCTATAGGAATACTCCATAAAATTGAGCTCAAAAGAAATAGCACTGCAAACAGCATAGTCCCTTACAAAACAACATACATGTATGTAGTCCACTGACTAGCTCCACTACAACTTTGAGCAACCACTCTCACTGCTTGCTGTACACCAAATGCTGACCACTGTATTATACAACACATTGTTCAAGTACACACTGTACTTGCTTTACTATATAGCTCTACACTGTGCATGTACCAACACAGAGAAGCCAAATTTGAAAAGGCCTTTGTTGTCCAAAGGGCTTTGAATAACCAATCACAATAGACTTCCTTCAAAGCTGTTCACTGCACAACTTGCATAGCCATTTTGTGTCTTCCTATATGGGGAATTGGACTTCCTATATGGGGAATTGACTTCCCACATCTAAAGTTGTCTTCCCATATGGGGAACTGAAATCCACATATGGGAATTAAACTTCCTATATGGGAATTGAGTTTCACCATGTGGGAAGTTGACTTCTCATGTGGGAATTCAACTATTCCATGTGGGAAAACTCTCATTTGTGAATATTATCCCACAGTATTCCTGTAGAAAGTTGCAACTTCCTACAGGAAATTGCAAATTCCCACATACTTCCTACAGGAAGTATGTGGGAATTATGTGGGTTTTTTTTATAAGGGAATGGCCGTCACTGTAATATTTTACAATATATTGTAATAATTAATTAGGGATATAATCATTAAAAACACTTTTCACACAGTTGATCGTTATATCGGTCCATCTATTCTATGATAATTTGTTAAAAATTATTTTTCTGAAGTATTTTCTTTGAAATTCAGATCAGTGTCCTGAAAACAAAATGGTCACTAAACAAATGATATTTCTGACATTCTCTTAATATCAAGTTATGATTTGCGACAAATATTCAAACGTTGTTTTTCTGAACTTTTCAGTGGAGATTCAGGCCAAGCAGGTTAGATGAAAAAACAAAAATACAGTAAATTACACTTAGTCACTAGGTTATTTTCCCTGATACAAGCAGCCCATGATTTTGTTTTTCATCATCTTAGTTGATGACCTGGCTCCTCGATCGACAGAAAAGTTCATAAAAACAAACTTTTGAATATTTCTCATAAAATGTGAAAATATAAGAAGCAATTGTATCAATATTCAATATGTCAAATTCATGGCTCAACGGTAGATCTCAGAGAGTTGTTGTTAATGGTAATTTCTCTTCTTGGAAAGAAGTTACAAGTGGAGTTCCACAGGGTTCTGTTCTTGGCCCGCTTCTTTTCTTAATTTTCATCAATGATATTGATAGCTCTCTCACATCTAGTATTAGTAACATGGGCGGATGCAGGTTTTGACTAAAGGGGGGGTTTTGCGATATAGTTACAATCTAAGCGGAGCGCCACCATGAGTTGGCGCGAAGCGTACAGAGAAAATTTTTGGTCCAGAAGACCCCCAGATTGCAGGAAATGGCATTTCCCACGCGTTTCCTAGGCTCTTTGATCCGTATAAAAACAAGCTTTCCATTGAAATTCCCTGTGTCAGAAATTTTATGATAAATGTCCTGTCAGAAAGTTGTCTCCCTCCTTGTAAGAGATGCATACTATACAGCCCGATAACGATCTTGGGCGTCAGGAGTTCGGAACATTCAGTCATTTGTTGTGCTCTTTGTAGGCACCCACAGTGACTCACTCAAAGTTGCTTGCTTGTGCTCAATAAAGAAAACTTGGTTTCTCTTTTTGAAATCTTCTGAAAGTATTTTGGTATGGGGCCTTAAAATTAAACTAGTAGGCTTACTCGCATGCATGGGATTTTTGGCTGTCTCGTTATCTAAGCGGAGCGCGACCATCGGTTGGCTCGGCGCCAGGGGTGGTGCCAGGATTTGCCCGACGGGGGGGGGGGGCAGACTCCCCGACGGCGAGCCAGCGACCCGAAGCCCCGACAGCCATGACTGTCGTCGAGGAATTGGTGAGGAAGGATTTGAAGAAAACTTGTGTATTAGATTATGACAATACGGGGCATATATTTCAAAATATTTGTAGATACTAGAGATATATATTTCCGCCCTGATTTATCGTTTTTCCTAGAATCTAAACTGTGAAATTTCAGGGCGCGCGAAGCGCGCGAAATTTTGTGGATAGGCCTACACTAAAAAGAATCTGTACTTATTTGAAGCATATATATATGGGTCAATTGTCAAGGCAGTTGGGCCATATCGGGCATAACCTACGCTGAACTTCCCCCCTCGAGTCACTAGCAGTACCGCACGACAGACACAAGAGAACATTAACTAGGTTTAGCAAAATAAGATGAAATGACCGACATTTACATAAATCCATGTATTCTACTTATATTAAGTTACTTGAAAAGGTGGAAAGGGTTTGTACTATATTTAGCTATTAGTAACGGAACTGAGGAAGAGTGGGCCAAGTGGACCGAAAATTTTGGATTTTATCGCAGAAATGACCCTTTTGAAAGCCAAAATAAGTAAACCGACCAGGTCGGTAGCGACAGCATTTTTCCGACAGGGGGCCTGATCATGCAGTGACCCGACAGCCCCTATGTCGAAGGGGTGGTAAGGAGGGGATATGAAGGAGCCTAAATATTCCAAGTCATTGCAGGGCATATTTTGCATAATATCACTGAATACTTCATGAGCCGAGTTGCGCACTGATAGTGTACTTTTGAATCTGAAACGTAAAATTGCAAAGCGCGCGATTTTTTTTTTTTTTTTTTTTGCACAAAAAATATATGTAATCATTAAGAACAAAAAGAAAAAGAAAAACTGTAGGGGTTGTAGACCATATCAGGGATAACATACATTTTATCGAAACCACTTGGACTACCCTATGAAATACCCAAACTTTTCTCCTTGAGTCGCTCACCAACTGACCGTACCGCATGACACACACAAGACAACAGCAAGTAGACTTTGCGATATGGGATGGAATCAACGACCTCTACATAAACTGTGTACTCTGCCTACATGTTACTTGTTAAGTTTGACAGGTCTTGTGCTATCTATATAGCAATGTAGAATGAAATTACTGAAGAAACTGGAGTGACTCTACCGCACGCCTAGCGCACCGAAAATTTTGGGTTCTTTTAAGGGGAATTGTCCTCTTGAGCAGTGGCGCCGCCAGGTATTTGGTGATGGGGAGGCACCACAGATGACGTCCAAATGCCACCTCAGTTTTTCCCCAGGTCTGCATAATTTGTACCTATTTATGGGTACCTGCGATAGTATACAGCAGTGATAGTCTTTCCTTTGTCACTTCATAAAGGTGCTGACTTCATAAAGGTGCTTAGGTGGTCTAAGGGGAGGGGGTGTACACCCTCCCCTTTGAGAAAATTTTGTTAATTTAAGGTTGTTTAGATGCAAAATGGTGCTATCTTTGGGATATTTTTTGAACTGATCATATATGGCTGGAAAATATCATAATTTAAATGAATTCTAAGTTTTGGTTAAGCAAAAGAGGAGAGTACGGTTAGGTGAAAGAGGAGAGTATGCGTCCCTGCGATAGTATACAGCAGTGATAATCTTTCCTTTGTCACTTCATGAAGGTGCTGACGTGGGTGAGGGGTCTAAGGGGAGGGTCCCTCCCCTTTGAGAAAATTTTGTTAATTTAAGGTTGCTTAGATGCAAAATGGTGCTATCTTTGGGATACGTTTGGAACTGATCATATATGGCTGGAAAATATCCAGACATTAGTGAATTCTATTTTTTGGTAAGGTGAAAAAGGGGAGTATGTTGTCCAACAGAAGGGTATGTTGTCAGCAAATCTCCTGAAGTCACACTTTTGGCTACTTTAATTAAAGACAGACAGTCATCACCCCTAAGTGTATTTTTAGTGTAGGGGTATGAAAATTCTCAGTTGGTGACTGCTCTTTGATTGACATCAAAGTTTGAAAATTTGAAAGATGCACAGTAGCTCACATTCCACACAAGGCAGAGAGTGCTTTTATTACATTTTATAGCCTTGTATGCTCACCTGGCCTTAAGCAATAAAACAGGTTTATTCCTGCACATGGAGCAGCTTCATACAGTTATGACAGGAGCTAGAATTTGCATAGCTGGGAGAATTGGAACTGTCTGGGATGAAGAAAATTCCCCTTTAATGCCTTCTATTCGGGGAAAGTATTTACCTAAAAATACGTGCGTTGAGTCCACGGAAACATTCTTGGACTGTTACGAAAATTTCCTTTGCTTCATTGTGCATTATGAAAGGGTATTTTTAAGGCTGGCAGGCAGCGGTATAGGGCCTGCTGGAAGCTCTGGATTAATTATATAAAATGGGGCACTGACATGATGCTTATTACCTGACATCCAAATGATACTATAGAGTATGATGCCGAGCACTTTGCAACTGTCGTATGTTTACTAAGTTTGAACGAAAACCCAGACGAACACCTTCTAGGTATAGCAAAAGGGGTGTAGGACTAAAAAGCGCATTTCAAAATGATTTTTCGTCGTAAGTGTATTAACAATCGCCATCTATAGGCCTACTGGTAATGGCTGCATTTGAAAAAAAATGTATAGCCGACGGCAAATACGTACTTTCAACCTTCCAGATCATGCTACAAATTAGACTGAAAGATCCATAGGCCTACAGAGGTTGGAGATGTACTTATGTTTCTCGGAAAAGTGTGATCAGAATAGTTGCATGTATTATAACCTTACTAATGGCCATAAGATGGGGTGCAAACCGTGACGAATGCGCGCGAAGCGCGCGGAAATTTTTCATTAAATAAGATTACAATGACAAAACCTGCATTCATGATCCTCTGCTTCGAAACACTTTCAATTCCTCAACAAACCTATATGCCAATCACAAAGCCAATCTTTTACTGAGAATTGGTAAACAGCCTTCAACTTTTGTTACTGTGCTTCTACGGGAGTTGCTACCGGAAATTATTGACAACAAGGATATCACTGAGGTAAGGTTTGGAGCGCGCGAAGCGCGCGAAAATTTTGATAGTTTGCGAAAGATTTGGGATAATTCTGATAGTTTGAGAACCATTTGTGATTGAAAATGATAACCACAGATCCATCACTCGGCTGAAAACACACCTCACCCTACCCCCTACGGAAATCTATAGCTTCAACGCCTCTTGAGATCATTTTAAAATTTTCAAAAAAAAAAATTCTGAAATCGATTGGGGGGCACGCGCACCCCATGCCCCCCCCGTGCCGGCGCTACTGCTCTTGAGAGCAAAAAACAGGTAAACCGTCAGGGCGACTTGTCGCCGTTGGGGACTACACACTTTACCGTATCGACTAAGACTCCCCGACTGTAAAAAACTTCCCCGACGGGGGGCCATGTCCCCCCTGTCCCCCACCTTGCGCCATCACTGCGCGGCGTGAACCAAGAAAAATTGACACTTCTCAGACCTTACAATCTATACTTAGGCCATCTTCATGTTTCATGCTTTGTATGTTTGTCATTTCCATGGAAACATTACGTCTGTTTGATACCCTCCCTTGCTGTACATACAACCATGTCGTCTAGAGCAGCGCTTCTCAACCGGTGGGCCGCGAAGCTCTCCCAGGTGGGCCGCGAGATTCACCATAAAAAAAATAAAAAAAGAAAAAGAATAAACTTTTTGTAAGGTGGGCCTCAGAAAAATTCTTAGATCAAAGTGGTCCTCGAATTTAAAAAGGTTGAGAAGCGCTGGTCTACAGGTACGAAGGAAAATATGCTAAAATACGGCCTACAGGTCACTGGCACTTCCCATGTGCAAGAAACTCCAGGCAAACACCCACTCTTTTGCATGGAATAATGTTTAAACGTGATCTAGGTCATAACGTATACTATTGGATAAAAAAGGAATATATCTTGTGTAACAAATGAAAGGGATTCAGTATATATATAAGCGAATTTTGGATTATAATACCTTCCAGAACAATGGTAACTTCTTTAGATGTATGTTCCAACTGAACAGTCTAATTTTCCCTGAACGTCTTTACATCCAACGGATGTCCAAAGTATGATTAACCTTTTCGATTTCTGATTATATTAAGTGATTCCAATTCAACGACAACCACTTTCAGTCAACACAATATTTGAGTTTTTCAGCGAGAGTACAAGGGAAAAGCTGGAGTCGCGTTCCCATTTTTTAAAACAGAGTTAGGCACTACTGGATGCAATTTCATTGCATATGGGAACCAAGATTAGAGCTGGACCTCCTCTTGAAGGACTCACTGACTCTATAAGGATTTTGAATGAGAGAGAATCGGGACAATAGAGGTAAAAATACGCTGTCAGCAAACTAAATAATGGCATGTTAATTGCATTGTTGTAACTGAAAATAACCTTCAAAACATACCGGGGAAAATAAACAATATATTATACAAAATGAAAAAAAAATCCTCGAAAATCAAAGGAGGGGGGGTTAAACCCCTAAAACCCCCCCTTGGATCCGCCCCTGAGTAAGTTCGCTGATGATACTAAGCTCTATAGGATGGTTAGTGATAAGGATGATGCCTCATTACTGCAAAAAGACTTGGATAGGTTATTTTCATGGTCTCAGACTTGGCAAATGTCTTTTAATGCAGATAAGTGCAAAGTCCTTCACTTTGGTCCTAAAAATTTCAGCTATGATTATAACATGAATGGTAGTATTCTGAGTGATGTGACTTTTGAGAAGGATCTGGGTGTAGTTATTACAGGTGAATTAAAGCCATCTAGACAGTGTGCAGCTGCTGCTGCTAGGGCTAATAGGGTGCTTGGATTGATCAAGAGGAATTTCAGTAGTTTTAGTAAAGAAATTGTACTAAATCTGTATAAGCAGTTGGTAAGACCCCACCTCGACTATGCAGCCCAGGCTTGGAGTCCCTTCTATGAAAAGGACAAGCTTCTTTTAGAGCAAGTTCAGAGGAGAGCCACTCGCCCTATACCAGAGGTGAGACACCTACCTTATCGTGTTAGACTTAAGCATCTTGGGCTTACCACCCTGGAGTTGAGGAGGATTAGGGGGGACATGCTTCAGGTGTACAAATTTCTCTCTGAAAGGAATCCTTTGTCCTCTTGCAATTATTTAAAGGTTCAATGTAATTCTCGGGTTCGAGGCCATTGTAAGAAGCTAGTTAAGAATTTTGCAAGGCTCGACATTAGGAAGTTCAGCTTTTCTCATAGAGTTGTTAACGAGTGGAATAGTCTGCCTGAGTGGGTGGTTAATTCCACATCTGTGCACTGCTTTAAGGTTAACATTGACAAGTTCTTCCACAAGTGTGGTAGAATCTAATTGTGCTGGGCTCGTTTGGTGTTGGTTGGTTCTTTGTTTTCAGTTAAGGTTGTTTGGACTTCAGGGCATCTTATGGGGCCTTAGCCCTCCTTTACCCATTAACCTGTTATGTTATGTTATGTATATTTGTTATTTGTTATGTATATAAATGGTCTAAAATTTTGTTTACACCACACTGAGATTTTTGTCTTGAGAGCGACAGAGAGAGGTGGTCAGAGAGAGTGGGATAAGATATTTAACTGGAAGAATGGATTTCACATTCCGAATATTTTCTTCATTATTTCCCAAAAAACGTTTTATGTACGCTTCTGTGAAGATGCTGTGGCACTAATTTTCGTCAATTTACAAAATGACCGTTTTTGCATTGCTTTTTCACATACCCATGATCATCATCCTGATTAAGAATCTGTGATTCTTCCTGATGAAAGCTATGATAAAAAATATAGAAGAGCACATTTTTAGGAAGACCCCTATTCCGATATAATACTTTTTATCAGTAGCTGTAAGTCCAGATGTTTTTTAACAGGTCAAAATCTAAATGAATTTAACCGAAATGTAATATTACTTAAGTTCATCAGCAGTGTTCAGAATGTCCGGCCTGCAGGACATACCGTCCAGTGGCGGAGCTTCCATATAGTCCGCGGATCGACTGTTAGCGCTCTTTTCAGGTTTTCCCCTTGCTTTTGCCTAATTCGCAATTTCCGTAACAAATGTCTCCAATGAAATTTGTTTAATCGTGTTATTTTCAGGCATAGTTAACAAAAGATCATTGTGGGCACTTCATGCCCATGGGAAGGGTCATTCCTAGGGGTATTTTAACCAAATTTTTCCTAAACGCTAATCATCAACCTGTGATACGGCTTCGCTTAGTCCATACAAAAGTTTTCTATAGAATTCTATAGAAATGCCTATAGAGCTCTTTAGAATTATACAGAATCAACGATTTTCTATAGAAATGTCCTCTATAGAAATTTGAAAGTCCCTTTAAAGTTCTATAGAATTTCTGTAGAAGTTTCCATAGCCCAATTTCTACATAGAACAATCTCTGAAGAACAATCCTACAGGATACTCTCTACAGAAATTCTATAGAAACACATTGATACATTTCTATAGAACTCTTGTAAAGTTTCTATAGAATTTCTATACGGTTTCTGTAGAACATCTGATTTGCATATCAATTAATTAAAAAATTTAAAAAGTGCATTCAAATCCCCTATCTTTGATCTTTGCAATGATGTAAAGGTCCCTACACAAATATTCTTCTAAATTGAGCAAAAATTCCTGAAAATATTCCTTCTCTATTCACTGAAATTACTTATGGTATAAATTAAGTGGGCGTGGCCAAAATTTTGACATAAAAATTGTAAATTTATGTTTAGGGCAGGTCTAAATCAATCAGATATGTAGCAGGAGACGTTTTAGCACAAAAGAGTTTATTAAGACAGATAAACAATATATTAAGATGTATGAAATATATTTCTTTAAAAAAATTTATAATATTATTTTTCACTATAACCAACGTGTCAAAGACGTAGTACACATAACATAGCTCATATTATTCTGTCAAACAATGTCTTCAAAGATTACATCGAACTTCGCTCTCGACCCCTGGCTGTCTTGCCCGAGACACGAGGGGGCATTGAAAAAGTAAAAGCATCTTGGATGCAATAATCTCATACACATTATGCTCATAGTATCGAATGGACAATGTCTATCTGTTTTTCACAGAGAGTAATTGCAGACATTTATCTTTAAACTTCCATACAGTTTAAACAGAACCCCTTTACAGTTTGCATAGAACATCTATGCAGTTTCTATAGAACCCCACTCATTCTCTATAGAAACTTATAGTGTTTTTTAGAAAAGTGGCCCACTTTTCCAAAGAACCTCTACAGGGTTTCTTTAGAGTTTCTTTAGAGTTATTCTATAGAAACTCTATAAGATTCTATAGAGGGTCTATAGGATTTTCCTTAGAAGGCCTATAGGATTTTCTACAGGAATTTCTCTAGAAAACCTTATACAGTTTCTATAGATTTTTTTCTATAGGATTCTATAAAAGATTTTTGTATGGGAGATCATTGCTTCAGAACTTGGCCCACTTTATCTTTCCCGAAGAAATGATAACTTTCGGGTGAATTTAGAAGAAAGGGGCCACGAGGTGCCTGGGAATGGCTTTAAGAGTATTGGAGTTAGATGAGGTTTTACGGCTCAGTTTCTAACCAATTGGTTTAAGTCGGCCGGCCACGGCCTTTTTTTCCAGTTGCGGCTCACTGGCTTGTTTTCCCTACTCCATTGCTTATGCTGAGCAGTACTGGAACCCGATCTGATGAACATATACCCTTTTTTATTTGGGTGAGTAAAAGACAGATCAAAATTACTAATCTATCCAGTATATAGTACAGTGTCGCACTGCAGAACAATACACAAAAAGTAATGTTTCTTTGAGTATATATCTTGATTGTCAGATGCCATTAATTTGCATTTAACGTGTGTTTCTTTTTTTTTTCTTGGCGAGGACCCCAAGCATCTTTCTGTGGTTCTTGTCTTTGGCTCTGACAGTTTACATTCTTAATCTCACAAGATGAGCGGTACTTCAAGTTGCCAAACTCATGTACGACACCCCTAAATACGTCTCTACTTCTTACTAGTCCTTAACATTTAGCTGTATCACAGGTAGGTTATCCCACTCAACATTCTCGTGACCTTTACCTATCGCGCTAACTTTTTTTTTTCCAAAAGACCCCTGACTCTCTGGCGAAGGGCTAGGGGCGAAAACCAAACAATACTCCCGAAGGAGTGCTGCTCCCTGAAGGAGTAACAACGTCCCCAAGAGACAAACTTTGACTTAACTGAAACCACCCGACAATGGTCCCGTTCTAGACTGGCTGGAATAGAACAGGTCCCACTTGGAGCTCCGCCGTCGTGATCACGGATACTCCTGCGCCAGGTTAGTATCCGCCGTCGTGATCACGGATACTCCTGTGCTAGGTAAGATACTTACCTTCATAGCAGGTATCGAATATGTACTCCTCTTTGGCGTACACTCTCCTGCGAACAGTGAAAGAGCACCGAGATTGGGTGGACAGAGATCATCCAGTTTGTTATATTCATGAGCCCAATATGATTTTCCTCTCTCGTCTGTTGATTGGTTTCAATATATGATTATTCATAAGGCTTCAGCTGCAACGTTCACTTTTATAAAGTAAGTCAATGGGACTTCATTGTGTGAGCTTGAAGTGGGCGAAATCACACACTAAAATCCCATTGACATTTGTCTTTCAAAACAGCATGATAATCAAGACTTGCTTTAGTCGTTTTTCGTTGAATATTTATAATTCTCTTAGTTGTGATCGTATATATGAATAGTAAATAGCGTACAGTTTTTACGCAGTTTAACGAAGAATTCTTACGAAAGTTCGCGGACGTTGGTATTACGAGTGTAGCCAATATAGGTACAGGAGTAATACACGTCCGCCGGGCGGGCAAGGAAGAGACTAGAAATAAAAGTTGCTGTCACGGTACGTAGATAAATTTCATGAGGGAACTTCAGTGTTACCCTAAGTACTCATATAAATGGTTTCCATGCCCCTCTAGTGCGGGGTGAAACGTGAAGCACCTTTCCAATTGATGCAAGCACAGAGGAGGACAATGAAAAGAGGTTTCGCACTGGACTGGATAAGTCAATTTCCACGAATGGATGCAATATATCTATATCTATCTATCTATCTGTCTGTCTGTCTGTCTGTCTGTCTGTCTGTCTGTCTGTCTGTCTGTCTATATATATATATATATATATATATATATATATATATATATATATATATATATATATATATCTATATATATATATGTATGTATGTATGTTCTGTATTGCTCGAAATGCCCGGAGGCCATTTACGTCGGTGAGACCGCCAATGGGTTCAGAACCCGATTTAACAACCATAAACATAGCATCAGAAACAACCCCCCCCCCCGGCTTTCCAGTCGCTTCTCACTTCAATGCCCACAATCACTCTCCTAGGGATCTCCGTTGCATTATCGTCAAAGACAAGTTCCCAAACACAGATAGCAGAAAGCTATACGAACAACAGTTAATATTAAAGCTTAATTCCCATACAACAGGTCTCAACAAAGACTTGGCTTTCCTATCCCACTACTCTCCCACTAGTTATTTTTAAGTATGAAGCTAATAACTATATACCTAGTTATATTCAAGACACCACTCACTTCCTCCGACGACTCCAACATGAAGTTCCTTTTGTACAGGATGGGTCCTATTTAGTCACCCTTGATGTCTCTTCCTTGTATACTAACATCCCCCACGAAGAAGGGATTATCGCCTGTAGGGACCTTTTGCTTAAACATTATCCCTCTAATAAAACCAACGACATAGTTTCAATTATTAGCTTCATACTTAAAAATAACTACTTCCGGTTCCTTGACGATTTTTATCACCAAGTCAACGGTACCGCTATGGGCACCAAGATGGCCCCTAGCTTTGCTAATATTTTTATGGCCTCTTTAGAGGGGCCGCTGTTGGATACTGCCCCTAAGAAACCTTCCTTTTACGTCAGATATATTGATGACATCTTTCTAATTTGGCCACATAGTTACGAAGAGCTTCTTACGTTCAAAGAATTTATTAATTCTTTTCATTCTACTATTAAGTTTACCATGGAATTCTCTCAAATTCGTTTACCTTTTCTGGATACTACTGTGTATATCAGTAACTCTCACCTTGAAACCACCTTGTTCACCAAACCTACGGACAGCCACTCTTATTTACTGTTTGAGAGCTTCCATCCCCCTCACATTAAGCAATCCATTGTTTTTAGTCAATTTCTTAGGGTCAAACGAATATGCTCCACCAGCAGAGAACAGGTTCGTCACATGATTGATTTGGCTGGTCACTTCCTCAATCGGGGTTATCCTTTCAGACTCATCTTTAAGCATTTTGTCAGGGTCATCCATATGAACCGCAGTGATCTCCTTACTTATCGTAACAAAGTTGATAACAAAAGATTGCCCATTGTGGTCACCTACAGTCCTCAATTATCGCCCCTATTGAAAACCATTAAGGACTCCTGGCGTTATCTGAACCTTGACCCCACCCTCAGGGATCTCTTTCTGGAATCCCCTGTCACAGCCTTCAGGCAACCCCCTAGTCTACACCGTCTCCTGGTACACACCAAACTTACTCCCCATAGAGACACATCCACAGGCAATTTTCCGTGTGGCAACAAACGCTGTAAAGTATGTGACCATATGATTACTGACCCCAGGATTACTATCCTCCCCAAGGGGATCCAATTATCCACCGGCCCTTACTCCTGCAACTCTTCCAATGTGGTTTATCTCCTCCTATGTGATAGATGCCCCAATGTGTCGTACATCGGCGAGACCTCAACAACCTTCAGACTTAGATTTAACAACCACAAGGCTAGCGTTCGTAATAATAGTTCGGGACTCCCCGTAGCCGAACACTTTAATTTAATTAATCATAGCTTGAATGATCTTAAGTTTGCTATTTTGTTTGCGGGCTTTCCTACATCAGAAGCACGCAAGAAACAGGAGTTACGTTTAATCCTTCGCTGCGACAGCCACATATATGGCCTGAATAGGGATCTTTCAGTTATGGCATACAGGCGTGACCGCTGAGTTTTCTTGCACTTGACTTTCTGTCCTCTTGGTTCATTTTACTGTTGACAAAGAGCCTAGGCAGGTTCGAAACGTACAGTTTTTTCTATGACTTCTACACATTTTGTTTACCATCTGTGCTTGTTGTGGATTTTTGTTCTTTAACAAGATTTCAGTTGCATCATGTGTCGTCGTTTCTTTTTGTTTTTATTTCTGTTGGTGTCAGAGGCATTGATTTATTTTCTTTCTGTTGGACTATATATATATATATATATATATATATATATATATATATATATATATATATATATATATATATATATATATATATATATATATATATATATATACATGCAGAAGGGCTTTGCCGATTCAGGAAGAGGTTTTTGACTAAGGGTAGTTAAGGTTTTCTTGACCAAGGTTTGAATTTCAGTAGTGGGGTCCATAGGAAGTTCGGTGTATGTTTGGTCTGAGAGTTGTTTCTTATCTTTAGAAACATAAAGGTCTCGACGCCAAACAACAGTGGCACCGCCCTTGTCAGCAGGTTAGTAACTAAATTCTTGTTCTTGAGGGGGCAAAGAGCCTTCTACTCGTCCAAAGAAATGCTACAAAAGGGGGTTACTTTAGGAGGAAGGAGACGCTCCAAATCAGAATTAATAGACTCAATTACACTGTCTATTACCTTGTTAATTTTACCAGGTTTAGGAGTCCATGGAGATCGCTTAAACTGAAATGAACCGAAAACGTTCTCCAATGAAGTGTTGTCGGTCAAGTTTCACCGGAGTCTCGAAAATGTGAGCGAAGATGGAGCCTCCTACAAAACGAGGACACGTCTCTGTGGATAGAAACCTCATGGGGGGGGGGGCGGTTCAGGGGAAAAAATCAAACCTTTTGAAAGCACTGAACGTTCAGGGGAGGACACTTTCATGTCAGAGGGGATGGTGACGACTAAACTAGTGTTAGGAGTGCGGCCAGTGTCAGGGATTACGGTGGAATGTCCTTTGGGTAACAAGAAAGCTAAGGTCTTCGATCTGGATTCTTGTAAAAAGTGGTAAAGCAAGTTACGGTTGTAGACATGGATGAGATAATATACTTCTCCAGCGTTGGGAGTGAATTAGAAAGAAAGAAATGACCTTTGTTCTTTCATAGCACGGTCAAATAAGGCCCTTTTCCTAACCATTCCGCTGATAGCGGAACGCATCAAGCCGAACGAACACGAATGTAGGTAACGTGTGGTGTTACGTCTTTGAATGGAGTCTGAGTTGGTCTGAACGTAAAACCTGAGTTGGAATTCTCTTGGGATAACCTACCTACGTGCATGGGCACGTACCCAAGAAGTGGATGTGTCTGGCAAACCTAGTTTTACTGAAGGTTGCCATAGCTATCGCTGGGATACGCGCTGGGATACGCGCTGGGATACGCGCTGGGATACGCGCTGGGATAGCTAGCAGTTTCCTGTATTAATGTGCTATACATATATATATATATATATATATATATATATATATATATATATATATGTATATATACACATACATATATATACATATATATAAATACATATATATATACACATACATATATATATACATATATAAATACATATATATATATATATATATATATATATATACATATATATATATTTGTATTAAGATGGATTGTCCGACGCTACTCTGAGTTTCACGCTCTTACACGATCATCAGGCAACTAACCGGGATTGAATGATTCTACAGTGTACTCAAGGAGGACTGGCTGATCTTGTATACCGGCGATTGCTATGACACTTGGACACGACTTCTGACCTTTTGTTTATCAGAGATACTTTGTCTGTAGGAGTATTGCCAGGGAGTTGTTATCCGAATGGAGATAGCTCGCCAAAACTTCTTTTGAAGTGAGGTTTGCGCATTCAAGGTCATCTAGTAATCATTCGATTTTCTTGCTCATAAGATTTCTAAAAGCAGTGAGCTGGGTTAAAAAGTTAACACAAAGAGGTTTGTCGTCTGCTGCATCTGGAGTCCATGGCGATTTTACCCATTGCCTTAGCATTGCCAGTCGCCTAAAAGTAAGAATATTTTGTCTCTGGTGTCGCCTGGGTTCGCAAAAGAAACCACATCGGCTTGATTTAATGTAAAATTGTGAACATAGATTTATGTCCGTTTATTTTAGGGAACTTGAGGAAACTTTTCAGAATACAGTAAAAGAATTACACTTCTGTCTCTTCAGCTCATTTGCATATGGTCTCTGTAGATGGAGGAGGGGCATTTGTATTGATCTAGTTCTATTAAACAGCCGTTTTTAGTTTAATAACCCTGTCATTACTATGATGGCGGTAAACAGACCTACACATCAAAGCATTATTCATCTCAAGCCCTTTGTTAAAGTATCACTAGAGCTAGGCGAATGACGTGGCAAGGAGAAAAGAAATCAAGTTGGAAGCATTGAATAAAGGGCCCAGTCCTTATAAGTCTTTTCACCAGCTAATAGTTGGTAATCTTTTAACACTTAAATAGGTCTCAAAGTATTAGCATAAATTGAAACATCTCGAGCTACCTCCATTCGTGTAACAGCTCCCTGGTATTGCCATCCTCTCTTCCGTACACAGAATACACTGGCCGTGGGCGCTCATGTCTGTTGGTACATGCTTGGGTTCTCAACCAGCAACTAATTGACCAAACTCCAAACTCCTGCAACTAGTCCAAATGTCCGCTAGAGGGAGCTTGTCTGCAATCACAAGAAATCCTTCCACAACGAAACCTACAAGAAAGAAACGGAATTATATATATATATATATATATATATATATATATATATATATATATATATATATATATATATATATATATATATATATACATATATATATATATACATATATATATATATATATATATATATATATATATATATATATATATATATATATATATATATATATATATATATAGGGCTATGATGTCAACATGGAGAAAAGTCATAGCTGGTCACTCATGCATTACGGCTGAAATTGCTAATCCTATAAAAGTGTTGTGGACTACATCCTGCATTGCTCATGAAGAAACTAATCGAGTAACTTTCTGGAAGGGCAAAGCATCATAAAGCACGTCACTTACACACGATGCGAACGGGCGATCTTAAACTCTACCATTGATGAATCGGCAGATCATTGGGAACTCATATTACAAATATATTTGAAAACAAATGCGGTTCTTTTGGGCTTTCTTACAAAGCCAATTAAAGTTGTGTAACACATAGGAACCCTACCAGCAAATTATCAGGATGTGCCTTCAAATGCCGTGATGTTTCGAATGTGCGGCACCGTTCGCTCTGTGTGGTGTCAAATCCACTGAGACCTAATGTTATCAACGAAACCCATATTCCATCACTGTCAAATCTGTCTTTATACGTTCAACTTCTCTATCATACTGTGTACTTTTACTCGATTAATTGGCTGATATCCTTGATTATCTGTCAAACATTAGTGAATATTTTCAATTGGAACGTTGTCCACCAAGTCCATACCCGAAAAGACTTACTGACGTAAACGATCAGCAACTGCGGCAGAAACGCATGCGTGACCGGCTGTGACTCACCTTCATGTGCGTCACGAAACTTAACGAGAAGACCAGTGGAATGGTAAGACGTATTTTGTGAGGCGGCGAATACTAATTACGATGTAACAAGTTCGTCGATTTTATTATGGCAGTATGGAGCAAACGGGACTGCCCCCATCCTTTGGATCAAAGCCTGTACGTAAGAGTGGTGCTTGGACGCAAAATGGTGATATATATATTTCGATGTACCTTACAAAGCAACTCCTTTTTTCACTACCGTGAAGATAAAAATGCAGTTACGAGAATATAAGTTTCAGTATTTTGCACGGGAAGTATGAGGGTCAAGCCTTTTCTAGCCCCCCAAATGGTGTCTTGATAGTATTTCACATATAGATACGACCATTCGTGACCGTAGAAAAAATGGCATGAGCAAGTTGTTTTCATAGGAGGTTGAATTCTTGTAAGGTATGCCGGGACGGCGAAGCCTTTCACTGCTACTACGGTACTGTGTTTTGTGTCCTAACTAAAGCCCTAAATGGGCATTTTAAAATTACACATTCTTGCATACACAATTCAGAAGCTGCAGTTGTATACGGAAGAATAATTCCACTTGTTGTACAAAAGCGGTTTTTAATGAGATAATTATTACGTAAGCGTGAACTGCGCTGAAAATGTTAATTAATAAGGATTCCCATAAGTTTTCGGCGCTGTTCGCGAAAACGGTTGTCTCGTTTTGAACGCTTTTTGCAAAACTGGAGTGTTAATACCTCACTGCTACATTCATTGCGACAACTTGAATGGAAATAACCTATCGAAAACCATTGTAACTTTCAGTGCCATCCACTCTCCCCCATCTACTTAAATGCCCTCATAAACACCACCGACCGTAATCCTGGGTTAAAAAAGTGAAAGCTTTGTTTTAAAAGCTTCGTTTTAATGTCTTCTGCTCTGAAAATGTACCCAGTGTCCGGGGCTTTCTGAATTATTTATGCAACGTCATTAGTTTTTAAATAACCCATTTTAGGGTCTTAGTTAGGAAACACAAATGGGTCCCCAACCGTCGACCATGCGTGCTAAGAAATGTTAATCACAGTGCCAGCAATTTACCGACAAACATGTTATAGCGCACACTTGCCCTCCCCTACATATCTGCAACATTGCCTTAGGTAGCCCTGTAATATTACAAGATAAGAGTTATCTTGGATGGCTTTGTGACCACTATGTGATGCCTACTCGTTAAGAAATGGTTATGAGGTAAAAGTGACAGAGGATTCCTCATTGTCTAATCTTATTACTGTAGCTGTTGTGGAATTAAACAATAATGCATTAGACTGCTGACAGAATCCGTGTGTACAGAAGCATTCTCACGTCCGCTAGACTGCCACTGGCAGTAGCCTCCAAACGTGTGATATTGGTACCCGTACTTCGATTGACGTTAAAAGTGGTACGATTCAAACGACTGTTGGTGTCAAAATATTTATGCTCCACTCTGATTGGTCAATGACATGTCCAGATAGGTGAGAACAGGCGCGGATCCAGAGGGGGGGGGGGCTTTCTTGGCTCCACCCCTCCCCCTCCCATCTCGGTAATATTTAACTTTGTGAGAAGGTCCCAAGCTGCACTGCGGTGTCTATTTATTCTTATTTTGGATGTCAGATGCCAGGAAATGCCATTTAAGTGTACAAATCATTTGAAATTTTACCTAAGACTCCCCGCCCTCCCCATTGAGGATCCCCACATTTGAAGCTTATAATTAAGGCAGCCAAAGTATAATTAGTTTGTATCACTTCCTTAAATTTTTACTTTTTACTCTTTGTGAAGATAAAATAGACGGTGACGCTGAGAGTCGATAGTTTATGGGATTCTTTTTTTTTTTATTTAATTTTGGGAAAGAACAGCAGGTAAAGTGCGGTGATTTCCGACAATCATCAGTGAGTCCTCGATAGTTTATCTTTTTTACCGAGGGTAGATTCTTCAACAACCCTCACCCCTTCAGGAAAAGATTGTCGCGTTTATCGTGCTGCAGAATGTGGTTGATTTTCTTTCATAGCATGGTTTCATACAGCTTATTACCCCGGACCAAATAGCCCACCAACACATACAGTTTACACAGTGTCTGTAAAGATAATGAATTCTGTTCACAATCCCATAGTTGCCTTCTTGTGTTTGTCGAATGATATTGGCACAATGAAATATTAGAGGAAACCTTTCCGTACAGGACAAACCGTTGGATACGATACACTGTGTGTTTTCTTGATTTCCTGCGCATAACCCTTACAGAGGACAGATTATTTCGTGTATGCCAAAACATTTCGGCGCGCCTTGCAACTCACAAGTCAGATCTGCATAAAATTAAGTCAGCACTAAACTTTGCACATCAAGTTTGTATTGTGTAAAATATAGTATGACATAGTGTGGTATTGTTATATTTTCTTCCTTACTGTCCCCTCCCGTACAGTCTTCCTCACTGCCAGCTCACTGTCCTTGTAGCCCATACTCACCGAACCGCCGTCTATATAGTAATCCCCTGCACGCGCTCTATTCTGCATATGAAGGGATTCGGATTGACCATACCTTACCTATGCATGGGCGTCCGCAGGAAAAAGTTCAAGGGGGGGGGGCAAAATTTTTTAGGGGCCCAACTTTTTCCATGGGAAATATTTTACTCCCAGAAAAGAGTTTAGGTGCTACTTTTTTCACACAGTGTTGACAAAGGCGTAGCCAGGAATTTGTCAAGGGGGGGGGGCGAAGCGCATAGACAGACTCTCAGCGCTCCGCGCCACCATGAGTTGGCGCGGAGCTCAAGAAAAATTTGGCCCAAAATGCTTCCCAGATCGCCGGAAATGGCACTTCCAAGGCCTTTTTACCGTATATAAAAAGGGGGAAACATAAGCAATATCGTAAATATAAACTTTAAAAAATACCAAAATATGCTCGGGGGGCTGCTGGGGCCTGGGTGTTGATATTTTTATTTAATTCCTGTTTTGAGAGTAGAAATTCACCCTGATTGAACTGTTAAGAAATGTTAATGTTATATTTTCTTCGTTTTTTTCTTTATTTTTCTTCGTTTTTTCAAGTTTTTGATTTTCCAGGGGGGCAAGTGCCCCCCTTGCCCCCCCCTCCGGACGCCCATGTACCTATGCATGTGTGACTAGGGAGATGGTGACACCTCCCTGATACGAAGAAGAAAGACAGTGGCAAATGTGCATTTTAGAGTGCATTCTAGAGCTTTGGGTGCTTGATTTTCTTCCATGCTTGTGACCCACACATGCATAGACTACGAACTACAGTGACTGCTTGAGAATTACGGTTTCCCGCAGCCTTGGGTGTCTGGAATGGCAAAGTCCCAGTCCTGAGTCCCGACTATTGTGAGGCTAAAGGCGGCTTTTATTCTGTCCAGTTATTTTCTCTGAAACCAAACGCTGTCGAAAGTTTTATTTGAAAAATCAAAACCAAGTATCCGTGTGATCTTTATTGGCATTAACCTTTTCTTCGAATTGAAAGTAGGCTCTCAGGCTTTGGCCGTTCCTAAAGCTAATACTCACGCATTTACCTACAGTAGACCTCTTATTCAACCGTGACCATTAAATTAACATAACGGTTAGAAAATATCTTAGACATGACGCCCTGTGATTTACATCAAAACTGTGTTTACTCTGCCAACATAGCAAACTTTTTGCCGGGAATTTTCATTTGTAGAGTTGCACAGAGCACAAAGAGCGATGGAACATTAGGGATACATAAAACTTTGTCCGGTTGAAACTGCCAAATGAATTTGCAAACGACAATTCTGTGAGTTTTAGCATGTTTGTCTCCTCAAAATGGATATGGAAGAGAAAAATAACGTTTAAAAAGAACCAGCCTGAGGGTAAGATGAATCAGGAATACTGTTGTGAAAATTTTTAGCCCCCCCCCCCCGTAGTCAGAGGGAAGAAAACTCTCTTTGGAGGGAATACTGGGGTCTTGTGAACCCCTGGTTTAAAGGGGATAGGGCTTATGATGCGGTGGTTACTTGAACAGTACCATGGGTCTATAATGAGACCTGCGACAGCTGGGTAAAGTATGGGTGACATAGCTTAAATATGGGGGATATCCTCGGTCCCCCTGAGCCCCCCACCTGCTAGGACTTAGTGTAACCCTTTGTCTTTGCTATTACGCTAGTCAGCTGTATTTTTCGAAAAAACTCGCGACAAAAACATCATAAGCATAGGCCAGAGAATATAAAACATAAACATGAACAGGCATTTTCACCTCGTGAATATTATATAATACATAACAGCGTAGGCATATTGAGTAGATTAGATTCTTTCCGTTATACAGTTATAGGATCCCTTACTATTTTCAGTTTTGCTTTCTTGTGCGTCCGTGAAATTGTATAACGAACTGTCAAGTAAAGTATCGCGTAATATTTGCGGCATACACGGCAGCCTGTTTAACCTCAGGCTAATGACAATGTTTGTGACATGCTTAGTACTTCCTTGTTACCGGTATATACTAATTATGTGGCAAATTGCAGTGTAACTTCTTTGTACGGTTACCTGTTGGTAAAGCGTGAAAGGCATTGTTTATTCCACTTGGGCAATAAATTAATAGTCTAAAGATGGAAAATCATCAGCACTGGCAGGATATAAGGACTGTCCTAACAAGTAAGGGAGTGCACAGTGATTTTTTGTTTGTTTGTTTATTTATTATAATTTAAAATTCATCGCTTAACTACAAATGAAGGAGAACTGTCAACTACGATATAATGTGCACACTGTAGGTTATGCACCAACTAGGATACTGCATAAGCTGTTGTAGAAAGAACGGTAAATTTCCAGACCTGTATTACGCATAGTAGTAACCGCTAAGGGGTACCTTAATTGCTATATTAAAAGACACGGTACGATATCCACCTTCTCGACAGTGCAGTGTATAATCAATACAGGGAAGGACAGCGTTTCATAAATTCTGTTTTTATAAACAAAAATTCAAAGAACCTCCTTCCTTTTCCTGCACAAAGGACTTCTTAGCAATAGATTTTCAAGATCGACGAATGTGTCGAAATGAGGTAAGTCAAAAATTTAATTATATCAGGATTGTGCTACATCTAGCTCGTCACATCCTTGTCACCATTTCAAAGCTAATTCGACACAAATGATGCTGACTGACCTATGACCAAGTCTGGTAAGAATTCAAGATAAATGATTTCACATTTCTCCTTCTTCCTCTTGAAATGTAAGGACTTTTCTTAGCTCAATATAATAAGAAAGCAAAAGCAAAGCCTCGGCTGTCAATTTTAATGTCCTTCTACAGTAACGAAATTGAACTGTATCAACAGGGATATGGAATCACCAGGTGTCTTAGTGTCTCCGCTTTCTGTTTAGTTGTATTGTTTGATTGTATGTTGTGGACATCCTTTTGAACCAGGAACTGGAATGTAAGTTGACTTTTGCCACCGTCAAAAAGAAAACTTTATGTGGTATGCTTATCTTCGAACAGTAAGTCATTTGCCGAATCGAAGTTCACAATGAATATTTTGAAAAAAGGGATCGCCTCTTCAGTGAAATACTACCGATATTTAACTTAGATTGTAGTTCACGCTGTCATTTTGAATGTTGTTAGGAAAAAAGGCAAAAATGCATGACTTTGGGTAGGTTTACAAGCCTTACATGGTCAAACTTTATTCTACAAAATTACAGAATAACCCAGCAAACACAAAACGTTTTAAAACGTATGGTAAAATTGTGTATTATAGAACGTTTTATGACACAACTTCTTTACACGTTTAAAAACGTTTTGTATTAGACTGTTAGAAGGGAAATTGACTTTTGTCTGTTTCCGTGTTATTTTGAATTTTACGTTTGGTAATACAAACTTTAAAAAAGTTATCAGCTGTAGACTGTAACCCATACAGTCAACCTTGATTATCTACTCTTGTCAAAATCACTTGGTGTGGCTTATATTTTGGTTGGAAAAACAATACTCTATTTGAGAATTTATAAAATTTATAAGTTACTCCAAACCAAATAATATGATGGAAAATTTATAAAAATTTATTGCTAATTCAGTTGGCTAGCTTAATGTCAAAATTCAGGGGTGGCGCCAGGTGGGGGCATGAAGCAGGGGTGGCCATGATCCCCGTCGGGGAAAGCTATCCCCTCCTCCGTCTGGTCAATTTGCCGATTTCTTCAGGGAGCCTTGATGAGAAAGAAAAAAACATGTAACCCTCGATCCCGACCAGTACCCTGCCAGAGTACCTAAATTTGCTATTTAGGAAAACAGGTAATTCTTCAATAAAATCATAAAATTTCCAGTTTTTCTTCAAGAAAATCCCTTTTTACTTTGTCCCACACAAAAAACAATATTTCCCAAACTATTTCAATGAAGTTTCAAATTTTCTTCAATAAAATTCTAAATGTTGAAATTTCTTCAAGACCTTTGCTGCAAACCGTCTTCCTCCCCCTCGTAAAGAAATCGTAATGCGACCCTCCTGTCAAAACAAACTTTATGTAGGCTATTTGATTTTCTTACCTGATTTCCTGATACTGTTCACTACAAATGTCGGTCCAGTTCTACGATGGTGAATCTTGTCTCAAAACAGTCTACTTTTACTGTAGGCCTAAGTTTCTTATTACGAAATAATAATGCAAATTAGCTGTAACTTTTTCTCTTTCTGAATTTTACAAGTATAACGTTGTTCAACAATTTTCAACCCTCTTCCATTATTTGTAAAAGAAATACGTTGATTTCCTGAGCAAGCAATATGGTTTGAACACGTGCTTAGAAGATGACACGTATCATTAATTAACAGTTGCTATAAATATACACAGTTGTAACTAGAGCCAAGTCGTACCGTACTATAATTTTTTTATTGATATTTTTTTATGAACCATTCTGAAACTGTCTGGTCAATAGCTGCTCGAATCGGAATCTTGTCAAAATTCTAGTTCAAAATGGTCTTTAGATTTGGATAGAAACGTACCCAACAGTATTTCTCTTCGTGGCCCAGGCTACGGATTGCATTCTATTTAAAGTTATATAACACGATTTTTGGTTGTAGTTCTCGTAGGTTTACTGATTAAGACGGTGGCTACTTACTCCGTTAGGTGTATTCACTAACTTTACTATCATAAACTGGCTATTGGCTGCTGACATCGGAACTCATTTCAGCTTCTGGTTTCGAAACTTCGGGTTCATATTGTCCATGCGTAATAATTCATATTATGCATTTGGCTAGACTAGTTTTGATTAGAGATGTTCATCAATCCTGAGTTTCAGAATACCGCCATCACTACAGTTAATTATAGGTCATAGTTTATATTCACAGTGGGAAATACATTTCTTGATACATGCGCGTAGGAAGCTGTTCTCGACTGGGGGGGGGGGGGTGAACCTTGTTTGACCGCCGTCCTGGTTTAAGTGGTCTAAGGGGAAAGGATAGAAATTTTTGACTATTTGAGGGTCCTAAGATGCAATTTGGTGCTGCAAAAATTGAAATTCACATTTTCTTAGCTCAAGAGACTATAAGGTCGGTTACATATGCTTACGAGGTAGGGACAAAGGTATACAGGATATAGGGGGGTTTGGACCGTTTTTGTCCACGAAAAACCCGTTTTCTAATTGTCTGCTCGAGAAATAGGTTTTGCCCGAACTCCATGGGTTGTATCCCAAGCACTTCTGGCTCATACTCCGATAACTACGGGAACCTCCTGGAGTTGGGATAAAACTAATTTTTAGTGCAGACTATTGAAAAAAATTTTGGCCTTTTTCTTTGAGGTTTTGTCCAAGGTTTTCTCGAACCAGGAAGTTGTCAGTGGCAACTCCCTACTCGACCCAAGAAGTCCATAAAAAATATCATGTATGGCCATGGTCAGCTAGTTAACTGGTCCTCCCAAGGGTGCGTCATTCTAGCCGCAACCGTTTCGTCGGTATGCAGGTTGGGTAACCCGTTTTGGAGACAAGGAGTGCCAAGTGGGATGAAAGCCGAAGTATCAGGAGAATGACCGACGAAACTCGAGAGGGGTTCTGCCCCACGCTCTTGCTTAAAACACTGGTGCACGGCAGCGTAAACCACTGTGCCATCCGAGGACCCATTGCTCTAGACTGAGAGTATATGACGGGTCTCTCTGTAGCGTTTGTAAACTCTTCATTACTTGTTATTACAATACTACTATTGGTAAGGATCAGTTCTTAAACATTTTCGTTCATAGAGAAAGGAAAAATAAAGAAAATCAAGAAACGTCTTTCTACATCTTCCACTGAATTTGTTAATTTTATCGACTATAAAGGCGATCTAAGGGCAATCACCAAGCAGAACGATAGATAAAAATGTAGAGTGGTGACACAAAAACACCTGAAAAAACTATCAAGAATGAAAGGAAATGTTATCAGCGAAAATGCCTTTATAATCGACACGTTTCAGTCCTTTCAGATTCATAGGAATAAGAGGTGTTCCAAAAATCATTAAAGACTCTCTGCATTTTGGTCAAAGAAAGGAATTCCCAGAATGTGTAAAGAGTAATCCTTTCCTCTAATGAGATAGAACAACACCTTTGCAATAAGAAAAAATTGAAATTGAATAACAAAATCATGATTTAAACTTGAAAATGGTCAATGAATCACTCATATCACTAACTTGAATCTTTATTATGTACATAATGGGGAAGGGTTTAGCGAAAACTCCTCAGAAGTTTACTGTTTTGTATCCCAGAGGTGATAGGAGGCGCTGCAAACCCTTCGGAAGTTTTTTCAATACACACCACACTTAACAATGTTCCAGTATTGTGGTATGTATGTACCCATATTTACCAATTGGTCTTCTTAACTCATGTAAATCTGAATCATGGCTTGTCGTCTTGTCCCATGGGCGACGATGACTGGGAGGGGGACGGGGTCCCTCTCAATATTTTTAGTGGGGGACATAACATTAAATGCCCCAATATTTAGAGGTATGCAGGAAAAAAAAATAAATGTTGTTACACACATTTTCGATATGAATCATCGTGATATTAGCCTATTAATGGCAGCTGAGGAGAACTTTAGATCAGGAATATGTAACCTGTGTCCTCTAGAATGCAGCAAATCGCTTGGCTTCCAGGGGCTTCGCCGCTGGACCCCTTGCAACAGGGGACCTATAGAAGTCCATAGGAGGCGCAAAAAGTTCACTCAAGCAGTTGTCCACTCCCCTCCATAATTTTAACAGATCTCGCCCCTGGCTTGTCCTCTCACAACGCACAAGGACGCCAGTATCCAATGACGCCAAGGCCAATTTCTCCTTTTCCATTGCAACATCGAATAAATGATTTGCAAAAATGAATATGACCTTATTTTCATCGGGCATAGCTTATTGACCTTTTGCATATGATGTCACAGAACAGAAAGCGAGCCTTCAATTGGGGCAAGTGCTTTTCATTGCAACTTACACCAGCAAATGCAAACAGCTGATTTGTGTATACCGGTCGGATACGCGCGTAGTCTTCTGCGAGCGCGTGTAAAGTCTACGTCCTGCGTGCAGTGTGCGTCTTGTTTTGCCGCCAAAATGAGATCTCGTGACGTCAGTGCATATGGTCTATTATCTCGGAAGAAGAATTTACACAGTAAAATAAATAAATCTATATTGTAACCTTTCACCTTGAGATATCACTCTGTAAGTGCCAACATGCGGCCAGTGTAGGAGCAAAAGAAATAATCTTTAAACTTGTGGGTAAATTATAATAGCAACCCCCGGAAGCAGGATGTTTTAATTAACCCGAGGCGTAACTTCAGTTTCGATAAACACCCAGTGTAGCGACCTATGAGAGGGTGAATCAACTTTCTTTTAACTTCAACCTGGGGACCTTCCCCCACCAGTCCCTCCCCTCGGATACGCGCTTGATAGCAGATCACTTTTCTTTCGTGTAAGATTTACAAGGGCAGTTTTTGCCTACATGATCTCACTTAATTGTTTGGTAATAGGAAAAGATGTTGTCGGTTTTGTCCAAAACATTCATTGAAAGAAGACGACTTTAAGAAAGGATATAAAGCTTACGAAGTAGTTGCCTCTTTGTTAATTTGTTTTAAATGCGTGCTTCAGATCTCTTTATACTATTTTGGACCATGGCGCGAAACACGTCTACATGTCTTATAGTAGAGAACGTGAAATTGTAGGTCCTCTTTACTGCCTGCATGCGAAAAAGTCCAGGAACATGCTATTTTTGTCGTTGCAAGGGCTGGAGCTTTGTTGACACAGTCCGACATGGGACAATTTTTCTTAGTTTACTTAGTATATATAAATATATATATATATATATATATATATATATATATATATATATATTTGCTACGTAATTAAGGAATAAATCGTATTTGACGGACTAATATTGGTGAATAAACCGTTGGAGTGTCGAGTCCGTTATTTTGCAAATTTGGAGTCGAGACGGTTTATGAGACAATAATAGTCCGACAAATGTGGTTTATTCCGATTTTACCACCCAAAATGTGTGAAAAACTTCATTTTTATCAGTGTATACGTTTACTGACCGTATGTTGTGGAATAACAGGTCAGTGTTTAACCAATCAGAATGCAGGATTCTCAATAACGGATGGCCAGAGGTGGTAGAATTGTATACATTAAGCATGCATATGGGAGCCTGTAAATATTTTAAAGGAGGTGGATTAAATGGATCATCTCACTATTTACCGTTCGAATCAGAATATCAGTGAGTTTTGCTTTTATGTAAAGACTTTACCGAGATATCAGTTGACAATGTGTGAAACTAATTTTATCTCTTCATGCCTGCAAAGGGCTTTTGAAAAAGAAGCTATTCCCCCTCCCTTCCCTCCCCCACAGACCTAGCTGCGCTGATCCAAGGGACTGTTTTCCGGCACAGCTGCCCAGGTACCGATCCAAAAATTTGCGAGGGAGGCGCGGCAGGAAATCAAGTGCACAGAAGGTGGATATCTTGGGGGTGAAGCCTGGGATGGGATGGGATTTCGCAATATTACATATAAAGGCGGAAAATTCGCTCCAGTACACTGCCTTACGAGGATTTAATATCATTTCATATTTTAAGAAATTTGATGTTAAAGGCTGAGTAGAGGTTATTATAAGGGTACTTAGTGAGGTTCGGAAGCGAATATGAGATTATTTCGAACTTTGAACGCTAGTATGAAACAAGCGCGAGATGTACATTAAGTTTTCGAAATGGTTTTCGCCAGAAAGAGCGTTTGACTTTCATTATAAGGTAAGTCGGCTGTGTGGTGAGAGTGGAGACAATTAGTAGGCTACAGCAGATTGGTGCAATATTTGGGAGAATTGTGCCTTATATGATACAAGTATGAAATTTAGTACACATTCAGAACATGGCATAAGAAAGATATTTGGCTGCAAGGTCATGGCAGATTTGTCATTGACAACAATGGCGGCCATTTTCCCAAATGGCGGCCATTGGTAAGTGCTTTACCTCTATTGTGTAACATTTCTAGTTTGTAGAACGAGTTGTGGTGCATGATCACAAAGGCTTGTCATCTGGCACGTAATTAAAGTCCCCAAACTACAGCGCCAATACACATTTGTCTTATGACGTCACTGGCGCCATCTTTAAAAATGGCTGCAATTTGTTATTGTTTCCCTATATTTTGGAACACTTCTGTGTACAAAATGTTGTTGCCGTCAAGTAATTTTGCCGTCAACATTTGACTTCAAATTTCACTATTTTCTGAGAATTAAAAGTCATAGGCTAACTGTGACTTAATCAATCGTGCTTAAGTCACAATTTATACTTGTTTTCTCAGTATTTGTAATTTTTAATTTCATTAATGTTGTTCGAACCTCAATTCTTTGACTTTTGCAGTAAAAATGATGACTTCTGACCTCATAACTTTGACTGTTAATGTTGTAAGTTTGTCCCCTAAAATCAAACTAATAAGATAAAAAGTTAAAATCATGAAATTAATAGTAAAAGTATTACCATTTGAAATCCGAATAGTGACATCAAAAGTGAAAAATATGTGGAAAAAGGAGAGATGTTGTCTTTTTTATTATTTAAATGAGATTAAAATTCAACAGTAAAATTTCTTGATTAAGGCTGTTTAAGTCGAAGTAATGACTTAATTTTAAAAAGTTTAAGATGTAATTCTCAATGTTGAAATTGGAAGTCAAAGTTGTTAGTTTAATGTTTGTGACATTTCTACCTAAATATTAATACTTTTAGTCACTTTATCTTGACTCCTAATGTCGCAATAATGACTCTCACTGTCAAACTGATAAGATTAAAAGTCAAATCAAAGGCTTAAAAGCTATTACTGTGACTTCCATTCGCTTTCTATGCTTTTCAAAAGTCAGCAAAGCGAATTTAAATCTTGTAATTGTGACTCTCTCAGTTAATATTATGACGTTTTAATTCATAATTTTGTTTGATACCCACATTATTGTGACATGTATATTCCCAGAAATGAGATTGAAAGTAAAAGTTTTGACACTTAACATTACTGTTACGCTTAAAAGTAAAAACAATAAGACTGACAATCAAAGGTTTGACTTTAAAGTTAACATTATGACATTAAAAATAAAATAATGAGATTTAAAGGCAAAATGGTGAAATTAAAATATAAGAAACTGAAGTCAGATATGAGAGGTCAAAATTTAGAGATTAACGCCATTGGCATTATTATTTAAATATAAAATAATGATACTTAATTAAGTCAAAATAATGAAACTTAAAGCCAAACCCGTTTCAAAACAACATTAATCAAAATTCATATTACTGAGATGTGACTTTTTAAGAATCAAGATAATGAGGACAGAGGAAAGATAATGACATTAAAAGTCAATTCTTGAGATTAATATCCAAAATATTGAGACTGAAGTTCAGATTATGACTAATTAGACCAAAATGATAAGACGAAAAGTAAACGTTTTGAGATTAACAGTCAAAAGTTATTCTTATGAAGTCAAAATAATGCTCTTAAAGGTAAAACCACTTGTATTAAATGTCAACATTAATTGTGAAGTTTTCAAGTCAAAATAATGAAAGAGAATTTAAGTCAAACTATTGCAATTAAAAATAAAAATTTGGAACTTTAAGTCAAAATAATAAGATTTTAAGGCCCAATTTTATCTTTCCATTGTCCTTATCATAACGCCACTTCAGCACCCTACCCTCCCGTTTGGAGCTCTGACTTGAGAAAACATTCCCAAGGGACCCACTTTTAGCCCGGTCACTGCACCAGCACTCAATAATTTTAGAAAAGCTTTGTGGCTATGCTTACTCATGCCTGAAATGCTGAGATAAAGTTTGGAGGTATTTTAACACTGAGGCACAAGTAGGTCCAATGTTTAAATAAATATGACTGTCGCAAGTGAAAAATGCAAAAAGAGCCATGTTTTTTCAAAGGTAAGATTTCTCCTTTAGTTCTGACCCCAGGTTTTGCTTATTGGGCTATAAATCACTTCAATACAAATTTTTAACTTTTTGTCTGAGAAGTGTGAATATTTAATCCCGCAAAGTTGCTAGAAATGACACGGATCGACAGCTATCTTTGATGAAAATATGGTATTGCGAAATACAGTCAGAGAGCTGTAACTTCTGAACCGCTCAATAACATAAGCTATGGTTTAGAAACTTTCAGCGAGTTCAACAACATTAAATTGTGTGCCAAATTAAAAAATTATATCCAAATGAATAAACTAGTCAATTTACATTCACCCTGCCAGCTTAAGTAACAGCCGACGTATTCAAGGCGGCCATTTTGGAAAATTGGCAAAGATGGCCCCCACACTTCGTCTTAGTCATAGGCACTGAAGTGAGGGAGAACGCTGACACAACGCATTCCTGCGTGCTTAGACAGGGAAGCCACGAAATTAGTGAGTGCATCTCCGCTGTACGGCAAAAATTGAAGTGATTCATATGCCTCCACACGTACATTGTGCATTCAACGTAGGAAAATAAATGTCATTTTATCCGTTTTTCGAAAGATGAGGGGAAATTTTCACAACAGAGATAAGTCATGGTGCGTGAAGGTTTCGTTACATACCGTACTCCTTACTTTGGAAACTTTAAGTTCCCCTGTCAATTACTGGGGGAAAATGCAACGACTTAATATGTGTATTACGCGCCGTTGCTTTCTTGCCGTACAGACAGCTGATTAGTGGCTTTAGTCAGATCATGTCGAAGGACATCGTTCTCCCTAACTTAAATTTCTGTGGTTCTAGTATAACTCTGTGATGACAAGTTAATGCAGAGGCCTGGTGGTATGGTTACATGATGTACCAAATGGATATAAACTAGCAAACAATGGCTTCCATTTTGAAATATGGCCGCCATTATCGTTACAGAAGAAATACATGATAGCCCCATTATTAGGGGTCTTTAGTTTTGAGCCATATACAAGGCTTTTAAGTTCATGAGGGTAACAACAGGTAGTACACAGAAATGTTTCAAAATATAGGTAATACAACAACCAGTGGCCCCATCTTTGAACGACACATTACAGATTTCGTCGGCTTGAACCCTGGAAATTTATTCTTTGACCTTGATTTCCGAATCCGGAACAGTGTAGTGACGTATTTGAGGTAACCTTATGATACTGGCATCCATCTTCAAAACATCTCTCAGGATCGATTTGCGTTTTCACGTATGATGTGACTAGAATCGAATTCAGTCGCTAAATTAGTTATTTGCCGTTTTCTATCATTAAAAATCGGCCAAGTCGTAACGCCCAGTTTCAAGGGGACGATTTTTCTAATAAGCCGCCATTGATATCATAGGACAAAAGCATATTGACGCTGAGTAGGAAAGCCTTCAACTATGTGCCAAATTTCATCTTTTTGTGACCAAAAAATTCCTTTCTTCAAAGAAATGTTATATAGGTGAAATATAGGTAAAACATATATCAATGGCGGCCATTTTGTCACATGAAAAATCTGCAGTGGCCCTCATATAATAGAGTGCCCTAAAAGTGTACCAAATTTCATGCTTCTGTCATAAGGGACCCAGTTCCATCCGCCATCTTCCGTACCAAATTGCGCGAGAAGCGCCCCAAAATTTCCCATCATCTCAGACATTTTCTTCATGGTGAAACTTGCATTTAGGCATTGCTTTAAGATACTTCAATTTTTTTACCAAAATTGGGTTTGTCATTAACATAAGTCTGATTTATTAATGTTTTGTAATCCGCTTGTGAAATCTAGTTTCCTTCAAATGTGTTTTCAAATGTTTTTTCAAAGCTAGTGGAAGGCGATAGTAAATTCCACTTATTCACCATCTACGGTGTAAAAACTATTGTGTGACATAAACCGACCTGCCATGACTCAGAATCCAGTGTTCATGTGGGCCAGGAGTTTATTGAAGAAATGGTGGCGGCGCTCCAATTATGGCAATTGGCACGGATTCAAGTGACGCATTAAGAATATGCTAATTGTAAAAGGAGTAAATATGATTAAAACAACAAAACCAACAATACATTTGTATGTGTAAATAGTAAAATTGGAAAGTGCTTTCCCATCAACCACATATTAATGGGTGGAAGCAGAATTCAGTTACCCAATAAGTGGCATTTTCTTGCGAAAGTTGTTAACAAACTAATCAATTTCAGTATTTTGACATACGTAATTAAGGCTTGGGAAAGTTTCAGCTTAATCCCCCTTTTTAATAGAGTGTATGTTTCTGAAAGCGCAACCTTTACAAGTTTTAATTGTCAAAAATGCCTTACAATTTTAATTTAAACTAATAAATAGCACTATTACAGGCACTGCCATTGACCAGTAATTTATTTACCAATTTACTTTTCTTTGAAAATTGTCATCAGTGCTTCAGTTAAATATATTTACAACGAAACGGCCTGAGACGAATGTTAGGCAATTTTTAAGATTAAAAGTCATGAAAATTTCCTACCTGGAGTATTTTTTAGGGAGCACCCAGATGGCTCGTTGAAAGTTCTTGTCAAGGCCACAATTTAATCTTTTGCCATTTCAAAACACCTATTTGAGTAACCGTTTTGTAGACCTACGCACCTATGTCATATTACAATGTATTGACCACACTGATGCTTATGAAAAGTTACATACATTCTGAAGACAAAATGAAAAAGGTGGACGGGTGAGAGTTTTAGGAGATTTGCATAACTGCATGTATTACAATATTTGTACCAATTATGGAGTTTCATAAAAATTTAAGTAGTGAACCAAACAGTAGGAAAACGGGCTACCAGTTCGTATATAAGATAAAGTATAGGTTATTCTACTGTTCCATGAATTTTGAGAAATTGTCGGTTTCCAACCAAACAACCGACATTTCTACAGGCCTTCATAGGTGTTGTGTGTTTTTTGTGTTAAAGTGTGTTGCTGTCACGTGCATAACACTTTCAAGAATGTCTACTTTGACGTAGTCGTACCAACACGTACAAAGCTGTCACTTCGCATTCAAAACATTTCTAACTTCCTTGTTGCCGATTTTTGTTTTAAAATAGTTATTCTCAAATCTCTTGCTACGTGTACATAATACTGAGGTTTTGTTATAGTAATAGGTTTTCCAGACAATGAGAAAGGAGGTAAATGTAGAGCAAAGAAACATTAGGAATTAATGGGATTCACAATAATGTTTAGTCAATGATGGGGCAAGAAAGTGAGAGACTGTTTCGAGATGTACTAACGTTTCTAAGATAAGGTTCATTTCTTCCCTCTGTATCTCAAGTCTATAATTATGAAGGTATGTAGGAGCACATGACAGAAAACGGAGTAGGACATGGAAACTGTAACATCTAAGTTCGTGCTCTTAATTCGAACTTTAAAACGACATAATCTCTAAAAAGTAGAAAAAGAAATATAAAGGAGGGTTTGAGGAAAGAGTTCATATGGGATAGTTCTTAAAACTTGAAACAAACCATTCACAACATGCTGCGGAACTGTTAAAATTGAAGCAAAATGAAGCAAGTTTTCCTGAATGAAAAAGAAACATTATGTAAGCAAAGAAAGGAGACCAAACAGCAAAGGCCGGTTCGCTTGAGGGTTGTCACGTGACTAGCAACCTCTATTGCGAATTATTGTTTGTAATACACATCAAGTGGTGAAAGTTCTCACTGCACAGAACCAAACATGTTACGTGAAATACAAAATGTGACAAAAAATAAACCAAACACTGCTCAAATACAAAAGTGACCGGCTTCCCAGTTCCAGTGGCATGAGCAGGGGACAGGGGCAGGGCAGACAGAAAAAGGCGGTGCCCCTAGCAAAATTCGTTCCCTGGAAAATTTCAAAATTACCATTGTCCTAATGCATTATAGTATATGTCTCGCCCTCAAAGAAAATATCTCGCCCCTGAAGCTTTTTCCACCCCCTTTCAGTACCTTGTCTGGCTACGGATCTGAGTTAGCAACAGTGGCAGATATTTCCTTTGCCATCCCGTGCAGAAAATGAAGTGCTGAGAAAGAAGATTAAGAGAGGTCGTACTCCTTTGAGAAATGTAAGAAATGCAAAATGGATTTGATGAAATTTGATGCTAATTGGGGGAAAGTTTAAACTTATTATATGTTTAAAAGTTCCCAGCTTTCAGTAAATGTTTTTTATTGGCTGGGTCTAACAGGCTGAAGTGTTCTTTTGGGTGGTCTATTTGGCAGACAGGCCCTCCGTTTTAGGAGGTTTTTGCAAATTTAAGGTGGTTTACATGGAAATTGGTGCTATCTTCGACAAGCTTTTCCCTGAACATAGGTCTTGAGTCTAGACTGTACGCATTGTAACAACTTAATGAATGTCTCCAATTGCCTATAGTTTTTACTTTGGAAATTGGCATGAACACCGTAGACCTGTCATTCGAGACAAAACTGTCTCTGGTGCCTCTTTTAGTTCTGGCACTGCCCAGTTGACAACTTCACTAACCATTAATTAAGGCTTGTGTGACAACTTTACTCTTAAATATAATCGTCATTTGTATTTTAGATGTGGAAGTTTTTCTTTCGACGACTTTGAAAAAAGAGAAGTTGAAAAAAGAGACAAACAAACAGAGGCTAGCTTTGGAGACTGAAGTAAAGGACACCCTCTTAAAGTTAACAAATGTGTTAGGTGAGGGCTTTTAATTTTTTTACTTCTTTTGTTAAGTAATGAAAATTCTTTTCGCAGTAGACTAAAATGTTGCACAATTTACCTGCCGTTTTTAAATTTGTAACCAAAACAAGTCTTCTTAGGGGCTGTTTATTGCAATAAGATGGAGTTTGTAACATTCTGTTCAATACATTGTGCAATGTGATATACAACACGTACACCCTAAACCAGGGCCCCCAGAACCTTTTGGGAGGCTGAAGGATCTGCAGACCCCCTCCCTCCAATAATTTTTAGTTAAAACGTCCGAACCATTTCAAAAATTACCAAAATTCTGGAGTTGAATGTTTCGGCTCTCCCAATCTTAGGCATTGCACCATAACTGATAGCATGATCGTTCGGGGCAAAGTCGAAATATCTTTGGTGGCAATGTTTACCCCAAGCCAATGCTTCTTCCCATGTTGCGACGCAACGTAAACTGAGTGAATCAGAACGCAAAAGAGACAGTTACTTAGGAAAAATACCTCATACATGGGCGTGGATCAGGGGGAACGGGAGGACGCGTACCCCTCACTTTTTTGAAAGGGGTACATCTCCAATAAGTAGCCCACTTTTTCAAAAATGATGAAAACTAAAACTGTGATGAACTAAAAGGTGTAAATAATATAACATAGATTACGACATTATTGACACTACATTTAAAAGCTAAATTGCGCCCAAATATGGCACCATTTGCCATATCGACACCTTCCAATTTCCTTTTTTTCAAAGGGAAGGGGGACACCCCTCCCTTAGACCCCTCCTCCAGGACGGCGATTCGCAAATGGTGAGAAAGTCCCCCCCCCCAACCTTTGGAGACGGATCCACGCCCTTGACCTCATAATCTACATTTATACTGAGGGACACAAATATCGCCCCTTGGTACAATTTGAACAAATCTATATCCATAATGAATGCAAAATGAAACTCTCAATCCTTTTAACAATGTATCCAATACCTTTTTTGTTCAATCAACTTCTGTTAAGGTCCAGCTGTTACTGGAGACTCTCCATCACCACCTGAAGTGCTTCCTCCCTCATTGCCCCCTCGGTCTGATGAATATTCAGGGAATACACAAGATATTGACCAGTGTGTCATGTCAGGGGACGATATTTACGATGAGATCACCGCAGCTAAGGCGTCGAGAAGAGAGGCATTATCTCAAAATGAAGTTTGGGAACATGATTATAGGAACATTTTTGTAGGATTATGGGACTGTAAAGCTGAAGCCGATGATGAACTTGAGTTCAAAAGAGGAGACTTTATCCATATTCTTAGTAGAGAATACGAAGGATGGTGGATTGGAGAGAAAAACATGCAAGTGGGTCTCGTTCCGAGTCAGTATTTGATGGCGGCTTATATTTGATCGGGGAGTTGTTGGTAACAGCTCCCTGTCACAATCAATGAAATAATAGACATTTTGGAAGTTACTTTCAACACTTCATTGAATTATCACTAACTTGAGAGTCATTTTTGTCCGAATATAAGAGGATCTTTGCTAACCTTTACCTTTAATACATCATAGGTGTAAACTTTTCTAAGCTGGGGTTAAACATTTCACACTGCTATCCTGGGATAGGAGCCTAAATAGAGAGGTACCCACCCTTGGAAGTTTTTCAATTTTTGAGCGTCTTTAGAAGCAAAGATGCTACACATAGTGTAGTTTCACATATTACTGAAAAAAGTTGATGTATTTCACAGAGGGGACAAATAGAAGGTTTCCTTCCTTAAAAAAGGGTCAGGGATGACCGAGGCACATTGTAGTTTTTCCATGTTTTTACTTGAAAAAGTAGTCTGTTCCCTATGCGTATATAATACATACAGGTAAGTAAAGGATTCATTTTTAATTCAGATTATTCCTGTAGCTGAACATTTATGTCGAAGTTCTTCCAATTTGGTGAGAGGGGAGTAGAGTGCAGAAATTTTTATACTAGTTTCTTACCCGACCGTAACTCTCACAAAAAGAAATGTACAAAAGTGTAATGTGTAAATGGGTGAATGTGCATATTTATTGATCGAGGAAAGTATGTAGCGTTCTGGATAAAGCATCAGGCATTCGGGGACTATATTGCCTTCTACCTATCCTGCGCTAAAATATTAAGGTGTTTTTGCCCCAATTTTGGCGACATTCCTCCCCCAAATGGAAAAATCTCCATTGACCATAGACCTTTCGCAAATGCAGTGGCTTCAGCACGGGAGTGGCCGAGTGGGCATAGGAGTGCCATGCGTGCCCTCAAAAGGCGTTTAAACTATCAATTTCTGTAAAGGTAGGAAGGTGTGTTTTCGACTGAGTGATGGATCTGTTTTAAATATTCTGAATAACAAATCCTTCCCAAACTATCAAAGGTTTCGTAAATTCTTGGCAAACCATGAAACTTTTCGCTCGCTGTAATCTTCAGTCCTTTTTTCTTTTTAATAAAATCCCAACGTATTTGTTCAAAGATACGATTGCCGGTTTGTAAAAATTGCAATTCAACATTTCGGCAAGCTTCGCGCACAATTACCACGGTGTACACTTAATGCCTGATGATCATTATTACAACGATACTGCACGGAATCTTTCTAGGGAGAACTATTTTCCGAAAACTAGAGGTACAAGTCCAATCACAATTGTGTGGCAACCTTATATTATGTGCAACATTTGTAGAGTAATGTTCATGATCTGAAGTACATTACTTATTACACAAGCATATTCAAAGGTCATTAAGTGCATTTACGGAGAATACAATTATAAAACATTCTTATTAATCATCTACCCCTTTTGTTATACCTTTACTCTTCTCTCGTTCATTCCCCATTGGAGGCCGTTCATTTCACCAATTAAAATCAGTAAAACTACGATCTTTGTGAATTGCTTGGTTTGCTCTCCTATAGTGTTATTTGGATATCAGTTAAAAGTGTCATACTAACGTCCCCATTTTGTAATTACCCAGAGCTTTCAGGAGTCCCTATGCCGATACCAGCATTGGAAAAGTGCCATGCCACGGCAAAAATATCACGAATTAATGGGAATTCCTGAACTTGTAATCAGTTAAAAGTTTTGCTAAAGATACCACCATTTTGCATTTAAGCCACCTTGCAAAAACAAAAATTTCTCAAGGGGGAGGGGGAGTTTCACCCTCTCCACTTTGACACCCTTTCTTACATCTAACAAAAATTATAACCATCCAATTAAGTATGAGAATTTTTCAACATATGATCAGTTCAAAACTTTGCCAAAGGTAGCACCATTTTACCTTTGCCAAAGGTAGCACCATTTTAGACCTAAGCCACCTAAAGAGAGGGGGAACATCCCTCTCCAGAACGGCAACTCCGCACTAGCTAACACAAGAAAGGTCCACCCAGGTGCAAAGTATTGTAGATACGCAAATGCACTCTTTGCACCGACTTTCGAAGGGTTTTTCGGGTGTGGGATTACGACATCATCTTTTGTGGTCTGTTCTTCCACCTCCCATCATCAAATCGCCATTGCGCCAATGTATCTTAATTTATCGATATTTTCTCATATTACATCCAGCTTGTATGGAAAAACAAATTTAGTCAAAAGATACCTATTTCTGTGCATTTCAGGAAGTTTCTCTCCATATTAAACACTTGCACATAAATAAAAGTGAGAAATTTTGATCACAAAGTTTCATTCTCATTCCTTTGCTTCTAAGATAAACAAGGAAGAAAGCCAATAACAGATATCAAACCGCTTTCAACAATATCAGTATTTCCTATTAATAATAGAAACGGCTAGGAAATAAATCTAAGCTTTAAAACCATCCGTAATATTAACATTATACCTTGAAAGCTTTCCCACATAATTAGTTAAACATCTTCATACTTCCATTGTGAAGCTTATACAGGAAGCTTAAAAAGGGTCCTTCTCGTCCCAGCTATAGTACAATTGTACAGAGGTATTATATTTCATGTAAAAGATAATATTTTTGTGTAAGTGTGAGGCTACTGTTGACATCCATGCATGGTAATTATTGTTTTTTTTTGCCCGTCACTCATGCAGTAGTTTATTAAAGGTTGGCTAAATCGAAAGTGCTTACTTAATTTGCAAGGACAGTGTTTTAAGTGTAAACTTAATTGCAACATCCTCTTCTCCGTGATGAATCGACCTGGAAGTTATATTTTGCGTGTGAATCTTCTTTAATAGTTCAAGCCAAGGTAGAACTCTGGAAGATAGCCAATAAACCAATTTGTATCTAGGTTTCAGGGGGAACTGGATATGGCATTCCGTATGTTTTTTCAGAAACAAACATTTAGGTTCGAAACGATTGAAGTAAGTAAATATAATCACACCGAAAAAAGTGCATAACTGAATACTTGTGAGGTTATTCTTTAAATAGTCAAATTGCCAGCACTTCTTCTTTTGTAATTAAAAAGCATAATTTTGGAAAAATTATCCCGACAGATGAAACACTTCGGGGAGAAGCGTGCACCTAACGTACAGTCATCTTATAATAACACACTAAATTCATTTTGGTAAAAAGTGCAATGACTTTAGCAAAAAACGGAGTGAAGCAACTTCAGGCAGGACAAACGTTCGAGGCACTCAATGATAAGACACTAAACACATGTTGGTTCAAAGTACACTGCCTTTTACAAAAACAAAGCAAAACAACTTAACTTAATAGAAAATACAAAGTAGAACAAAAGTGACATAGTTATTTCGCAATGTACAATTTGACATTAAGTTACTAAACTTCAGTAATATGCTTCCCATAGCAGAATTGGTCTTAGAAAATAGAAGTTAAACCAATGAATTCAGCCTGTAAAGCTGATTATCGTCAGGAGTTGCCTTTTTTGTTTGAAAGGAACTTAAGGCAGAACTTTTAATATTTGAATAAAATTACGAATGTGATTGTCTACTTGGAGGATTGGTGTCTCATCTATGGGGAAGATGAATTCAGAATGTTTTGTTAATAGCAAAATTGCTTTTGAAGATATTTGAAACAGTATGTTGCAGTTTTTTATCCAAAGGCATGTTCAAGAGACACTGATCGGAACTCTTAATTCCAATATGGGGGACGTCTGACCCTCTCGACCCTCTCTGGTTACAGGTCTGACATTTTACGTCTATCTTAACATCTTAGACTCCAAGTCCCCATTACTTCTTCCGCAGCATATCCAAAGTACATCGCCAATAAACCTGCTTTTGTGTTTCTAATTATGAACAAAATGCGGGTAGCAGTTTTGTACAATATCTTCCTTGTTGCTCGACACCTTCCTCATAAAACGTGACAGCGGTTTCATTGGTGAAAGTTTGTACCATTTTCATTTAACCACATTTTGGCGTCATGGATATGCAGAAACCGTCGGTAACACTGAAGTGCAAGACATTAAGTATGTAAATTTGAATTGCATATGTGTAATCTGAATCAAACGGATTAAGCTTCAAAGCCATTTGCTTATTGAGTCCTTCTTCTGACGTTGGGAGAAAGACTGTCCAAGAGGACTCCTACCATCAGAATCTTTAGCCAGAAATGCCGGAATGACACTTCCCATGCCTTGCCAGTTGCCCCAAATAGTCATTTCGGGGTATCACGTTTTAAAAATTTACAATGCCTAAGAAAACGCTTTTGTAGGGTAGACCTTTTGGACTCTACGTAGTTCACAACACTTTTCTTTACTCATTGTTTTACACAGGTGTCATCTTTCGAAACATGAGGTTGAAAGAATTACAATTAAGATTGTTCTTAGAGAGAAGCACTTATAATGCTGCCCATATTGTGGAAAGAAACAACGTTGAGAATTATATCTGTGTGATAAAACGTGGTTATACCAAAAAATGCGTGTTATAATTGTCTGCCATTGTGGAAAATTTTAAGGCACAAGCCATTAGTTCCCTTGTGAATTATCTTGTTATATGTTTATGGCGTTTCTGGCTTCCTCTCTGGTTTCGCAAATGATGAAGACGAAAACTTAAGTTCTTTCCCTGAGTACCACGTCATTTATACAATTCGAAATAGCCTGTAATGAACTGCCCTAGTCTCTTAAGTAGATAGAAACCCATGACAGAAGAAAAAAATTCATGAGTTTTGAAAATGGCTTAGGCCGGACGTGCCCATGTCACATAAAGGTACTTAGCCATGTTCATTATCATGATTTTATCACATTTCAGTTTAATCACCAAAATGTTTTTCCTGTCTGCGACCAAGGCACCAAATCAAGCTGCAATTCGTCGCTGTTACCTTATACTGACAAGTGAGCACTGCAAATGCCAGTTTTTATAAGGACAAAGCAATGTGCACTCTGACAACTCTTGCACATTATATGAGAGAGGTAACTGCAAAGCCCATCCCTCTTAGTCAGATGTTGGGGTAGCACCTCTGTTCATCACCGGACCACCTCTTCCCCTCCATCTACACCAATGTTCAAACAACAAAGACATAAACATTTACATATACATTTACCTCAGGTTGGCACCTCTGATTTGTTTTCGGTCCCTCATGCTTCCTCTGTAAGTTGCGTTTCCTTGGTGACCATTTCCTTTACGTTGGTTGACAAATCTGGGGTACTGACTCCATCTATCACATCACTCTTGAAAAAATACTAATGGTGAATGCACATCTTGATACGAGGAAGTGAATTGCCTACATTAAAAAATCGAATGTCTAAACTCACGTGCCCCTCGTTTAAACGCACGTTCGCTTAACAAGTGTTACCGTTTCAGGAAGAGAACAGTAAGCATTACAGCTCATCATGTAAGAGAAGACGTTTAAGGAAAATTGAAGTTCGGTAACAAGCTCTTCTACCTTCTAAGATAACATTTCAATCGTCTTTACAATGAACATTTAACAATCTGAGCAACTTTGCTTGGTAACGCATAAGTCTACGTTCATTAGTGAAAGTGGAGGGTTAACTACCACACAGACACCCAAACAGAAATTCGTCATGGCCCATGCCCCCACCTTTCCGACCTTTACCTCATTTTCCTCTTATCGACCTCTATCTTCCGGGAGTTTCATCGATTAACCCTAGAAGCAGATCTGCCACCTAGAACTAACCGGTAAGAAGTTCTTCATCTGGTTTCATATTTACAGTTATTAAGTGCCATAATATATGACACAATATTGAGATAGGCATAATTGTCAACGCATATCTTACACTCTTAAAACGTCCTGTTCAAATTCAACAAAATACGGATCAAATAGGCACTTAACCGAAAGAGATCAAATATTTGACCAGTTTCGGGTCAAAACTAACCATTTTCTGTTCAGAATGAACCAAATCTAGTCAAAAGTTTTACCAGATTTTGATTCAGTGCCCATTTGAACGGATTCGATTCATATCTGAACTGGACGTTTTGAGAGTGTACATTGACAGTTTGGGACCTGATGGACTTTCTCAAAATTCTCGTAATCTGTGAAACAATTAAAGTATGCAAGAGGTATATTCAATTAACGATGACGTGGAGTCCTAATTTTCGCAAAAAGGGCATTCTCAGTAGAGACTTTACAATCTTTTGGTACTTGGTTCGGATTCTTTCTTCATTGGAGATTAAAAATATCAAAGATAATCTCTTTCGGGAGATACTGTGGTATGTCATTCTCGTAATTCACAAGTTACATGCTTCTGTATCTTGAAAAATAAAACATTCCTTTAAAAGAACTTGGGAGTATTATGGTGGCATATTTATCTGAGTGGAACAACATAGGCATCAAAAGCAGTAACACAATTACTCTTGAAAGTCCAATAAATTTGACCATTTTGTATCTCAGTGTAGGCTCTGACAATGTGAGTTGGACATTTGTATTCCCTTTATTTTCTTCTTTTAACCTGTACCTGTGCAAGTCTTTTTAAAGTCTTACTATATGAGGCCCTTTTAAGAGGTTATCATGCACTGAAAAATAACACTTCTTAAGTGGTTTAGCCTATTTTAAGGGATCATACATCTAGTGTTGTTTACTGAAAAACAATTTTAAAGTATCCTCATTATATAATTCATATTCCACGCTACTTATAGTTTGCCTATATGCTTCCGAAATAGGAACATATTTTCATGACCTTAGGCCCTAGTTCCATAAGCCTCTAAATAGATCTCTAGGTTCATTGGTTTAAAAAGAACTACTCGGCTTTTCTGTATTTGTGAATTGGTGTTGTGCGCGTAGTCAACCCCTGGTAAGGTTTTAATAGCCTACATCTATTCATCACGGCCATTAGATCTGGCAAATTGCGTGGAATGACGGTAATCCAGAGTTTAAGAAGATGTTTCACGAAAAACTGCAACAGCACCCCCCCCCCCCCATGGAAGTTTTTACCACGGTTCCTGCAAATAAGGGAAATGAAGACTAATATGACTAAGTTCGGTTCCAAGCGTGGCTTTACACTTGAAAAATACAATGGAAAGGTGCAACCTTGGGTAAAACAAAGCCCCATGTACGGACCAAAATAAGAACAGAGCTAAATTGCAAAGGGCAGGGATAGATCGTGACTGTTTAAAAGGAGATTTGTAACCTTAGGCAAGGTTTTCTCAGTGCTAGTCTTTGAAAACATGACTTGGACGGGAAACGGCTCATGTTTCCACTTGATCAAACGCAAGGTGAACTTTGATGTGCGTGACACCTCTAACTGTTATCGATGGTAAACATTTTACGTGATATCTGCTGATTTTGTGACATTTCCTTGAAAAGTACAGTGAGCGTCTGTTGTTCAACATTGCTGTGCTTTTCATTATCAAGGAAATACAGACAAGACTTCCTTGATGTTCGTACATGCACAGGCTGTAGGATTATCGGACAACGTTTAGTGACATAGGCTCTACGTGTTTGCAAGTATATACACACCTTGATCGTATTTTCCTTTTCTGAGATGTGATAGGGTTCAAATGTACCTCATACTGTATATGACAGTGTTGAAGATAACCCACAATCTTCTTTGTGTAAACGCTTGATAGAGGCAATGCCAAAGGTCCTTCTTTTTTCCTAACGAATGGAAAAGAAAACCATCCTTGACGACGTAATATCAAGACGTGTGAAGTTGTACAGTTATTCGACATTTAAGGTAAGCACATTTTACGTTTAACATTTTAATCACGTAAGAAGCGCAAAAACTGAAATTCGTAAGCAGCACAACTCTTTGTACATTTATCAGACCTGAGATAATTTGTGACTGTCAAATAACTGATTTTTCTCTTTTTAATTTTTTCCGTCTTTTTCAACGAATGTCGACCGTTACAAAATACGTTTGTATATATCCAAACAGACAGAGGATACGTTATGTGGTAACCGTTGTACTTCAGTTAAGTGTAAAAAGAACTACAGTTCTTTACCTGTTTGATCTTTGCTTTTCTTTGTATTTTTGTATTTTTCTTAGCTTAATTTCCTAAATTTCCATTATAATATTCCCCTTTTCCGTAAATCCGTCTTCATATTTCAATTAGGAACAGTGTCCATTTTTTACTGCCAACTTGTTCGCGTTGCCTATTTTACTGCTTAATTCTTTTAAACTTTTATTTTAAAATTTTAGGTAAAATATTTACGTCATATTAGGGAGACACATTGTAGACACTACTATGTCTTGCACTCTTTCCATAATCTTATTTCGCTTGCTAAGGACAAAATCTCAACCAGACTGGTACCCACAGTACCTGCGTGCCTTGTGACTACGTTACATAGATAAACCAGTTTCAGTTTATTTACTCCCTTCTCATTTCAAAATTCATACAGATTGATTAATATGTGATTAATCGAATTTTACACAATATACTTAAAAACACATTAACCATGTAATATAGCAGGAGTTAACTGAGCAAATCGATGCTGAGGTCATAGCAATGTAAGTACTAATAGTACTGTGTGGGTGAGAAGGGAGAGGGACCGGAGGGAAATTAAAAAACTTTTCAAGTCTGGTCCCTAGAAGTACAGAAGTATGGAGTGTCTATTTCACAAGGCAGGGTTAGGCTTAGATTAGGAGAAAAGAAAGAGGAAAAAACTGTAAACGTAGTTATCTAGCAACAAAGATTTCATTTGCTCTTTAAAGATACTCAAACTGGCAGCATTTCTAATGTTATCGTTTAAAGAGTTCTATAGGAAAACTCCTGAGCTTCTTACTTGTGAATGGGCAAATTGAGTTCTGGTGAGGAGTTGAGGTAAACTATCTCTACTCCTAGTTGAATGAAAGTTTCCATTTGTTTGAAAGAAATGGCTGCGGTTGATAGGTAGGGACTTTTGGAAATGTTTGTACAGCAAACTACCAAGCTGATAGTTGTAAAGGTCTTTCAGAGTTAACTATCTATGATAATAAAAAGTGGCTGTCCATGGTCGTAGAATGCAGCATTTGAAATAAACGAATAGCACGTTCTTGAAGGACGAATAAATGCTCTAGATAGGAGCTTGCGGAAGATTTTCCATAGAAGTAAACTATAATTGAAGTGTGGGAGTATTAGGGCAATATATAGAATCTTCAGTGTCTTACTATATACACAGTGTCTTACTCTGCTAATTACTCTGATTACTTTAGATACCTTGTTGCCAACTTCCCGTATATGATCTCGCTAAGTTAATTCATTGTCTGTTGTAACCCCAAGAAAGTTTGTACTGTTTACACTGTGTATATTAATATCATTGCATGATAAGGTATAGCTTTGAGTAGGGTCTCTTATATTACTAAAAACTAAAAGCTTGGTTTTTCCAACGTTTAAAGATAGCTCATTGGCAGCGAGCCGACGGCAATAATTGTGGACATTCTTATGATAGGTGTAGACAGTCGTGTCATCAGCAAAAAGGATAAACTCGAGTTCAGATGATGATTTGCATACATCATTGATATAACTCTAGAATAGAAGTGGGCCTAGAATAGAACCATGTGGTACCCTGTATTCGTTACCTCGAGAGAAGAATTATTGAACTTAAATGAAACATAATTTTTACGTTCCTTGAGATAACTTTTTAACCAACTAAGAGCTACACCACGCATACCTTTATAATGTAATTTGTAAATTAATGTCATGATCTATTGTATTAAAAGCTTTAGATAAGTCTATAAATAAAGCTACTGTGTTCAATTTAATATCCCAAGTTATTTGCTACTTTAGGCCTATGCACAAATTTAAGTGACGCCATATTTGTTGAGTGGTTTCCTCGGAGTGCCTTTAGATTTTCCTATGCTTCCTGGAACTACTTACTTTTTTTCAATGTACTATGCGTCATGTTCAGACGTTTGAAAAGTGTATAAATTCTGGGAACAAATAATGTTACAATCTAGGTGGAAATTCCATTTATACATTACTGCATTATAATTTACACACATGCTGCTGTGGTACTTGAGTGTTGAACGTACACGTCACTTGTCAAGGAACACGTTTACTCACAGGGGCGTTGTTATGGAAAAATCGCACCCTCATGCTCCTTGGCCTTCATGTCTACAAAAGCTTACCGGCGACTATGAAGACGAGTCTCATAAACTACACTGGGCCCATGCTTTTATGCAAGAATTTGCAATTGCCTTACAATGATATGAAAGTATTTTCAGCTGGGAATGTAATTTATGTCGAGAGAAGGGAAAACGTTGTCCTTATATTACCCTTGTAACGATTATAAATGAAATTCAAGCATTTCGTTATCAAAATTCGTCCAACTTTGGTATCTGACCACCCTTATTCTTTTCCTATGGACAGTTGAACATTATGAGAAAAGCATGGGCGCATTTAAATATAATTCTCTCCATCTATGTCGTCGACGTCTTCGTATGCGGTTATTACGGTATTTTTCGTGAATATTCAGGTCTTGATGGACAGTAGTTTTTTATGACCTTGCCAAGTTACTCAGAATATGGAGAGCAGCATCCTGAAAGGTGTTATGAGTGATATTTTACTTAGCGTATCACTCAAGGTTTTAGGTCAGTTTTCTTATACCTTAAGTTTATAACGCAGGTCTCTTGGCAAAAGATATAGACAACCTTCAGTTGTTTAATTTCCATGACCTTTTTCCGTTCGAGCATACTTGTGAAAACAGCTTTGCTAAATTTGACAAGTTGGAGGAAGCTTGTAATTTTAAAATGACGGTCCGGCCCACCTGCACTTAGTCTTGCCCACCTACACCAATCTTGTTTGAGAATGACTTATTCAGGAAGAGTATTCAAAGCTCACTCGGTAGTTTCACCTATACAAGAGTACACTGATAACTCCAAATTTCCTTTCAAGACTTTGTTGTTACTTCACTTCCACCCGTCCCCAACATTTTGATTGATTTTATTCCACATAGCGTGCTTACTCGACTCGAGCATAGCTCGTTGTCAATCATATAAAAGAGTTAAAACAAAGATGCAGTACCTACAAGTTTTAAGGCCTTTGACCTGACTTGTTTGCATTAGAATTGATACGCAGCAAGACAAGCAGGGAGTAAAACCATGGTACGGCTCTTTAACATTCTAAAAATGGACTATCTCCGTTCTCAGAATCGTGCATTATCTATGGAACTTTATCAAGGGATTACACTCTGAAAATAACACCGCTCTTACCGCATGGAGCACCATCCCAAATAAGAGACCATCTCATTTTTATATTTTTCTTAAAATTCTCACCTTGACCAGCATCAATGATCTAACTATTTTGCAAGAATAAATTACAATAAAGTAGGTTTGCCTATGTAACAACACAAATGACCAATATATATCAATAGATCAAGTCTTCTCTCTGTCTTATTTCACAAATATAATATTCTTTGTAGCAGTCAGTATGGTTTTCTAAGTGGCTGTTCAACCTCTCATGCATTAGTAAATTTAATAGAAGACATAACAACTGCCCTTGATAAGAGAATGTCTACATTGGGTGTTTTCATAGACCTGAAGAAAGCCTTCGATACAATTGATCATGGACTGCTTATTAATAAACTTCAACATTATGGTTTTCGAGGAATTGTACTCCAGTGGTTAAAAATTATTTAAAAAATAGCAGTACATAGATTATGAAAATACAAATTCAATGTTAAGTGAAATTACATGTGGTGTACCACCGGGCTCAATACTTGGACCAAAATTATTTATTTTGTATGTAAATGATATATGTAATGTTTCAGACACACTTCAATTTGTAATATTTGCAGATGATACCAATATTTATTATTCACACCATGATTTAAGTACTCTATACAAGAGTGTCACTTGTGAGTTGTCTAAGCTTTACACCTGGTTTTTAATAAACAAACTGTCATTAAACTTAGACAAAACAAATTATATGTTATTTACTAACAAGAAAATCTCCACTTCCAATTTAGAAGTTAAGATAAATGATATACATATCAAAGAGGTTACCTGCACAAAATTCCTTGGTGTTTTAATTGATAAGAAACTCACCTGGAAGGAGCATATTTCTAATTTATGTAACAAACTCTCAAAAAGTATTGCAATTATTCACAAAGTTAGCAATCTTTTAAGCTCAAGTGCGTTATATACCTTATATCATTCGTTATTCTTACCATACGTGAATTATTGTCTGGAAGTATGGGGTAATGCATATAAAAGTAATCTTACGCCAATATTTTTAAAACAAAGAGAATTATAAGAATTGTGTACCATGCAAACCCACTTACCCATACACACATTTTGTTCAAAAGTTAAAGGCCATGACATTATTTGTGTTAATTAAATATAAAACGGGTATCTTCATGTATAAGGCATATCATACTTTTTGCCTAGTAACATTCAAAATTATTTGTCTATCTCGACAAACAACTATAACACCAAGCAAAGTGGGAATCTTAGACAAAATCGTGTTAAAACCAAAAAAAAAAAAAAACAGCTCTGTATATCATATTGTGGGGTAAATGTTTGGAATTCTATTGCACTAAGTGTCAGAGAAAGTAGAAGTATAAGCTCATTTAAATACAATACATTTCACATCTATTATTTTTCTAGAATAATGTCGTCACTTATTTTGTAGTCATTCTGTAGTTATAGTATAGTAAAATATCTCAAGGGGGAAAATGCTCATAAGTCTTGACTTCTCTTTCCTCCTTTTCTAGTTATTTAGATACGCTTGTTAAATGTATATAAATCAATTGCACTCATTGTAAATATTGTACAAATTTGCTAGAAATAAACATTGAACTGAAACTGAACTGAAACTTTATAATTTACAGAAGCTCGCAACGGTGTATTAAAATGGACATCAAGACATATGTCTTCCTGTTTTGTACAATTGGGGTTTCTTCGGTGTCCGGTAAGTATGCATGAAAATTTTCCATTGAAAAATTACCAAGTCGAGACTAGGCTGACAAAAACGCCCATGTGGTTCAACTCTAAAAGTAATATTTCATACGTTCCTAAATGAAGGTTTGAGAGTGAAAATGACGTTGATGATAACTTTTCCACCAGGGGTTATTCTTAGATGCCCTTATTTTAAGGGTAACCAGCTTTTAAAGTAATTAGCCGCGAGTAGGTACTAATTAGTTCCATTATAATTTGCACTGGCCTTTCATTTGAGTTTGAAAACATCGCATATTTCAATTATTTAAGGGATAAATCGCTTTTGGCGGACTATTATTGGTGAATAAACCGTCTCGACTCCAAATTTGGCAAAATAACGGACCAGGCAAAGCCGAGTGCGTTATTTTGCAAAATTTGGAGTCGAGACGGTTTATGAGACAGTAATAGTCCGATAAATGTGGTTTATTCCTATTCTACCACCAAAAATGTGTGCAAAACTTCATTTTTATAAGTTTTTACGTTTACTGACCGTGTGTTGTGGAATAACAGGTCAGTGTTTAACCAATCAGAATGCAGGATTCTCAATGACGGATGGGTAGAGGTGGTAGAATTTTGTTTAGTATGCTGAAGAGTGTGCGTTGTTGTTCAAATGTGCAATTAGCCTGTAGAATAGATGTTTTCATTTATGCTACAACATGAATACAACATGCACAGCCTGGATAGATAATAACCTTCCTTCAGTAGGACTGTGAAGGTAAATTCTGCAAGGTAAATTCGGTACATGCCGAGAATAAGTATACATTGAAATCAATACAGAGGCATAAAAGCTTACATTGAAAGTTTTCTTTAGTATGCACTAAGTTCTGCCAAGAGAGTATGTATATTTGCAAATAATTGTTCCAATAAGCCACACGTTTACTTGATTGACTTTACTTTTTTCGAATTTCCATTCAACCCCTTAAGTCATCAATCTTCCCCACCCACCCATGCTTTGAATCATCAAATCTTTTGGGCATTTTTACAAGTTAGACTATGGTAATAAAATTATATCAAATTGTAGTATTTGTGTTCCGTTTAGTGCCCATCCACGCAATGCCACTTGAAGACAGTAAGATTCTTCATTCTAATGCCCACATTCTTATAAAAACCTCAAAAGTTCCCTGTGGCTTCGCTTTTTTCTGTGTGACATGCGAATAGCGAGGATCCCATATCGGCAGGCATCTTCAAAAACACAAACATGACGACACCGATGTTTAGCGAGAAACAAAGTGAAAGTAAATTGAAAGAAAATTTAAAATAAAAACTCTTGTCTGGAAGTAAAAATACTAGTTCACATCCCGCTTGAAGCCTCTTGTATCCCACGACGTATCTTTGCACCGTTTCTATAAATTATTTATACCTCACACTACTGGAATTTGGCTCCAACAAAATGAGTAAAGCAAAAACCCGTAATACTAATAAAAATTCATGATAAGACAAAATAACTTTCTCTCTGAAATAAGCATGTCCTTTTATGCCCTCACTCATAAATGAAAATATTTTACTTAATAAATATTTCCCTCAATGCAGCATAAAATAAATGCATTCCCTTTAAATGCAATGATTTTCGTCCTGCTTACTAATTTTTCTCCTGAAATCTCTCTACGTACCAATATTTTGCCATCGTTTCTAAGAATACTTGACACAAAATACTAATGACTGTTTGTAAAAAAAAAAACCTAGGTTAATTAAATAGTTCAGAGTCCTTTTTGTAATTTATTATATACCAGGTAGCTGAAATGGGACGATTTTGGAAGATTCTGGACGACGTTTTTTCGTCTTCCATTTTCTTCCAACTTTTTTAGGACGATTTTGGTAAGAAAAATTGCTGCTTTTGGACTATTTTTCAAGGTTACGAAAAAGGAAAATGTTTTATTGCGTAATCGGCCGACTGTTTCACTTTAAAATGGAGACTTGCTACCTCATCTATTGCCCCTTACGTCTCAGGGACAAACTTAATTGTATCTTCTATAACACGAAGAAACCGTGAAGGTTTACGACCCTGCTCGTTAATTCGATCCTGTTTTACAATGGAATAGTCCAGGCAGTGATACTGGAATGTATAATTGTCCTTGACGACTTTTAATGGCAGGACGATTTTAGAAGATTTTGGATGAAATTGTCCAAAAGCAGTAATTTTTTGTCTGAATTTTTCCCTAAGATTACTTAACAGGGATCAAGTCTTTCTCTATTACCGTGCAACGCCTTTCAACGTGTCAGTCTCCACCGATGCATTGCCCTGGCCGTACAGGGTACTTTAGGAGTGTCACTGGATCCCACAACCATGATAGTGCCCCAGACTTCGCTTAATCCTACATAATAGTGTTTCCCGCAGTTGAGAACAATTGATATTGGGTTGGTGCCTTCTGAACCACTCTCTTCACCAAATCCTGGTTTACCCGCCTTCCCCAATCCTTAGCAATTTACACCACAAATTGATAGTACAGTATTTTCACCATGACTTTAGAAATAATGATCCGAATTTTAACTTCTCATAGATGGACAATCATGCATCAGCCCAAGTAAATGTGTCATGGACTCAACTAAATCATATTTCCAATTTGGAGGTTACTTGGACGCTAGTGGAAAAGCTAAGCCGAAGGGAAGTTGCATTAACTCAGGCGGTAATGGGAAAATTTGTCCGGTTAGACCTTTTCCTAGACTCGTGACTTACGGCCAAAGTTCTGGAAACCCCAAAAATATAACTTGCTATGGATTCGAAAATAACATTTTTGGTTGTAGAAGGAGAGGCTCCTGTCATCCACGTAGGGTCATCTGTCGATCTTACGACGACACACCAGGTAAGAAACTTACATATTGTTTTCTTCGATTTCATTTACAGTTTTTATTAGTTTTTAGTGAAGATAACAGAACCGGAATCTTGAGTTTATATTAGCTATGGTACTGCAATTATTTTTTTAAAATTCCCTATGCTTTATTATACCTGGTCACCCTTCCTCCCCCCCCCATTTACTCTGTAGATCCATTGTAATAAATATTTCATACATATTGAGGTCATAATTCTATGATATATTCCATTTCAGAATCGAGCCTTTATTTGTAGCCAGACGGGAATACTTAATGCAGTCAATTTTGGATGAATTAAGTTTTATCTTTTAATAAAATCTATAGTGCAAAAAGGATGTATGGTGGTTTTTCTGCGGATAGATTCGAATGCATGATTAACTAGAACATTGCTATGCCAAGGTTTGACAGAGTCATGCCACGTGGCTCTCCTGGGGAATTATGTCAATTGAACATTATTTTATGACTATTCTCTTGAAATAAAATGACATAGCATAGCACTTTTCAGTCAGTTGCTCGCTAGAACCTTTTGATTTAAGTTATTGGTACTAGAATAGTACGAAATAGTAACAAAATGTCAAGTTTAAAATCTGGAGCGATAACTAGATTTGAAAACGTAAGATTTAAAAAGTGAAGCCTTCAGGCAAGATGGGTTTGGTACCTTCAGAAAGTCAAATAACATTAACTCAAATTCATGTGTTCTCACTCAGTTGGCAGCTAATCTCCAGAATAGCTACTTTTTGATTTGTGGAAATTCCGGAAGACATTGTTCAATTATCAGGATAGAACTTCGCAACACCGACAGACAGTTTGCATGCTTACAAAGGAAGCATTTCATCTGTTCAATCGAGTTTTGAAACATAAATAATTCCAGTTTAAAGCTTGTAATGTTTCAAAATAGTCTTAGTTGAACTAGAACTAACATCTTAATTTGAATTTATTTGCATTTATTCATAGTAACAGAATGTAAGCTATCATTACTATTTTTTTTATAAATTCAGTAAAGGGTCGCAGTGAGGTGGTAACTGACATCATTACAAGGATATCAGTGATACAAGCATTGCAAAACTGGATTAAGAAACTTTCAATCAAACTAATTATTTCCCCAGCCCTCTCTACTAAAACTGCATTAAGAATAAACTATGAAGTCCAAAAGCTATATGACTAAGGGTTCATGATTATGTTTTGAAAGACAAGTATACTTTACAAAAAAAAGCCCGACTCCTTAACTGACACTAGCTGCCTGAGCAACAGTCAAACATTAATAAAATTCTCAAGCCTCGAAATAATAATCTTGACAAGGGACATTTTAGGTTGAATGGCCCCTCGTTAAGTTTGGTTGAAGACGAATATGTCTCTGGGCGGGGTGAGAGACAAATTTGTGATACTATGTAAGGAACACGATACAATCCATTCTTAGGGGAGCATCTCAAAAAAAAAAAAAAAAACTTGCGAAAATGCTTGTTCTCAGAGTGTCGTCAACGACACTTCCCAAACCTTGTATGTGAACATACTCTCAGTGAGCATAAAAGTACTCACAGGACTGAAAATGCTCGACATAGGTTGTAAGTAGTTACCATCAAATTTTACTTCATTTTCTATTTTAGTAAAGTGAGCTTCTGCTTTAATGTTATATTGGTATATACGGGGTCCTTCTGAAAAACGCAGGGGAATTGCCTTCAATCCGATTTCTGCATATCCCTACACCAAACCCGTACACTCTTAATGCAAAAGAGTGAAATTCACTCCAACAAAGACTTTAGTTTAGGACCACTCCTAGTAAGAGTGAATTTCACCGGAGTAGAGTGAAAATTCACTCCAAATAGAGCGATACTTCAATCGGATGGAATGAAATATCGCTCTGCTTGGAGTGAATTTTCATTCCCCCCTGTGTGAAATTCACCCTTACAAGGAGTGGTCCCAAAACTACAGTCTTTGTTCGAGTGAATATCACTCTTTTGCATTTAGAGTGTAGTGAATAAATTGAAAGTATTCTTGTAACACAGCTAGATAATTTCAACACCAAAACCAAAAACAACCATTTTAGCACCACAGCTTCACTACATTTGTAACTGCACAACACCTGATAAAAGAAGGGAATGAAGTTTGGCATGCAACTGTTTGATATGTTTTAACTTTGACATGTTAGATTCACCATCCATTGGTTATCTCGTCTATGAAGAAGATCCTAACGTATTTTGTTAACACTGCATTTCGTCAATCCAGTTTAAACTATCAGATAAGACTGAAATATGAAGAATATATTGGTCACTTGAATCATTGTAGTTAGTAAACATGTGAAAGTTTTACAACATTTAACAACTTTGTACAGTCTAGGCACAAGTTTCACAGTGCTGAGAACAAGACCTCATGCCCTTCACCTTTCACTCCACACCTCCTTTCACCCCAAAATATGATGGAAAACACATGTCCTTTCAAATGCACCTAACAAAATCTATGCGCAGTCTTCGGCAGGTAACTTGTTGGACAAAAGGACGGCATTTAACTTCTGCTTTGGATGAATTTTACGAAAAGGTTTATTACAGCGTATTTCAATTTTCGTACCTTAAGTTTGTAGGTAAGGTATGGCAGTTTCATATGTTAATTATCATTTCTTTTAAAAATTGGCGACCCTAAAGCAACATAAAATATACAATTTTTAAAACGAAAAAGAATTTTTTTGCGGAAAAAGCATAAAAAATCAGTAAGACAGAAAAGGGTTCCTTAAAACGAAACAAAAACCATAAGGCCATAAGGCCCTGGTTAGATGATTACCCCAAGATAAAACTTTCTCGAGACTCCTGATAAGCACTATTTTCACTTGTCACTTCCTGGGCTATAGATTTTGCTTTTCGGAATAATTTTCTTTCGGAAAAACGGTGGGGATTTTTACTAAAACTTTTCTTTCGGAAAAAATATTTGTTTGTTTTCGTTTTTAAATTTCAGGGTAGTCAATTTTTCAAAGGCCCCATTAGTCTTCCGTAACTATTTAACATAAACGGGTTGCCAATGGAATTGAAGGATCAAAGGAGTAAAGTTTACGCAATGGAATTTTGTGACAAAAAAGTGCATTTAAAGGCCAATATTTTCACTTTTAGAAAATGAATATTTATGTTGTAGAGCTGACCTTTACAAAACAGGTTAGCCCTTTGTAATTTGTAACTTCGGTTCCCTCCTTGCCGTATTACGACATGTAATATGCTAGGCAGACAGAACAGCGCATCTTTCCTGTAATGTCAAAATAACCAAGTTTTACTCAGTAATGTAGTTCTTATCAATCTATCCGAAAAATAATGATCTTTCCCAGCTCAGGGAAACAGTATATGGAAAGTAAAATGCATTTAAGGGGTCAATTATTTTTTAGCACGCTGTTAAAGGTGTCTTTTGAAGAACATGTTGTAAATACAGCATGTAGAATCTTCCTTTTGGTTTAACTGCGACAAGTACTTCTAAACTTCTGCTTCCGAGTTACTAACGGCCCGATACCAGATATGATTGAAACAGAGTAGAAGAAAACATTAAAAAACTGAGACTTAAAGAAAGGAAAGAAAGGACGATAACAAAAGCTTAATCTCAAAGAGAGGATGGTTGTGTGGAAGAAACTAAAGAGAAGCTATAAAGGTTTTAGAGAAACTATTTAAACAATAGATGAGATTTTATCAATGGGCATATTCTTTACAAGATGGATACATTTTATTTTTATATTTTATTTCACATAAAAAGAAAAATCCCCTCCTACAATGTAAAATTTCAGTTCCTGTTGACGTGGATAATTTACTTGCATACCTGTTCTTGTCGGTATTTAATGAAAGCTTGATATTGAATTGTTTTTGGATGATTATTTTTTAAATTCGCATGGATAGAATTACATCTATCTAGAGCTATTCAAAGTTTCCGCACTGTATGAAATGTTATACACTGTAACCAGTGTCTTAAATGTTTTAAAAGATAATTTACGTCAATGATGAATTAGAAAATGAATGAAGGGTGACACTTTCTGTCAAAAGTAGTACTACACACGGAAGAGTCTACGAATATTGAGTAAGACCTTTTCGAAATATCCCATCAAATATTGGGTAGCCCATCATTTATGCAGTGATCTAAGCTTACTTATTGACATTGTATGACTTAAAGGCAGCTTGAGTGACTAGTGATCTATGTAGATTAACAAAATTTAGGAGATTAAAAAATTTTAATGACCGAGCTTTACTTATCTTGTAATTTAGACAGTATAATATTATGACGAAGTTAAAGCTTATCCCCGTGCCCAAACATGCAGGAATATTGATAACATTCTCCCGTTGTCATCTCGTTCTAAAACCTTCGATCGACTACATCATCAAATGGCCACAAGAATACAATGTCAATGTTTTCATCATACATCTTTCCTATTTCCCAGGTGAAGAATGATAACATGAGTCGTTCTTCTTTCCTTCGTCAACTGTACACTACAAATTTAGATAGGATAGCTTATCCACATTATGTAACTTCTAAGGAAGCAAATTCGAATGTAAAGGTAATTGACAATGAACACTGGGCAATGTTTAATGAGATTTGGATTTCCGGAATTAAATTTTGTACCCAATGCAAGGTATGATAAAGAGGAAGTCGTATACGCAAAGTGTTTGTTCGCAAAGCTAATTTTGACAGCTTTGGGATCTTTCATCATCCATTAAACATGCAACCATTCTTGCCAAATGCTAAAGACTTATTGCGTAAACGTGAATTTTAAATTTGTGGAGTTGTATCATTTAATGCTCGTTTCTCGCAAATGCAGTTTCAGTGCCTTCAATCTTCAAGTGAATATTTAATTAGTAGCCTAAGCATCATGTGCTTCACCCTGGACTCGTACTGTCCTTACCCTGGGATCCATCACCGCAAATGGGAGGCCGCTATACACCACGTCTCCCATATCCACACATGACTACATTCAGTTTTCATGCTGATGGCCCAAGTTGAAGGTAAAAACTCTTATTTAAGGTTTCCGGCCTCTGATGTTAATTCTAGCTTTGAAGTGGTCGGTTCCTTTCACTCGTTTGATAACACATCCTATACATCTCCTAATTTGGTTACATAGCTAACTGAAAAGTCAACACTTCTCGCCTGTGTGAGATACATTATGTGAAAAGATGCAGAGGAACCCTCCTTATACTATAGACAACAGATAAAAATACCTCTGACTTGCTCAGGCCTTTCGAGTCTACCCTCCCTTGGCACCTGTACACAAGGTTCTTTGCCACCTCCCATAGAAGCTGCCCACCCGCCCCCTTTTATCCCGGTTTAATAATACGTCACACAATTGTAATCAATACCGAGCCAACTTCAAAAATGTCGTGGAGGTAACTAGCAAGAAGTAGGCAAGTCATGCACAAGTTGATAAGAACTCTTCACTAGAAATCGGATTGCCGTCAGAGAGAAGTACATTTACACGCCTATATCAACTAGATAAAACTGAGCAATGAATAAACTTTAGAATGCTGTTGGTGTTTTTGCTTCTTTAGAAAGAACTGTTGCTGCAGTACTTTTCTTAGAACCTTGAAAAGAACCGAACCTTTTCATAAGATTTCAGACTTCAAGCATGGTGGTAAAAGGAAGAACTTGATTTTGAAGAAGTTGTGTAATATGTATTCCATCTCCTCTTCATTTACAAAAGATATCATATTGCCTTTATACTTGTCTGACATCACAATATTTAGCTGATGTTCCAGATTTCTCAAGGAAGTATCATAATAGGTGGGATGATTTCTTCGCACCCCAGCGAAGTATTTATTCTATAATCGTTAACACAATAGTGGGTTGCGTTTTCTTTCTATGGTTAATAAACAAAGAATTTCCTTTCAACTATTTCCTAGCAGGTGTTCACTCAGTTATATGGGTAGTTATGTGGATTTTCAGACTGAACACGATAACGCATATTTTAAGCATTTTTATTGTAGGACTGCAGGGTTTTCTAAAAAACAAAAATATGTCATTTCTGAGCTTCATTTCCTGCGGTAAGATCGATTGGGCCTTTAATAGCTGCTCTTCTTGTAAAAGTAGCTCAAGGTGGTTTGATTCAAATTTGTGAGGAGGAGAATGTATAAATAGTTGCACTATGCGCTGCCTTCATACTTAGACAAATCACTTCATGTTGGCGAAATTTTTACTTTTATTATCCTTCCAGTCAGAATCTTTGTAAGCAAAATATTTGCCACCTTTATCTTTAAAAAGCTTCTCTAAATATTTTAGATGGCTTATTGCAACGTACAGAAATAATAGTGTACAGCATATTGGTTTGTCCATCCGTCATCATGTCACCACATTAATTTACTCCCAGTGTAAATAAGGACCATTTGCATTGAAACCGTCGTCACGGTTGCATGCCAATGTCGTATTTAGCATTCGGAAATTTGCTAATGTTCTCACTCTTTATTGTTTAAATTTTACAGCAGTTGTAGCAATTAAATTCAGTTCAAGTAAACTGCGATGCTCCATTACTTCCGAATCTTACTAAGAATGACATAATGACCCAAATCTTTTGGTATATGTTGTTTTCCAAATCACCAAGGAGACGTCATTTGCCATTATGGTATCTCGTCAGCTCCCCGTGTGTGCACTATACCGGTCACGTGAAAACCTTCGTCACTTATAGAGGTGAACGTCGTATTGGATAAATCTTGTCAATTTCTTATAATTACAGTTTACCCTCCTGTGTTGAAAGCAAGACTTAAAGTGAAAAACTATCACGAAGTCAACATCGGGGAAAGTTTAAGTATTAAATGCGAAGCTGATAACGCGACGTCTTATGAGTGGAACATAACAACCTCGACGGGAACGAAAATTGATACTTCACAAACTGTTTCTATTGAAAATGCAGATTACGAAAACCAAGGGATATACATTTGTCGTGCATTAGGAAATAAAGGTCATGACGTCAGTGAGCCTCAGGTCGTCGTGGTAAAAGGTGAGGAACATACTGGTAACAGACATAAGCTTGCAAAGATTGGTAACCTCAGTACATATTCTTGCTTTCTGTTCTCAAGGAAAGAATGAAAATATTATTTGATTTAATACCTGATCCTGAGCCGGTATTAACAGGTTAATTGAATTGATTCATCATTACAACGGTTTGCCAAGCATTTCTTTACTATCATGTATTAGATTTTATTATGAATTTTATCTTATTACAGTGACTCCTTACCATATTAAGTCGTAATTAAAATCAAACCTATTAGAATTTGAAAAATTGTTTTTTTTTTTGTTTTTTGTTTTTTTGCTTGAACGGTGATATATTACAAAATGTTTTTTACGGTGATCAAATTTAACTTTGTTTAAGCTTTTCTTTTATAACTGTTGTAGGTTATTTACAATTCTTAGTAGAATTTGAGCCCGGAATTAATCACAACCTGTCTACTAGCATCTCAGATGAGGTAAGTTAACATTAGTTGACATTTGTCCGTTTGTTGATGTTCAACAAATCATCAAAAAATAGTTAATATAATGGAAGTTTCATCTAACTTTACATTTTTGTAAATGATTTTATTTTAAAAAAGCTTCAATAATTGTCACAGTAGAAGGTTTATATGATTTATAGGTTAAAGCTTGAATCATTTGCAAAATTAAATGTGTTACATACCGACAATACCAATTTTATCAGTCATTTTACTGCACGATTTTTATAATTGTCCATCTTGCAAATAACAAAATATCGTTTATCTACTTTGAAATAGTTACATCAGGAGGATTTCAAATTTTCTAACTTTGCGGACGGAGATCAACGACGCGATGTTTTCAAGTTGCTTAATGGCACAACAGCTCCTAACGCCTACCTCCTTTTAAATACCACGCTGAGGAATCTCTTCGTACGCTTTCCCAGCTGGACGTACAACATAAATAAAACAGGTACGAAAAATATTACACTGATCGCAATTTATTCCAACTTATGGTGGAGACAGAAATAATGAACTGATCATACCTTGAGGTTTCCTTTTCCAAAATAGAGTTACACTTCTTTCCTTAGCTATATTAGCCATTTATTGTGATAAACTTAACTGACATGTATTGAGTGGGACTTCATATTTAGGCTTTGACCCATGTGATAAATTTGCTTGTAATCAACAAGTGGGAGGTTTACTCGTAGTCACAGATTTTGAAAGTTACACACTGCTGCTTAAGTAAAATCGTGAACTTGTACCCATAAAACCACGTGTAACCATACTTGCACTACACCACCAGAGACTCAACACTGTTACGCATACTCATGCTCTGAATCTTACAGCCGTGCAAAGGAGGTGGAGCGATAATTTTCCTCGTTTCTGGAGGAAATTCATTGAAAACTAGCAAAACAATTCGTGCCAGCATTTTTCGTTTCTATGCATAAACAATTTGTAAAAAGTGGTTGATATGCCAACACATAAAACTGTAAATAAACTATGATGTGTGCCTAAAATAAGTGTTCTCCACAGGGGTTTTTAGAGGGGCGGCCCGCCCTCCGAGTGAAAATGGCCGCCCCTCAAAAATAGTTGCAGCCCTCCAAAAGAATTCATCCGCCCTTTTAAAAACACACCCTCAAACAGTTCTGCTGCAGATTTCATCGTCGTTACTCATCCACGAGCCGCATACTCGCGTTTTTTCGACTGCGTATAAGCAACAGGCGCATGTATGGCCAATTTTCAACATCATAAAAAGATCACACTTGTGAAGCCAATTTTTCCCAATTACCCTTCCCTAGGCCCCATCCCCCACTCCGCTCCATCAACTTCCAATCTCTCCCTCCTCTCGCCATTTTTTGTTCTCCTTCATTTTTCAACATCGCCAATCGCGTCCCCAAAATGTCCCCTGCTGGCTACGCCACTGAGTCTTACTCTAAACTTAATAGATTTAGATTAGCTTTTGGTATTAGAAACAACTTCGAATGCAATGCACTAGACTAAATTACTGAAATGCCTTCCAATTAACATTTTCTCAGCGCTTTGCCCTCACCATTCCCAAATACCCATTCCATACCTCATGAAGCGGATTTATTGCCCCAAAGCTTCTTGTTATCGCTGTCATTATCCCGGGCATCACAACATAACCGTCTGTACAGGATAGCTTGCAGAGGGTATCTTTTCCCCCTCACCCTTCCCACAGGAAGTAATACTTTTAGATAACCATCCTTAATGGGTGAGCACATAGCCCACGGCATTAGAGGGTCTTTAATATTGCTAGTTAATCTTAGTAATTATATTCTCCAAATTGTTAAAAGTTTCGCTGACTTTTTCTACCTCATTTCTTTCCCTTTCTTTTTATTTTGTTGTATTTATTTTATATATTTGTTACTTACTTGGACATGTCCTTCACCAATAACAGACCTGTCCTTTTTGAACTTCACTATACTCCAAAGTTATCCCTGCTAAAAGTATGTCTATGGGTGCGCTTTTTAGGGGCATGACCCATATTTGTCGTAATGTCATAGGAAAGTTATTTGTCCTTTCAAAACTTGTGTGCTTATTCCTGGTCTTACTCAATCCCTCACGTCATTTCGTTAATAAAGAAGAACTGGAAAAAAATTTTATTTGGGGTGGACGTTCTGATACAAGTAAAAGGAGTACTATGGTAAATCACATTGACGATGGTGGCCTAAAGGTCACTCATAAAATCTTAAAAATTTTCTTGAATGCGTGCGTCGTTACTTTTCTGATATTGCCAATCCATGGAAAATATTTTTTGAGATTTCTTGTTACATATACCAAACACATTTACTTCGTCAAGTTGTAGACGCGTGATGTGACCTACCTTTGCCACATCTGAAATCACCTTTAGAAATTAGTATATCTGGAATAGTTCTAATGTTAAAATCGATGATAAAACTGTTCTTATAACAATTTATATGAAAAGAGGTTATGAAAAAATGACTGACCTTTTGATGAAAAAATGTACCCTTGGATTTCTTAATTTTTCTAGAAAATATAATGTGTTGAATTTTCCATTTACATCTTATTGGGGCTTAATTTTAGACTACTCCTGGACAATGATTAAATCAGTTTAAAATGTTATTATTCAGCTCATTACGAGTAAACTTTAACGGACAACATAATCGTGAGAACGTGTTAAGTTTCTTACTTCATCTATCCTATTTTGTTGATGAAGATCGCGTCTTTGCCCACTTTTCGCAGAACAGTATTTATTCTGTTGATGAAGATCGGTGGGTTACTCACTTTAGAATGCCTTCTGAAAGTGTCTCCGAAGCACGTTGCAATATTTTCAGTGTCAATTTTGCAGAGGGTCAATTTTACATTCAATCATCCCTACTAATAAATTGCTTTTTAATATGAAAACGGTGGACTCTCCATTGTGAGCAGTTTGTAATTTGAGGAAATCAACTGAACATCTATTTTGGGATCGTAGCTTTTGTGTTACTTTCTATCAGAAAACAAAAGACTTTTCCTCAACAAGCAATTTTTGTCTAAAGAGATGATATTTTGTGTGGTTTTCATCAATAAGATCACAGCACATATAATTTTCTAATTTTACTCATGAAGTGCTATAGTTATGTTTGCTCAAGAAGAATTGGTCAGCTATATAGAGAAATATCCTTTTGTACATTTGAGATCGCTGTAAATGCGCTGCAGTACTGTAAGAATCGAAACATACAGAATGATGTTTAGAGAAGTGTTATACTCGATCAATTTGTGTATATATTTACAGAATGTTGTTGCAGGAACAACGGTTCATTCATTCATTCATTCATTCATTTATCCGTTTGTTTGTTTATTCATTTATCTTATTTTTGTAGAATGCAGATGGGGTTCTAGACCCCTGAGTCCTTAGATCTTTGCCAGAAATGGTCCACTGTGATTTTTATTGTCTGTTTAGTCCACATGAAATGTAATTTGAAAGTGCTTTAATAATTCATTCCATTGTCCGCCATTTCGTTTTTACTCCCGTACTGTGTCCCTCCACTAGTTCAACACTTGCACTGCAAATTTGCTGCCACAAATTCATTTGTATGCAATCTACCCTCCCCTGTATGTGTCAGAAGGGCTTGGGTTGACTCATACAGCTTGTAAAATTTCAGGTTAAGTTATGAGGTAGCATCTTTAAGAAATTTTTGACTTGAATCCATCGCTGTATGTTAACCACAGGGTACTGTCCATTTGAAGAGGTCAACGAAGAATATGTAAAGCTGAGATTCAATGCCACGCTGGTCGGAGTAATCGCAAACTCAACTGAAATATCTTTGACATCAAGTAGGAACATTTTACATTACGTTCTAGCCATAAACCTTGTATTGCTAGATTATATGTATGTATGTATGTATGTATGTATGTATGTATGTATGTATGTATGTATGTATGTATGTATGTATGTATGTATGTATGTATGTATGTATGTATGTATGTATGTATGTATGTATGTATGTATGTATGTATGTATGTATGTATGTATGTATGTATGTATGTATGTATGTATGTATGTATGTATGTATGTATGTATGTATGTAAGTATGTGTGTATGTATGTATGCATGCATGCATGTATGTATGTATGTATGTATGTATGTATGTATGTATTATAAACATGTTTAACCTATTTTGTAACGAGTTTTTAGAAGCAAGCGAAGACTACAAAACCTCGTGGTGGTCTTAATCCCCTGAAACTGGGTGTAAAATCAGATCAACTTTGTGGATGACGGTCATTTTCAGGTGTCCTTTAAATCTCAAAGAAAACAACCTAAAATTAATCATTTAACAATATATAATGACTGAGAACTGTTCAGATTCAACTCTTTCTTTGCCCCAAAATACACCATTACTTTAAATTAATCTCAATCAAGGGAAAGTGAGATTTATTTTCCGGCTAAACCGTGAGACTAGTTTTTTCGTTTTCTGAATTGACAATGGCAGTCTTCACAATATTTTAGTCAGTTCTTATTTTCACTTTGTATTTGTTAGCTTCTGTGGCAAGAGCTACCCGAAGGTGTGATGGAAACTACGAAGACGCCGCGATTTGGGATGAACCAGTTATAACTAACGTAAAAAACGATGCAAAAGAAAACATCACGCAAAGCATTACAAATCTGGTTAACGTAGGCCTTCACTTTCTTCATGTTATGATGAAAATGGAAATTGTTTTGTAGTTTCTGAACATTTGGTTTTGTAGGATATCCCGAATAAGACTTTACATTTCCTTCGTGTTGATTTGGTAAGCCCCCAAACCTACAGCATTTTATCGAAACTTTGTTATACCAAAGGAACTTTTTGAGTTGTATGCTAGTGCAAATGGTGGTGATAAATTAACTATTTTAGCCGTTGTGCAATTTCACTTGCATTTACCTCCATGATGCTAGACAACCACCTAGTTTTTGAAAGACAAAATAGCAAAACGAATAAAAAGTACTATACAGAATGATTCCGCAAACAAAGAATGCAGAGACCCTTCTCCAGATTGAGAGAGTGAGAGGAGAAAATGTCTAGGCCATATATTTAAAAGGTAATCGGCACCGATTAGGCTACATTATGTTGGTAATCTTGTGTCTAGTTAGAAGTATCATGCCGGTTTCTTGGAAATTTAGATTTCAGGATAAAAATTGTCGTTTCTCAGGGCAAAATCCTTTTAATGATTGTTCTGAAATAAAACTTTCAAGGCAATTGCCATTAGCACTCTAATTGTAAAATGTCTTACTATGCCTGCTATGTCTATGTGTGTCTTGAAATTTGTATTTTGGTGAATGATTCTCTAGTTTTACATTTTGAACTGTGCCATGTCACTCTACCATTACAGGCTTGCGCGCCAATGTAATAAGCTTAAATTCAAGGTGAAATGATTTTATAAAGTATGGCTGCAATAACCTGTTTTGTTTCCGGCGGCATTCCCAGAATCAAAAAGCTGTGCATTATTTGTGTTTTTCTAAGGCGTCGCTGATTTCAAAGAGCTTGTATGCTACAGTTAAATTAGGGATATGAGGTTCTTAATTGGGTAGAGTGGGATATTGTACACAAATCTATGACAGTTTTGTATATCTTAATCTCAGGATTAAGATCGTGGAAGTGGAATGCTCGACCTTGAACACTTTAAGAGGGAGGTTATGAGTAGCACCTGTTTTTAACACCCCATGTCCTTTGCTTCCCTTGAACGCGAGATTGTCGAGATATGCAGTGAGAAACTGAACTAACTTATCTTAATTTACAAACTTTTGGCAGGTTTTACTATTGTACAAACGAGATATTTCCTTTATAAGAAATTGGGAGTGGTTTGTGCATACATGCTTCGATAAATAAAAGTGTAGCATCGTTTCGAAGAGACTAAAAATAAGTCAATTTTGTCATAGAACGACTAGGATCCAATTAAGATACCCACAGGCCACTGATGTTAACTTTGGTTCTCCAGAATATTGCTGAGCAAGGGGTTACAACGGACAATTCATCTTACGTAGCCGATGTGTTAAAGAATGTTACAGAGACAGATCAGCTTGAAACGCAACACATAGATAAGGTGGTAGAAGTATTGCATGATGTTGTTATGGCCAACGACACATCCGAAAAGGTAAGCTGCTAAAGACTTCACTTATCAATATATGTTATGTACTGAAGTCAACGCCACCTAACTTTGGAGGTTTAACAATGAGAAAACTGCACACACGACGTAGATTTTGCACGTTCGCGTTAGTAGGCCTTCGCACTTATCCGACCGATTCACAATTCAGCTATCTGCATTTGTTAGTCTAAGTGAAGTTGCAAGGATACGCGCTAACCTCCGTCGGAGAGTGCAATTTCTCTTCTGTGACATCATATGCATAAGGTCTATTCATATACCTTATGAAAGAGGTGGTAACCAAAGTGGCCTGAAGGGAGAAAACATTTCTTGAACTAAAGTAGTTGTGGCAGTGACCTGATTTGTAACGTAGTATTTTTTTCTCAGTATCATGTAATGGGATGAATGTCATTAAAATATGTCATATTAACTGGCACGTGGAAGACTGATGCTAAAAATGACGTCATGGCTGGTTGGCAAAAAGTTGTTAAGGCGCGCTGACACTGTCGTAACAATAGAAAGAAGATCCTTATTTTTCTACTTTCTGCGTGCAATCGTGCAAGCCTTTAAACGCGCAACACCTACCATACCAGTATGTGTTCTTGCCCATGCTCTGTACCAGCCAATGCCAACCAGTGACGTAACTGTGAATGGTCTAACTATGCATGAGTGGTTTAATTAACAAAACACTACTGACCCAGCTGTTGTTGGTGTTTCTCAATTTTTCGCTTACCAAAAAGAAAGTGAAACTATCGTTGCCGCCAGAGCCCTGCAGGCTGCATGAGATAGTACTTAATAGTACTTGAATGGGTCGTACAACAATTCATTAGGCTGCAGTGTGCCCATCACAGTTTGCTCATTACGAGAATCTTTGAAAGTGAGTATATTGCATTTTAGCCCCATCAATACAAATCGGTTATTAAGTTGGTCCCCGTTCTAAACACAAGGATTATATTTTCTCACATGACAGCGTTTTGTCAATTAATTGTGTAAGCTATATCATGTAACTCTTTGGTTTACCCGTGATATGAAATGTGTCTTTTGAAAAACATTATGAGGGATAATAATGGAAATTTAATTGGTCAAACTGAACTGTTTCTAGGAAAGTGTGTTGCAACTGGACATGCTCTTAAAAGATAGGATCATTAAATTAAACCACCCACAGTCTGTTTTCGTAATAACGGAAGCTAAGATGCCAGTCGATACATTTGTTCTGATTCTTGTAAGCTCTCATAATAAATTCTAGTCTTTTTTCCCCAGCGGCGGTTCTTGAGTCGTTCCTCTCCAATAAGGGTAAAAATCAAAATGATGGTGTTAATTTTCCGTCACTGCAGTGAGTAGACCACAATTACTCCCCCTAAAAGAACGCCACCTGAGGCAGACCTCAACGTCCCTACCAACTCTAGTGCAGCTGAGAATTTCCGTGTTTGGTCAGCCCCCTTTATCTTTTCTGCGGATTACTTTAAATAGTTAACTCGTGTTTTATTGATCAATACAGGTCACCATTTCAATTGTTCTGACGGTGAACAACCTTGTAATAACTTCTGACTCAAATGAGACTGAAGGGAGACTGTCTCCGAATACATCAGCAAGTCTACTACAAGCATTTGAACAACAGATTGACAATGTTCGAGATCATGGTGAAGCCTTTAACTTCACTTCGACGACTATTGAGGTTTACGTTATCCGGGTGGTGGATGTGGATGTTTGGGTGATTTACAGAACATACTTTTTGGACGAGGAGGATATAACAAATGCTTCCCTGAACACTGAAATATACGAAACAGAGTCGGATGATGGCACAGGTGGTAATGCAGGAAAAGGCGGAGATTACGACACCGGAAATGGGTCCAGTGGGGGAAACAACCAGGAGAGTGACCAAACAAACAACAATGGCACAGATCAACCAGGTCAGACCTCTGACGGCGGCGAGGGAAAAGGGGAAACGACCGCTACTGATATAAGAGTGGACAGACCAGCAGTTGAAGGATCTATCAATACAAAAAATGGTGAGTTGGTTACCGCTGGTATTTTCAGGATAGCTACATTAGTTTAAAACCCATGAGCACATTTCTATGTATTAGGACGGTCCGTAAAGTGTACCTCTCTTCACGGTTTGCATAACAACTTCTTTTTTTGGTTATGAATATTTTCAACAAAAAAGCGAACTTTGCGCTCATGTAATACCTTAACACTGGATACGGAAACTAAAAGAGTCATTCCGAAAGAGTACTCAACCAACGTTTTCTTCCCTTATCACACAATTCCTATGTATGTTAGCGCCAGGTGACATATGAGTATGTTTATTTGTATGTGTGGTAGATATTATCAAATCATACCATATTTGGAAAATTGAAAAGTCTGCTGAAGAATAACATGTATTCATTTCTTTTTTGGGTTACAGACTCTAACGGTTTCCCGATATCGTTTCTGCTACATCGACGTACAACCCTTTTCAACGGAGGTAGTAAGGATGATACCAAAATTAACACATTAATAGTTTCTGCTTCAGTGAATGGGGATGTTAAGGATCTACCGGACGAGTCCAACATCTTTACCAGTTTTCATCCCATTGAGGTTAGAAAACACTGTTTCCAAAGCTCATCCAATGATTTTGAGAAGTTGTTACTGCTCTATACATAATTTTTTTTAAAGAAGAAGTTCAAGGATAGGGAAGCAAAGTTAAATTATGAAATAATTTTCCGGTGATGATCCTATCAAATGTTATTTCCAGTGATTGTTCAAGATTAAATCACATGAAAAGTTTACACAAATTGCATATTCTAAAGTTTGGTAAAATTTTTGCTCCCATAAACTACACAAACTGTTATGCACATCACTTCGATGACTTTTTCCCTAACGCTCATTTGCAATGCAATTATGCATTCGCATTGTTGAAAGAGATATTATTTGTGTGAAACCGATGGTTACATTAAAAATGCTTGACTTCCTTCCATCTTTGTTTCATAATTTGTTATGGAGATCATGCAAAAGCATTGCACGATTTGTATCGACGAGGGTAATAATACCTGAGAGAGAACAAAAAGCCATTAGAAAAATCTCCCCTTGACACTGGGCGTCATGACTTGGCCGATAGCGTAACGACTTGGCCGATTTTTAACGAAGTACTTATTGGATATGTTTTTTGTATCAAATATCAATAATTTGACAGTTTGTTGAATTTTTTTTTGACAGATTGCAGAATTATATTTCCGTACATAACTTCACTAAATCTGAACCGATTTTCATGGTTCAAGATTCATTTGGTAACTAATTTAGCGGCTGAATCCGATTTTAGTCACATCATACGTGGAAATACAATCTATCCTTAAAAATCTTTTGAAGATAGATGCCCAGTCTATTAAGGTTAACCACAAAATACGTCACTACACCGCTGGATTCGGAAACCATGGTCCAAGTGTAAATGTCCAGAGTTCAAGCTGATGAAATCTGTAATGAGTACAACAATAAAAAAGAAGTGGATCCAGGAGTCTTTCAGAGGGTCTGAGACAAGCAAGTGTAAAAAAATACTTGATAGGGAAATTTTCTAGTTGGAAACTTAAGATCTAAGGTCGTCCTAGGATGTCAGGAGTGCTTAGGGCTCTTTCAAGAGTGTGCAGTCCAAGAGCATGACTTTTGGCCCCTGGTGGCATCCAGAGAGACGTCACCGTAGGTTTGGGAATCGAAATCCTGAAGATATTTGAATGTTTATAAAGGTCCTTAAGTTGTTTGATATGTTCAAACACACACAAACGGGCAAAAGCATGAAAATCACAAGTTGCCTTTTGTTTCAATACACTCGCACTCATAGGCAATCTATTCGATGGTGCAGAGGGTTGGGAGTAATGGGGATGGATTATACAAGGGTGTGCATTGAGCTTCAGAAATATAAATCCAGTCAAGTTATATTCTACGGAAAATAGAATTAAGTAATAAAATAGCAATGAAGCCACTACCTATGACAGGTGCGCACAAAACACACAGAAAAGGTGATATCTAAGAAGTCTCAATGAATGATATGTTGCAAAATTTTATTATTTGTAGTTTGTTCCTGATGGAAGCGAGGGCTCGGACGTTTTGGGTCATACCTGAGTTTTGCCTGTTTTGCCCTTCAAACTGTGTGGGCTTATGCAACGTTTATGACAGCATTACAAAACACTGCTAGTGTCTTGTAATGTAGTCCTTTACTACATTGAAAAGACAGTAAAATAAATGAAAGTTTTGACCAATTAGGTGAGATAACTTTGAAGCCTCACTGAACTAACAACAAAAAAACTGTCTAAACTCCTCTCTTTCATATCTGTTTAAAACTTGTTTTGCAAATTCGATTACCTTTCTTCTCTAGAGACACAGATGTGCAAAACCTTCATGCGTATTCTGGGACCCTTCGTTGAACGATGGTATAGGTGATTGGTCAACAGATGGCTGTCATTCCGTGGAAAGTCAACAAGGAGAAGAACAGTATTCCTGTCGCTGTAATCATCTTACCAACTTTGCAGTATTATTGGTGAGTGGAGATACCTAATTCGGTTTTTATCTTTCGAATATTTGTATTGTTATAGGTAATCACGAAAAATTTGTTTCGTTCACTTTTTCAGCTCTTTTACTTCCAATCTTTACTCCCCGCAAATACCGACTGGACAGTTTTTGTCTATTACATACAAAACTGCAAAAGAGTAAAGATATTGAGTTACACAAAGTACTTGAAAATAAATGCATCTCGCGTTTTGCATCTTGCAACTGCACTCGACCCAACAACAAGAGGTTTCCGTGCTAGCTGGTTTTAACCGTAACCAGAAACTGGGATGCACTTAGTAAGGAGAAAGAGTAGCGGAAATGTTGCTCTATTATATATAATCACAGCGGAAAGAAATTCTCGTCTGACCATAAGAATAGCTTCGGCGATGATATATAAGTCTTAATAAAATTCCATCAGAACAAAAAAATATGATGTTTAAATAATAGCTCCTATAACCAAATCATTACAGCATGTGTAATCTGCATTATTTGACGATTAATTTGAAATATGTTAAACGACTACATGCTCTTACACAGTTTTCCCGAATCTGTCTTTTTCCCTGATAAGGATGTTAAAGGTGATATTGGAAGCAAAATCTTAGACTACCTGACCGTAATTGGATGTGTGGTGTCTGTTTGGTGCATCGTTCCGACTATCTTTTCCTACCTTGGCATCAAGTGAGTATGAGAAAAGAAAAATCTATCTGACAAAAAACTTATGATTTATTTCAGTCAAAAGCCTGTCAACCTATTAGAAGATCCCCTATAAAAAGTTGTTAAAGTTTGGTTTGAAAAGGGTTTTCAAAAGGATTTTGATCCGTCGACCGGTAATTTTGAAATTCCTTCTTCAGTTTCCTTCAACCAACAGAAATCCTATCAATCCAAAGAGATCTTCTAATGATTGTTCTTTGAGTCCTAAGGGATTTCAGAGGACTAACAAAAGGGGTGTTAAAGTAAAATTCAACCGGGAACCTAAAAATAGCAAAAAAAAAAAAAAAATCAATCAAATCTTACCTAAACATGAGTTAGTATTTAGAGTATGTGAAATTGGAACGGATGATGCCTTATCAATGCCTCAAAAAACGGAGATTAAAATTTCGTATCCAGGCCAGGTAAAAGAGATGTAGAAGCACTACCTTGAATTTGGAAGCTCAGCCTATAGTAACGTTTTTCCACCTGCAGTTTACTTGATCAGTTTACTTGTATTGGTATGCTGAATTTCAGCTTATTGCCAAACTCGCATACCCAGTAAATATTCTTATGTTCTATATTTCAATAGGCGACGGCTCATTTCAGTGAGTATCATCCCATTGGCACCACGTGTTCGCCGAAAAATACAATGGAAAAAGTGTAACGACTATACTATACAAATATACATACAAATTTTCTCCTTTCTTCAGAAAACTTCGCACCAGTCGGCCACAACAAATTGTTCTCAACATCTGCTTTGCTCTCCTTGGCCTCTACCTCTCTTTTCTGGCTGGAATTGACCAAACCCACAACCACATACCTTGCGTCATTTTTGGAGCATTGATTCACTATTTTACATTAGCGACTGTTACTTGGATGAGTGTTGAAGCTGTAAATATGTATCTACTCTTCGTGAAGATCTTCAACGCTCAGATCAACTATTTCATGATCAAGGCCTCCGTCATCGGCTGGGGTGAGAAAACGTACTTTAATATTTCACTGTAATCAAGAAAGGTAAGAAAGTTTTTAAAAGATAATGATTTAACACCTTATTTGTACAACTTGAATAAACTCTGTGGTTATCGACTGCTAGAAGCGATACGTGTTTCTGAATATAGGAGTAACTGTTCAAAGAAAGATAATTCAAACTGATTTTCCAGACCTTAACAGATTGGTTGATTTGAAATTTATCCTGTTACAATTCTCATCAATCATGCTCTTTCACAGTGGTTTTTAACATTTTACATCTCATTGTCTGTTCAGAATTGGGCAATCTTGCCCATACCCTCCACCCCTGGCCATGTCTTTACCATAGTATTATCCCTAAATTACGAATAAAGTACGTGCTAAAATAATGGGTCAACATCGACCAAAAGCGATGAGGGGATACCACTAACGATGACAAATCGTAATCAGCGAATGAAGGTATTGTGAAGCTTCATCGATGTCAGAGTAGGCGAAGCGTGTTTGAAAGTGGGACAGATGCTCGGGGCTCAACGGGAGTGTGGAGCGTTCTTCCAAGGGTACAGTGCCTAACCGCCTCTACCCTTTAATGCCTCTGATGGAGTCTAGGGGCAACACGCCGGTTTGCGACCAGGGGGAGAGACCCCCGGAAGTTCTGGGATACCAACGAAATTGACGGCACAATAATAAAGCATTTGGCAATGTTCCTAAAATCTGATAGCCTTCAATGCACACTACACAGATTGCAAAATCACCCTTTGACCATTTGTATTACAGTTCTCGCCGCAGATTACTTTGATGCTGCATTAGGCTTGTCTTGTGGGTCGGATGAAAGAAGAATGGTAAGGGTTGCATGGGGCTTTGGGAAATTTATGCCACCCAAAGCTGGCCTACAGGTAGAAATAATGACATAGATAGCTGGAATTTCAGCGCCAAAGAAAAGAAATTTTTCAAAACAATTTACTAATTTTTTAACAGTTTACATTGATTGCAAAAGTTAGTTTTTTTTATAATACATATTTACAGTTGTCATCTTTGTTAGTATGAGCCGCCTGTGGACAGCAAAGAAAAAAGTACACTCGAAGTAAATGTGGCAAGGAAATTAAAATTCATAACCCCTGCCCTATCCCCCTCCCCGGATGGAGTGTCTAAGGGACCCCAAGAAACCCCGAAATTTTAACACTATTTATTGCAATTTCCTGTAATCTGACAGTTTATTTCATAAGCTTTGAACTGCACCTAAGGAGCGAATGCTACGCGGTTTGTTGACTATCTCCATTTTATGAATACTTATTGGAGATCTCAGTCACGGAAACTCTGGGTATCTTTTACACCAATTAAAATTTAATTTTTCGATTTTTGCATTATCCTCTGCCACTCCCGCAGTGCTTATCGCCCTCTGGATTTGCACGCCCTGGAGATCTAGGAAACACTATCAGCCACATCATCCCTTGTTGATGCATGGCCGTTTGAGAGGAATCCCAGTTGTAGGAAAAGAAATTTCGCTAGGATAAGTAATTGGCGTAAAAATGGTTATCAGAGTGATAGCCGTGGAGAATGCCGATGACAAGCGCTGAACTTCGAATTAAAATACTCGCATAATTATGCAAAAAGTTGAATGCAGATTCTGCACCCATAATATTTGAATTTTCTCACAAACAGTGTCAAAAAGATGAGGTCTGAATAAAGAGTACCTCGTAACACAATCTTTCAGTTTTCATAAAATATGTTTGATCAAAAGAAGGAAGAGGAGAAAATACCCCTGCTTCGTTTTTTTTTGCAATGATATGTTCCCAAACCCGAAGCCACGGAGGTCAGGTGGTTCCCGAAAAAGTTTACATGTTACTATTTTTCAATATATTTGAGCATATCTCGCCTCCTAAAACATTTTCACCTCCTCCTTTAACAGATCTCGCCTTTTTCTATTTACTTTCGGACGTTCGTGTTCCTCTTTAAACACGCAATGCTAAAGAACTATCGGCTTCAACCAGTTAAGTTTAGTAATAGAAATACGTTTGGGACGGTATTGATAGTAAGCACCGCAATCAGTTTTAGGAGCCCTCGACAGCGGGCAAAATTTGGTTGTTTGCCAAGGATTTGATAAAACATTGCTTGCTTCAGAAATATTCGTACCAGACATCTTAAAAAATAGACCCATCACACATTTTAAAATACATCAAAGCCATCGTCCCGCAGAAATTTATAATTTAAGAGCCTTTGTGGTCAGTTTACGCTTCGTAGTCGAAAATCAATAGACGGGAAACCGATGCCCACCACCCCTGCCGGCGTCACTGTATGTCGCAATATTGGCAGGTGACATTATTTCGCACATGTTTTTCAGACAAACGACGAATGGCATCCTTCTCACCACAGGCATAGCTAGGGAAGCAAAGGGGAGGCAAAAATGTTTTGAAAAAGAAAATGGAAGGGGCCTTCTCTGGAATTTTTGAGAAATTCGGTTTGTCTTTTTTACAGACGATATGTAGGCAAATCGTCATAACACACAGTAAGCGAATCGCATGCCCTTTCCTCCTTGTTAGTTTCTGGCTAAGTCTTTGCACCCAAAAGTTGCAAGTGAGGTCATTAATTGAAAAGCCAACCAATAATTTTCCTGAAAAGACATAAAAGTCTTTTCATATCATGTTGACTTGAAATTTGAGTAGAAAATCCCATCTTTATTTGACTTCATTCGATTATTTTGTGTTCTGCTGTAGGTATACCTGCTGTCATTGTCCTTACCTGCGCTGTATTATCACCGGATTCATATTCCAACTGTAAATAGTAAGTACCACAAAAACCAACATGTTTCTCCTTTGAAAGTTCAATATATTTTCAAGTGCATTTTTACAATATACAATTTTATACTCTAAACGAATATAAATGTTGAAAACATTTTGAAAGTTGTTCACTTGGCAATATCAAACATTCCTCAACCCTCCCATAGTATTGACATATTGTGGAAATGCTTCGACCATTCAAAATTTAAAGTGTTACTGTTTAGGGGAGTGAGACAAATAATAAGCACCACTTGAATATTTTAGTTGTAAACTAATGTTTCACTTTTTGTTAGTGATTCACTGTTGAAATGAGAAAAATTAAAATAATACCGAAAACTAGCGAAACATACTCCGTACTTTGGGAATTCCAGAATGGGAAAAATTCACTAATGAGATTAAAAATAAGTACTGATTAGATGTGACAAGGAGGACGCGCATCCATATGTTCATTTTCTCCGATACAACCGTATTCATCTCAACACACTGAAGGTACGGGACTCATGAGAAGGGCGTTGTCTCCCTGTTCTAGCTTTATTGTTTGGTTGTGCAGACAATAACATGCGTGTTCGTTATATTTTCTTCTCAGCTGTTTCCCAGATTCGACATCGATAGTTTTTTACTCCTGCGTGCTGGGTGTGGTCGCCCTCCTTCTCACATTTAACTTAGTCATCTTTGTCCTTGTAACTCGCAAGTTGACCTGTGCCCGAGCCAAAATGAGTAATCGTAGCGCATCGAGACAAGAATCTTTCCGTCGTTTACAAAACGCTGTGGCGATTTCGGTCCTCCTTGGAGTCACCTGGGTCTCGGGATTTCTCTCCATCGGTGCCGCAAGGTTCATTTTTAACTTCCTTTTCTGTCTTACAAACTCTTTTCAAGGCTGCTTCATATTTCTCTTATTCTGTGTTCGCCAGCAAGAGGTCCGTAGTGCATGGATGAAGTGGTTACGCCTGTCTTTTAGCAGGGTAGGTCCCACAAGTACCTCGGCCACAACTGGAACAGATGGAGTGTCCAAGAGTAAAGGAACGTCGGGAGAGAAGAGCACCTCTGGAGTGAACAGTAAAGGCAAAATGGAACTGAGTAATGTAAAGAATGTCAGTGAAGTTTCAGTGGCTAAAGATCCGCTAAACGACTATGCAGAAGTAGGTGAGACAAGTTATGACGAGGTTAAAGCTACACCTTTCTTAAAAACTGGTCCTAAGATCTATCAAGGGTACACTGAACTAGACGCCAGACACAGAGTTCTCCCTCCACTTCCTGATGAGGGTCAGTATTCGAAGAGAATTAATTCATTTGGAAATCCTCAAGCGTACATGGAAATTATGGAGACACCTTCGCTTAACAACAAACCACACACGTACCAGACGATGGCTCAAAAAAAGAGCAACTCCACAAAAAGTAGTGCAAGTGGTCAGACAGCTTATGGTTTCGTAGATTACACTAGTGGAACGTTGCTCCAAGGCGCAAACGTCCGACCTACCTCTGAATTCGTAGCATCGCACAGTTTAAAGGGTTCTAAAGGGAAGGTAAAAGGCAATGTCCGCAAGGGTATGTCAACTAAGAATTAAGAATAAAAATACAGGGCAATCCGCAGAGGGAAAGGGGTAGGGATGCAAACAGTATGTTTCCCTTGCATAGTGAAAGGAAAAAGGGGAGGCGAAAAACATGGAGAGGAAAAGAGGCAAATCTGGTAGTTTCCTCGGGTCATGTGAGACGGTTGACAGCCTGACTACCCTGATTGTACATAAACATTTGAAACAGGCTTTTCAGAAATACAATATCTCTCAGGAACACAAGTAGGACAGAGAGGCTAAAACATTAAAATCAAACCCACTAGGGACGCTAAATACAGAGGAACGCTTATCCCGAACTACGTTATTGACGTGTTCGTATTTCACGATCTGTTAGAGGTTCATAATACCTGTGGTTTTTCTTTAATTCTGTAGGGACTATAAGACTTGGGCCTCTTTTTAAAGAGTAATTTTGCTTTTTACAACATAGACCTGTAAAGAAAATAGTGTGTTTGATTCAGTTTCAACCAGTTGTTATTGATTAAAATGTTTTAAGAATTTATTGTTATTTTCATTTCCTTCAAAGCATTGTTTAAAGATAATGCATTCCTCCCAAGTTTCCAGATATTCACTACTTTTTAGTGAAAAGACCATGGTCACCAAGAGCACGCCACCTACAGTTTTGTCTACCCTCTAAACGTCAAATTCACTTACATAGTGCAGCATTGCCGCATATCATCAAAGCATGTCTCTCTGGCAGACCTTCTATACCATATCCCTGAGAGCAAAATTTGGTATGCCCTACGACGGACCTCTGTCGGCCACTTCGACCGTGATGGTCTGCCAGAGAAATGTCCGGTGGTTCAACGGCGGTGACGCTGGGATGTTACCCGGGTTCCACATCACAAAAGCCAATAACTGCAAGGGTACTTGACCTTAATGAGTTGAATTATATTAATAACGTTACTTTAATTTTTAAATTTCATAATTTTGTCAAAGTAAAGAGTTTTGTATGCCATTAAGGAACAATCATTGTAAATAGCTTTTACATATAATGTAAAATGTAAAGGACACTCGTAATCACACAGGCTATCAACTCCTTACCTCTTGTTAAATATGGTAAGAATGATTTCAGTATGCCTATAATTGTCACTAGCATGACTGGTATAATAACAAAAGGTAAACCCACTGTTACTTTGTTTTTAATTTCATAGTTCCTTTGTCGTTTCAGGCAGAAAGAAAATGTTCAATTAAAGGTAGTGATGTAATGACGAGGGACGGTGTTTGTTAAAATAAAAATTTAAATAAAATGTTTTTTAAGGACTGATCCGAGTGAATAGCAATGAACAACCAACCTCGGCTACCGTAGAGTACAATTATTCCTGTTATTTAGAGGAGTCTTTTACAAACAGCCATTCAGGCTAAGAAAGGGCTCACTAGCTGTTACCCTCAAAGCAACAAAATTTACACCGATTCTGACTTTTGTATATATATATATATATATATATATATATATATAGTATATATATATATATATATATATGTATATATATACATATATATATATAATATATATATATATATATATATATATATATATATATATATATATATATATATATATATATATATATATACATAAAGGAATAACAGCAAGAGATAACACTGAAATCCAACAAGTATTAGTGGGATAGGATTCCTATCCCACTACTCTCTCAATAAGCTAGTCCCTTCTACTCTGTAAGTTCATTGATCATTTGTGACGAAGATCTCAGGGAGATCGAAACGTTAATACACCTACGTGCTACTAATACTTGTTGGATTTCAGTGTTATCTCTTGCTGTTATTCCTTTGTAACTCAGCTACGTCCACACGGTATACGTCCACCTTTATAATCATGTTATATATATATATATATATATATATATATATATATATATATATATATATATATATATATACTATTGCTATTCACTCAAGCCTATTCGTTACACAGTGTTTCATGCCTCTTGGCAATCATAAGGCAACTGAACAGAGATATACAAGGGGAGGATCTCTCCGTGTATCTCTGTTTAGTTGCCTGATGATTGCCAAGAGGCATGAAACACTGTGTAGCGACTAAGCTTGAGTGAATAGCAATAGTATATGCAAGCTCCACTGTAAAAAGTGTTGAGCACTTTTCTTGGTACTGAATAGCCATACTTTGTAGTATATATATATATATATATATATATATATATATATATATATATATATATATATATATTTATGTATAAATTTCTTCGATTAATTTAAAGGAGATCAAATCCGTGATCATTGGCTCTACGTATATTGAATAAAAATATCTTTTGGGGTCAAAGAATACACGTTACAACCTTTCCTAGCTCATTAGTCTTACATTCTGTATACAGAGTAGTCAAAACAATTCTGGATGGTCACATAGGACATATATTTGACCAATGTTAGTTACAATGATGTTTCGACTTACACTTGAAGCAATGTTGCTTCATATAAGTACATCACGCTGTTACTGAAATCTTACTTCTGGACACACTGGTATCACCCGAAGTGGCAAAAAACTATCTCCTATAACAGATAAAATTTTCTTTGGCAAAGAAATTTTGTTATCATTTCCATCTTATTTTTCACCAAGAAGATAAGCCACATGGTTTATCAATGTAATAGGTACCTGGTGTATGTCTTGTTCATTATGAGGGTGGCCTTCGGAATTTAACGTTGATCAATGTAGGGTTATGCTGGTGGGCATTTAAATTTAAGAAAATGATGAAGGAGCGTGACTATCATAAAGTGAAATACTCGACTGGCAATCACTTGGGACAAATGGAAAAGCTGGTCCAACTGAAAAAGTGATGTTACAACGGCACTTAAATTGAGCTTCAGTGTTTAATTTCCTTCTAGCATTTTTCCTGCACTGTTAAAAATTACAGAAAGTAATAAGCATAGTATGAATAGAATTTATGTAAAAGTCTTTATAAAATGAATAGAGATTACGCTGAAAAAATTGGCATTAAGAGAATTTTGTTACTTCGTGCACGTGACGTCCAGATGATTACTTCATAATATGTTCCACATCCATCATCTGCTACAAAAAAGATCCCATTCTTTTCCTGCCTTGACTAGAGCATTAAAAACCAAGTAGAGCAAAAAAGTGGAGGAGGCGCCAAGTTTTCCTAAACGGCTGCTGTGAAAAATACCGAGGAAAAACAATGCCCAACATCTCACACCCCAGAACTTTATTGCATATCATTTTACCAAAAGGTCAGACACAAATTGACCTCTGTATCCTCTTTCAAAGGGTTCTAATGTGGATGCATTGCTCTAGCCAGAAAATTTGTTGTGGGGAAAAAGAGGGTCCTGAGGAACAACAGCTATATTATTTTTCGCTCTTGAATTTTACAGTGGGAGGGCTTCTTGGAGAGAGAGACTTTTGTAAGGGCCTGCCAAGCCCCTCTAACCACCCATTTAGCTACGCTACTGTGAGAAAGTTTTACATCTCTGATCACCTTTATTCCTCTCTGATTACCTTCATAAGCAGTCGCCGCAAACTTATTGAAACAACAGCTAAATCGCACAAATGTCCTCTTTACTTCAAATATTTTTTTGATATGTTAGAATATAAATATTGCATATCCTAAGTAAACCAAGGAGTTACGTGTCCTTTCACAACTCAATAAGAAGCATATCGTAAAAATGACTCTCACAAGCCATTCAAGACATAGGATACCCAGGTTCATTCATTCAATTTGGGATGGCTGTATGTTCCCTTATAATCAAATATAACTTTTCTTTCCTTTTGAAATCTAAATTTGTGTCTTAATATGAAATATAAAAGTAAAAAATGTTTAGAAGCAACTTTAAGGTCCAAAATGTGTCATTTCTTTCCATCTGGGAGACATTTCAACCGAATATTTTTTGCAGGCCTACGCTACGGCTGGTGGTTCCCCCAGTTGCTTACTAAGAGCGCTATAGGGAGAAGCGGGCCCGCATCGGGTACCAGGCTTGAAGCCTGAGGGATGCCACTCCACAGCCGAAATTTCAGTAAATTATTAAAACTTCAGATCATGTTATTATTTCAAAGCTTTACCACAAATAACACCATTCTAATTTACAGGAAAACTTAGAACAAGAAAAATTGCTGAAAGAGTACAACATAACCTTCAATTACACTAAAATAAAAAATCTCACGAAATAATGAGGAATCCTAAATGTATAACCAATCAAATCATTCTAATTCTTTACCAAAGAGAGCACCATCTTGCATCCAAGCCACCTGAGAAAGACAGAAACTTCTCAAAGAGTATAAAGTGTCATCCCCCTTCTTCTAGACCACACCTGTTCTTGACTTATACCAGGCAAAACATAGGACAAATATATCACTAAATGACAATTTGTAAAGATATATGCAGTTCAAGGCTTTGCAAACGATGGTATCCTTTTGCACCTGAGCCCGACTTCACATAAACCTCTCTCCCCTCAGCACCCTGCCCTCAGTACCCTCCTCAGGATGGAACTCATGAACGGGTAAAAAAGGAAGGGTCCTCCCGGATGTCAAGTATTTGTAGGCACACCACTTGGTGCTCCACTTAGCTAGTGCCATGAACTGCACCCCTAGGGATCTCACCCAAGCTACGGCTCTGAACTCGCTTGGAAATGCCAAATGATGCACAAGATTGGTACCATCCAAGCACCCTTCATTATTCTCAAATTCTCTATAAGACCTCCCTTCAGACCTACAACCTCACATGAAGGCATACACCGTAAAAGTTCATAGAAATTTAACTATAATGCTACATTGACTGAAAAAATTCTCACGTGTAAGACAACCTGGTGCCTGGAGTTGTTGGACGTAGTAATGCCGATTTGGCTGGCGAAAACTGCGAAAAAGAAATAAGACAACAAACCTATAGATGAGGCGGGTATTAACTTAAGGTAACTTAAACTATGAAATAATCACCGTGATGCGTCATTAAATGCGTCCCGTCTGGTCACATTATCCAAAGAATATTAAAAGTTCAGCGTAACATGACACACTTAACTTGAAGCTTTCTCTCCTAGAAAGTTTCTTCACGGCCTCGCATCCATGGGTTTTCAACACAGTATCAGACAACGGAAAAAACAACAAAATTGATATACTGAAAGCAAAGGTTGTTTTTCATGGATGTAAGGATTTGCAAACATTTAGCTGGGACAAGTTATAAACGTCTTTCTCCATTGTGAATGCTTTCTTTTTTGTGTAGAGATCAAATTATTTGGAGAAAACATTTCTTTGTCATTTCCTTCCAAAGTTGCCGTCAATGTAATGTGGCACTAGACGACTAAAATAGCACACTACCTAAGTTCTAGAATGGTTAGAGGTGATGGGAGACTTGCACTTAGTGTGAGCAGGGTGATATATATATATATATATATATATATATATATATATATATATATCACCCTGCTCTTAGGATTGGTATAAAATTGAAGAAGAAAAGTATTACTATTTACACTTTCGACCTACATGCTAACTTCGATCTACCAACCTCGACCTACTATATATATATATATATATATATATATATATATATATATATATATATATATATATATATATATATATATATATATATATATATATATAATTGCAAAAAGAACAGTTAATGCCTTAGATACCAACATATTTGCACCATGTTTATTAGACGTACAAAATTTTCGAAGCCCTGCTTCTTCATCTGCATACACCAAAACTGTGCCAATATCAGCTCAGAATAGATTCTAACAAAGGCAAGTAAATGCACCCAAGTGTGATAATTCTCTATTAAGCCCATTGTTAAGGGTGTCAAGCTTCTTTATTAGTCTTAGTTCACTGGCTTTACGTTCAGAATCGGATCGAAATCCTCCTTTTATTAAGCAAACTCTAACATTGTCAATGCCATGTCCAGGAAGGTTAAAGTGTTGAGAGACCGCTTGGAGCTGGGAATTTTTACCTATTGTCTGTTTGTGATATTATATATATATATATATATATATATATATATATATATATATATATATATATATATATATATATATATATATATATATATACCTTTTGGGCAATAGGAAGCCCTGTAGTCCCTGTTCCGTAATCAGCATTCCCAAATTTCGAAGACAAAATGATATAGATCTGAGAAAGCATAGCCAAAGGGCAAATGAGGGACTTACAGGAAAGATCATGGACCTGGTCTTCCCTTAAAGGATGCAAAATCCTTTCCAGTATGGGGAAGGGTTCATATATCCACAATGTTTGATTGGGGAATTACCAAGTATCAATTTAATGCCCCAGTCACCCTATAGTAAATCGCGTACTGCGTCTCCTTGCAACTGAGTCAAAATACAAATGTTTGTTACATCTCCGCACAGACTCAGTCGAGTTGCACTGGGTTTGCGACTAGTTGCGTCAGTTGCGGCCGAGTCGCTAGTTGCTACGTGTGCTCCGGTGCGCACCGGAGCACATGAAGCAACTGCTTGCAACTTGAAATATCTTGGAAATAGTTGCAGTCAGTTTGCCGATGTACGGTAACAATGCTGCTATCTACTGCGCTCAGCGCAGAACATGCCCAGCACGATTTGCATCTCAACTAGCAACTATGCTACAGACTGCAACAGACACATACCGTGCATCAAAATACGATAATTGTTCTCTGGCCAAGTTTGCAGATTATACTGCTTTTTTTATTAGGTCTGATAGCAATGATTTTGTAAACTATTGTAGTAACAATTTCTTGGAATTAAATGTAACTAAGACAAAGGAAATGGTTATTGATTATCGGAAGTCAAAGCGTACCAAGCGTAGTCACTATGAATGGAAGTATAGTTGAAAGGGTAGATAGATATAAGTATCCTGGAGTGGTTATAGACAATCGACTTTCCTGGCATAAACACGTTGAAGCTTTATTGAAAAAACTAAGCCCTAGAATGTATTGTATGCGTATTATGAACAAATTTAATGTAAATAAAAATATTCTTGCCATGTTTTATAATTCAATTATCTGTGGGGTGTGGCAATATAATCTTTTATCGTGGGTCGGGAATACACGCACTGAAGACAAAAATGCAATAGATGCTATTATTAGACAAGCTAGTCGCTTAATAGGGGAAGTCCAACCATCACTGGCCACGTCCTATCAACGGTATATTGGAACTAAAGATTATCCAAGACAATTCACATCCACTTAGTGTGATTTTACATAATGCGGTTGTTCCTAGAAGTGGCAGAATGAGATTACCCTACTCCAGTACTAATCGACACCTCTCCTCTCTCATACCTCAATGTATTAAATTTCATAATCTTACTTTCAAACGCTAGTTATTGCCTGGTTGGTTTCTGTTGCTTATATTTTTACTTTCTCTTATTTCCTTCTTTTATCTTCTTTTATTTTCGTACTGTTGTTTACATGTATGTATTTTGTAATTTGTCTTAATTTCCTTATCTTACTTTCAACGCTATTACTTGCCAGTGGTTCCTATTGCTTTATATTTTTACTTTCTCGTATTTCCTTCTTTTATTTTCTTAATGTTGTCTGCATGTATACATTTTGTAATTTTAGTGTTTTTGTACTGTTTTATGCGAGTATTCAGTTACCCTTGTGGGATTTAATAAAGTTGATCTTAGCTTAGCTTAGCTTAGCTTAGCTTAGCTTAGCTTAGCTTAGCTTAGCTTAGCTTAGCTTAGCTTAGCTTAGCTTAGCTTAGCTTAGCTTAGCTTAGCTTAGCTTATCTTATCTTATCTTATCTTATCTTATCTTATCTTATCTTATCTTATCTTATCTTATCTTATCTTATCTTATCTTATCTTATCTTATCTTATCTTATCTTATCTTATCTTATCTTATCTTATCTTATCTTATCTTATCTTATCTTATCTTATCTTATCTTATCTTATCTTATCTTATCTTATCTTATCTTATCTTATCTTATCTTATCTTATCTTATCTTATCTTATCTTATCTTATCTTATCTTATCTTATCTTATCTTATCTTATCTTATCTTAGCGTCGTACTGCGCTGTACTGCGAACATTCGCAAACAAGCGCAGTACGGAAAACACCCTTTTTCCCTCCTAAAAACTAGCCTAATCGCAGCATGCATGCAAACGTACTGCGAATATGCGCAGCACGACGCAGCAGCTTCTGCGAACGAGTCTGCTCCTGGGTCTTTCCGACGCAGTCTCTGCTGCGCCTGATTGCAACCAGCTGCGAGGAAGTCTCAACACGTTTTCAGCACGACGCAGCAAGGCGACTGTACACGGACTGCAACTATTCCAACTATAACATGCGCCGAAATTAGCAGTACATCGCAAAACGTTCACAGTAGATCGCAAAACGGTCTGCATACGTTTCATGCCCAGTCGCAGCTCAGGCTCCGACCGTGCTGCACACATTCGCCGTCGTTCGCCGATCGACGCAACACAACGCATTACGAATTGCGAATAATTGCACATTTTGATTTGCAGACTATTTACAGTACAACGCAGACCGAGGTAGCCAGGTAGCAGTACTGTCTGCGTCACACTCCCGCCTCCATTTTAGATGATACTAGTTGCAAGCAGTTGCATAGCATTTGCAATACCACGAGTTGCAGTACAGTTGAAAGCACGTTTTTTGTAGTGTGACTGGGGCATAAACATCATTATTGAGACTGAAATTCAGAAGAACCGAATCATATTACAATAAACCGTTCATCAAGTATTTAGGGCCAATGAACCATACGGCATAATAAGAAAAACTGCCAGACCTTCCTCCTCCCCCACAAAGGCGTGGGTTTGTTTTCTGTGACATAACATATGTTATAGTCTTTGAGCTAAACGTTTAAGACTGCCGTTCTGGAGAGCTTCCCTACTGCCTGTGTTGTGTTAATCGACGATGATATCACGGGTGCTGCGGACATCACCAACCTCCCAAAACCAGTGGCCTTCAGCGGGGTCCTTACTGTGGGAACAGGGGATAAATCTACCGAAAACTCTGAGATCTTGTAAAAAATAAGACGACTTGAGCGTTTAAATTTGGCATGTATTTGACGATAATACTATCCAAGAGCACCTCATCGCTAAGCTTTGCTTTTAACCCTTGCGTTCAATTTTACTTTTTCATTAGGTAATCTTTGTCTTTGTGATTGTTCTTTATCTGTGTATAACTGGTTACTACCATTTATTTGGATATCATTTCTAAATTTGTAACAGCTTACCACCTTATTTTCCCAATATAAGGGATATCAAAGATCCTCAAAGACGCTTTTGTACTCATCCCCACCCATTGATCTGAAGCTGGCTGAGTCTATGCAAGTATGGACGTGTAACCAAAACGAATCAACGTTTACAATTATTGCATTATAAAAGGCTGTGTAGTACTAGATAAACACTTGGTACAATATTCAGGAAGGTGTTTCAGTGTTACGCCAAAGTCAACTTCTCTCTCCGTCCCGTCCCTTCCTTCCTTCTTTATCGAGAAAATAACACTAGTACGATATACTAATGATACGAGTCTTTAAGCCCGTAGCAAAGGTAAAGCTCATAGGCGTATGGAAAGGGGCCAGGGGGAACTGTTCCCCCAAAATTTTCGGACAACCCTAAAACTCTGGCAGAATCTGTAGGAAAATTTGGAAAAATAAGGCTTAGAGATTCGGGCCAAAACTGTGACCCCTAAGTTCAAATGGTCCTATAGTCATGCATTAGCTGTATAGAGGGATTTCATGTGACGTCACGCGCAATGGATTCCCAGGCATTGAAGGGCAAAACACACATACAGTAAGCGTATTTACAGTACACGCGTACGGCATAACCATAGATACTACTGTGACAGAATGGACGCGTGCCCGTCAAAACAAGAAGGACGCGCGATCTTGCCCTTCAAAATTGGGTCCAGTTGGTTAAAGTCACGTGACTGAAATCCCTCTATACCTAGGACTTTTTGTAGAGCAGATAGTTACACTTCCTTACAATAGCAGGACAACATAGATAAACGCGTGATGGTAAGGCTGTTATATGTTTTTTCAGTTTACTTTTTATTTTATAGTTACTGGTTGTATTTTTTAGAGAAGACATGTCATTTTTTCTCCTTATTTGGTTCTGACAGTCGTGCCTCTTCTCAGTAAGTCATCTATGTAACGTGACCACATGCATCAACGTCAAATCTTGTGACCCTTCTACCCGATGCAGCCTCTGTGTAAAAGAAAATTGTAATATTTATTTTTAAATTCCCCCTTTGTAAATCTGATCAAAGGAAAAACAATTACGTATTTATCCTTTAGTAAATAACAAGCTAAACATCGCACGTAATGTGATAGTTTAAATCAACAAGTTTACGTCCAAACAGGTAAGCTCTTTCCTTTCGTTTTTCCTGTCTTGTCCTTTTAAATACATAAACGATGCTGTAAATCATCTACGACTGCAATGTGATAAAACGATTAATAGCAACCACGGAGAAATCCTGAATTGTTATTTCCTTGTTAAGTTGATTTTGTGTACAGTTATCAAAGAGAAACCCAAGGAGACTGACCTACAATAATGTTACTATTTTAAACATACCCTTAAACATCTCTCCTTACTTCAAGAGCTCAAGGAGATCAGCTTACTCCAAGGATATTTAAAAGTTGAAACAACAGGTAAGTTACCCTGTACAGAAGGCTTTTTTCGAATGTTGAAATCTAAATAAATGCTTCTATTTTAATTTTTGGAGGGGATTGAAAAAAACGCTATTACTTATTAAACAATGCCGTTTCTAAGTATGGGGGATGAGCCGTTGAACTTCCGAGTTTAGACATTTCCTAAAGTACGTTTGAACGTTTTACTACACAAAAACTCCTCAGACTGAAAGTAAGTGGGAAAGAGGCTGCAGTCCCTAATCCCTCGGTACCGACACTCCCGTTTGACAATAACATTACGTTATTCACGGTGTATTGAATACTCTAAAAGCTGTTTCTCTAAACTCGCAATTTTGTTGTACAAGTTGTGTATATCATGTAACACCACTGTTTAAGGTCGCTCTAAATGTAAGGGGCTCTGAAATACATTTCTGTGCTATTGTCAATCAGGTGTGTATTCGGATCCCTGCATTATGTGAACTGGACAATTTAGGCAAAACCAGCAAGGTTGCCGCTGACTATTTTGAAAGGAGGGCAATTTGTCATTTTGATTATTTTATTGTCCAAATAAAGAACAATAAACATCAATGAGCAGTCCACCTCTTAAAGTTGAAATTAATTCTGTTGATAAAAGACCAAATCTTGGAAGTGTAATATAGTAGTACCTCATAAATAAAGTGGAACGCATCCAATGAAAGTAGCAATTAAACTAAAAAAATACCTGAATAGTGAAGTGCTGTATTATAGTACAATAAATTACAGGTAAAATATTTATTACTTATCCATCATAGGGCCAATATTATTTGGCAAGTGAAATGAAGTTACCCGTAATTTTACATCTACAATGTTGCTTCCTCTGAGAGTTTCAAACATTTTAAAACCAAACTTACATTTGTAGAAGGTCGTATCTTCTTCTATTAAGAACTAAGGTGCAATGAGCGGGCCTGTTCTTGTTTCCCGGAAACGCTACCAGAAACACCAATGAACAAATAATGTGCGAAGTCTTGGTTTCCATCACTTCTTTTATTCCGTTATCATAGATTCCGTAGAGGGCAAATGCAGGCATGAGGAAAACCGTCTCTTTCATATAATTCCTGTTCAACTGCAACATGTGGAGAACAAGTGAATTTTTCCTAAAGTCTTTTGTGTCAATCCAATTGCCTCTTTATAAAAAAAAAAAACCTGTATTGTATAAGCCGATTATGGTTAGAGTCCAACCATATGCAGTTGATGTATTGGGGACCTGGGGTTGAAAATGAAAGTACAGCCGTTTGCAGGTCATGTAATGGAGATAGAAATAAAAGACCTGGCATATTAGCCTGGCTAGGTCACCTTGTCATATAAATGTCAGTCCCACTTCTACATCATCATACAACACTCAGAGTTGGTAGTGTGTCTAGGCAATGTAAGAAGATGAACCTCTTCCTTAAGCACATCTACAAAAATGCACCGTTTTAAACTTGAAGGAAGGTGTGCTTTGTGGAATAACGTGCTGGGGAGCTATTTAAGTAAATCCCAAGTACGTAAATACTAAATAGCAATCAAGAGAAAAAAACAGAGAGGCAGACACCTTAAAAAAATATTTTGGAACGTATTTCTTCATAAAGGTTTAATCAAACGTCAAAATACTAGTCAAAATCAGTTTCTTCCTTCAGATCTGTTATTGTAGGATCCAGTAAGCGAACAGTCTACCGCAAACCTGAAAGTAGTACTCTGTTGGAATGGTAAAGAACTTTTCGAACGGTGGTATTGCATTTACGGGCAAGTAGAGGGACCCCATACTGAATAGACAAACGAGGCGTACTTTCTTCACTGACTCGTACCAGTGCCCCACTGTCCAAAAGCACACAGGGTGCTTTACCCAAGGCCAACGAAAATTTCGGGGCCTACCAACAGTTTGGGGCCAACGAAAATCAAGGGCGTGCGTAATGTATGAAAGATCTTAAAAATCGTTTTCAAAACTTAAGAAAATACGAGCCAAAGCTTCAATGAGATATCAAAAATCTCAACTTTATCTCTTTGCGACCTCCTTGAATTCATCTTAAAAGCAATTGTCTCTAATGTTATGGAGGCTTCTTTTTACAAAAAAAAAAAAAATGAATTTGCAAAAAGCAGTCAGGCATCAACGGAAATATGAGGCTTTTACTGTTCAAACTTGAAACCAGTATCATACCGACCGATCCACGGATCGTATCTTTTCTATAATTTATGCCACAATAGACTTGACGTCTTTTAAGCCAACTCTAATGTTGCAAACGGGCATCTGGACATTAAAGTCGATACAAAGCCTACAAAGACCTTTCAATATTCGACCTGACCCTGCCACTTTCCTTGAAACCTTTAAAGGCTGTATTAAAGGAGAGGTTTGTGAATATATCAGGCAGCGCAAACGGTTTGATTGCAGAGAGGAACGTTTACAAAGAAAAAGCTGTTGATCATCATTATATGGGCCAAGGGTTCGATTCTAATTCTGTCATTAAAGCGTTCAGTTTGAAGGAAGGTCAAAGCTCTTCCTATCAAAAATAAGTGAAAAAACATACCAACAGTGTTACTAACTTACATAGTCATCATACCTAACCCTTTTAACACCCAGTTAGTTAATAACGATATTACATTTCTGTTGCCATATCGAGACATACCTTAAATTAAATTCGAAGAAAATTCTCAATTCAACTTAAATATATATCTAAAAGTTAGAACACCACAAAGCTTAAAGACACCTTGCCACTTAATATCGGAAGGCCCGAGGGTGTAACATTTCTACCAAAACGAACGTTTTCAGCCTATACAAGAGCGCCTAATCTAAAAAATAGTAATACCTAAATTGTACATTGACGTCGAGAGAACGTATAAGGTTTATGATTACCACCTCTACTGCGGTCATTTTTCCCTATACTGTGGAACACAACGCTGTTATTTCTTTCATGAGAAGCATTGATGCCAGTTGAAGGAATTTTCCTTGACAATTTTAGAGAGAAAGAGAGGGCCTACGTGGTACAAGATGATGTCACCACCTACACTTTTTGACTGCACTCCGTTATACTAATCTAGAAGTCTTACTTTAAGAAGGAATATTCGGGTTCAACCTTCAAATAAGTTTGAAGGTTGAAGATTTGTGTTCCACAGTATAGAGCAAAATAACCGAAATAGGGACGTAAAAGGGACGTCATTATACCTTATTTTCAGGAGGGACTATATTGCATATACCAAAACATACATGTTTTTACTTTGTGATTTTAGGACATATTATCTTATTTTACCAAAGACCCTCTTCCAAATAACAATTACAAAGAATTGTGGGATAGAGTTTTGTCAGTGGCATTATACTCTGGCCAAAACCGACGCACACCAAAACTCTATCCCACACAATTCTTTGTAATAGCTATTTAAAAATGGGTTTACAACGTTGTATTAAGATGACTAAAATTTATTCACCAACAGGCATTTGGTTGCTTAGTGAAGAGAAAATGCAAAAACAAACCCCAAGTACAAATCAAGCTTTCTAATCATGTGACAATCTGCTTGTCCCCGACATGTGGAATATGAAAAAAATATGTTATGAAACTTCCTTAAAAAGCCATGAATATTGGAAAGAATAAAATCTAAATCGAAGTTAGATTGAAACTGATGATTCGAAGCTTTGAGTAGCTAATTTGTAGTATCAAATTTCAATTGCCTTTTTGCAATCAAATTGTGAAAATAAAATACCATAACTAAAATGAATTTTACACTTTTCCTCTCATTTAACAGAATCCACTATAAACCAAAAGTAGAAAACATTTTCTGTTTTCTGATGTTTTCTTACATTTGATTACGCTTATTTAAAGTCGTGATTTTTTAACGACATGTATTCTGCTTGTTTATCTGTTGGCCTAATATACTTTAAGAACCAGCCTACTAAACTAGATACTCACACCATACCTGCCAAACGTTTCCCAATGTCGAATTCAGAATAAAAGAAATTCGCGTAAATGGGTAATTTTGAGTATTTTGAGTTTGATTTAGTTTTAGGGATTATAAAATGTTATATAACAGTTCTTGAAATATCAAATCGTTTGTTGCAAAAATACGCACTGGTTAGTACCACAGAAGTGTTGTGCAATTAGACCCACGCAAGTGTTAAAAAAACACTTTCTATGCTGACTTGACATATCTTCCGCTTAAGCCTTCTGCATAGTAGACGAATTAGCTGAGAAAATGCAACTCATGTTACATTGCTCAGTCAATTTCACGTATGAATGAGTTTTGTAATGATTTTGTTTTCGTAATATGTTCCAAAGCAGGCTTTAAAATGCTCTCAGATTATCCACACTATAGATTAGTGAGTATGTAAACATAATGTTGTAATAACAAACTTTAGACAAACTTTCAACAATTAATGCATCTGTTTGCAGACGTTTCTGTTCAGAAAACTGTAGTTCAAAGTGCGGTATGATTACGTAAAGATTGAACATGTTTTAATGTGTGTGGTTGTACTTTTGTGTGCTTGCTTGCTGTTTGTTTGGCTTTTTAAATCCTAAATTTAAAATAACTGGGTATTGTTAGTTGAAATATCGTATGCTGGTTGGGTTAGAAAAAATTCAGAATAAATGTTGATAAATTTACAAACAGGTAGATAGCGTAAATAAAAAGTTGATATGGTCATCTATTCCAGGAGGATATGAGAGACGTAGTTAAACGTAGGTAAGATATGACTTTAGTGTTGGTTATATCGTTAGACACAGAGTGCATGTACCTAATTAAAGTGATCGAATGTACATCACCTGATTTATCACAATTTTATCTTTAGCTGATTACATACGTTAGTAATCAAGTGCGCAACTAGAACAGAAGAAAGAAAGTCACAAACATAGGGCATTGCAAAGCAGAAATACTTCTATCAAAATGCAGTGATTTAGTACATATGGCTTCAAGGAAAAGCTGAATACTGTCAACCACAAAAATAATCCCACACGTATTGGAGTGGAATTTAGACGAAAGAAAAGATTGAACTAAATTGTCGCTGGTTAAAACTTATATTATGAGACTTTTTTAGATTAAGTTTTGGTAAATGCTATTCCACATTACCACAATACTGGATGCAACAGTGATCTCCAGCATGACTGTGCTAAGTGGTACTTTGGGTTTCATTTGGTAGCAAATCCACTTACTTTCATTTTTTTTTTCATTTGAGGTTCCGGATTTCTCATTATCATATACAAGATGGTATATCTAGGGACCTGATGACATGATTTTTTTTATTCGAGTGAGTCTAATTCTCCTCACAGTGCGGTATGAAATCAGAAAGCTGTTACGGAAATATGCGATCGGTGTATTATCAACGGAGTAGCTTGATATGGTTTGTGTGAGCAAAGAACAAAGATTTCCGACAGAATACCTTCTTTAAGTAGTAATTTCGCTACCAGTTTCATTGTGTGGCGTCGTCACTTTGTTACTGAAAGGGTATTTGTGGAGGGGGGTGGCTGGAAGCTGAAGAGTTCTTGTCTTGAGAATGGAATGTGAGGGAGTGACCATCCTCTTTTGAAATTTTATGCAAAAACTGAGTACTTTGATTCAAACTGGTGATAACGTGTGTTAATATTTTAATACTGTTAAGCCGCGGTCACACTACAGCGAATTCGGATCGGATTCCGATCCGATTTTTGTGAGTTTTTGTTAAAATCTTCTCCATTTCGGGTCGGAAAGAACCCAAAATTTGCCAACCTGTGTAATTATATGATTTTTATCGCAGAACTTCGAGAATTAAATTTATACGAATTATTTCCTGACGTCACATCGAAAGACAGCTTTTATCGGACTACGCGTGTCAGATAAAAGCTGTCCATCGATGTGACGTCACGAAAAAAATCAGTTAACATTTCATTTTCATAGACTCTGATGCAAATCATATATTTACACTGGTTGGCAAATTCTGGGCTCTTTCAGACCCGAAATGGAGAAGATTTTAATAAAAACTCACAAAAATCGGATCGGAATCCGATCCGAATTCGTTGTAGTGTGACCGCGGTTTAACCTTTAATTGTTTCAAGCCCATTTTTAATATGAGTTTACAGTGCAGTTTCGAAATGTCTGTTACAATAACTTTTTCTTAGGACGACCATGACTTAAGGGTCGGGTATATACGGACCTTATGCATTAAGGCGGAAACACACCTATGCGGTTTTTTTTTTTTTTTTTTTTTTTTTTTTTCTATTTCGCATTTTACGTTCCCGTGTGCGCCTTCTGACAGCGTCAGAAAATCTAGAAACATACCTACAATTCAAACACGTGCGTTATCAGATACGCTAGCAGCCTACAGCCCCGGACAAAACAAATGAAAAAACATTGAAAGGGGGAGCGGGGAGGATGACTTGTTTCATTTCCTTTTGTCGGGGAGTGTAGCTAGAGATTTCGTGTGGACGGGTAACGAGTTTTTCGAGAGATTGCTACTTCGAAAGACATAGTTTTGCGACTAATTTCTTTGTGACATCGCGTCGATTGTGTTTCCGGCAAAATATCTGGCGTACGTGCTTAAATATTCAGCAAAAGTAATCATCCCCCAAAATTAGAGTGGTTCCTTACGTTTATCACCGCTTACAGATGTTTTGATACTTGTAGAATACTATGAACCCTAAGAGAAAGTATTTTACTTTGATACTGTGGAAATTATGTTTATTCGAAAATACAGAATGGGTAGTTCACCCAAACAACATACGTATGGTGTATGCAGAAAAAAAAATGTCAGTGCAAGCCTTTTACCGCAAACTCACCACCAATTTATGGGCTCCAGCGGCGATGATTTTTATTCTGGACCATTCCCAGGGAAGATCCTGCGTCCTCCAATTGTAAATTAATAGTAATGAGATATTCTGGCTGACGATGGTTGCACATGGGTGTTGACCGAAAATTTCATTGCAGTCTGCAAAGGAGCTACCGAAGTGCTTGATGCCCCTTGCCAAGGCCTAAAGCAGGATCTTCACTCCTGGTGGAGTTCAGGACACTAGTGCGAAACTTTCAATTGTCCACAAATGCATCATGCCTATTCCAAAACAAAGATCACAATCTATCACTTTATAAATAATTTTCCACGTAGCATAAGTGGACCTGCAGTTGTAGCGATGGTCAGTGCACGGACCGCTTAGGTTAAGGGCCATTTTTTACATGTTGCTTCAAGAAAGAGGCCAGTGACAGCCTGTTAACTAACTTTTACCTCGGGCACGTGCAACACCCAGTCCGTCCATGTACTCTAGCGGTGGGTCAGGTAGATGAGGACATTGGATTTGTTGGATATGTGAATGGCGAGGGACGGAGCTGGTTGCAATGGTTTTCGAAAAAATTTCATTCAAGTTGTGGCGCAGAAACAAGCAGTGAGTCAATGTTATTTCTAAGCAATTCATTTCATTTCATTTATTTGGTTCTTTACAATATTTGATAATATTTGAAACAATACACACGAGTGTAGAGAATATATAACATCAAGATATTGTGAAAGGAAGCACTCTAAAAATCCAGAGGGCTTGTCGAGTAGGGTGCTCCCCATATAATAGTGACGTAACGGAGAAAAGAAAACATGATTTTACCTTAAAAAAGGCAAAAAAATGACAGCACACAGCTGTCCAACTACCCTTCCAAATACCCACCCAGTTTTACACCCAAGTACCCTCCCTCATAGACCCACCGACCACCTACCCCACCCCTACCCCTTCAAAAAGAAACACCCAATACAAAAGGCTTTGGTCCTTCAGTTTAAGTAATAAACGGGCAAGTATCATAATCACTTAGTATTGATTAATAAGGAATCTGCTTAAATTATATCTAAAAGAGTAAACGGAAGGCTTGGTAATTAAACTGTCAGGTAAGGAATTCCAAATGTTAATTGCACGAAAACGTTATCCGGTCTTAGAAAATAATTTTCTCTGGTTTCCTGGAAGGCGAAGACGATGTTTCCGACGCATATTGTAATTGTGAACTAAACAGTTTTGACTGGAAAAAGGAGAAAATCCTTGAGGGAGGAAGTTGTTAACGTAACGATAAGTGAATGTTGCAGTGTTTACTTTGATAATGTCCTATAATTTTAGCAAGTTCAACGACTTAAATAAAGTACTAGTGTGATCACGTGGGGCAGCACTAGAAATGTGTCTAATGGCTCGTTTTTGCAGAACAGTTTACTTATTCAATGATGTATTACTTGTGCCAGACCATGAAAGGCTGCAATAGGAGAGATGGGGATAAACTAAAGTTAAGTAAATTGAGCGAAGCACATTTTTAGGCAGGATATGTTTTAGTCTACCGATACAATTGGATTACCACATTTCGGTTAGGCTTCTGAACTGTGAAAGAGATGACCGACAACCAGTTTTTTCGTGACCCTTGGCTTAGGGCTTCAGGTCACGAAATACAAAACTGGGTCCCCGCACCTCAAATCGACAACCAAGTGTTGTGAAAAATCTCAACTAAGGTGTCAAAATGTTAGACAGGTTCTTAAAACTTTGGTGGCTTTGTGAGGAGGTAATTGCTCCATCTCCTCTCACCGTCCCTCTCTGGCTAAAACACTGGATGTGCACCAGGAATTTTGATTATTGCTATGACAAGTGATTAGCCAAGAAGACGGATGAAGGAAATTTGTAGAAAAAGGTAATACATTACATACATTTCTTCAATTCAATACTGGGACTTAAAAAGAGAGAAAACTTAATGAGCGTGGGCTAGATGGTGGGTTACTAAAGTTTTGCAGGGATGAAAACGACGTGGAAAGAGTCATCATTGAAGGAATTGTATTTAGACGACGAACTCTAAAACGAATACTTTATTAAGCATTGTCATTACTACAATACTATCATTACATTTGTTTGTAAACATGATACTGACCTGTGTCCTCTTGTGTACCAAACCTGCCATTCTAAAATTCCTTCGATGTAGTGGCAAAATTCTTTTGTTAAGTAAACATCTTCGGAGTGTTTTAATCGGAGTGTTTGACATTTTGCAAGACGCAGCTCCGGGTCCCTAACGTAATCTACTATTTTCTCAATGTTTTTAGATTTTGTACAGTTTTTTTTTGCCACCTTTGCTTGCGTTTTGCGTCAACTTGACCGTCATTGAATCCATCAACTATTAGACCATTCACGGTTACTCCACTGCAGGTACCGGTTGGCCCTAGAACATGTGCAAGAATATGCGTTTATGTTAGATTTTGCGCCTGTAAACGCCAACGCGATTGCACGCAAAAAGTGGACGAATCTACTTAGAATCTACTTGTCATTGTGCGACAGTGCGCGCGCCTCACAAACTCTTCTGCCATCCAACCGTGATTTCATTTGCTTGTAAATATGGCTGATTCTATTGCGCGAGTACCATTCGTCTTCTGGAAAAAGTCGCAACGAAATCTATTTTTACGGATACCAAATCGGATGTCGGACTACACTCTTGTAGGTGTGTTATGCGCTTTCCTAGTTCATTATATTCCAGTTTTGCGTGTACTAGGCTAATGACGCGCTTCAGTGCGGACCGACGTTTGGATGCAAAAAAACTGGTGTGTACCCGACTTTAATTAACGTGACGCGAAGTCATACTGCCATGTTGTAGGTGAACGATGTAGCACAGTGCATACACGACATAGACTTCGCTTGCGTGTGAAGTAGACCGGTACGAATCGGATTTCTGCATTTGTAGATGTAAGCAGTGGCGGATTTAGGCGGGGGCGCACCCGACGCCCCCCCCCCCTAAAATTTTCCAATGCTTATTTTTTACTTTCACTAAATAGATCATTTAGCCTACTTGTTCATACATAATGTTGTATTATCTTATAATTTTCAAACTATGTAATTATAATTGTTACAAACTAATAGCAATTTAAAGCACACAGTTTCAAGTTTTTCGATAAAATGTCAATAGAGTGATATCGAAGGTCTCAACCCTATTTCGGACCACGCTTTATGTAGAACACTAAACTTTTTCTTTCAATCTATCTGCTATTTGGGTTCATCAGATGTGGAGTTTTTCATGAACTAGAGAGTATTTTATATAAATTTATTTGGTCGCACAAACCAGACAATTAGGGGAAACGTTCTGTTCTAATATGTGCAAAATGTGAAGGTGGTTTAGGAATGGTCGAATTATGCTCTTTTGCTTATAGCTTAAAGTGTAAATGAGGGAAAAATTATTTTCAGGATGGCTTTGCTTTTTGGAAAGTTTTGTTTGATAGTAAGCTCAAGAAATATGGCGGAATATATGTGTTTCAATGTAACCTTTCCAATGAATATGTTATCATTGAAAACAAGTATTTATGATGTCTGTTACACTTGATCTTATTTTACGCCCTCCGGATGAGTATGCTAATCAATATATTTTGAATAATTCTTATTAAAATTGACAATAAACTTATCTATGCCAGAGCTCTCATGGTCACTAAAACTTACAAAGTAATTTTTTAATGAGAGAGTCGACTGAGTACTTAATTAGAATGATTTCTGTCATAAATGTAATTTTACTAGTATTTTTCCTTTTACATTGTATTATGGAAAAATTCTGCTATCCCGAGGGAGTGGAGACTGAATCTACATGCCACTAATGGAATCAATGATAACGCAAAGCGTTTAACAATGTTAATCTCTCATGCACATGACAATAAAGTGGTATATTTCATCAAGCAAAAGACTTTAAAAGCTACTGCGATCTCAAATATGAATCTTACAGCAGTGCATCGTATTCTTGGTCAGATATTTTCACCATCGTCTTTGAAGCTATTGGAGACCCCAAAATTCAATTCTTTCAGTTTTTTTTTTTTACGTTCATAGAATTATAGGTTGTAGCGAATTTTTATTCAAAATTAAAAAGGAAAGATTCTCCTCTCTGTACCTTGTGTGAGGATCCCCTTATCTTTAGACCACTTTTTCCGGACCTATAACATTACGACATATTTTTGGAAAGATATTTCATCACAAGTGTTTAAAGAGTGATCTTAGCTTAAATCAAGATCAGGTAAATTTTGGTTTAGTTGAACATTTTTATGGCAAACAAAAGCTCAAAGTAACGACTGCTTAAGTTCTACTTACAAGCCTGGGAAATGCCATTTCCGGCTATCTGAGGGGTCGCGATTTTTCAAAATTTTCTGTACGTTCCGCGCCAACTGATGGTGGCGCTCCGCTTAGATATTCGTTCGGGCAGATTATCGACCGTCAGCGCGACCCCCTAACGAAAAATCCTAGATCCGCCCCTGGTAAGTAACAATGATACGCGCTTACCTACTTTGGAGAGCGCACTTTCTGTTCTGTGAAGTTGTGTTCATAAGGTCTTTTCCAAAGTGAATGGAATGCTGATGTGGGTAGTCCATACATGGACGAGACCACGATGGAAGAAGGGAGCAAAAATAAAAGCGTCAAAGAATTTTCAGTGGAGGCTGTAGCATCTGCGTAAGGTTTTGACGGTCCTTCCTGAGAATTTTCCTACTTTTAGAAGACTTTTGCAACCATTCTGGAATTTTTGGACGATTTTCCTGCATCCTCAAGGTACGGTGTAGGTTGAGATGAATGTTAGCTCATGTAATGTTTTGGCTAATGACTTAGCTGTTAACCAAAGTAATGCATGGCAATTCGAAAAACGGAACACATTCAGGTGCCAGTGTGCCAATCAGAGACCACCTACTTGGTTGGGTCTACGGCAGCGATTAAGATGGATCTAGTGGCAAAGCCCTGGGTAAGTCTGGGGTATTTACAAAGAAATGGACTTATTTAGGTTCCTTTCGCATCCCATATCCCCTTCTAAATAACATCTCAAAGATGTAAACTTATGGTTACTTCTCCCTCCCCAATTCTTCCTTCACTTTTCACCAAAACCATGAACTGCCACTGAATAACTTTGATGTAAAAAGGCTAACACAATACCAATATTTATGGAGTACCTACAGGGCTTCGAATTTTTGTTCAGAACTCTCGCCTCCAGTTTGCTGTTTTCATTGACAAATAAAATCTTAATCGTCTACGTACCTCGTTAACTTTAAAGACCGCTAAATGAGAGGAAGATTTTTAAAAAAAGCCCATTCTCTTTAACTGGTTCGTAAAAGTTGCTACTTATGGTATAGTGGTCCTGATATTTCATACATGTTAGTGGTTTTCTTCGTTGCACAAGGCTAATTGTTAGGATAATGAAGCTGTCATTTTTCTACAAGGTAGGTGTCCCCTGTATCTAACTAGTGATGGTTTATGTATTGCCGAGGGATGTAAATTAAACATATATACACTAAGAATTGCCTTGGCCGAATTTTTATTTAAGGTTGAGCCTATTATTAAGTTTGTGATGATGACCGAAATCTAGTCAAGTTTGTCTACTTATCTCAAATTTAATTGTAAACTTGTGGGAAATATTTTGTAAATACTATTTTAATCTGGGTTAATTCCATCCTGCTTACATTTGTTACTTTTTACCTATAGACGGATTTCCTCAATGAAGTTTGTTATCATAACACGGAACGTCACACGGCTATTAAATGTTCTCCACAGAACAAGAATTGTTTTCAATAGTGCTCTAGCGCTGAAACAAACATTCTAAAACAATCGGAAATGTTGATTTAGCTCGACTGTCGAAAACTCAAAAACATAACGAATGTTTATTCTCAATTCCCAATCTTTAATTGCACATGTGCTTGAAGTAAAAGCGGTACAGTCGAACGACCCCTCTATACTAGGCCAACCAACTTGTAATGCCTAAAGACCAAAGTGAAAGTACAGTCAAACAGGCAAGGGAATAACAAGGTTAAATATCAATAACTGCAAGTCATATATAATTGAACCATATTCTGTTCGAGGACTTGATAACTAAAAGGCTTCTTTATCGGATAGGATGACATTTTAACAGAATGATACAAAAAATGACAGTGTCTCCAAGTACAAGCAACATGGTGTGATTGAAATTTTGACAGCTGAAGGTAAGGAGTAAGTAGATTAAATTTTACTCGATTTGTTTCAACTTTCAAAAGACATGAAAACATGATACCATGAATGTTGACGTACTGGTAACATTGAAGCGTGTATGTACCTTGACTGAATTACTTTTGGTTTTGGGATGACAATCTTTACAAGACATTTTACATCATCTCTTATTCCATCATACTTCATTCATTATATACTCGCAAAGCTGTAAATGAACAAAGTGTACTTATGTCGCGTTTCAATGGTAACGGTGATCACAGTGTGCACGAGCGTTTATTTTTTTATGCAGGGCAGATAAGCAGATATAATTTTGAACTATCAGTTTTGCAGAAAAAAGAAATGCGGTACCCACCGACCCAATGGAACGCCGCATTAATACGATTGTCACAAAGTGACCGAGCTTATTTTTGTATCGTTCAAGTTTATGCACTTTATTTGTCACTTGGTCAAGTATAAGTTAGAGGGATAGTACAAAGGAATTTTTGGGGATACGAATCCTCAGCACGTACGGTAAAAGTGTGCAACCTTCGTTATTTTATGCAAAATACGAGGTCTCCGTAAATTCCAGACACTGGTTTAGAGAGCGGAAGAAAAACTATAGAGACCGACAAAGGAGGTGTGTAAGCATTCCAGTAGGACGATACCCGCATATTAGCGCTGGCTCCGACAATTTCGATAGGCAGCAGTGAGCAAGAAGAGACCACTGCAGTTTTTAGTCGCGGTGCAAGTGGGTCAGAGGGGCGAAAGTGATGTGGGCGCTCTGTTGTAAGTAGTTGCCCAAGCCACTGTTCTCAACTTCTCAGCACATAATCTTAGATTCGGCCACCTGCCGGTGGTCGATAACTGTTTCCCCTAACCTAAAATATTTCTACAAAGCGTAATTTCATGATTTTTGTGACCACATTATTTCACATACTATTGTTATAATTGCAAACATCATAATTCAGTCAATTACGTGATCCGTCCGATGCAGATCCAGGATTTACGGAAAACGTGGGCCTCACTTTGAGTCAGGGGGCGAAGATTAGACCTGGAAGAGAAAAAAGCAAAATTTTCCAAAGAGGGTAGGAGGGAATAAAACAATTAATTTTAAAAGATTAATTAAAATTCAAAATTTAATATTATTGGGAATTAAAGCGTTTTCTTTATGAAATAGTATATCATTGTTAGAGTGACCACTGTACTATTGGTATGATCATGTATCCTTCGAAATGACGAAAAGGGAAGGTTTCGTGTCCTTTCCAAGGAATATTTTGCATTAAATTTAACACTGTTAGATGGTAATTCCTGGCATATGCAAATCAAAGTATGCGTGGTCAAAGAAGCATTCCTGTGACACTGTAAAGTATTATGCAGTGTCATATGACTAATCTGCAATTTTGGATCAAGCTATCCACTAATTATGGTCTTGTACCTGTCAAAATGAGCGAGGCTGAAAAAAGACGAGTCTGCTCATTAAATCGGATTCAAAAATTTTTGCCATTCCCGCCTACCATGATTCCATTTTCACTTTCCTTCCTAGTTCACCCCAAGGTATTGCAATCCCCCTGGACGTCCACATGGACCCAGTTTAGAACTAATCGCTGATCTAAATGAACCTTCATAATAGGTTGGCGCGTAGAGTTAAGAAAATTTAAGGCTAAGAATACCACCTACAATCCTCGACAAAAGTACATGGGAAAACCCCGCTTCTCGTATCAATGTTGAAGTCTCAGAACACGTTGGGCTGCCGTAACATTGAACAGGGGTATAGGGATGGAGACAGGTGGATGCTTGTGATTTCCCTTTTGCTTGTTTTCACTGTAAAAATGATTAACACTTTTTTGTAACAGATAATAAACGCGTCTTGGCGTTTATGTAACCAAAAAAAAAACAATAAAATGCATAAGCAAATTAAACGTCTAAAACGTCAACTTTAACAACTTGACGCCACTTTAACGCCATCTTGTAAACACGTTTATGCGTTTATTTCATGATTACTGCAAACATCAAGTCGTTTTTAATAAAGAAAAATTTACATATATATAAAACATATAAACGTGTTTGCGGAGGGCACTTTAATTGACGTCATTATCTTTATCATGTGTTTATATTCGTTCAGTCATTTACTGTGCTTATCCATTTCGTTGTTCGTTTTCTAATTCTTGAACGCCATAATGTGTTAAAAAATGAAGACGTCTCTTTTTACAGTGTTGTCCCATCTTTTTTGTTCAGGATTGTAGATTGCCAGAATCGATCATTCCCACTCGCCGATAGTGACCGCCGTTTGCGTAGCATTTTCTTATTTCTAGACCCCAAACATTTTGCGATAAAATGGTTACAATGGAAAACAATGTCGATGACAGTGAATGGGTAAAAGTACCTTTAACAGTTGGAAAGGACGTCAGTAGTCGGTTTGAGTCCGTCGGGGGGGGGGGGAGGGGCTGGCTCCACTTGACTACACGGTTTCTGCAGTTTGTAATGCACATCGTAAACCTACCACATACGGTCTACACGTCAGCTTCCTGGGAGGCCAGCCATTGAAGTTGATGCCTAATAACAATCGTACCGTAAGGAAAAACAAGAAACAATTTCTATGACATTTTAATGTTGGTCAAAACTATGAAAAGCAAATATGTGGCAATCACTTCCAAGAAGAAACGTCATGTGATCCGAACAGCAATAATAAATTTGGGCGAGCGATCTGTTGTAAGAAGAAATGACATAAATGTGACAGCAAGAGCAAATAAACTTGTGTATATGTTCATTACTAAGGAATTTCTGACGATTTTTTCCTTTTAGTTCCAAGAAACAATTCCTATGACATTTTAATGTTGGTCAAAACTATGTAAAATAAATATGTGGATATCACTTCCAAAAGGAAATAGGTTCGCATATTAGAAACATACCACATGTTGGAATATAGTTTTGCAGCCATCTTCTCATAATGGCAGACCCGTAAGAAAAAATAATCTTGAAATAAGTTCATGGTCATAGGAACCCAAGTTGATGGGGCGAGTTTCAACATGTTAGTGTAAGTATCATATAGGCATGCATCGTTCATTACACCGCATGTCGATTACTTACAATCATTTGCCGTGTTGCAATCCTTCCATATTGATTATAACTTTTGGGAAAGTCGTTACAATTATAATGATAATAACCAATGGCGTGGCCAGGATTTCTCTAATTGGGGTCATGAGGGCATGAATTATGTTGTGTGTTCGCCAGCGTGGGGCCTGGGGTTAAAGGGCGGTGTCCCCATACCTCTTTGAATATTTTTGAAAAATAGGTGTCCTTACATGCAATCTCGGGCTCATATGCTACCTTTGAAGTAAAATTTGTGTTAAAAAATTACGTATTTTAGGTACTAAAAAATCGGCATTTGTGAGGGGAAAATGGCCCAATGTCCCCCTAAATACACCAATGATAATCATAATATAAGTTTAACCATTAAAAACACACTGTTGAATTAATACCGAATACATTGGTACTGGTGCATTCTAACCGGAACTTTATTTTAATTACCAAGGAAGTTTTTTTAAGCTATTGATGCCCATTAGCTACATCATTGCATCATTTTTCTTTCAGTAGGTGCCCGAAAAATTTTCAGCATATTTTCACAAAAAAAAAAATATTTGGTTAGGGGGCTGCAGCCCCCAGTCCCCGCCTCCTACGCCTATGAATTGGTTTAGCTGGCCATTTTGAACTATTAGGTTGAAATGGGTGTAGCGTCTGCTGTGTAAAGAAAAAAAAATTAAAATGCTGGATTAAGAATCCTTTTTACCACGCCAAAACGTGAAGTGAAAACTTCGAAACAGAGTAGTTTACTTAAGACAGTGAGAGATATCAGAAAATGACGAGAAAAGTGTATAGCTAAGAAGTTTTGAAATGGTTAAACAATATATGGGAAGAAATGGAAATGTAATCCACCTGGATGTTTGTGCCAAAATGGATTTTATTGTTCAACTTTGTCAATTTTGTTGTACCAAATTCAAATAGAAGGGTTCATCTTCTTCAAGCGCATCTGTAGCCGCCTATTTGAATTTAAAAATTGTGGACATATTTTCATTATTTAGTAGAACATAGGCATGTGTGAGCCATTAAATTACTTTTTTCAAATTCTCTGATCATTTCTGATGGAAAGGCGCATTAATGAACACAAATATTTCCAAGTAAGGTCTGTCGGCTAATTTGAATTTCAAAATGGCGGCTAGACTGCGTATTTGTAGTAATTATGTGTAAATATAAATAGGTTAAAACTACGGAGAGGTATGCAGTACACTCTAAAAACAAAGGAGTGAAATTCACTCCAGAAAGAGTGTGCTGAGTGTGCTGAGGAACCACTCCTTGTGAGAGTGAAAATTCACCCTGAGTGGAGTGAAAAGTCACTCCAAATAGAGCGATATTTCATTCCATGTGTGTGAAGTAACGCTCTATTGGAGTGAATTTTCATTCCACTCCGGGCGAAATTCACTCTTACTAGGAGTGGTCCCTCAGCACTCTCTTTTTGGAGTAAATTTCACTCTTTTGTTTTTAGAGTGTGCCTCATACTGCTCTAAGCTTGAAGTTTGGTAAACGTAGGATGGTGGGTTTGCATTTTATTTATAAACGTCAATCTGTTCAAACTTTGTGTTACAGTAACGGACACTGAAAAAGTATTACGTAATACCAAAATTCCCGTAGGATAAATAAACGTTGCATTTGTACAGATTTTACAGTCTTATAACTTTTCTCGAGAATACAATGCAAAGCTCGTAATTTAAATTTGGTGTTATTTTTAGCCCAATAAGTAGAATCTGGTGTCAAACCCGTAGTTACCTCATTTTTTAAGTTATGGGTCTCCAAATTTTTGCCCACCTGGGCCTGTAGTAAGAGACAGAGGGCTGTCAATTTAAATACGCATTTCTTGGGGTTCGATCAAGCAACGGTAAGTACACCTTCATACATTTTCTATTTATTGTACTTGTTCTTTTTACTATAAAAGTAAAAACTATGACTTCTAGCTGGCACATCTTTTGGAATAAATGTCTAAATAATGATGTTATATCACACGTTATGTACTGAAAGAAAATAATATTGCAGGCTAAAGTAATGTTGCTTTAAATCATAGTCGCTCTTTTTGGCAATATTTTAAGGTTCCAGTCAAAAGAATGAAATAAAACGTCACATCTACGAACTTTTTGGACTCTAAAAACTAAAATTCAAATTAAGACAATCCAAAAACATATTTTTTAGGAAAAGTTGGAGGGTAAAAACCCCGCTTTAGATGGGAAAAACTAATAAAAAAAGGCCTTTTAACTTTTGATGTCAAAATAAAGCAATGAGAAGTCAAAAAATCGAGATTGTTGTTTTGAGAATTAAAGTAAAAAGGGTTAAAGTTGGTGCATTTGCACTTTAAAGTCAACAAACAATATTGAAAGTAAAGGAAGTAACTTTAGCAGTCGTTATTTTGACTATGAAAGTCACATTCATAAGATAGGAAGTTAAAGCATGGGGATTAAAAGTGAAATGATTGACTTCTAAGTCAAAATTATGGAATTTAAAGTCAACATATTGACTTATAGTACCAAGGTAATGAAATTAAGTGTCACAATTCTAACATGAGAGTTACATTTATAAAATTAAAGTTAACTTGAAGTCAATTTTTCAGTTCAACGAAATTACAATATTACATTTAACTTTTAAACCATGACATTTAAAGTCTGATTATGTAATATTCAATCATCTAATTTATTGTCCAAATAATGGCAAATTTTTTACTTAAATGTTCAGTGAGATTGAAAAACTTGAAATAAGCTTGTGCTGACTGAAACATTTGCCTTTCAAAGTCAAAATAATGAGATGTAAAAGCTGAAGGTATGAGATTAAATGTTAAAATAATCGCTTTGGAATTGACTTTTGTGACTTTTTGCAGTCTAAACGATGACTTTGGAAACCAAAATTTTAAATTTAGAAATCAAAATACTAATAATGAAATGTAATCGAAATCCTGTCTGTAATGTCAAATGCATGAAGTATGCAGTTAAACTAATGAAATTCAATGATAAAAATTTATTAATTTTAGTCAAAATAATAGTTGTATTTACAGTCAAAGTAATGATAATCTTGCTTGAGATGTAAAAATACGACAATAAGCAAAAAAAAACTAATTAAAACAGTACGATGAAGAACCAAACTTAAACATTAAAGGCAACCAATCACATTGCACTCCGAAAAAGAGATGTGCAGTCATAATAATGAGCTTAATTTAAACGTCAACATTATGAGGAAAAAGTCAAAATGATAGGAAAAGAAACTAACGAGCAATAAGTTCAAGATAAAAAGTTGCAAGCAACAAACTTAAAGTTTCAAACTGTGACTCTCAAGAAAGACTTTCTGGATTTTGAGCTGTTACTTTTGATCTACGTATTTTTTAATCAAGCAGTATGACTTCCCCGTAAATGACATTCTTTTCTGAAAAGTTACCTAAAGGGTCAATTTCAGTACACAACCACTTATTACAAAAAGTTATGTAATTTTGCTGGCTACGTTTTGTGCTTATTATCATTATTTGCTTATGGGCATAAAACTGACTATTAGTAAATAACAGAGCCTTAAAATTGTTCAACTTTTAAACACCGGTTTGTATTTCGTGCCTGATTCATCACTTTTATTCATATCAAGATTAGTGTAGTATAAAACGGTATAACCCTCTGTTTTAATAAGTTCTAAGGTCAAAAAATCTTTGCCAAGAAAAGGAGTTCTGCACGTTACTTTTTAAACTGTGCAGTCCAGTTACCATGTTCAAATTTAAAAGTTCTAAATGTATAGGGTATTTTGAAATGGTTGTTTTGTAACTCTCCTATACATTAGGATTAACGAAATGAAATAAGAGAATATTTTGCACCCTCATAACCTGTATTTGTAACTGGAAAGTAATAAAAAATAATCCAAAAGTGTAAACATGTGTAAAATTTAATATCTGTATTTTGACTTAATTGTTATAAGCCTTATAATATTATAAGAATGAATCCCAATGTAGTGACTTTGATCTCCTTATCGTGACTTTTATTCCATTTATTACAGTAAATTACTCTGTGAAAAAGCATATTGTTCATGTTAGTAGTGAGAATAACGAGTTTAATCATTAGAAAACTTAACTACTTGGGTAAGGTTGTTCCTGCTTTAAAACCTAAGCCAAGTAATGGGTAGTTAAAATCGGCAGCCCTTTCATGCTTAGCATTTGTAAAAATCACCTCAGCAAAGGAAAAGTTGCACTTAGAAAGCCTAAAACCATCAAAAATAAACCACAGCTACTAAAGGTTTGACACAAGATTTCTTTTATTTGGCTGTAAATCACCTAACATTCCAAGTGAGAGCTTTGCATCGTATTCCTGTGAAATGTTGTTAGACTGTAAAATCAGTAGAAATTCCACGGCTAGCTATCTTTCAGAAACATTGGTACTGAGCAGTACGATTCAAGTGTTTATATTTTTATAATAACGTGTTAACAAATGATTTTTGTTAGAAAATGACAACTCACTAACCTAGGTACAGTTAAGTCTCTGGGCAGTATAAATTTACTTCATACAGCAGTATTGCTCTATAATTCAGTTTTTTACATACTTACACATAATTACCCAAAATATGAAGTCTAGCCCCCATTTTGAAATTAAAAATGGCCAGCAGGCCTCATTTGGGAATATTAATTTTTTTTATTATACTTCTTTACATACGCATTGATCAAAAAGATTGAAAAAGGTAGTTAAAGTGCTCTTACACGCCATTTATGACAAGAAAATAACGAGAAATATGTCCAAAATTTAAAAATTCGAACTGGGGGCTAAAGATGCGCTTGAAAAAGGTACCCTACCTTTTTATATTCATTACACTTAAATTAACAAGTTGAAGATTAAAATCGATTTCGGCTCGAAATTCCAGGTGGCAGAAATTTTCTGACATTTAGTCTGTCACAGAACATAAAGGGCATTATAAACAATTCTAACATGGGTCTCTTTCTTGAAACACGCAGTGCTATGACGTAACCGGGAAGACAGGACGGAAGCAACCCCTCCCCACCCATTTGTATTATATATAGGGTAAATTGATATCTCATCTAGTTATCATACAATTTCAAATCATCTTGATAGGCAAATAATGTTAAGATTTATCTTATGTGTATTTTGACAGGTACGTTACAAAGGGCAATTTAATGTTCGAGTGGTAAACATTTTGCCAGTCAGTTTTATAATGACATACACTTAACTTTTTTTAAAAAATCACATAGGAATTGGATACATGATAACTCGTCTGCTTAAACTGAGAAATTTCCCAAACATTCTTCTGTCACCTTGTGTTTACTTAATATCATTTTCTAAAATAGATATCCTATCGCGATATGACCACCCGAGGAAAAGAATACCTGATTCTAACCTTCCTGTTTGTGCTGTTTGGATTCGGTAAGATATATGCTGTTTTTGTATATTATATTTTTCTTTTTTTTTTCATGACAAATACACACCCAAACAAAACTGCTGTGTCGTATTCTTGGTTTCAAGACTTAACTGAAAACATTTACTCCGTAAAATACATAAACTAACACATCGGTAACAACTGGATACCGTAAGTCATATAAACACAAAATGAGAAAATGAGAGGAAATACGACGTTTAGTTTCAGCTTAGATGTTTATCTATTTTCGAGTCCTTGACTTTGACAGTCCAGACTTTTCAATAGATACACATTTTCAATTGACAAGTAATGTAATTTCCTCAAGATTCACCCATAGCGAAATCTACCTCAATCAATCTAGGTACCGGTACGTAGTGTACATCAGCCAGGAATCTTGGACTTCCTTAAAGACAGACAGTCATCTCTCTAAGTACATTCTTTATTCGAGGCAATCAAAATTCTCAGTTGGTGAATGCTTTTTGATTGGCATTAAAGGTTTGATATTCAAAAGATGCAGAGTAGCTTACATTTTACACAATGAAGAGAGTGTTTCGATTAAAAATCTGGAGGCTTGTGCACTCTTAGCAAAAAGGGTTCTTTATTTGTCTCACATGAAGAACCCTATAGGTTCTTCGAGATTTATTTACAGGAATTATTTAAGAAACAAAGGTTCTAGCTGGAACCCTTTATCACCTTCTGTCCTCCAGGAAGAACATAGAACCCTTTCTTCTTAGAGTGTATGCTCACCAGGACATGGCCTTAGGCAGTAAAAAAATGTTTGTGTCTTCAGCCTAGATGAAGCTTGAAACGCTGGTGTAACCTAAACTATTTTTATGTTCGATTTAATTTACTTTTTACTACGTGTGTGCACTTTGCAGGTACCGAGTCACGTTACTGTGGTAGAAGCTGTGAAACAAGAGGAAAGACATTCCAATACGCTGGACATTGGAGAGCAAAATGCGACACTCATAGTAATGCAGTCGAATCGAACCCTGTATGCACAACTCACGAAAATGCTACAGCACTGTCGAACATGAAAATAGTTACGTATGGAAGTAGGAGTACCGACCTTCCAAGCAACATCCTTTGCCAAGGTCCTGATCCACATTTCACTCGCTGTTCTTGGGGTTCTAGAAAACGTTGCCGCTGGCGCACGCCTCTTGTGTGCAGAGAAATAGGTAATCTTTGTTTAAAGAAATTAATAATATACATAAGCGTTATTACTTACACAAACATTGCACATCACGAGCTCATCTATGTCCCACAATCCGCACCATGAATATCTCTAATGAGTTTAGTATTGCATAGGGAACCGTTTACTGTGTATTCAACTATAGAAGGAGTAATTCTAGCCAAATCAAGCAATGATCAATGTGGATCACTCTGTTTACGAAACTGTTTGAATATTGTACATTTCAAATTTTTCACATCTATTTCAGGTGCAAAAAGTCTAACAATAGGATGCCCACCTACACAAATTGTTAACGCGAGTTCTAATAATGCAAAAGCTGTTGTGACATGGACTCCGATATTGTGCTTCGATAATGCCAAGGGAAACGTTTCATCGAATTGCACTCACTCGTCCGGAACTGAGTTTAAAATCGGAAGTACAACAGTACAATGTAACTGTACAGATATATCAGGAAACACTGAACAATGTTCTTTTCTTATCGTGGTGAAAGGTAGGTGTACTGTATATGGTAAGGGGCGAAAATATGTATTTGAGTGTTGGCGAAAATTCAAAATGTTGGTATAACACAATGGCGCCGGGGGCACCGTGACCGTTGGAGCTTGGCACACCCCTCTAACGGTTTGGGTCTAAAAACTTACTAAGGCTCATAGTATATGGTTGGCCATCGCACCCATAACGCGATAAAGGCTACGCGAAGCGATTTGTTGCTACGCGAAGCGAAATTTAATATACGCGTTGCCAAAATTCTACATTCACGTAACCAAATTTTATATACGCGTAGCCAAATTTTGCAACGCCGCGAAGCTTGAAAGCATTATACGCCTAGCTAGACGATCGATTCACGAAGAGAAGGCAAAGTCAGTCTTCGCGAAGGCCTTTATGGTTATGTTTCGTGTAGAGTTACATCGCAGTGATGAAGGGAGATTTAAGTTCAACAAGTTAAAGCCTGTTATAGCAGGAAAGTTTAATTGTGAAATTTGGCTACGCGTATGTTAAATTTGGCAACGCGTATATTAAATTGTGAAATCTGGCTATGCGTAATTGGCAACGCATATATTAAATTGTGAAATTTGGCTGCGCATACGTTAAATTTGGCAACACGTATGTAAAATTTCGCTTCGCGTATATTAAATTTCGCTTCGCGTAGCAAAAAATTGCTTCGAGTAGCCTTTATCGCGTTATGGGTGCGATGGGCAACCATACCTGGTATGGTCCAAAGGCAACGCTTTGTGTTAAATCTCCGGAGCTCTACGACATGTACATAGTAGTGGTTATTAGAGAAAAAAATTAAACTTCTCCAAGTGTATTGGATGTGCACAACACACTAAAATCTTATATAAGGATATGTTTAATAGGCGAACTCGGAATTACGGCGGGTGGATTTTATAATGTGGCTGAATAGACCCTTTTCCAACAGCAATTACACAGGATTATGGGACAGAATTTTGATGTGCGCCGTTTTTGGCCACAATAAAATGCGATTGACAAAAACGACGCACACCAAAACTCTGTCCGACTCCTTTGTGATCGTTGTTTGGAAAAGGGTCTATTGAGAGTGTCAAAAGGAAGCAACTGTTGCTAAATAATTGCCCTGTAAAGATTTCTTAATTCAAATGACCCTTCTAATTTACAGTGGATTTTTATTAAGTTGCCATATTACTTTAAGTCATCAATTCGTTTTAGGTCAAGTAATCATGATCGACAGCATTTGTTAACTTAACTGAGATATTGAATTGTGACAGAATCTAAACCGTATAATAGTGACAGTTTCGCTTTTTGAACAAAATTCACTTAAATTAATAATTTTCCATTGGAATCAATGTACTTCACAAATTGCAAGGTGCATTTGAATATTGAAATACCTGTCCTTTGTTCCCCTAAACAATAAATTATGGACTACTCTGATCAAGAAATCTTCCAAGCACCGTCTTTATTTTTGAATACCCTTCATTAACGTATAGATGTTACAAGTCCAACTGTCGTCTGCCCACCAGTGCAAAGTGTAAACGCAAATGAGGATAATAACAAAACAGCTGAAGTAGCATGGGATTCGGTATCGTGCTCCGATAACTCCGGAATGAACATTTCAGCGGAATGCACTCCCCAGTCCGGAACTAAATTCGGTCTCGGAAATGAAACGGTCCATTGCAACTGTACAGACAGGTCAGAAAACACTGGTCACTGTTCCTTTCTCGTCATGGTGAAAGGTAAGTGTTCTACAGTATGTAAAAGCAAACATATACCTTAGGGGCACGAATATGTATTTGAGTTTGGGGGCCAAAACGTAAGATGCTTGTTCTCGGCGTTAGTATATCCGTAACATAGTAACCTTAATTATGCTCACAACTGTTTGCTGCCCTTATTTGCTTCTTAACAGTGAAATTTGACGCTACGAAAGAGACGTTGTTCAAACCCAGTCAAGGGAATAATTTACTGAGGTTAGATCCTATTAAAGTCATCCCCGTCGTCAGTAAAGCTACCACATGACAAACCTGCCCACTTCAATGCAAAAAAGCTAGGATTTAGATAAGAAGATGAACGATAAATGGCAAACAATCACGGAGCTCTGAATATGCGAAATGTTGGGAGGTGGAAACGTCAAAAGAACCATCTAATGCTGAAATTTTGTCCTATGAAGATTCTTGTAATTCGAGTGACTTTTCCTATTAACAAATGGATTTTACTAAGTCACCTTGTTCTTTACGTCATCAATTCGTTTTAAAGACAGATTTGCATCACCCCAAGTGTGACTTTTACATAGGGGTAAGCAAAAGTCTCAATTGGTACTACTCTTTAATTGACATCATAGTTGCAAAATTCAAAAGATGCAGAGCAGCTCATATTACACAGCATGCCTAGAGAATGTTTTGATTACATGTTAGGGCCTTGTATACTCACCAGGATGTGGCCCTAAGCAATAAAATATGTTTGTGTCTGCACAAGGGGAAGCCAAAGACAGTTATGGGAGGGGCTAGAACCTGCTTAATTGGGACAGGGAGGTGTTATTATGACACTTCCCTGGTTGGGAGAATTGAAACTGTCTAGGATGAGAAGATTTCCCCTTTAAGGCAAATAATCATGATCAACAGAATTTGTTGACTAAACTGAGATAAAGTTAATTTGCAACAGAAATCACAACCATATGTTAGTGACAGTTTCGCCTTTTTGAATAAAGTTTACTTTAATAAGTAACTTTTTCCTTAGAAATTATGTACTTCACAAATTGCAAGGTGCATTTGAATATTGAAATACATGTCCTTTGTTCCCCTAAACAATAAATTATGGATTACTCTGATCAAGAAATTTTCCAAGCATCGTCTTTATTTTTGAATACCCTTCATTAACTCATAGATGTTACAAGTCCAACTGCCGTCTGCCCACCAATGCAAAGTGTAAACGCGAATGAGGATAATAACAAAACAGCGAAAGTACCATGGGATTCGGTATCGTGCTTCGATAACTCCGAAATGAACATTTCAGCGGAATGCACTCACCAGTCCGGAAGTAAATTCGGTCTCGGAAATGAAACGGTCCATTGCAACTGTACAGATAGGTCAGAAAACACTGGTCACTGTTCCTTTCTCGTCATTGTGAAAGGTAAGTGTACTGCAGTATGTAAAAGCAAACATATACGTAAGGTGCACAAATATGTGTTTAATTTTGGGGCCAAAAAGTAAGATGCTGGAATGACATAGTGGCACAAAAAGCAATATAGAAGCTCGAACAGTCCTAGGAACCCCATAGGGCTTCTAGTGGGTCCAGGCAAAGCTCTGGGACCCGTGGAGTGAATAGGCCAGGAAGCTCCAAGGCATTTCTTTAGTTGATGTCTTTAGAGTAAATCCGTTAATTATTCTTAAATGACGTATATTGCACATGCACTAAACAAACCAGGAAACCTAACTTTGTCAACGTTTTATAATAATAAGACTTTGAACTAAGCTTCGGTTGATTACGTAATTATGTAATGGATCATGGTATCCTTGGTAGTTGCTGAATGCGAATTTACAATAATTCCACTCAAGCTGTCCCTAAAGGAACCAACAGAAAGTTCGAATGAAACCACAGGGACAAATAATAATATGTGCGCGCTAGCCGAAACCGATTTTGACATTGTTTTAATCCATCTAACATTGAAAAAGTTATTCCTTAAATAAAACTCCCCGCTATTTTCAATTTCCCTATTATTGCTGCAATTAAAATGTTTGGGAGCAAATGACCATTTCGATCCCCAATGTATGATTTGGAATAGGCGGTCCCTCTTGGCTTCCCAGATTTGACACCGTATAGGCAAAGGGCAACTTTAGTTCCCATGTTTACCATTGTCTTGTTTCGTATCGTGATGATCTGATTATGAAATACAACGTAAAAGCTGTTTTTAGATTTCACCCCACAATTTGAATATATGTTACTGGTGTTAAATCGTTTTAAGGAGAACGTCACGTAAAGCAACCTCGTGACAAATTTCCCCCTTAGGGTACAAAAAATAAAGTAGTTTAGGAATGTCAAAAAAAAATGACAAGAAACTCATCTATAAGTTAGCTTTGAAAATGTGAAATATCCGAAAGTTGAAATGTCAATTGAAAACCACTGTTGGTGGATATTGTTTAAAATATATCAATCTTTACAAAGAATTATTTTAACAATGTCATAGTCTTTTAAAGTCACCAAATTTTCGGTTTGTAAAGCATTACAATCGATAACATTGAGTAAATGGAGATATGGGTTGGCAACAGAAATAGAAAATACCTTTCGTGACCTTTTGCTTAATACATGAACTTTATAAGTATATACTTTGGAATCAATTGAAACGAAACAAGACGGCTGGTCATGAACGTCAAATGTTTCTCAAAACTCATGAAAACGTGTGTGTATGGGGCAGCCGGCATGACCTTGAGTTGGTCTAATGCGAACGAGAGGCCCCAAGGGAGTGAGGGAATTTTGCAAACTAGATACTAAGTATGTGGTGTAATCCGAGGAAATTTCCCACTTCTTTTTTATTGAGCATACATGAAAACGTTTAAATCGGCTTAACCTTCAGATGTTTAGAAATAAAATTGCCTGTTTTCACCGCTTCTGGAGTATGATTTCGTCAGCAATTGTAAGGTATACAATCAGGGTTTTGCTAAAAATGATATGATATCTGGGCGCACTTCATAATCGGAGGACATGTCCCCCATCCCCAACCCGTTGACAACAGTAAAGGTAGTCATTACAAGCTGGATAACCATAATTCTAATTTTTCGATCGGAATTCAACCAAAACTTCAATTTTGTAGACGCATTTCAAACAATAAACTCACCTAGTTTGCAGCTCTCATAAGGTGACATTAAGGACGGTTGAAAGGTCAAAAGAAACTAACCGTTGCTAAATGAAAAAATCAGACTGCTACCGGATTTCTCAAATTAAAATATAAAACAATAAGTGAGTGGGAAGTCATTTTATCCCTTTACCAAAGAACTTTCAGAAATTGTCATATAACCCTACTGTTACCCATTCACTTAAGGTTGTGAGTGGTCATAATATATATCCATATATATCCATGAATAAAATGAGATGTTAGCTGAGAACAGAAATCAAAATAATTTGTTTGCAAACTTTGTTTCTTTAAAATGGAAAATATATTTAACATTCATAATGAAATACTTTTCCACCAGAGGCGTCCCTAAGGAACGATGAGTGGGCAGTGGCGCGGAACAAAGGGGGCAGGGATGGGCAGCCGCCCCTCCCTACACGGGCCAGGGGGTGCAAAATGAAGGTAGACGAAAAAAGAAAAATAGTCTAGAGAAAAAGATAGGAAGACAAAGAATGAGAAAAAATGTAAAGAAAAGGAAAATGAAAATGAAAAGTTGTGTACTTTTATCGCCCTCCGCCTCCTGTGAATTGCTAATTCGTAACCGGAAGAGCACTTAAATTGAGCGATATGATGCGGTCATGCATGCACCAGCGGTCACCCTTCGCTTGTTGAAACACTGCCACCAAATTAACATCTTCCGGGGTTAGTCAATGGTGTAGCTGTACAAGGCCTATTGTTTAAGGCATGCTACCACACCAGCATGCACTGAAAAACTTCTGTTTGTGTCAGTTAGTCCCTGAAGTTACGGAAAGAAAGCTGAACATAGACAGCATCATTGACAAGTTCTTGAGGGCCAGACCTGGACGTTTTAGCCGTCTGTATGAACTGAAATAGGCACTGCGCTAGCTGTCTTCACGTCGATAGATCGTCGAAGGCCTATGTGAATTCCTTGCTAAATACTGCTTGTTGACAATGATGGTGTTGCCCATATTCAGATATCAGAATGCAAGCAAGTATTTCAGTCTTTACAATCCAAGTTTGTTGTCGTGAATTCGAGTTTAGATCGGGAGTTGGAAGCTGAAACTAGTTTTGGGCTGTACACAGTGGCGTCCATAGGGGGACCATTGTTTTTGTTTCTTTTTTTGTTTCTTTTTAGTTCCTAAAATACGTGAATGTTTTAACACAAATTTTACTTCAAAAGGTAGCATATGAGGCACCAGATTGCATGTAAGGACACCTAATTTTCCAAAAATTTTCACAGGGGAGGGGGACAGACACCCTTCCCCTTAGACCCCTTTTCCAGGCCGGCGATATAACAACACACTGCATTTCCCCCTTGAAAAAAATCCTGGGTACGCCACTGGTCGTATATTTCTTGCTCCTATACGTTAATCATAGATGCAACATGTTCTTTTTTCGCAAGAGAATGACACCGCCAGCTGCGCATTAAATAAGAGTCTTGCTTAGTTCCCACATGGCGTGATCGAACAAACATGTAGTCTGGGCTCGGGGTTGCACGTCGAGTCACGTGACCTCCTGCAAACAACCCTTGTAACGAAACTGTGAGTGGGGGATCCTGGGCCTTTTCCCCACAAATAAGTGTTACTTTCTTTTCATTGCTTTCTTTTCAAAATATTTGTCAAGCAAGGTTTAAGTTAACTTATAACCTTCGTTTTAATTTCTTTGCAAAAAGTGCAGGATGGAAATTTTTAGCATAACGGGAGGACAAGGTAAGGACAAAAGAAAACAGACCCTACCAGAAAATCCATTTTAGCATTTGACAATTTGACCTTGGAGCATCGTTTTTATTTATCTGGTACAACAGCAGGGTTAATTTGGTCAAAGAAGTACTGGCTCCGAGCATGGAGCTTGACGCTACTCCCTAGGGCCAGTGGCGTAGCTACTGTGGGGGGGGGCAGAGCTGGCAGTCGCCCCCTGGCTCGGAAATTTTCAAATATGTCAAACATAGCAAAACATTATAAAATTTCCGAAAAATATAGCAAAATGTAGTAAAATACATCAAATTTTTTTTGCCTCGCTGCGCTCGGCATCTAATGAACCTTATATTTAGGAAACTATAGCAAAATGTAATAAAATATATCATTTTTTTTCTAAGCCTCGCTACGCTCGGCATCTAACAGAACTTATACATGTGGCAATAATATAGCAAAATGTAATGAAATCATCCTTTTTTTCTTTGCCTCGCTATGCTCGGCATCTAATAATTCTTATATATGCAAAATATAGCAAAATGTAGTAAAATATATCGAATTTTTCTTTACCTCGCCTACGCTCGGCATGTAATAAAACTTATTTGTTCAATAGAATTTATTTCTACAAGACATTATATGGTTATTATTTATAAATATCATTTTCTTTTCCTACTCTGTAGAGATAATGGGTGGATACAATTTTTAAGATTTTGTTCACTGTATTAGGCCTAAATAATTTATACTATGATCTGCACTTTACGGATCACAATAAATTGTCAAGAATTCCTTGATACTAGACTTGAAAAATATCTTTAATTATTGACTTGGAAAACGCTTTAAAGATAATTATCTTGCCGGCATAAAAAAATAAGAAAAACATTAAGTTAATGCGACACAATTGGGTAAATAAATGGATTTGGAGGCTTTAATTTCAAATAGAAGTAAAAACAAATTCGCGCCTCGCTTTGCTAGGCAATTATAATACATAAAATAAATAAATGACTTAATATAGCCCCGCCATCATAAGAAATATGTTCGGCAGCGCTTTACACTGAGGCCTCACGAAACAAGAAAGACTTAAGTTTTAATTTAAACGATTCTAAATTGTGGGCATGCCTAATATCAGCTGGGAGTCTATTCCACAGTGATGGAGCCGCACCCAAGAAGGCACGGTCACCAGCGTTAGTTCTTGTTATGGGGGCCTGAAGTAGGTTCTCACCAGACGATCGTCTGGTGAATAGAGAATAACCAAGTCATTTATGTATTCAGGGGCTAGACCATTTAAAACCTTATAAACAATTAAAACATCTTGTATTTTACACGATAAGAAATAGGTAACCAGTGCAAATCCTTTAGTATGGGGGTTATATGATGGTATTTCAAGGCACCAATAACTAACCTGGCCGCCATGTTCTGCACATGTTGGAGGGGAGCTAATGAAGACTGAGAAATGCCGTAAAATAAAGAATTATTTAAGTCCAGCCTAGAAGTAACAAAGGCATGAACAAGTTTTTCAGTTTCGGCTCGGGTAAGTAGATTACGAATAGCCCTAATATTCTTTAAGTGAAAGTAGGACGTACTACAAACGGTATTAATATGTCGATCCATGGTAAGGTTACTATCAAATACAACACCGATATTTCTTGCATATGGAGATGTTGGAACATTAGTGTCACCAACATTAACAGACTGAACAAAATTACTATGTTTGAAGTAAGAAGATGTAATGTTCAATACTTCAGTCTTATCTTCATTTAACTTCAGTTTATTGTCTACCATCCACTGCTTATTTCCAAAAGACACAACTCCATTTGATTCACAGCACGCTTAGCATTTTCAGGATCAACGATGTTATAAGGCAGATAAAGTTGAGTGTCGTCCGCATACAAATGCACATTTATTCCATGTTTCCTACAAATATGGGCTAGAGGCTTCGTGTATAAAATAAATAAGATGTGTCCGAGAACTTGTGGAACACCAAACGGAAGCATGGAGATTTTCAAGTGGAGAATTTATTCCGTATAATAACACGTTGTGATCTGGATACTATATACGAAAGAAACCAATCGAGGGCAGCACCATTAATTCCAAAGCTATTCAGACGTTGAATGAGAATATTATGATCGATGGTATCAAAGGCTGCACTAAGATCTAATAATACTAGTATGACACCATTTTTCCGATCAATAGCTCGAAGAATATCAGAATGGACCCTTAATAAAGCAGTTTCAGTGCTACGGTACCTTTTATAGGCAGATTGCATCTTTTCATGAAGATTATTTTCCATCAGGTGGTCATTTAACCGAGATGTAGCTATCTTTTCAATAACCTTTGAAAGGAATGGCAAGTTAGAGACCGGACGGTAGTTGCTCATATTTTCCTTATCCAGGGAGGCTTTCTTCAAAAGTGGTTTTACAATCGCTGTCTTTAGACTAGATGGAAAAATGCTCGTAGCGAATAAAGAATTAACAATTTCAGTACTGACTGGGGCTAGCTGAGTATCACACTCCTTTAGAAGAGAAATTGGAATTGAATCCAAGTCACATGTAGAATTTGAGCAACAAGAAATAGCTGCAAGCACCTCATCAACACAAGTTGGTTTAAACTCCTTAAGGGATGAAATTAATTTATTGCATTCAACATGAGGCACAATTTTCTGATCCGTCTGCGTGTGAAATCCAAGCCTAATGTTGTGAACTTTTGTACTGAAAAAATCAGCAAAACGCGAAGCGAGCTCTAAGTTTGAATTACACTTTGGCAAGACGGGTTCAGCGTTTGTATGGAGAAGCTCACCGACAACAGAAAACAGAGTTTTATTTGAATTACTCTCGTCAATCCTATTTCTATAGTAGGATAGCTTAAGGAAAGCAAGAAGTCAGTATTTACTTCTAATTTTGATTTGCGGAGAGAGTCACGATGTTCTGAGGAGCGAGTACGCTTCCATAATTTTTCTGCCTTTCGCCTTTTTATCTTGACATTCCGCAAATCATCCTTGTACCAAGGGGCAAGTGGGCGTAGCGTAACAAGTTTAGATGCCATGGGAGCATGTTGGTCTATGAGGATACGTAACACATTGTTGTAACCATATACGAGATCTCCAATTTTCTTTCATGGGACTTGGCCGTGGAACAATGATGACTAAACGTCACATTTGAGAAGATCTTTATCTATTGATTTGTATTTGCGATATGTGATCATCTTCTTCTGGGGTAGTAGTTTGCGAAGCTTTAACTTGAAATGAATAGCACAGCGAACAGTTAACATATCACGAACCTCAGTATCATACACAACGTCGTCACGCTCACTACATACATACGACATCGATGGTATGGCCATTAACATGAGTACACTCATTTACATATTGAGTGATGCCAAAAGAACTGAACAAATCGTTGAGTTTACCAGTGTAAGTGTCAGTAGTTACATCCATATGAATATTAATGTCACCAGCTATGATAACCCGCCCTGGTTTTGTTAGCAGGCAGCTGAGATAGTCAAAAAATCGGATACAAATGATGACGGGAAGCAGTTTGGTGGACCGTAAATGACAATAAAACGCATATTCGTGCTAGCTGAAGTTAGATGCACCTCAAGACTCTCAAATGAAATGGCAGAATAATGATCCTCGATCTGAAATTGGTATTGACTCTTGTACAAAAATCCACAGCCGCCTCCCTTAGTAGGCCGGGGGCGGTGAAGAATTGCCAGCTGGTAAGATTGCCAATTACCATAGTATTGTCAGCGTCATCAGTACTGAGCCAGGTTTCAGTTATTAAAACAAAATCAAAATCATGTTCTGTTACATAGTCTCCTATGATGTCCGCTTTATTTCTGTGGGATTGACAGTTGAGTAGACATGCAGTAGCCTTAGGCAGGGACATATGGGCGTCACCATTGGTGACAATGCTTATAAGGTTGTCTGCTCAAACTCCTCGATGTTTTGCAGAGGTTTTATGATTATAACCCATGTGCGTGTCAGATAAAATACAAATGGGTAGGTTAATAACGTTCTCATACCCATCATGAAGCGATTTTACATCTGAACTAATTCCTTCCCAAGAATTCCAGGGAGATTTTGCAGAAGTTCCCATCCAGATGTGAGAACCTGCACGTCTACTTCTCATACGGAGAAGGCCATGTAGTTTCAAAGTTTCTAACACATGATCAGGTGGCGAAGAGTGGACACTTGATCGAATTGCAAAAAGCTCATTCCAAGGATACTTGATCCTTGGCAACGGTGACGTACCAGAAAGCTGCGATGTCATAGAGGTGCAATGAAGCGGTTCACTTGGGCTATATGACGAACTGTACATTGTGACAGGCCGCGAACAATATGTATAAGTTAAAGTACTCACACCAGTAGGCAATAGGTATAGGCCGGAGACTAGAATCCATAGTATGTCAAACATACCGAAAACGTCGGTAAAGGAAACAGCGAAAAACAACAGGAGAATCACGAATAAGCAATCATTCCACACGAACACCATAGCCAACATATGAGCAGATTTTGAGGCAAAGCCCGAAAAACAAGCACAATTTAAGAGGCAGAAATACTAGAAGTGTCAGAAGCACAACAGCGCCCTTAAATCTTATTACAAACTTATACGTCCCTACAAAGCCCTAGTGGTAAAATGAGTCTGGGCCTACATTCACAATTGTATGTGAAGTACGTATTGCATAAATGCATATCCATATGTATAATACTGTGTAGGTGTAATATGCTTTGGGAAATGTAGACCATTCAACTTGAGTTTTAGTACAGAAAAGAAAAAATTCGGATATTTTCAGATGAAAATTCGGAAATTTTTAGGTCTTGCTCTCCTGGAAAAAATCCTAGCTACGCCACTGCCTAGTGCTTGTATGGTAGGAGTGTAGTGTCCTTTACTTTTACAAGTGTTTATGTTTATTCATTTACCTCATCAATATGCACCCTGAGCAAGCTGGTGATGAATATTGATGAGTGTACACTCATAAGCTGGCCAGCTGGAATTTTCCACTGCTTTACCATGCCTCTCTATGTAATTATGTGTGCTTAGTTTTTTAGCACATGGCTTCAGGAGCTGGAGGAGTGAAGAAGGCATGCTGGTTGTCTAGTGCTGGCCAACAAGGGCACATTTTATGGAATTCTACAACTAAGTATAATTTGTCAATCTTTACTGTACTATAGTATATCCTATCAATTATAGAAAAATTAAAACAGGTCCTAGTCACCTCTCTTAATTACCAGTGAGCTCACTTGTAAGTTGTAGGAGTAGGCAGACTTAGGCCTTGAGCCTAGCTTGTTGTATATAGCCTCGTGGCACATTGTATATACTATTTTCTACCCTCTACCAAGCTAAGGCCTAAATTATATTGCTCCGGCAAGCAGCGGAGCCGAATTCAGCCCCTGGCCTAGGCACGCTATTTTTACTTACTGAGCACAGACCCCTTGCACTTTGTCTCTCAGCTAGGGGTGAGTCAATTGGTAGTGTTTGCTCCATAAGGACTCCACCCTTAGTCTGGGAGACCTGGTAGCGGGGATCTGGCCCTATTGCCTTCACAACCTATGCACCTGGATTCCAAACTCAGGGTAAGTTTGCATTTTTGTATCACTTACTCTAAACTGGTGACCCCGACGTGATCCCTGTGCCTTTCTTGTTCTCCATTAATGTTATTCAATCAAACATTTTGGTACTTCTAACCGTTTGCACGTACATTTGACTTTCGGACTCTACTTTTGTTCTTTAATCGATTGCTTCGCTCAACTTGCAATCTAGGGAGGAGCTAGTTGTAGTGATTAGCTTTAGCGCCCTCATTTTCAAATGTACTTTTCCTCGGCATAGTTGCATAGTTTATGTTAATTAGGCCAGCATTCTACAGCTGCTGAGTAGCGCACATACAACTCGCATTCTTGTTTACACTAAGTATGCGCCATAGTCTGCAGATACAACACATCACTGCAGCACTACTGGATCGCCTTCAGCAAAGCCTATAGTCTCGCTTCATCAACCAGCCATTTTGAGACGACATTTTCGAGACGGCATTAGCTTGCAGAGAAGACAAACAGGTACCGTAGGGTACTTAGCATTGCGGATAACATTATATTACAGTTATCGCTTCCATTTTACTACAGTTATCGGAACTTATCGCTTCGGCCTTATTTCATTTAAACACGTTCACTTGCATTGTTAGCGCCGCAAGGTGCACGGGAATAACAATTAAGTCATCGCGTGTGTATAGGCCTTACGTACACCATCCTAACAAGTAACTAACTGTAGGCTTTACTAGTCAACCACATAGGCTAGCTTATTAGCTTAATATCTGGACCTAGGCCTAGCCCTGCAGCGTCACAGATTGCAGTAATCTCTGGTAGGAAATTCACTTCAACGGTTGCAGCATTTACAACTGCCACGGTCAGCTTATTGGGGTGCAGCTTTTACCGGCAGTGCAACCTCGGGCAATGAATCACCGGCAGCATTTCACTTCTGCTAGAGCAGCAAACTTACGGCGGTCAATTCAACTTACTGGCAGAGCCGAACTCACTCATTTTCGATTGCCTCTACTCAACAGCCTACTTCAACTTAGGGACCGATGTTACTAGGGTTGGCTGACTCACTAGCCACCACATTCACGGTCGGTCTTGGTGTAGACTTAGGTGTAGGTCATTACGTAATAAGTAATCAACAGCAGTAGCCAATACAGCTGTCTAATTCAGCTTCCTACATAAATTAATCCCAGCACATGTGCATATCTAGTCAACCTTAACTGCATGCTAACCGGTACCATTTCCATTTACCTTTGCAGATCGGCTGGAGAACTTGATTGGCACATGATGGGAGATTCTGAGCACGCGTGGATTGGAGATCACCTAAACCTTCTGACCTAGGCTAAATTACATCGAGCCTCGAGCATTACAGTATATTCATTATTAACAAATCTCCAAATTGGTGACCCCGACGTGATTCGAACACGCAACGTAGAGGTAGGCCCCGCTCTAAACGTGGCGGATACGGTCGTGGCAGATTTAGGAATAGGAGTAGAAGCCGTTCTCCATACCGAGAGGATTGTGGCCTATGTTTTTATCATTGGCGATATGGACTTAATGCACATAGGTGCGATAAGAAAGACTGTACATTTCCTGATGGAGGTGGCCCTTCTAAAACCACTCAGGCTAAAAATACTACTTCCTCAGGACAGGCAAACTAAAGAGCCAGTCACCTACGACGACGGGTCTGTCTGGCAAGAATGAAAGTCGTCTATTTTATATTACCGATAAGTTAAGTGGTACCCAATTTTTAGTAGACACTGGTGCTGAAGTTAGTGTTTTACCTCCAACCTCTCTAGAGAAATGTCAAAATTGTACTTACTCCCTACAGGCTGTAAATAAAACACCTATTGCTACCTATGGTGAAAAATCAGTCACTTTGAACCTTGGGTTACGACGTTCATTTAGGTGGATTTTTATCATTGCTGCAGTACCCAAGCCAATTATAGGTGCCGACTTTCTCAAACATTTTTCTTTATTAGTAGATGTCAAAAATCGTCGGCTTGTCGACCCATTGACGACTTTAACAGTCAAGGGATTTGAATCGCCTGTGGCCTCGCCAAGTCCTGTATTAGCCATACCAGGCAATCAAGACAGATTCAGTGCATTATTGGGTCAATACCCTGAAATAACTAGACCTAATTATCAGGAATCATCCCTTAAGCACAATGTTACACATCATATCCATACCAAGGGACATCCAGTATGTGCCCGACCTAGACGTCTTGCACCAGACAAGTTAAAAATAGCAAAGGCTGAATTTAACCATATGCTGGAACTAGGAATTATACGACCCTCTGAAAGCAACTGGTCGTCACCATTACACATGGTCCCTAAGAAAAGTTCCAGTGATTGGAGACCATGTGGTGATTACCGTGCGCTCAATAACATAACCATACCAGACAGGTATCCTATTCCCCATATTCACGATTTTACATCGTCGTTACATGGGAAGAAAATTTTTAGTAAGATAGACCTTGTACGTGCCTACCACCAGATACCTATTGAGCCTGTTGATATTCCTAAGACGGCAATCACGACTCCCTTTGGCCTTTTTGAGTTTATTCGTATGCCTTTTGGGCTGAGAAATTCGGCTCAAAGCTTTCAAAGGTTTATCGATCAAGTTTTACACGGTTTTGACTTTGTTTATGCTTATATCGACGACCTTTTAGTCGCCAGCAAGGATATGGATGAGCATTACCAACATATCCAATTATTATTTGATCGGCTGAAAGAGTTTGGTGTGGTAATTAATCCAAGTAAGTGTCAATTTGGAGTAGAATCCTTACAATTCCTTGGTCACCACATTGACTGTAACGGTGTTCGACCAGTGGAAGAGAAAGTAAAGGATATTCAGAACTTTCCACCACCATCTTCACTTCGTAAGTTACGCGAGTTTCTAGGGTTAGTTAACTTCTATCGTCGTTTTATCCCTAATTGTGCCAATGTTTTACAACCACTTACTGATATTCTGGCAGACAAGAGTAAGCATAAGAAAATAGAATTATCCCAGGATCAGTTGGCATCTTTCAACTCAATTAAATCTGCATTAGCAAAAGCTGCTCTGTTAGCATACCCGCAGGCAGGTGCTCCACTTTGCCTAGTTACTGATGCCTCTAACGTAGCTGTAGGTGCTGTTCTTCAGCAAAGTGTAAATGGTGTAATGACACCTATATCATTCTTTTCAAAACGTTTACAGTCTGCAGAGACCAGATATAGCACATTTGGTCGCGAATTTTTGGCTGTCTATTTAGCAATCAAGCACTTTCGGCATATCTTGGAAGGCCAAGAATTTTACATTTTAACTGACCATAAGCCTCTTACACATGCATTTTTGGCAAAGCCTGATCGTTACTCTCCTAGAGAAATCCGTCACTTGGACTTTATTTCTCAGTATAGTACCGATATTAGGTATATCAAAGGTAGTGACAATGTGGTTGCTGATGCACTATCACGCACTGATGTTAATCAACTGGATAAGATTTCTAGTAGTATTCCTGTGGACTTCGACCAAATCGCATCCTCACAGCAGTCTGATGAAGAGCTACAAAAGCTACGTCAATCATCAGGTCTTAAAATTGAGGAGTTGCCCTTATATACATCACATGGTACTATTGCATGTGACACTTCAACTGGTCGACCACGTCCGTATATTCCAGAAAAATTTCGGCGTACCATTTTTAATTCGTTGCATTCATTGTCACACCCAGGCATTCGTGCGACTCAAAAGCTTATTACTCAGCGTTTTATCTGGTCATCTATTAATAAGGACGTTAGAGCATGGACCCAATCTTGTATTCAGTGTCAACGTGCTAAGGTACATCGTCACACTGTGACACCGGTAGGTACCTTTGCCACACCTGACGTTCGTTTTGATCATGTTCATATTGATATTGTAGGTCCATTGCCTCCTTCTAACGGTTGTACTTATTTACTTACATGTGTAGACCGATTTACAAGATGGCCTGAGGCCATACCTATGCCAGATATTACTACCGAAACAGTGGTTAAAGCTTTTATAAGTGGATGGATAGCAATGTTTGGAGTTCCGTCGACAGTTACCACTGATAGGGGTAGTCAATTTGAGTCGTCACTTTTCAGACACCTTACCATCTTCTTAGGATGCAATCATATTCGAACTACAGCTTATCACCCAGCAGCAAATGGGTTGGTAGAACGTTTCCATAGGCATTTGAAAGCTGCTTTTAAGGCTCAATCGGAACCATACAGATGGACTGAAAATTTACCGATGATTATGTTAGGTATTCGTTCCACGGTTAAAAATGATCTCGGTTGCAGTTCAGCAGAATTAGTATTTGGTTGCCCCTTGCGTCTTCCTGGTGAATTTATAGTTCCAGTTGAGGACTTCAGCACTCTAGATCCTGGTAATTTCGTAGATCGCCTGAGAAGAAGAATGTCTAAATTAAAGGCTGTCCCACCTAGGACATCCAATAGGCCCAGTCAGCTAGACAAGACTTTAATGACAACACCATATGTCTTTATTCGAGTGGATGCTGTTAAGAAACCCTTACAGCCACCATATACAGGACCATACCGTATTATTGATAGGAAAGACAAGTATTTTGTATTGGATGTAAATGGTAAACATAAGTCTGTTAGTGTAGATAGGCTTAAAGTAGCCCATACAGATTCAGGTCACGAGGTCATTCCTGAAACTCAACCTGTAAAGCCCGTGAAGCCTGCAAAAACTCAGCCAAGTGAACCTTCTAAGAAAAGTACTAGGTTAATGGATACTTCCGAGCCTAGAGTAACCCGCTCGGGACGACATGTACATTGGCCCAAGAGATTTTTGACTGTAGTATATGTACATAGATGAACATAGTTTGATTACTTATCAGGTTTTTCATTGTATCGATCACTTCCCCTGTTGTGATCTATAATTCCTAGTTCCAGCATATGGTTAAATTCAGCCTTTGCTATTTTTAACTTGTCTGGTGCAAGACGTCTAGGTCGGGCACATACTGGATGTCCCTTGGTATGGATATGATGTGTAACATTGTGCTTAAGGGATGCTTCCTGATAATTAGGTCTAGTTATTTCAGGGTATTGACCCAATAATGCACTGAATCTGTCTTGATTGCCTGGTATGGCTAATACAGGACTTGGCGAGGTCACAGGCGATTCAAATCCCTTGACTGTTAAAGTCGTCAATGGGTCGACAAGCCGACGATTTTTGACATCTACTAATAAAGAAAAATGTTTGAGAAAGTCGGCACCTATAATTGGCTTGGGTACTGCAGCAATGATAAAAATCCACCTAAATGAACGTCGTAACCCAAGGTTCAAAGTGACTGACTTTTCACCATAGGTAGCAATAGGTGTTTTATTTACAGCCTGTAGGGAGTAAGTACAATTTTGACATTTCTCTAGAGAGGTTGGAGGTAAAACACTAACTTCAGCACCAGTGTCTACTAAAAACTGGGTACCACTTAACTTATCGGTAATATAAAATAGACGACTTTCATTCTTGCCAGACAGACCCGTCGTCGTAGGTGACTGGCTCTTTAGTTTGCCTGTCCTGAGGAAGTAGTATTTTTAGCCTGAGTGGTTTTAGAAGGGCCACCTCCATCAGGAAATGTACAGTCTTTCTTATCGCACCTATGTGCATTAAGTCCATATCGCCAATGATAAAAACATAGGCCACAATTCTCTCGGTATGGAGAACGGCTTCTACTCCTATTCCTAAATCTGCCACGACCGTATCCGCCACGTTTAGAGCGGGGCCTACCTCTACGTTGACTCTGGCCTATATTGGTCGCTTGCAATTGATTGACCAGTGCTGACAGCTGTGCTTCTAAAGTGGAAAGCCTATGTTCTAAGCCACTAGTTGCTCCTGAAGGAGTTGGGGGTGGAGTAGCATGAGTTGTTCCAGCTACCATTGGTACATTAGATTGCTCTATAATTCTATCGGCAATCAAGGCTAATTCCTCTAAGTTAATAGTGTCAGCTGTAGAGGCTAAAATAAGTTGTACGTTTTGAGGCATACGTTGTAGAAATAGCTGCCGTAAGATACTATCTTCTATGGTACTGTCACCTAATAATTGTTTCATCCGCCTAAGGAGTTGGGACGGTTTCTTATCTCCTAACTCTTCAGAAATTAAGAGCTTTTGCAAACGCTTCTGCTCTGACTCTGATGTTCTTTTAATGAGCTCTTGCTTAATGGTATCATATGGATGTTGTTGAGGGGGATTAATAAGTAATTCTCTTATTTCTTGCGCAAATTCTGGTGACAGAGAAGCAACAACATAGGCATATTTTGTACTCTGGGAGGTGATTCCTCTAGTTTCAAACTGGGCCTCTACCTGAGCAAACCACAAGGTTGGGTCTTTTGGCCAAAAAGGAGGTAATTTGAGGGCAAGAGCGGCCAATGACTTATCGTCTGGCTTAGTATCTGCCGTAGCGGCATCATCCTTTGACATGGTGAAAATAAATCAAGTACTAGCCTAGATATAGATATACAGTAAAGAGGGCGTGACACTGCAATTAATTACAGTATGCTACTAATATACTAAGGGTTAACCTGCGGGTGTCTAACTGCGTTTAAGTCAATTTGAAAGGCCTGATACATTTGTTTGTACCAGCGCTGCTTCAGTTTCGATGTGGCATGTAGGCCATCATAGAGGTGGACGAAATGGTTTCGTTTAACTTGAATGGTAGTATCACCTCGTTTCCTTTTAGCGGACTTCCTAATGGTGTTATGCCAGGACAAGGTTCTTAATTTGATACCATCCTGAGTTTGAGAGTTAAGATAAATAATTTGTTCATTAATGGTATCTAACTTCCTATCGAGTTCGTTTTGATAGGTGACCAAACTCTCCTCGTCAATGATGGGTGTGGCCAAGTTCCGACTGGCTTGAAATTTCCTAAACGACGCTGGCGGTATAGTTGTGAAGGTCACTAAGGTATTATGAGGCCGTGACGCTAGAATTGCCTCCCTAAAATGGCTCAATTCTAACAGTAGTGAGTCGGCTGTATGACTAGAGGGCTTAAGTACAGCCTTCCCTGACTCGTCCCTAATGAATGTGGTTAAATCGTTAATGCCTGCAGCTAGTCTGACTATAACTAAGTCTAAAGCTGAATAACTTTCTAGTTTTCTGATAGTAGGGTTGATTAGGCTGCAGATTTTAGCTCCACGTAGGCTATGAATGTCAACCTCAAAAGGGTAGTCAGGTGGCTTAGTATAGTTATTAAAATTATGAGCCCTAGAGTCTCCGACAAACAGGCAACGGACTTGTTGTGACATCTACAAAGGGTTAACCTATGCTAGGCCTAACTATGATACTAACGTAGTTACTGTATTGTATTGTGATGATAAAATTTGAAACAATCCTAGTGCACCTGGATCACGTCGGGGTCACCAGTTTGGAGATTTGTTAATAATGAATATACTGTAATGCTCGAGGCTCGATGTAATTTAGCCTAGGTCAGAAGGTTTAGGTGATCTCCAATCCACGCGTGCTCAGAATCTCCCATCATGTGCCAATCAAGTTCTCCAGCCGATCTGCAAAGGTAAATGGTGTAATGACACCTATATCATTCTTTTCAAAACGTTTACAGTCTGCAGAGACTAGATATAGCACATTTGGTCGCGAATTGTTGGCTGTCTATTTAGCAATCAAGCACTTTCGGCATATCTTGGAAGGCCAAGAATTTTACATTTTAACTGACCATAAGCCTCTTACACATGCATTTTTGGCAAAGCCTGATCGTTACTCTCCTAGAGAAATCCGTCACTTGGACTTTATTTCTCAGTATAGTACCGATATTAGGTATATCAAAGGTAGTGACAATGTGGTTGCTGATGCACTATCACGCACTGATGTTAATCAACTGGATAAGATTTCTAGTAGTATTCCTGTGGACTTCGACCAAATCGCATCCTCACAGCAGTCTGATGAAGAGCTACAAAAGCTACGTCAATCATCAGGTCTTAAAATTGAGGAGTTGCCCTTATATACATCACATGGTACTATTACATGTGACACTTCAACTGGTCGACCACGTCCGTATATTCCAGAAAAATTTCGGCGTACCATTTTTAATTCATTGCATTCATTGTCACACCCAGGCATTCGTGCGACTCAAAAGCTTATTACTCAGCGTTTTATCTGGTCATCTATTAATAAGGACGTTAGAGCATGGACCCAATCTTGTATTCAGTGTCAACGTGCTAAGGTACATCGTCACACTGTGACACCGGTAGGTACCTTTGCCACACCTGACGTTCGTTTTGATCATGTTCATATTGATATTGTAGGCCCATTGCCTCCTTCTAACGGTTGTACTTATTTACTTACATGTGTAGACCGATTTACAAGATGGCCTGAGGCCATACCTATGCCAGATATTACTACCGAAACAGTTGTTAAAGCTTTTATAAGTGGATGGATAGCAATGTTTGGAGTTCCGTCGACAGTTACCACTGATAGGGGTAGTCAATTTGAGTCGTCACTTTTCAGACACCTTACCATCTTCTTAGGATGCAATCATATTCGAACTACAGCTTATCACCCAGCAGCAAATGGGTTGGTAGAACGTTTCCATAGGCATTTGAAAGCTGCTTTTAAGGCTCAATCGGAACCATACAGATGGACTGAAAATTTACCGATGGTTATGTTAGGCATTCGTTCCACGGTTAAAAATGATCTCGGTTGCAGTTCAGCAGAATTAGTATTTGGTTGCCCCTTGCGTCTTCCTGGTGAATTTATAGTTCCAGTTGAGGACTTCAGCACTCTAGATCCTGGTAATTTCGTAGATCGCCTGAGAAGAAGAATGTCTAAATTAAAGGCTGTCCCACCTAGGACATCCAATAGGCCCAGTCAGCTAGACAAGACTTTAATGACAACACCATATGTCTTTATTCGAGTGGATGCTGTTGAGAAACCCTTACAGCCACCATATACAGGACCATACCGTGTTATTGATAGGAAAGACAAGTATTTTGTATTGGATGTAAATGGTAAACATAAGTCTGTTAGTGTAGATAGGCTTAAAGTAGCCCATACAGATTCAGGTCACGAGGTCATTCCTGAAACTCAACCTGTAAAGCCAGTGAAGCCTGCAAAAACTCAGCCAAGTGAACCTTCTAAGAAAAGTACTAGGTTAATGGATACTTCCGAGCCTAGAGTAACCCGCTCGGGACGACATGTACATTGGCCCAAGAGATTTTTGACTGTAGTATATGTACATAGATGAACATAGTTTGATTACTTATCAGGTTTTTCATTGTATCGATCACTTCCCCTGTTGTGATCTAGGGGGGAGCTAGATGTAGTGTCCTTTACTTTTACAAGTGTTTATGTTTATTCATTTACCTCATCAATATGCACCCTGAGCAAGCTGGTGATGAATATTGATGAGTGTACACTCATAAGCTGGCCAGCTGGAATTTTCCACTGCTTTACCATGCCTCTCTATGTAATTATGTGTGCTTAGTTTTTAGCACATGGCTTCAGGAGCTGGAGGAGTGAAGAAGGCATGCTGGTTGTCTAGTGCTGGCCAACAAGGGCACATTTTATGGAATTCTACAACTAAGTATAATTTGTCAATCTTTACTGTACTATAGTATATCCTATCAATTATAGAAAAATTAAAACAGGTCCTAGTCACCTCTCTTAATTACCAGTGAGCTCACTTGTAAGTTGTAGGAGTAGGCAGACTTAGGCCTTGAGCCTAGCTTGTTGTATATAGCCTCGTGGCACATTGTATATACTATTTTCTACCCTCTACCAAGCTAAGGCCTAAATTATATTGCTCCGGCAAGCAGCGGAGCCGAATTCAGCCCCTGGCCTAGGCACGCTATTTTTACTTACTGAGCACAGACCCCTTGCACTTTGTCTCTCAGCTAGGGGTGAGTCAATTGGTAGTGTTTGCTCCATAAGGACTCCACCCTTAGTCTGGGAGACCTGGTAGCGGGGATCTGGCCCTATTGCCTTCACAACCTATGCACCTGGATTCCAAACTCAGGGTAAGTTTGCATTTTTGTATCACTTACTCTAAAGGAGCATAAGATCGTCTTTGACGTGGGACTCAGTTGCCCAAGTTAGTCTCCTTTTCGGTAATGTTCCTTGGTTTGGAACTAGGGAGCGAAGTTCGCAGAAGCTCTCGCAGACGTCACTTGATTGAAGCATTTAACTGTCTACATATGACATTGAATACAAACTATAAAGACCATAAAATGCCAGTCTGTCTATACCTTTTCAAAATAGTGGACTAATCCCGGTCGATTTGTTTAAGATGCAGCAAGATTAATGGTAGGGAGGGTAGACGGTCATAGAGTTTCTCCGAAGGTTGCAATAATTATACTTACTTTGTCCTATGGGAAGATATGATAAGACAACAGGAGTACAAATGAATGGGCGAGGACCGCGCCAAAAATAACTTTTACGAACACGTAAGCAATGTTTACTTTCATTTTACATAGCAGTTTCCTCTAACAAATAGCACTAAATAGGCACTAAACAGACCTTACAATTGCAGTTTGTCCTTTTGTTTCATAAGTGATAAGTGCCAGGACTAACGGTATTTCTGTTTCTTTATGATGGTTTGAGACTTTTGAGTTAAGATGAGCAATTGCAAAGTCGCAATTATCCAAGGCACGCTCTGTCTTTCTTAAATTTATAACTGCTCGACAATTAGCGCATATGAAGGATACGTCCGAAGCGTCCTAAAACTTACATTTTAAGGGTATATTTTTAACGTTTACAGACACTGCAGGACTCGGAAGCAAGCTTTCTTTGCAACCATTGCAATACAAACTGCACTCACTATCAAGTGTTTACGACAAACACGAACGCGCTCCGAAGTCATGATTTGAGTGAAAAACAGTGAAAAACCAGCTCACACTGCACCAACCTGCCAATCCGACTGCAACGCGACAGTGAAAACCATTCGAGTGGCAAACGGGTCGGTAAAGTGTGTACTAAGTTTTGTTCTGGACCTGACTGTCTGTCCCGATTGCCATCCGACAGTTTTTGTTATGAGGACATCGGAAATGTCAAACAGTTCGATATTCATAGTGGAGGGGGGGGGGTCGCATCACAGTTGAGGAAGACCGCGACAGTATGCAGCTGTCATTGACCCGACTGCGACCCATTTTCTGTTTGAATTGGCCAATAGAGAAGCGTTTGCAAGATCAGACGACTAATTGTAGAAAGTCGGTGTCGGTATAGGACAGAAGAACAGTAAATAGACTTTTAGCCACCTCGGTTGTGTGTTGCTTGGTTATCCTACAATCCGTCTGGGACCCGAAGCAACTTACCATGAAGGTTTTATCTTGGGGGGGGGGGGGTGTGGAGATTATGTTTTGCCGACGGATCTGCTAATGCGTAGTGCTAAAACGAACTTTAGCGGGTGGGGTCCAGGGCCCCGCCTAAAGACCCCTGGTGGGGTCCAGGGGTCGCAGCCCCCGGAAGCTCTAAGGTTTAAGTATATCTCTGGGTGAAAAATTAAGTCTCAGGATGGATATATTTTTGGTTCATAATGCATCATCAAATACAAACTAGATCCCAACTAATTTTAATGTATTAGGCTATTCCTCTCGTCAGGCCGCTATAGTTTTAAGCGGTTGGGATCCAGAGGCCCGCCAGTGCTTTAGCTAGGACGTTTTCTCAATGCAAAATTTACTGATCTGTGGCCTGGGGGAGGGGTGTAAGGGGAGGGGGCACCCCCTCCCCTTTGGAAATTTTTGCAATTTTTAAGGTGCCTAGATCGCAAATGGTGCAATATTTGAGTGGATTTCTGCCCTAGTGAGGAACCTCAAAATATACACCCGGGTAGAATTTGCTTGGTCAGATTTTTTTTGTGTTACATTTGTCGCCGTTTATGCGACATTGTCCCACAAATAGGGGCTGGGTGAAACACTGGGCCCGCCTAAGGACCCCTAGTGGTTTCCAGAGGGCGAAGCCCCCGGAAGCTCTGAGGTCTAAGTATATCTCTGGGTGAAAAATTAAGTCTCAGGATGGATATATTTTGGTTCATAATGCATCATCAAATACAAAGATTCCCACTAATTTTAATGTATTAGGCTATCCCTCTCGTCAGGCCGCTATAGTTTTAAGCGGGTGGGATCAAGAGGCCCGCCAGTGTTTTAGCCTAGATGTTTTCTCAATGCGACATTTACTGATCTGTGGCCTGGGAGAGGGGTCTAGGAGGAGAGGGTATCCCCCTCCCCTTTGGAAATTTTTGGAATTTGTAAGGTGCCTAGATCACAAATGGTGCAATATTTGACTGGATTTCTGCCCTAATGAGGAACCTCAAAATTTACACCCGGGTAGAATTTGCGTGTCAGATTTTTTTTGTGTGACATTTTTTCCCAATTTATGCGACATTGTCCCACAAATAGGGGCTGGCTGAAACACTGGGCCGGCCTTAGGGCCCCTGGTGGGGGGCTCGCCCCCGGAAGCTCTGAGGTTTTAGCTTAATTTCTCGGTAAAAAATTAAGTCTCATGCAGGACTGGTATATTTTGGTTCATAATGCATTATCCAATGCAAAGATTCCGGTTAATTCTAATGTGTTAGGCTATTCCTCCCGTCATGCCACTATACTTCAGGAGGTGAACCTGTCGTTCAGAATTGGAACACTATGTGTTCAGCATTTGAACACTAGACGCGTCATGCGTTCAAATACGATAAGTGGATAGGCGTCCGTTCAAAAAGGGAGAAAAGGTGTTCAGAATCTTAACACAAGTGTTCAAAATATGCTTTGAACGCCAGGATCTGAAGATGGGTTTCATTTCGGTGTTCAAAAGTTAAAAGCCTGAGATTGTAGTGAAGGGAAGACATGCGCGGCACGCCTTATTTTTCCCAGGATGTTTGTGGGTAAACCGGATCCTCAGAACTTTGCAAAATGTGTTTGAAGTCAAGGTTAGGGTTTAGAAGACGGGCTAAGGATATCCTCTCCATGGGTATTCGGGTGCTGGTCCCCATGGTGATGATAAAAGTGAGGAATAATGTGCAGAAAGTGGTTTTTCAAGAATGTCATATGACCCGAAATAGTTCACCTATACGAAAGCCGTTAATTCCCTTTCTTTTCCCGAGTTGCCGACGGACTCATCCAATTACACCGACTGCCGTTGATACGGCCGTATATACGGCCGTCACATGCATAATCAATTTGCCGACGGGCCTTCAACTTGAACGGGCCAATTAGATGAAGAGCCGAAAATCGAAAGGGCCGAAAATCGAACTAAGAGCCGAAAATCGAAATAGCCAATAACAGACTGGCCCGTTCTCTCTTTCTCTTTTTTCTTTTCATTCTCCGTCTTTCCTTTCACTCCCTTCCTTTCCCTTTCTTTTCCCTTCTTCTCTCTTCTTTTCCTCCTCTCCTCTTTTCCTCTTCTTTTCCTTTCACTCTCCTCTTTTTGCCGACAGACCGAAAATTTGCCGACGGGCGACCAAATATTGGGGGTGTGACACACCCCCACCCCCGCTCGCTACGGCCCTGCCACGAATACCTACAATTTATCCTGACGAGCCGTCAGGTTAAGTTGAATCACATTCCAAAAGCTTCAGTTCCACAGTTTGGACATGGTGTCTATTTCATGGCACACAATTATGCAATACGTTACGTTCTATTTTCTCGACACTAGCCTGGAATTCTTTAAAGGAAAATGACATTCCGAAAACTGTAGTAGACATCAGTTATTGACACAGAACCCTTTATTTGCGATTAATTTCTCAACAATATATAATAATCTCCCGACAACAAGGATAGTTCCCCAGTTAAATCTGGGAGGGGTAAGGTCACTGGGTAACTGTATTCAGAGCAATATTTCCACCAACAATGATTCACTTTAAGGAGAAAGTTGTGATCATAAGATTTTACGAAATTGCTGTAGCTGCAAATAACAGATCTTTTCTGACAAAGAAATGAATTGCAAAAGAAAGTGGCAATTTTCTTTTTCCTGACGGACTGCAAAATTTCCCGACAAACGGCACTTTGAAAATTTTTCGAAGTGTAGCGCCCCCCACACCCCCGGCAGAGATGCCTTTGTTTTCCATACTTGTCCATTAAGTTTAATCACGAAAAATGATATGGCTTTATGAATTTTGAACAAGTCATCTATAGGAGAGAGGGCTAGTGGTTAAGGAGTAGGATTTTTTGATCCAAGGATTGCTGGTTCGAGACCTGCTTGGTTCATTGCGTTGTGTCCATGGGCAAGATGCTTTACCCCAATTTCCTCTCTCCACCTAGGGTTTTAAATGGGTATATGATGGATAGACATGGCACGAGGTATATATCCAGCGGCCTAAAGTGCTACAGTGATAGCGTAGGCTATCGCTAACTCGGGTGGTATTTGTGAAATACTTTGATACTTTGATGATATATTGCTATATTAAAACAAAATATTATTATTCTTGCTATTATCAATAGCCAGGAGATCTACACGCAACAGATACTACGTTTTAAGAAATTGTGTTCACAAATTTCTTTTCATTTTGATTGCTTCATGTCGATTACAGATGCAACAAGTCCAAGAGCAAACTGCCCAGCCGATCAAATTGCAAACGCGAGTTTGGAAAACAGCAAAACTGTTGTGAAATGGAATACGTCATTGTGCTCCGATAATTCCGATGGGAACATTTCATGGGAATGTAGCCATCGACCAGGAGATAAATTCAGCATTGGGAATACAACAGTCCAATGCAACTGTACGGATGAGTCAGGCAATTCTGATTACTGTTCTTTTCGCATCATGGTCAACGGTAGGTACACCACAGATATACATATGGTAAATGTTAAAACTGAAACTGTGGATGAAAGTTTATGCAATAGTAATACCCAACTATGTAGGTAAAAGGAAAACTAATAAGAATTTTGTTCCTTCTCTTGATATTCCTTGAAATCTAAATACGCAAGAAGTATCTATCTTTTGCTATTAATACTTCATAGTTTTGCGGTTATTTACCGTGTTTGAAAAAATGGAAGAATCAAAATTAGTCAAAATGTGTTGACTACGACAGAAAATTTTTTGTAAACCCCACAAAAATTTTAGTTACTTGGGTATGGATAATACTAAGAACTCTTTTCACAGTAATGGGGTCAGATGGATATTGTTTGATTTCCACTAAGGGTGCAAAAACCGTGATTTAGACAGGTTTATCAACAGTGCCTAGCAATAACTTCTTGTGTAGAGTAGCAAACATAAGGAACTCTACAAAACTTTCTTGTGGAAACGTTTGTGTTAACCGTGTTAGCCAATTGATTATCTTTACCGCACTCAGCTTCTTTGTGTGTCATCACCCTGGGGCATATTATCCTCCGTTTGGAAATCGGTGTAATAAAGTTGGCAAGTAGAAGACAACAAACCAAAGTTCAAGCCGCATGGCCGCAAGGGCCGGGGGGCGCCCCCCCCCCAAATGTCAGAAACCTGACTAAATCGGGCAGATATTTTGTCTCAGCCGGGCGGAAAATTGGACAGTTAAATTAGGTCTGGAGTCGGGCAAAAATCACCTTCATTCTTCCTGAGAAAAACAGTCCCGTGCGGCCATAGTTCAAGGACACGTTCTGCATATCAAATCACAATCAGGGACCCCTGTTTATAATGCATTTTACTTAAAGCCAATACTACATACTTTTATCAGGATAGCTTTTTTTCGGTGAGAGATTATTTAAGCTATCTTAACAGACAACAAAGATATGCTTCAGGTTAGCTTAACTCAGTGAGGGATCAATGATGTTGTGACCTAAATTATAAAAAAAAATATCAAAATTTTCCTACACTAAAGAGCCCGACAACTCTTTGTTGACTCACTTATCCTCAGCATTTGTATTTCGGTACTCCAAAGCAAATAGTTTTTTCAGTTGCTCTCATTTAATATCCTGAAGATATTTGATTATAAGCACAGACGACTAAAGTAGAAACAGCATTATAGGCAAAGCATACATTTACTTTTACCTTAAATGCTGTACAAAATTTGAAGAATCAAGTAATGAATATTCTTTGAATAATCTATAATACTATCTTTTATTATTTTGATCACAAAATAATTGATTCCTCACTGTTAAGCTAACCTGAAGTTTGAACCATATCTCTCGTTATTGTTAACTAGCTTGAAGTAATCCATCTGCCACCCGAAAACAGTTATCCTGATATAAATATGTGGTATTGGCTTTAAGGAAAAAATGCATTACAAACAGGGGTCTCTGATAGTGATTCGATATGCAGAAGGTGTCCTTGGACTTTTGCATGTTGTCTTCTTCTTGCCAACTTTTCGTTGGACGATTGTGATTAATGCGATACCAAGCAATATGGATAGTTACGACAAGTTGGGCAACTATAATGTTCATAATTTTGAATGAGAACTGAAACCTATATCATAATTTGGCAAAGGATTACAAACAGCAAGTACGACAGTAAAGACGCTATGTCTAGTAAAATGGCAGCAGTTTGAAGACTACTAGAAACCCACCGTTGCTAAGAATTACGATATTTTCCAAACTTTGTTAAGCAAATGGGAAATAATATGTTACTGAGTATTCCTTTTAACCAAATTTTGTGAATGGTAGGTATTGTACTGTTATCACTTATTTTTGTGTGTGATAAATAACAACCGACAACATTTGTAAATTAATTACATGTATTTGTAGAAATCCGAAATCAAAATTAGATAGTTTGATGTAGTTTGTTCATTTAATGTAGGAAAATAGTGTTACTTTGTTAATTAACATACCTGTGCACTTATCTAAATCACGAAAACTGAACGGTATTTTGGGGATATTGATATAGTCATCTGAACGTAGCCAGATAGTATAAGTTACTCTAGTCTAAATATCGTTTTACCTGCCTTCCACTTTTGATAACTTTTGTCCATCTCAGATGTAACAAGTCCAATAGCAGACTGCCCTGACAATCGACTTGAAAAAGCAAATTACGAAAATAACACTAAGGCTAATGTGACATGGGGGTTAGTAGTTTGTTCCGATAACTCTAATGTGACCATTTCACCGAACTGCACACATCAATCTGGAGATGCATTTGAACTTGGGAATACAACGGTCCATTGTAACTGCACAGATAGGTCAGGGAATACAGATCAATGTTCCTTTCGCATCATGATCAAAGGTTGGTATCTTTTTAAATCTTCATTGTATTTTTAGCAACAAAATTAAAAAAAAATAAGGTAATTTGTCAGGTAGCTCGAGAAATGGTTTGAATGGGAATGTTCAAATGTCAACAAAGACCAAACGTTGTGAAAAATTCCCAGTTTCAGCACTGTTTCTTCAACTGAAATGAAATTAGTGAGTGATAATATAAATATGATCTTTTTCTTTTTAAACAACTTTAAATTAAAATTGCCTTGTTCTGACTGAAATTCTTTGTAGCTTGTACAAAGTCTCAATCGACAAAAGTTTAACTAAAATGCTGTTCGAAAGGAACTGATATCAAAGCCATCTGTTTGACACGGTTTCGTTGTTTTAAACAGGAATATCAATCTTCTTAATAGTTAATATACTTATGCGTGACTTACATCACTTATATAATGCTGTGAATTGCAACTGAAAATATTCATTCTACAAAAACAGTCAACATGAGTTACTCAGGTGGAGAAATTTTGCATACATTGTTTCATATTCTGAATGTCTCAAATCGATATTAAATGAAATAGTTCCAACAGCATTCTGCCCGGACGATCAAAGTCAGAAAGCAGATAGAGAAAATGACACCAAGGCTCTTGTGGAATGGAAAATGCCTTACTGTGTCGGCACCCCTAGTGAAAACGTTTCATCGGTCTGTAGTCCTAAACCTAGAGATACATTTGACCTTGGAGAAACAACGGTAAAATGTAATTGTACAAAAAGGTCGAAATACGCGGATGATTGTTCCTTTACCGTCACAGTCAAAGGTAGGTATATCAATGACACAAATTGTTAAACCTTTATTTTAAAAATCGTAAAACAATGTTTAAGCAACGAAGATTACAATGACGTGAAATGAAATGCTTCGCAACAAGGTTTTAGCTGAATTTGATACAGGCGTAAATTATACATCTTTTGCTTCCTTTTCGGCATAATTGTTAGAATCTGTAGTGTGTTTTAGTGAAACTTTTATGAATTAAAAAAAGGGTATCGCCTAATATTTAGTATCTATAGACGGCGACATAAAACAGCTACCGTATTTATATATTTATCAAAACCCACAAATGGACTTGGGAGATGGCCACAAGACTATATTGTTTTCCCTGAGGCAAACATAAAACATGGTTAAATTTACAGGAATGTTGCTGATATCTTAGTTTACCTTTTCATCATACCCTTCACTATCTTGATAGAACAATAAAAATGCTGTTTGCAATTACACCTGTAGGTCACAATGAAATACACTTCTTTCCAAGAAGTTTGGGTCAATCCATAACCTCTTCTTACCTTTGCTGCATTATAAGTCATGACCCCATGATTTACCCTTACTCCAATGGGCAATTGAAGTAATGGAGTAGTCAAGTAGAAGTGTTGGCCGTTTTAGGGGGCCTTTTCGTTATGTCAAACAATAAATTGGGAACACATGAATACAATACGTTCACTTTTAGGGCAAGCATTACCGCACGGGACTGTTTTTCTCAGGAAGGGCCGCGATTTTTGCCCGACTCGAGACTTGATTGAACTGCCCAATTTTCCTCCCGACTGAGAAAAAATATCTGCCCGATTTAGTAAGGTCTCTGACATTTAGGGGGGCAACCGCCCTAATCACCACAAAGCAAGAGATTCTTTACAGCTTTACGAAGTAATAGGCGAATGACCTCTAGTAAGGTTTACAAATAGCTCACATTCGCTGTTAAATTTATCATAACTTGATACGATATGAAAATCAATGATAACTTGTTACATTTTCCTGGCAAGATTTATAATCACTCTAAAAGAGAAAGCTCAAAGGCTTCGTGATTCCTTGTTGAAAGGGGTGCTTTGTTGCAGTGAGATTCATCCCTCAAATTGATACTTTTTGACTATATCATTTTCACAATGATTTCACACTTTAACCTCTACTGACCTCACATGACCTTAGAAGGGATTCGAAGCGGGTCCGTCTGTATAAGAAACCGAACACCAATCGAATAAGCCATCAAATGCGTTTGGTATTTCTAATCATGCTATCACAGCATCCTTTAAACGTGTTCATAATTGAGTAATCAAATTCGAATTACTACTGTAATAGTTATGTTTGTGAAAAAATTCACCTCTGATAAACTCAAATGACCTTGGACCTCCAACACCCCCTACAGTTCCCTCCCTCCTAAAGTAACACATGTCATATCTATATACCAAGTACTAAAGGTATCCATCATCCCCGTTTTGTAATATCGTATTTTATCAAGATTTTCGGTTTTTTACCTCTAATAACCTCAAATGACCTCTGAAAACAATACGGATCTTTCTTTCAATGTGATAAACTTATGCACAAAGTATGAAAATTGTCCATCCTTGCTGTCTTGAGATATTGTGTTTACAAGCATTTTTTTAAAAAAAATTTCCGTATTCTCACCTCCGGTGACCCAAGGAAACCATTGACCTCTACCAAAACCGATAGGGTCCATCTTCTGACTGTACCGCATCTACTTGCCAAGTATGAAAAGCTTTCTACTTGGAGACATCGTTTCGGTTTTGGACCTCTGTTGACCTTTTATGACCTTTGACCTCCACCCAAAACAATAGGGGTCTTTCTCTTAATGTGATAATTTTATATACTAAGTATGAGAAGTGTCCATCGTTGCAAACATGAGATATCTTGTTCAAGATCCAAGCGTCACAAACACACATACATACCCACCCATACACACATAAATCAGGGAGCTGTTACGGAAGGAGATAAAGCACCTCATCCAATTTCATCTATCAGACAATATGTATTGAGAGTTCCTTAATCCTTTTTATGGGAAGAGACTTTGATTGACAGGTCCTTAGTTCCTCTTCTAAGTTTGTTTGACTTAACCCTCCTAATGAGAGTTTGATCCTTTCATACTAACGTAATCCTCAAACAAAGACCTCATAGTGACAATGGATTGAAGTCATCTGCAATGCCGACAAGAGTGAAATCTTCGTCATTCTTTTAGTGTAAACGACTGGTAATGCACTTTTAAGTAATCAGATTCCTTTATTATTCTAATTTCTTCCCTTAGTTAGTAACATCTCTTTTCAGCAATGAATGTAAAGTCTAACTTTTGTATATGAACTTTGAAAAGATTCCGGATTGTTCCTGAAACAGCGACATATGTGACCATGATCTATAACTTATGTAAAACTCTGCTGAACCCATCAAAACAGTGAGCACTAGCGTACAGTAATACAATAATGTTTTATTTCTTTGACGACTGGCAATATTATATCAATGGGTGAAATCATGCCAACAAGTATATGAGATCTAGCAGACGATAAGAACTATTGTCGTCACTTCCTAATCCCTTTTAAGTGGTCCAAATATTTTCAAGAGCAAAACAATTAAGAGCTTACTGTCGGCAAGCCTGATAGTTTCAAAGGAGAGACAATTGCTTTATCTCCTTCCGTAACAGCTCCCTGCATAAATACACTCCCATGATTGTAGAGATTTCTTTCGCCTTTGTTAAGGAATCAAAAAGCAGACACAAAACCTTTAGCGTAGCTTATAAATATCAGCACTTCGCACCTTATTCCTTCTTATCAAGGTTTCCCAGGTATTTAATCCTTATTGCGATACTAACGTGTTTTTCCTAAATTAGGATTAACGGGCAAAGCTGTATTTAAATTTAAGTTGCTTTGCCGGTCAGAGCACTCCCCTGGAATCCGCAGTAGGGGCAATTCATATATTTCTTTCAAAGTTAATTGCCGACCAAAAAGTTGTTTTACATCAAAAAGTATTTCGTTTTTCGATGAGCGTATGCATTATTGTAAAGTTTAGTAAGAAAAAACAATCATGGCATGAAGAACTTTTGGCAGTCACAACAGGTGGGGCAGGCAGTATTTTGGAAATTTAGAACCAAAATGTAAACCTACGCTACAGTTGGATGAAGCATTTTCTATAAGAGCTCTTTGAAAGGAATGTTTCCTGCGTACTAAGAAGTTTGAAAAGTTGCAGTTTTATAGTAATGTATCCTATTAATTTAACAAAGATTCAACAACATTTATAACTTAATATAGATATTGGTCGAGAACAAAATGCAAAACAACATTTCTGTAGCAAGTTTGTTTTGCCAAGATGAAAATAAATTTGGTGTTCATAATTAGAATATATATGCATTATTTCAATCAGAACTACCTTACGGTGTTTAGAATACAGAAATATTGTAAGCAAAGCATAAAATGGGTTGAAATGGTCTGGAACTGTTACTGAACTGTTGAATATCTCAAACCGATTACAGATGAAACAAGTCCAAGAGCAGAGTGCCCACTCGATCAAATTGAAAACGCAAATCACGATAATAATACAAAAGCTGTTGTGAGATGGCAGTTGGCACCTTGTTCCGATAACTCCAAAGAAAGCATTTTACTGGACTGTTCTCATCAATCTGGACATACATTCGGCCTTGGAAATACAACGGTTCAATGTAACTGTACGGATGCTTCAGGAAATACCGGTCAATGTTCCTTTCACGTCATGGTTAAAGGTTAGTACGTTGAACACCTACATTTTAATATTGTCAACAAACTTATGAACAACCTAATCTATCATGAAACTCAAGTAATGTGAAATGTCGGATGGTTTATATGTCAATAGAAACCCACCTTTGCTAGGCATGAGCAAGTCTTGCAACGTTTTTGGAACGTAAATGTAACGAAACAGGTGAGTGATAATATTAAATGATTTTTCTCAAATCTGGAACTTGGAAATGTTGACCTATTCGTTATCAATCTTTTTCAGGGTGTGAATACTCCCAGTTGACAACATACATGATAAGATTGAAAAAAATGGTTGGGAATAGGAATTAAAACTATCTGTAATGTGTACGCAAGGGAGAAAATAGTTTACTGTGACGAATATCATACTTTTCTGTAACTTAGATCGTGAAAGGTTACCAGTATAGTGGCTCTGTCAAACTCTATCCTCCTTAAACAACTCGTGTTAAATTATTCAAGGAGTTTTGGGAATATTATTAAACTTCCTTGAATGTCTCATGTCGATTTTAGATGGCATAGGCCCAGCAGCGGACTGCCCGTCCGACCAAACCGTAAAAGCAAATCAAAGTGAAGACACAACAGCAGCTGTACATTGGAAAAGGGTATCATGTACCGATAACTCTAATGGAAAGACTACATTGAATTGTACTCATCAATCTGGAGATCAATTTTACCTCGGATATACAAAGGTCAAATGCACTTGCATAGATAGTTCAGGAAACATGGGACATTGTTCTTTTGGCATCTTTGTGAAAGGTAAGCACATTACAAACGGACGTATCATTAATGTAAAGTTTAAAATTTGTAGAGAAACTCCAAGCAACTCCCATGCCCAGTTATGTAGACAAAAGAGTAAGTAGTGTTTTCCCCTTTAAGGTCTTCCCAAGCTTTGTACAGATGCATAGCTGTGTCCATACTTGGCTCTCAATTCTAGACCGCTTTTTGTTTTTACCGTTTCTGAAGAAGGAAGTGATGATTCAAAAAAGGAAAGCTAAAAAATAATTATACAGTATCGGCTGCGATGCAAAAAGACTGTTTGAAAAACCATGTGACTTGGTTCCTGGGGTAATCCACCCATAAAATTTCCCTAGATAATTAAAAATTTTCTGATGAGAACTTTGTGTGAACAATTGCAAATCTAAGGAGCTCTGAAACACTTTCCTCTGGGCTACTTTGTTTTATTCAACTAGCTATGTTCAACTTAGTTGCATTGTGTGTCATTGTCCTTGATTTTAACTATATGTCACTTAGTGATAGGTGTAATGGAGTCGGCAACCAGCTGATCATTTTAGGAGTGTCTTCACTGTGTGTAATAGCAGATCTGAGACACCTGTCTGGCTGCCTAAAATTCCTTCAGCTAAGTATAGACCTTATAAATATGATGTCACAGAGCAGAAAGTACTACCTTCTTTTCGACGAAAAGCGCGTATCATTGCATGTTACACCAACAAATGCAGACAGCTGATTTGTCAACCAATCGTATACGCGCGTAAGTCTTCTACAAGCGCGTGAGAAATCTACGCCGTTCGTGCACGTGTGCTTCATTGTTTTCTCAAAATTACGTCACGTTGACGTCATTGCATAAGGTCTGTCACATGGCGGGTGACCCTACAAGAAATTTTAGGTTTGGTGAGTGACGCTTTCCCAAAACAACTTCAAAAATTACACAAACACATTTCTAAGTTACAATTCTTGTATCAACTTAAAGTGATTTTGGTAAGTGATCAAAACAAATTAAAAAAGAAAAGACGCCTCAAAATTTATCTTAAATTCATTCTCCGCTCATTTCCCTTGACTGGTTGTACTATCTGTGGTTTTCCGTCACGGTACCCAAATGTCAGTCCCATTTCACTAGACTTAGGTTCAAGCTCACAAATGAATAGAAAACAGTTCCTCAGTCTCAAAGCATCATTCACTTCGGTTTCAAAATCATACTCGAAACCCAAAACCTCATCTCATATAACTGAGTATATTCGCTTCTATGAATAAGTTCGCTCGTCACAGCTTGTTCGTGGAGCTATTTTGTAGTTTGGTGGTAGCTAGTTTGGCCATAATCCCGTCATAAGGGGTTCACTTCACACCGGAAAACTAGATTTCTGTGAAGTGTAATGGTCCCCTTTTAATCGTAGCCTTATTCTTAACCAAATAAAATTTGCAGTTTCTCACTTCCAATTTAGAACACGAAGAATACTGGTCCTGCCTAGTTGTGTTTCACTTACTACGTAAACCCAAAATCAACTTATTACGAGATCACATTTCTGTACACTTGTTTTGCCAGTTTTGCTTTTCTTCCTTTTTCTCATTTTGGTTTGGATATGGATAACTGCAAGGCCAATTTCTAGCTATGTTACATTACTTCTTTTCCACAAATCTTATTACACATTCATCTCACAAGCATGTTAAATTGCCTCACTGTAGTCTTAACTAAATGCCAATACCTCAACCCGAAAGACATTTAGCTTACTCATACTAATAAAAATTCAGTTTTACCTTAAGTCTGGTTCTTCACCTACGTATTCAGAAGATTATTTTCTATCACGATCGGTGATAAAGCGTCCCATCGGTTCACCTCTCATGACCCGCACCGGTCGAACGACATGAACTTCACGTTCTCCTCGAGGGTGACGTTGCCGCGGAATGTTAGGAGCATTTGGGATTTGGTCCAGGATTTCGGTTAGGCGTACCCTTACCCCTAAATAAATAACCCTAACCCTCTCCTTAACCCTAACACTAACCCTTACCCTTACCCAAACCCCTAACCCTTACCAGGTCGTCACGCTTCACTGAACCCATTAGTTATTGTGTCTAACATTCTGCGGCACCGTCGTAGTACCTCAGTGGGAACCCATAAGAAAGGATACGCCCTCGGCGGTGCCTTAACTTCACCTCCACCGGTATACACACCCTCAGCGGCGTAAATCACGTCAGCCGTGCCAAAAAACCTTACACAACCTCAGAGCACCGTCTCTCGTGATAGAATGTTCTGAATACACGAGGAAGCCCACTCTACCCGCTTTCTTTAGTTACCGTACGTAATCCGGAATTCAATGTGTGAATAGTAACTTAAAGGCTTGGGGCTAGCAAACAATGCCTTACAGCTCACTTAGCCAACTTGGCTTCTAAGCAATTATGAATGTATTAACGTAAATTATCATGTGAAATTAGAGGTTTTACATCACCTCGTGACAAGGTCTGTTAATGCTTGGGATTTTAGAGAGCTCACGTGTCGTTTCTATTGAATGCCCAAGGTACTATACGTAAAACGTTCAAAATCTGTTTGTTCCAGGAATCCATCACAACCCCCTGGGGCCCGTGCTGCTATTTTACCGCTCACGTTCAAGCATTTACTATATACGTTAACCCTTTTCCAATCTTTTATGCTGAAAACCAAGCTGTGGGGCAACAGGTTCCATTTTAAAGTCTTTTGTATGATGCAACCAGGATTTGATCCCCGGTTTTTCGGCTGAGAGGTGGGTATCCGAACTACTAGACCAAACGGTTACAATAGAAAGCAATTTTCTGTGATAAAGTCAAAACGTTTTACGGTGTAATTAATGAATGAATCTTGTCGCTTTCGCAACTGTTGAAGCTTGCTACAATTATGTTGTAGGGTAAGTCTTCCAATAGGGAATATCAATTTTCCTAAATAAAAGCAGCCTGGCAAATCGTCACATAGTGACTGAGACTCAATATTTTGCACGGCATTCCAAGAAACCAAGTGTTTTAAACTGTTCAATTTACATTTTCATGTTCATTTTAAGATTTTAATAATTAGGTTCTGAAGTGTATAAATGTCAGCTTTGGAACATAATAGAAGACTACGGTGGATCCTTACTTGAACCTTAGCAGAGACAATGAACCTTAAGATGTCAATCACCACATCCATGGCTCACAGATTCTTTCATCCTTTCTCCGATTGACCTATAAATAAGTGCAAAATGTCTCCCTCCCCCCCCCCCCCCCCGTTTTTACAAACCCTCACTTAAATGGGAAACAAGATGGAAAGTCAACAAGTTGGGCAATCAAAATATTTAAAATACTAAACTAGAATTCAAACCTACATTTTAATTTTTTGTAACAAATTGTACTCCCAAACCACCATTTTGTTACTTATGCAAATGTCAAATGTCGGAAGTTTGAAGGGTTAAAAGAAGCGTCACTTCAAAGTTGCCATTTGTAGCAAAGTTTCTTAAACTCAGCTGATAGTTCAATAGTGAATATTTGCCAGCAAGGAACCTTTCCTAGTTCCCCTATTATTCACCGACACCTGCTTATTAAAGAAATAGTTGTAACAACATTTATTCCTGTATCAATTGGTACGGAAGCTAATACCAACTGTTTGTGACATTATTGTTTTCAATACCCGAATGAAGGCTGCTTTATGTAAACAGGTAAAAACATTTATGTTTACTGTACGTCGATAAGTGTGTACATTTTATCAGCCAGTGAAGTAGTTTGCATCACAAAAAGCATCATATCAGTAACTCTGCTTAACATTTTCTGAAAAAGTGGTATTATGTTTTAAATATTGCACACAGACGGAACAAATCCAAAGGCAAACTGCTCCACCGACCATATTGTAAATGCAAATCAATATAATAACACTAAAGCTGTTGTAACATGGGATCCACCATCGTGTTCGGACAATTCCAAAGGGAACATTTCATGGAACTGTTCTCATGAACCTGAAGGTGAATTCGACCTTGGAAATACAAGTGTTCAATGTGACTGTACAGATGAGTCAGGAAATATGGATCAGTGTTCCTTTCTTATCATTGTGAAAGGTAAGTAGCCTTTAGACGGACATTTAGTTCATATGAACTTCTGCAAATTGTTTTGTCCAAATTATTAGAATATCCGGCAGAATGGTGAAAACTCTCAGTCGTAAATAAAGTAATCTGTGGCGTATAAAAGAAAAGTACATTCCTCCTTACGGTCTTAGTTTAATACCGCAATGACATAAACCGTTTGTCCTTTCTTTCAATGTTGTAGGCTATAACTTAGCTCTTTTTTCGGTGCAGATAACAGAACTGATGAATTACAAGAAGTGTATCTTCAATTCATTCTAACCAAAGTCTACAAGAGCAAGTTGTTATATGTTCACTTTACAGGGCCGTAACCTGGGCGAAATCTCTAGGGGGCAGTTCTACAGATAGTTAACACCCAGGCGGACCCTTCTTTTTTCACATGTTCTGGGTACCATAGCGAATGTGGGATGAGGGGAGGGGAATGAGGGAAGGGGCACATCTAAGGTCTGGCTTAGGCTCAAGCTATCGTTGGCAAAGCTTTGAATCGATTATATTTTTATAAGTTGCTATTATTTAGTGATATTATTTATACTTTATGGTTGAGGGGAAGGCAGAAGGTGCTGTTTAAGAGGAGAGGGCGACGTCCTATACTGTTTGAATAATTTTTTTTCTTTGTGAGGTGTCTTGGATGCAAACTGGTGCTATTTTTCTAAAGCTTCGTAAAGCGTTGAATTCATTATATGTTTAGGAATCCTCATTATTGATTATTTTTTTTTCTAACCCGTTAGGGTGTACTAGAAGGGGATATTGCCAAAGGGGAGGGATAACACCTCTATTCTTTGAGAAATTTTTCTTGTTCTAAGCTCTGCTAGATCTAAAATGTTGTTATCTTTGGCGAAGCTTTGGACTCATAACATGATCCAAACTTCTAATTATTAATTGAATTCTTCGGCTGTGGCATGCATGGCACCCCCACAAGGCTGATACCCGGTGCAGGCTTTCCCTTAGCGCTCTTCGTGCGACACTGGGACAGCTACCATTAGTTGGTGAGTAGCCATAGCGTAGACCTTGCAAGATAATGGGTGGAGGAAATGACACATTTTAGACCATAAAAGTTGCATCTAATGATTTTTTACTTTTAAATTTCATGCTTTAGAGGCAAATTTAGATTTCAAGAAGGAAAGTTAGATTTTATTTAAACGGGAAATGCAGTCATCATAATTTGAATTAGTGTACCCTGGCATCCTATTTCACCATTGGCTCTGGAAAATCATGTTGCAATATGTTTCTCACTGCATCAGTTGAGAAATTAACGTATGGACTAACTCCCTGGTTTATCCTGAATATGCAATATTTATGTTCTAACATATCATGATAGATACTTGAAGTGAAATAGCGGATATTTGTAACATTTGCTGTTGTTCAAAATAAGTTTGCGGCGGCTACCTATGCCCTTAAATTAAAAGTTACTTTATGAGGTCATTGACTTTAGCTAATAATTAAAGGTAACAAGGGCTATTTTATCTTTAGCCAGTGTATATGATGGTGCATTCAAGAGGTGTTTTTTGAAGTTTTTTTGTGTTTAAGGGGCAATAAAGACGATTATAAAAAAAAACTTTAAAGAATCCAAATAAATTAAAAATGAAAAAAAAAACAAGTAATACGAAATAAAATGGAAACGCAAAATTTTGTTTCTATTTTGAGTTTTTATTTTATTTCTTATTATTAGTTTTCCCCATTTTTAATTTATTTGGGTTATTTAATGTTTTTCATAATTGTCTTTTTTACCCTGTTGGCCTCACATACAAATTGTCACCTACGAATTTGTCTTAGTATTTTGTATTGGTTTTCTAGTATCCAAATTTTCCAGTTGCTCTGCTCCTACAGATGTAAGACTATTTTTGTCGGCAAGCCTAACTTTTCGTTAGTACCACTTTTTTGCTTAGGTAGCTAAAATAGAATTCTAAGTTGAGACCTGCAAGACACCAATTCGAAATGTAAGCCCGTTTCGGAAATTGTCACAGTTTGCTGATTCAATTGTTTGTCTATGAGCCTATGCAATACTTAACAAAAACTTTTAGGCAAGACCTTCGAGGCAAAACCCACATTCAAGATGAAGAGTCAGAATTCAGTTTTACACGCATCTAATTGAAGGCAAATGTTTCGTCATTTAAAAGAACTTTGTGAAGCGTTTGAAATCTAACACTGTGACTGACCCTTTATGGGTTGTGCTCCTCAACCGAGAACATTTTGAGTAGATTTGAAATATTAGTTGGCAAAAGGAGAATATCCATTTGTTTTTGATAGTTTAAAAGGTTAATTGTAGGAGATAATTGGCATTATTGGGCACAAATGTGAAAGACGAAGTAAAGTGCTTTCGGTGTGTTAAACCATTGGAATGATTATCCTTCTGTTTCCTCAAGTTGGTATAAAAATGTTGTAAACAGCATCTCACATATTGAATGTTCCTCACGACCTACAGATGTAACACGTCCAACAGCCCATTGTCCAACCAATCAAATGGTAAACGCAACCCTCGATGGTAACAAGAAAGCTACAGTGACATGGAATCCAGTAAGGTGTTCTGATGATAACACCAAAATGAACATTTCCTTGAATTGCACTTACTGGCCCGGAACTAACTTCAGCATAGGGAATACAACAAACCAATGTAGCTGCAGAGATAGGTCAGGAAACACCGGTCAATGTTTCTTTTATATCGTAGTCAAAGGTAAGTGGCCTTCAGGTGGACGTATGTTTAACCTTAGTCCTGAAGCTGCCTTGGTAGGATCATCAAATATACAGCAGAATTAAGATATCCTACAACCGTCAAATACCGCTAACTCCACCAAATATAAGACAGGCATATATCGTCTTAAGATATCGCATTGAGACAAACGGTTCATCATTTATTTCAAGTAAAAGTATATTTCTGCTTCCTTTACCGTGACTGAACACAAAAATGATGAATTACTGGGAAATCGTATGCACTTACATCTGATCCCCATCCATAGACACATGATTACAACATGCACTTCATAATGACAATTGTCTCTTACCATATCAAAGTATCTTTACGTTGAAGCAGACGGATTGGTTTTAGTCACGTTTACAAAAAAGTAAGTTCTGCCTCAAGTTAAGATGCTCTAAACTCAAAACGAAATCGAAAATGCTTTGATTTTATTATTCCTGAAAAGAACTTAAATATTCTCAACTTTGGCACTCTAGCAACTCCCCACTCAGCTTCTGATTCTCGATCAGTACTCTGTATCGCAGTCCATTGTAATTAATCGTTTTACAGCTGACATTCATACACTTCTCTAACTTTATTGATAGTCAAGTACACTTTACTCGCAACTTCCTCTCTCATAGACCAGTCAGGTAGGTCCCGCAGGTTGAAGACTTACTTGTACTTTAAAATCTTGTAAGCAAATTTCTGAGCTACCAAATGCGCTTGGTCTTCTTTGGTCCTAGTCGCAGCCCTTAAAAAGCTTAGGCAAATGCCAATTTTATATTAAATATTAAGAGTAGTCACAACAACATATTCAACCATTATGTTCAAAATAAGGAATAAAAATTCAAACCTGCGTATTAACCAGACATCGAAACTGAAAACAAAAAATTATTGATTTATCAGCTCTGAATATTTTGCCGGAAGATTGAGAGAAAATGCAAACCTACCCTTGTTGAAAATAAACCATTTTTGCCCTAGAAGGTTGACCTAATAAGAACAGTTGTCTATAATTTGAATGTTAATTTTTTCCCTTTTTACAAAAACTGTGCTTGAGCCTTTTCTTGATTCCTTAATATATTCACATATTTTCTCAAGGTTGTCACAATCGTTGGAATAAATCACTAAACTGACATATTTCTTTTCATTAGAAATACATTCAAAGTTTGTTACAGTTATAAATTTCCGTGTTAAAACCTAATTATACGTAGATTATCATTGTGCAAAAAATTGTTAACACTTAGTGTAACTGTTGTAATATGTGTCTTTCCCAAGCAACGCATAATATGACTTAATGTGGTCAAAAAATGTATGAACGTGTTCTTACACCTTTTATGATTCCCATCTTTTACAGATGTAACTAGTCCCAGGGCAGACTGCCCAGACGATCAAACTGTTAACGCAGATCAAGTTGATAACACGAAAGCTGTGGTGATATGGCATCCACCATCGTGTTCAGATAACTCCGAAGAGACAATTACACCGGGCTGTAGTTATCAGTCTGAAAGTTACATCGGTATTGGGAATACAACCATTGAGTGTAACTGTACAGATAGATCAGGAAACTCAGATCAATGTTTCTTTCACATCACGGTGAAAGGTAGGTACACCATACTCTCTAAATGTAAAAGAGTGACTACAGTTGACCACTCTTAAACAAAGTGGAATTCGATTGAGATCGAGATTCCACTCCGCTTGGAGTGGTTATTAACTCTTATTGAGTAAAAATGTCATTCGGCGGAGAGTGGAGTGTCACTCGAAACCCAGAGTGGTCACTACAGTCACTCTTTTTTGTAGAATTTCACTCTTTTACATTTAGAGAGTAGTCTTACGTATAGCATATAAGTGGACCCAAAATAATACCGTGCAACGGTAAAAGGCAGTCACATAGAGCGAATGTAACAGAGGGTTTCCCTTCTCGGGTTCTTTCTTCAAATTTTAAATAAAATTCTAAAATAAATAATTCTGCACATTCAACCCAGGTGATTTGAATAACAAATTTGTATGGCTGAAGTTTTCCTAGCAAATATGCATGTCTTCGTAAAGCAAGGTAGAAGTCTCACTAACAATTCGTTACGCCGTGTTTAGTCCACACCATCCCGTACTGTACTTGTCGAAATTAAAAGTTTTGCAAATGCTCTGAATTGAACTGATCTTTTGTAAGGCAAACAAAATTCAGTCCCCCGAATGAGGAAAATATTATGCAACACATTGTAAGGGCTTACTAGCCTAAGATACTGTAAAGCAAGAACAAAGACCACAAAAAAGCTTGCCTTTTTCCTCAAAACCGGCGAAGTGAACCATCGGTTAGGACGTGGGTTTTCGCAATCTATGACAATACACCTATCAAATATACATACCATTAACTTAGATAACACAGATATTTTTTTATTTTCCAAATTTTTTGAGGAGGTTCCAAAACCCATTTGCCACTGACAGTGTACACAAAGAACGCGTGGAATTTGGGTAAAGTAGGCTATTGCCTACTTTACCCAAAGGCAGCGTTCATGACCAATTTTTCTCCCAATCGGGGAAAAACAGATTCTCCCAAAAGGGACAATGCCCCGAACTGGTGGGTGAGGTAAGAGTAATTTATAGTATTGCAAGCTTTCCAGCTAATTGCGCAGTTTGCAAATTCCTTTCGTCCGTCTTTGGACCTATGTCGTGCCCTACTTTCAAAAAGTTGAAGGAAACCTTCCAGAAAGGAAAATTGCAACAAAATGACAGAGTTTGTGACATCAGACTTCGAATCTTAATCAATCTTTTGACAAGAAAGTTAAAAATGGCAAACCATCAGTTACCTCTGCAAAAATGAAATAAAGGAAGGTAGCCCTCTGGAACAAAACAAAATAGTCATTTTTAAATAAAAAGCTTCTTAAACTCAATCTCTTAATTTTAAATTTTCTTAATTTTTAGGTTTTCATTAGTATTCGATACATATTATTACTAAACTGAGATACTGCTTGTCGTACTTTTGACCTTTGATTAGTTACAGATGTGTATTAAATAGAATATTAATCCTAAGATGATCGTTATTATTGTGCTAACATGTAAAACGATGACAAAAGTACATGGTGTGTTCAACTATTGAAATACTTTTCCACATAATCCCTAACCTGGATTACTTAAGGTTACAAAATTTTCTGAACATTATCTTACATTTTGAGGGTTTCCCAATTATCAACTACAGATGTAACAGAGCCTATTGTAAATTGTCCAACCACCCAACGTGTAAACGCAAATCTCCATAATGACACATACGCTGTTGCAACATGGAGTCCGACAACGTGTTCTGATAACTCTGGGATAAAACTTTCGGCGAACTGTACTCATCATCCTGGAGCAGAATATCGTCTCGGAATTACAATGGTCCAATGCTGGTGTACAGATAGGTCAGGAAACAATGGTCAGTGTTCGTTTAACATCGAAGTCAGAGGTAAGACATATGGTTTTAATATGAGGTAAGGGAAATCGCGCTTGCAAGTTGATGTACAGTTTACACACTATACTTTCCTTGTTCCAACACCTTCTCCAAAGGAAGTTCTTTATGAAAGTGATTTTGAGTTTGAGTAATTTCCTCATTTATGACAATGATCATCAGTTCAGTGTAGAGAGGTCTATTCGATAATTCGACGCAGGTCATTTTGGGTCTTTGTACTGGCAAATCACAGGAGGAATAATGAAGCGATGTTACGAAATGGGTCAGTAACAATTTCTTTTGCACTAAGTCAGGATTGTTTATTATACTCATTCCGCAAACAGTCATCGAGATAAAGTGTAGATATATAGTGCGCTTGACTTCGGTGCACGTCTTAAAGTTGATTGTGTCATTTCAATGCATCCCGGTAAAGTTGTGGCACATTTTCTGTTCATGACATTATTGTCGGAAACTACTCCTTAATGGCAACAGATTTCTACTTTTATTCAATGTTTTTATTTTGTCAATGTCAAAAATGAAGTTTTGCGAATCAAAGGTCAGATTTCTTGACTTTTAACCTTACACCATATCATTACACAGGAATATAACAGAAATCAAAAAGGACATGTATCATTGATTTTGAAGAAAATTCTCAGCCACTCAATCAGCATAAGGTCAACATTTACAAATTTAAAGGTCCACTGGAATTTTTTGTTCCTTGGGGTGTTGTGGTGTATTGCAAACTCCTTTTGAGCCAAACTTATAGTTCACCCTTAACTTAGGTGCATAATGAAAGGCAAATGTACGCTTTTAAAGGTCCAGAAAAACAGTTTTCCCAGTGAAAGTGAAGTTCATCGTCTGTCAACTTGACTTTCAATATAAAATAAACTTGAGTTAACGAAATGTTAACTCATGAGAGCTGGCCAATAAGTTTATTTCCTTCTCCATTTTATCAAATAAGTTACTCTGACAACAAGATTGTGTGACCAGCACTCACATGTTGATTCTTTTTCCTCAAACAGATATAACAAGCCCGACAGCTATCTGCCCAGCTGATCAAACTCATTATGTAAGTGAGAATGAAAATCCGGAGGCTGTTGTGGAATGGAATCAGGGAGGAACGAAGTGTACAGATAACTCTCCTGAAGCAGTTTACCCACGGTGTTCCCATAATTCTGGAGATACCTTCGCACGTGGGAATACAAGAGTCACATGTAACTGTGTAGACGTGTCAGGAAACAGCGGCCAATGTTCCTTCTCCATCGTTGTTATAGGTTTGTACACCTTGTATAATAGAAATTTCTCCTCACTCTACCTTCAAAGAATTATCAATGAATTATTAAACACCTTGAACCCTACCTCTTGCTGCCGTTTCCCGCTATGACGCAGTCGTTATGCAATTGCAATATTTAGTACTTTGAATAGTCCATTAAAAGTTGCTTATTTTGTTTCAAGGCATAAGTTGTTCGGGAATACCTTACTATGTAACACATATGATAAGCTAGATGACCTAACATCTAAACACCATTAATTTAGAGGCCAAACAAAAAAAGACGAACTGCTGTTTTAGCACACAATATTTTGTAAGGTGGTTCCGTAAGATGGGTACCCTACGGGGCAATTGGTCTTCATCCAAGACTTGTCATCGCAAGGGTTGAAGTTAGATCACCCCACCCCCCCCGAAAAAAAGGAAAGACTGTGGGACCACAAAAGAATTTTTTTACTCTTCCACGTCTACAATGAGAGGGTTGCAAGAAACCGTGGAATCCCAAACTCCCTGGACTGCAGGAATTCTCACTTCAATAATGTGGTCCACATGTTTCGTCAACCATAAATGATTTTCTTGGTCGCTGACATGTGGAAAAACGAAGCAGCTCAAACGCTTTGATCTCGATTCCCAGAATTCAGGAAAAGGCATCAAACAGTGCTTGGTTTAAAAAAAACCTCCAGAACGCCTCCCCCCCCCCCTTGTCTTGATCGTTTCACCGAGTGGTCTATGCGCTCCACCTGCTGGTAAACCTATTCCAAAATTCAGCTATCATAGGCCTTTTATGTTTCCTTATGTGTTTATCTTGGTTTGCAAAAGGTTGGAAATAGCGTTACAGTCTTTGATTTTCCAAACATTTTGACCGACTCCTAGTATCTTGACCACATCACAAGTGTAATACCATTAGCCTGTTGGTAAAACTATCCCGAAATTGCAGTGGTCACACTTCAAAACACCGTAAGAAAAACTTGATTGACAGATGCAAGGAAATCCCAGTAAATGATCTCAAAATTTCCCCAGACCCCTTCCTCGTCGGGGCTTTGTATATTTCGTCGCTAGTAGGTTAGAACTTCCCCTCACAATTTTTGCAAATTCCTGGATTCGCCCCGGTGTGGATGAACCAGTAAAAGTTGTAATTGAATGGAATTATGTATACTGGTTGCAATATTCAATTAAGCTGTACCTCCCGGCTAACATTAAATTCGCTATTAAGGAGGCAATGGTTACTTGTGCTTGTATAGTTTGAAAGGTTTACATAAGAAAGAAAATCTTTTCTTCTAATGACCAGTTTCCGAAAACTGTATTCCCAGTACTCCTCTGAGTCCTCTAAACCCTCCATATCCATAACTAGCTTAAAGGCAATTCATTTTATCGGTCACTGTTTTATTCAAAATAATTAAACTATTTAAAGATTATAATTAAGATATTTTATTAGGCTAAGCGTAACTTTTGCCAAACAGTAAAGCGTTTCAGGACGTTCATACAATTAGTCCTCTTGACAACTCACACTGTTCTCCTCAAGGAGTCTAAAAGAGGAGAGTAAAGGAAAGCAAATGATAGCCAGTGCGTTGATGTATAATGAAAAACATTCGGAGTATACAGTACAATGGTTTCAATCATTAGTCCCTACCGATAATTGTTCAAAACATGTTTTTTCGGCGTTTGCGAAAGTAGGTATACGAGGCTGACGTGTACATTCATATTCATAACCTTAAAGTTTCTGTCCTCTTCCCAGCAGCACAACTGTGTATTTTGAGAATTGTCAAAGATATTTCCTATATTGCTTACATGTCTACTCACCCGTGAGTGCTTTATACTTTTAATACTGTCATTTTATTTCTAAAATATTCATGCTTGAGTTCACCGCGTACCCAGGACACTTGAAAACATCTCGAGACTTTGGTCATATAAATATGCTACCTCAAAACTTTCGGAAGCTTATCTTAATCAGCAAGATGGTGCCCCTTGAGCTTGTTAGAAGGTTTTTATTGGACCACATCCAAGGATTCCCAGAAGCTCGAAGACCAATGTTCATGGGCATCCGGAGGGGGAAGGGGCACTTGCCCCCCCCCTCCCGGAAAATCAAAACCTTGAAAAACGTTAAGAGAAAATAACATCAACATTTTTACGATATCGCTAGAAAATTTCCAGAACATAAGCTTTTAAAATAGAAAATAATTAGACGCAACTCACAAGGCCTGGAAAGTGCCATTTTTAGCGATCTGGGAGGTATTTCAGCCAAAATTTTCGTGATGATTCGCGCCAAACTATGGTGGCGCTACCCTTAGATAGTTTGCCTACAAGTTTCGCCCCCGGCAAATTCCTGGCTACACCCCTGTAAAAGGCGCCAATATTTGGCACTTTTCTGAGAGTAAAACTTTCCCCTGATTTGATCAATTAAAAGTTTTATCCCCCTTAAAAATTTTTCTGCGAACGCCCGTGCCAATGTTCCAATTTGTTATAATCTTCCTACATCTCTGTATAGACGTGTATTAGATGACCGTTACATCTGAACATCGCAAAAAAAAAAAAAGCAAATGGTCGCCGTACGAAGATTCTGTTGTCATATTAAAGGTTTTTCTCGTCTAATATACCCAGGAGGATTTAGTGTTTTTTACAATCTTTACGTAACTAGCTGCTTAAAGTTAAGCTTTGGTGACTTTGTGGGTATCTTCCTTTCACGGTAATTTCATTAAATAATACAAAATGTCGTGTTAATCAGTGTAACGACTCAGAGCTATAGCCTAGATTGCCCTTTTACATCATGACACGGTTAACATTAAAGAATAATGGGGCGTGAAAGCAACAGGTTTTGAAGAGTTTTGGCGAGAGGAGCATGTTAAAAATATGTCCAGAATATAACTTGAACCTTTTAACTGTTTTCAATTTATGTTTGAACAGTTGTTAAGGATCCTAAATTGCACGAAAGTTTCATGACGAAGAACTTCTTCGAGATGAATTTCGGAAAGAATTTTTCTTTAACATGCACGGCTGATCACGCCAAGGAATTTCTGTGGAAGCAAGAAACATTTAATGGTACCCAGTATGTCAGCAACAGTAGCACAATTCAGATACCTGTTTCATTCAGCAATCAAGGGAACTACTTTTGCATTGCGAAAGGAAGGGCTCGCTCTGTTACTAGTCAGGCACAAGTTTTATCGGTGAAAAGTAAGTTATCATATATTTGATGATTGTTATAAAAGGTGCGGGACATATTTTTCCAAATGCTATCACTTTTATACACCCAAGAATAGCACTTTATCATCATTAATGATCATTATTTTGTGTAAAGGCCAGTTTTTGCTAGGGTAGGCACTCTCTACCACGAGTCAATTAATAATGACGCACCATAATATTTTATCAAAAAAAAAAAAAAAAACACTTAAGTTTCAAGAGTTACAAGTTATTGCCGTGATGTTACATGACATGATGCGACGGGGAGTGAAGGACGTTACAATATTTTACAGGACGTGACTAAACATTGCACAACGACACTTTTGAACATTTGGCTTTGACATTGAAGATCACGGCAGACTTGACATTAAGCAGAGAGATACATGTTACATACTTTGAAGTAAGTAAACATTTGTTACATTTTTGTAGTATTATTACTGTCCTTATCAGCCTCATGCCCAGAATTTTCGAAATGTGGGAAATTTTGTCGTAGGCCTACACAAAGTTTCATGGGAGTGGTATGCCGATAACACCTAGCGACGTAGGAGTGAGGAGCGATCGTCTTTGTGCGCGGGGTCGAGGGACCCGTGTAGGGCCCATTATAGGATCTAAGGAGCCAAAGAGGTGCCATAAACAGTGTGAGACATTGTCGTAAGTTTCATTTTACATTTCAAAAGTTATTCTTATGAGTCAAAAGTGCCTGCAAATGCTTGTTGCCTCCTTTTCTTCCCTGCTGTTTCCTTCGTTACCACGAAACAAAGGCTTTTCATGCAAGCACTATAGGTGCATCTACGGCCAGGAAATTTAAAGTGCCCAGACAATTTTGGGAGAAAGAAGCCCTGGGGTTTTGAAAACATAATTAGGACAGAAAGATTTTCAGCATTTCCATTAGTAAATGCGAAAAGCGTGCTTAGTGGGATGAAGCCTCGGTAACACACCCTGGGTACTCAACAAGTGCGCAGATATTTACAAAACTTGTGGTGCAAGTGGCTTTAACTACTCTTTTGTGAAGGTATCATTACTTACGGGTCCTTAATTTTTGGTCCTCTGTTCCACCCCTGTAAGAATGCCGGTGAGCTATCCCCTTGGCAAGTTGTAAAGTGCCTTTACATGTCATTTGTTCAAATCGGAATCTTACCACTTTTTAACCCTGCAATTGAAAACACAGATGTTGGAGGAATAATTTCACACAAAAATTGCGTTATTATACTTAAGAAAATATCTGGTGAAAACGTGCCGCGAAAAATGAGCTTTTGAGAACACTTTCTGCAACTTTAGTCCGATTGATTTACGGATGAGGTGCAGCAGTCCGTCCTTATGTCGTACTCCGTATTTTAAAACCTCAAATTTTATTTCTGTGGCACATAAGAGACACGACAAAAGATTTGGGGGCACGTGTCCCATGCCCTCTTGGCTCCACAGGTCACATTTGTTATCCGTTTGTTCAGAACCTTTGTGTTTGGTCAGTAACTTCTCATCAGGACAAATTAATGATGGCTTATTCAAGATTTGCTCAGAATTAATTTACGAAATGTTCACGTTTTTTTCACAGATTTCTTGCAGTTCATCGTAAAAGTCTATGCCGACACCACTTTCCTTGAAAATGTCAGCACAAAAATAGATAAAACGGTAAGGGATATAGTAAGCTATGATAAACACAAATGAGAAGTCTGAGGGTTGACAGATCGGTCAGTTCTCTTTGTCTTATGAGTTAAGAGCGCCTTGAATGCAGTTTCAGGTTCTCACTGGGATGTCTTTTGAATTTTAAATGCATTACAATTACCCCAAAGGACTATCAATGGAGAGGTGAAAAACAAAAAACTGTGTTTGTTAGTCTAACAAATTTCATTAAAACATTAAAATGGATGACAACCGTGCTGGATATAGGAAAACTATGAAATGCTATAACGTCTCACTTCATGTTGCTTTCTTAATTTGTCAAATTCTACTCGCAAACTGTGAATAAAGTGGTAAGCGTTTATCTTGCTTTTGCTTTTTAATTTTAATATTTCTGTAATCTTGATGGTGTTAGCATGTGCAAGCATAATTGTGATAATGCCTAGTCACAATATTCTCAATTAATTTGTGTGAGCGCGCGCGTGTGTGTAGTGCGCGCGGGTGTGTGTGTAGACTAGGCAATGCTTGTTAGATAGTAGCAAATCGGAATCCTATTCCAGACTTTTAATAATACTTCAAAGGAATTGGTGATTTTAATAATTGTTCCCGACAGCTAAGGGATGAGAAATTTGAAGTCATTTCTTCTGGAACTAGAGAATGGGGAATCTTGAAGTCCATTTTCATGAATACGACAAATGAAACGAATGAAACTAAAGCAAGCACAGTTTATGAACTCATCCTAGAAAAGATGAACAGTCTTCGAAACAAGTCAAAGACGTGGCACTACGAAATTATCAACACTGGTAAATCTGCTGTTTTATCTAAACCTCTGATATGTTGACTACATCGCGTATATATAGACTCACTTTTAAAAAAAGCAAACATTAGCACTTTTTAACAAATCAAAGACGTCTTATCATCAAAGTTATTATGATATCATGCTTTAAAAGTTTTTGTAAAAGCACCGAAAATTGTTAAAATACACCCCCTCCCCCAGGTGTTGTTCATTACTCTAGTCTCTACCAAGGTAGATTATCTAAAAATATTAACCTGAACTCATGGTTAAGTCATAGTTTCTCTGCTATGTACTACAAAGATAGGTCTAGTGATTGTTATTCCAGGATGCTGGGGGAGGGATACCTGTGTGAAATCACTGAGGTGTGACTCCGGCCCTAGTGTAATTACAATTATCGAGTAATTTGCCGAATCTCTTTGAACTAGGAAACATTCTGGTGAATTGATATATTACGTTAGAATTGTAATGCAATAGTGCTTCAATTTTCAAAATATCTGCGATTCAAAAGTCGTATTTTGACAGTGATTTTCCTGACACGCATGATATGATTTTCTCTCAGCCTATTGTTCTGGGGGTACGATAACCACTACCGACGGTGACTTAAGTTTTCCAGACGCGCTGGTTGGGAAAAGTGTGAATTCTTCTGAAATATCTCTGACTTCAAGTAAGAGAACAAAACTTAAAACAATTTTGAAATTTCGATCGTTGGTACTTCACATAAATATGCTTAGCTAAACACGAAACAAAAACGGAAATATTACGTTTGTTCTAGATCAGCTTCATGATTGCAGTATTCTCCTTAAGCTTAAGACGTTAATTGGGGTGATAAAAAGGTTTGTTTTATTCACATGAAACTAATTTAAACAATGAATTATTTTTCAAATGAAAGTGTTTTGAAAGGAATAAAGTTACAAACAGGTTAACAGCAGTTTCTATGGGTGATGAGCACAATCAGTTTAGTGTAACTTTTGTGTCAATGCTATCAATTATTGGTGGTGCACCACACTTAAAACATGGAATTTATTAACAGCAAACCGTCCGGATGAAACAAGTGTGACGTTAGTTTAACTTTTGCACCTAATCACTGACTTTACAAATCGATGCCAATTAGACCAGAATAACGTCTTTAAAGATCAGAAACAAATTAAATCAAATTAAAAATAACATAGTTTGTCGCAATGAGATGTGATTATTTGCTTTGTATGACTGCTGTATTTAAAACGCTTGACTACTTGAAGTAAGTTGGTACTTTCCTAAAAAGGCTACTACATTACTTACTAATTCCTATGCAGTTGCTGATCATAATCCAGCATCCATTTAATCCACTAGATCGGTAATTATTCAACAAATTGGTTGCATTTACCATTTTACAATTAAAGAAGTACTGATACTCCCTTCAGTACACTCAAGACTGCTACTTCTTGAACTACGTTAGTGCAGGCCTTCTCGGGGATGTCAAGTCTCTTTTCACTTCAAGGTCCATTTTTGCGAGTACATTCGGCATTTCGTCAGCATAACTAAATAACCGGCAAGACTTTTCCTAAAAAGAAAAAAAAATGAAGCACGTAAAACATGTATTCGCATAAGTGTAAAATTCTTATAAGAAAACAAAGAATTTTCCCCTTTTGTAACTTGGTCAATTCAATGACTTGCGGCATTATTTAAATATGCAAAGTCAGAAAACTACTTTAATTTTTTTTATTTGCCATTTTTTATTCGCTAGAAAGGAAATAAGACGTCTTTTCAGTATTATTTTGAAACGTGAACTAAATCGCAGAAACCCCCTTCAATATCCCTTACATAGTACTATTCCCAATGGTTTATACTGAAGATAAATTGTAGATAAACTAAAGAGTAGCTATTCGGCATGAATTAAACATTTCAGTAAGAAAATTTTGTTTCGTCTTACACGGTACATGACTTAGGATGCCATGGTATACATATTTAAATTTGCCCATTAGGTTAATGACCAACAGGAATGACATGAAAATGTATGGAAAGCTGCAAGGGCGACGAAATGATTTGTTAAGTAACTTCTTTGTAAATTAAATAACATTGCATAAATCATTTTGGGTAATGTTATAATCTCTTGTTATGGTCAATAATCGTCAAATGTCCGGTACATAGAATCGAGTTCGTATAGCTACAATGGATACTCCCCTGTTGCTTAAATGTTGTTCTCAGTTAAACAAGTAATGGGTTATTAACCTCCTTACTTGTTATTCACCTGTGTGTCACCTAACCGAGCAGGTGGCTCACTGGGAAGGGAGTCAGACATCAGAGACTCATGTAACCCCCATTACTCGCTCCAAACAGTTTTTGGTGAGGAAGGACTTGAAGGTATTGATGGATTGTAGTCAAAAGCGTCAGATGGCAACTGATTCCAGGCGCTGATGACCCTTTGTGTAAAGAAAAACTTCCTATTAATGTTACTTTAAAGTAAAATAAAGTAAGTGTGAGTGAGCCCAAACCGTTTAAAAATGCACAGAAAGATCCCAAAGGAACGGGGCTCTTACTTGCACGAGGAGGAATGATCTCAAGAAGTACGATTATTAACTTACAAGTGATTTATTATTTTGTTTCATCTAAAAGGAGTCGCTGCCAGAGCAACTAGAAGTTGTGATGGTGATTTTATCCATGAAGCAGTGTGGAAAGAACCTGTTATTACAAGCGTTGCAAAGGATATTGAAGAAAACATAACGACAAGCATCAAAAATCTTGCAAAGGTAATATTTCAAGCAGTATTAAAAAACGTATCACAAATAACTTTATTCTGAAGCAGATTTCTAATCATTCAGGAGCTGGTTAAGTGAGGTAACTTCAGTTTTAATTGAATACGTATTTCATTAAAGGCTAAAGCTTCTTGTCCCAAACCGCGAAGACTTCACGAAAAAAGTTTAATAAATATCTGGCTTTGTACCTCCCAGGCAAAGCTAGCCAACACCGAGATAGCTTAGGACATCCTCCTGTAAGTACCGTCCTCCTGTAAGCTAACCTGTCGGCAATGCAATGGGCAGTGCCACAACACTTTTCACTGATGGCAAGTTATCAGTGACGAATCAGAGGGACTTATATTTTGAAAATATATTGTTTGAATCAAACTGCAGTCATCCACACTGAATATAGATACTCACAGGTTTTTCTCTCTTTTTGGTGCAAGAACACCTTTAATTAATAGCGTACTGCGAGTGTGTATCTGATTCACACAGTACCGGTATTGGTTTCTCACTGGGAAATAGAAAGGTATGATGATTTGGGTGACACAATTGAGCGTGTCAGTGATTAGAGAGAATTGAGAAAGCCGAATTACTTGAATCGATCTATTATTCATGTATGTTGTTTCAAAGTAACGTTAGAAAAATATATTTTAAAATTTTGTTTTGTCTTTGCTAGAACCTGGTAGAGCAGTCTGTTTCTGCCAGCAACGCTTCATATCTAGGTGATGTGTTAGAAAATGTAACAGCATCTGAGGACATAGAAACGGAACACATGGATACGGTAGCATTTGCTCTCCACATATTGGTTGATGCACGGAATGTTTCAGAAAAGGTAACTTGCTCTTACTGTCTATACAACACTCTTAAATTTAAATATAATTTAAATTTCAACCTAATCCGGTTCGGAGGGACAACAACCCGGAATCCGTTTATTTATTTCATAACTTTTGAGTTACAATTATCCAGGGCTCTAACATCAGAGTTCGGACTCGGACTCAAGTCCGTTTTCTTCGGACTCCGAATTCGCCCGGAATGGGAGGTGCTTAGTCGGAATTGACCCGGAATAGTCTGCCGCTGGACTCGGACTCTGAACCGATTCCAGGCGAGTCCACGAAACTGTAATTATCATAAATGTTACTGAAGGCTATATTTTTATTAATGCACAGTTCAACAAATGAATGGTCAGACACAGTCAACTAGATTACAGGGTGAACCAGGGTATAAAATTGGCTCCTAAAGTGCCCATTTTAATGTAAAATAGTACAAAAAGCATTAGTATGGGATGCTTCTTGTCATAAGACCGGACTCTGAATCGGACCGGAAAACTTTATTCATGCTTTTTATAGCTTCAGTAAGACTGCCATTGTTTACATTTTTTTCAAATATCGACACATTTCACGCAAACCTAAGACGCTTCAATAGCCAATGAAATAATATGTGACTCAGCTTCGATCTTTTATATTCATTATCAATCTTTTTTGACATATGTACTCGGGTTCTTTTTGCATATCAAATCCCTAATTGCTTGGTACGATCCTTAAAGAATAGGAGTATCTAAAAGCATCCTTTTGTGTATTTTAGAAAGTGTACTTATCTCTCTGGGAAATACATATTGGTAGAGCTTTGTTAGAGAACTATCTGCTAATGGTATGCAAAATTCATTTTTATGAAACTGGCAACCCTCCTTCTCAGCAGAGGTTGACTCAGAGAATCATGATCATGCAGGCATTTGTGGACCAGGCGCGGATCCAGGGGGTGCCTGGGGGGCCCGGCCCCCCCCCCTCGCCACGAAAAAAAACGAAAGGAGAAAAAAAAAAGAAGAAAAAAAAAGAAAAGAAGAAAGAAGAATTAAGAGCAAAAAATGAATAAAAGTGTCTAAGAACGTATTCAAAGTATATATTTCTGTAGGGGTTGGGTGAAGCTATCGCTGGATTATCTCTTTATATATCTTTCAAAGTGGTTGGCGACGAAAGGAGCGCTACAGTGTTCGAAAAAAGGCGAATAGCTGAGTAATGATCCTTGACTTAAGATCTAAATAAGTAAACATCGTGACATATGTAGTATGGGCTCGGCTAGCTGCACTGAAATTTAGTAACAATTTTGTGTTAAAGAGTGAAATTTTTTGTAATCTAGAGGGATTGAGAGGCAAAGTTTTCGTCATACAGACCTTGCAGAATGAATACAGAAGACAAGCTGTCAGGTGACCTACTATTATGCACAGTGGCACCAGCTTTTGCACGGCAAAGTAGCGGCGTGCATGATACCCTATTCGATTTCGAAACTGTCTGAAAAATTTTACAATGAACTCAAAGCTTTTAAGCTACAGACAGTGGCGTCGGCACAGTGGACAATGGGTGATGTGTGTCCCCCTCCCCCATCGATTCTTGAAAATTTTTAAAATGGTCCCAAAAGTCGTTTAAGCTACAGATTTCTGTGGAGGGTTTAGGGTGAGATCTATTTTTGATGACTGGTTTATTTGTTCTAACCATTTCCTTTTATAAACTGTTCTCAAACTATCATAAGTTTTGGAAATTCTTGACAAATTCCAAATTTTCTCACGCTCCGCTAGCGTCAATCCTTGTGTCAGAGTTGTCCTTATATCAATAGCTTTCGGTAACTACTCACGGGGGAACAAAGGAGCAAAAGTGCTTTTTAAGAATTCTCAGTCAGAAGATTCGTTTCTGAATAGCATAGGTTGGTGGGAAAGTGACAGTGTCCGATGCAGGTTCTGAAATGCAGGTTTTGTCATGGACTAATATTTTATTCAAAATTTCAGCGCTTTTCGCGCGCATACGACAGGGTTTACACCCGATTTTATATACCATTGACAAAGCTTTGACGCAAGAAATTATTCCAATGCAACATTTTTCTAAAAGTACATCTCCTTCTCTGTAGGGCTCTCATCATTATGGGATCTTTGACTAATCTAGTCTAGCACATGATTTGAAAGATTGAATGTACGTAATTGCCGTTGCTTATTTTCCGGTCAAACATCGTACCGCGACGTTCAATAATGACGAAAATCTTTTCTGAAACGAATTTCGCCTGTCCACCATCCCTCTTGCTATACCTAAAAAGAAGGTGATATATCATATCTCCTCCCATATGGATGTCGGGTAGTGAGAATCCCGTTGGTCCCTCTTTTGTATACTGTAACTAATTTAGAGCTCCCGGGAGGCTCTATACTGTTCTCTGTCAACTTTGGATATCCTTTTAAAATGTAAAGGAAAAATTTTATTATAGTCCAAGAATGTTTCTGTGGACTCCACGCAGGTATAATTGCGTGTACAATTTTCCCATGGGCGTGGATCGTGGGGGACGGGGGGAAGCGTTCCCCTCACTTTTTTAGAAGGGGGGGACATCGTGAAAAAGTCCCCCTCACTTTTTCAAAAATGATGGAACAGACTGCAATTATGCCTAGGAAAACGAAATTTTTAGAAGAAAAGTAACCTAAAAATCGTACACTTTGTTGCACCAAATCGCATCTGAGGGCATTCAGTTCTAGAAAAATTTCCGTTAGACCCCTCCCCCATGCCGAAGATCACAAAACTTATTGCCTACCCGTGACGCAAATTCTGGCTACCACCAACTGCTTCTTCCACGCCACAGGATGGTGATTCACAAATGTGAAAAAGGTCCCCCCCACACACACTTTTGGAGATGGATCCACGCCCATGATTTTTCCTGGGACTTAAGGTTTGAAGACAATATTTTAACCGTCTCTTACTCCCCTTTTTCACCCGAACAAAGTTAGAATTCACTAAATTGTGGACATTTTCTAAACATACAATCACTTTAGAATGACCCCAAGATACCACCATTTTGCATATAGGCCCCTAAAATTAACCAAAATTTCTCAAAGGGAAGGGTAAACCCCTTCCTGGGATTGCACTCTCATGTACTAATAAGAAAAGGCTCTCCCGCTTTTGTATATAGCGTATACAAAATCCCACTGCCTAAAAAGGCACGGTTTAGCAGTTATCTGCGGTTCCCCCAATCACCAACTCCAGCCGGCACCATCGGTCATAGATTTCTGAAGGGTATACCCTATAGTCCATAAAGAAGGTGATATATCATCTCTCGTCCCATATGGATGTAAGGTTGTGAGAGTCCTGTTGGTCCTCCTTTTCAGTGTACAATTAATGCAGAGCTCCCGGGACGCACTATACCGAAAATTTTCGGCGCGCTTCGCGCGCAATTGTTTACGATCACGGAGAGAGGTACGTTTTTATTGAGTGATGGATTTATTTTTATCACTTTTTACCAAAAATCATTTGAAGTCTTTCACGATTTTTACAAAGTCTTCTCAATATTTCTTGATTTTTGCTTGATCTGCGCACTGTTAGCCTTGAATTGCTCCTTTTACTATCAATAAGGTCCCAAACATATTCGCATTACTCATCGGTGGGGTTCTACTATAAGCCAATTATTCGTGTGCATAAACGTGATTTCAGAGTCAGCATTGTAAGGATGCAAAACAACTGATATTCATTTTTTCACCCTCCTCTTCTTATGAGAACTGAAAATTTAGTATCGAACCCACCTTCTAATTGATAAAAACACATAAAGAGAATTGACACCGTTAGTCATAGCAATAGTTTTAAATGTAAATTTAAATTTTCGGCGCGCTTCGCGCGCAATTGTTCATCTAACGTCCTATACCCGAATACCGTAGAACGAAAATAAAACACTCATTATGGCAAAAATCATTTCAAGTTACCTACACCGGGCTCATAATGTTGGCGTATAAGTTTTAAGATACCTTAGATTCTCCGTAACTTCTGCAGGTACATATAGTAACTTAAAATGGGCCATACACATCAAATTCCATGCAACATGAAAAGGTATAAAATCTCACTGACATAAGAACTGGAGCCGATTTCTGTGCTCTTAAAATGCAATACTGCAAGAGCTTCCGGGGGGCTCCCCACCGGGGCTCTGCCCCTGGACCCCGCCAGGGGCCCTAACGCAGGCCCCTGGACCCCACACGTAGGGACTCGCGCTTCGCGCTCGTGGTGCACCTTCGGTGCACATGAGGTTTTCCATCTTGGGCCCCCCCCCCTCAAAATTTCTGGATCCGCGCCTGTTTGTGGTGGTCAGGCTTGGCGGGTTGATTAACTCCTTCGCCATGCTTTGGGGAAAGTTTCAGCCTCAAGTCAAAAAGAAATCCATCAAATCAGATAAATGTGGGATCACTGTAGATATGCAGTTTCTGCGATCTCTTGACTATTTTTGCTGTCATGACCTCCGTCAGTCGGTGCTCTGGTTGGAGGTTGTGGAGTATGAGGTGAAGGCCTACCTGTAACACTGTGTGTACATACAGTCCGTGAGTACATGAAGTCCTTGTTGCTCCACATATGTAACAATAGGGTGATAATGAAGCTGTGATCAATTCATAATAATAATCTGTGAAATTGTACTCGTATTCGTGAGCTGTGTACTCATACAATCTATTGAATCTCATGAATCTATTAGCCTACAGATGTTCTGTAAACTCATTGTGTGGTTCTCTCTAATACATCAATAATAGTAATGCGGCTTTATGTTATACACAGATTTTGTCTATCAATTTATTCTTGAGTTCTACCAATCCTAGTATACCACGGATACCAGGACACGATATAGTGTGTAATATGACGATGTATTTCAGGTATGTGTCCGCTGACGTGTGAGGCCGGGTATGGAGGGCAAAAGCGCTCCTAGAGCAAAACCAGTCTCGATCCAGGGTGAAGAATATCTCTTGCAGGAAAATAGCAGTCTGTTTGCATTGCAAAATTTGTGTAATGATTGCCGACAATCAGGGAACTTTGCAAAGAAAACAGCTTCCAGCCCCCGTGAAACATCGTGAAAATATGAAATCATGCCTAAAGCGCCACATCATAAGAATCACTAAAATGAATATTGATATAGGTGCCTATCACCAGTACAATATTTTTTACGTGAATGACGTATCTGAGCGTGTGCGTCGTAATTAAAAATTGTTTATGATAACCAATTGGAGCTACTAAGGAGCAGGAAAGGTTGGATTTTCAAGGGCTCTGGGGTACCCTGCATATTCGACTAGGGCAACGTTGATTCAGACGTCCATCCTCCACTGGGTTTCATTGGATCCATGTATTTATATCAAAATATTATTGTTACATCTTATTCAACATATAGCATTATATGCTTCTTTAATTGAGATCATGATAGCGTATGACAAGCTCTCTATTAAACTTTCACATTAAGGCACTTTGGTAAAGGCTAAATTACCATTCGGTAAAGTTAGTTTCTGCAACAACTCAGATATCGTAAGCCTTGAAACAGTGTATCCGGCAGCGTTTTGAAAGGAAACTCCGAACAGGGCAGCGAAACTTTAATTAGTTTGAAAAACCTTAAACCTTATTTCAAAAGCTGGTATTTCTTTTACTAATAGGTGACCACCGACGTAGTCTCAATTATAGCCAATGTTGTAAAGAGCACGTCATCAAACAAGTCCGAAGTAAGTCTCAATTCAAACACTTCAGCTGCTTTCTTGGGAACACTACAGCAACAACTGGACAACGTTAGAGATAGTGGAGTTTCTTTTAACTTCACCACACCTTATTTAGCAGTGCGTGTTGCACAGGTTCCAAAGGACAAGCTTGCTATTTATAAACTCCCTTTTGGGGTCGAAATGGGAATAGAACAGAAAGTGACAGGATCAATCTGGAACGATATATTAGAGTATGCCTCCAAGCGCAGCACCGGCATCGGGGACCCTAATCACTCCCAGGATGACAGAGCGTCTATACAGGTAGACCCTTTTGCAATTACGGAGAGAGCACGGCAACTGACGAATGGTGAGTAGTTAGTCAATTATTACCTTCAAAGGCCTAAGCAGTCACCACACACAAGCAGTGGCATAGCTACTGGGGGGCTTGGAGGTACCGGCCCCCACAAAATCGTCGCCCCCCAAGCCCGCCCCACTGGTGATCTGGGCCAAAAAAACTTCACTTGGTTGGGCTACTCAACCTGATAATGATAGACTGTCTTTGGAAAATCTCCATTCCAACTATTCTACTGAAATCCATAAAGATAATTCCACTCTGAATAATTTTGAATAAATTTGGATAGATTGCGACAAACTTAATGTGTTTGAGAAAAAATAAAATCAAACTATATTTTTCACCACAATTGCATGATGGCTGCTATCAAGGCTGGAAAGTGCCATTTCCGGCGAGCTGGGTTGTATTAAAATCTCAAATTTTCTTGTCACGCTCCACGCTCCACGCCAACTCATGGTGGCGCTCCGCATAGGTAGTAAACGGGATTCAAACTTGCAGTCCTCGGACCCGAGGTCAGGTCCGGTCAGCTGAGCTCATTCGTCCTCACAGAAATGTGTTTGAGAATACAATAAAATCAAACTTTACATTTTTACCAAAAATATGCACATCTTGATGGCTGCTATCAAGCCTGGCAGGTGTCATTTCCGGCTATCTGAGATATATTAAAATCTCAAATTTTCATGGTAAGCAAACTCCTCATATCAATCGTAACGGCCAGAGTGGAAGATTTCATATTTTTAACAGGTTATCAACACTGCAGTTGTACAAGTGCCTAATGCAATTTGAAATGTGTTCCAATAACCGATTATACCCTTGCTAACTTCAGAAGTTCTTTAAAGTGTTTCAATATAAAAGGAACTAACAAACGTTAGAACACGTACTTGAAGTACCTTGATGTAGAGAAACTCAAGCATTGGTGTATAATACGCGAGAGTAATGTAATGAGAACATAAGCAGTACATCATTGTTTAACGCTGCTAAACCTGCGACATCCTAGTTTCAAAATAAAAACCTGCGCTGTTAGTTTTCCTGGACCCGTGGTCATGGGGAAGGACACTTTAAGGTTTGGCCGTCAACCACTTTCATTATGACCCAAATTTTATCGGCCCTTTTGAAGATATTATAAGCATAGATATAAAACATAAAATGGCGAATTCACTTCTCGTGGGAGCGGAAGTGCTGATGACTGTGCAGCCGTTTCGAAAACAAATAGATTGATGATTTACACCGTACCATCAAGGGGATAGATACGGGGGAGGGGCAGGTGTCAAATGTGATTTGAGACAGACGATGACGTCATCACATAGGCTGAGAGGCTCTAAGGTATTTAAAGAGTTAAAACCATTTGAATGAAGCATTTGGTTATCTTAAACCTCACTGGTTGGGAACTTAACGGATCACAAGTATCACACGTTGACCCTTCTAAATTATATCCCTTCTTAGCAGGAATAACAGGTCATTTTAATATGAAAGGGTTTGGCTTGTGAATGGTTAAACTGATGTTTGAGAGTTTGTACAAAGCTATGGAACACGCAAGATGATGAATGAAAATGATAAAAAGAAAATAATCACAAGATGATAAAGATGATAAAAAGAAAGATGATAAAAAGAAAATAATCACACTATGATTGGTTTTGAATTTCAGTATCATCCATTACATGAACTATTCTGCTACTTTCCTACGCCACCTACTCTTTCTTTCATATTTCAGTTTTCTCTTTATTCTGGAAAATGGCCCCTTAAATTTTGTATTGTTATTTTGAAAATGGAGATGGTTTCCAAAATACAGGGTGAAGTATAATTCTGTAAGGACAATGAAAGTTTGAGGGTTATGGGTTAACAATTCTTTCCAAAATCTATTGAACGGGGTTATATTATGTGTAGTTTTTACAGGGACATGGCCATGTAAGCAAAAATGCAATGGAAGTATTTTTCATTGGAGGCTGCATCTTCGTAAGGTAGGAAAGGTGGAGTATTTAATCGTGAGCGCCGAAGTCTTGAAGCTAGAGGCTGGGGATTTACGATTTTCCCGAGAATTTTCCTAAATGTTATGCTTTTGAGGCCATTCTGGACTTCTAGATATAATCCAGCAGGAGTGGTTTCAAGGATTTTATAATAATAATTTAATCAAGCTATCCTACAGCTATTAAGTAAAAACGAGGCAATTCCTCAAAAGCTTTCCTGCGGACAGCAGTTCTAACGAGATACCTACTTATACTGAGCTTTCGCGAAGCACGCCGAAAGCTCTCTTGATTATTGATTCCCTGCACACGGGAAGGCTTCTGAATTTTGTATGAAAGGACCATGGTGCGTGTAATGATGCTCTTTTTGTATTGCCAGTGACCTTTTCTCAAGGCTTCAAGTCGCAAAGGTGTGAAGGGGAACCGACGCCAGTGCTTTGAAGGAAATTTTAATTAAAGTACCTAACAAGATTTTTCAACAACAATAGTCCTCGCCTTCCCACCCTTAAGTTCCTCCACTCTATTGCATGGTTAGTCTTCATTGCAGGTTTCGCGTGAAGAGGGCCAAGAAAACCGCTCTAGCATATTTGTGACATTTGTGGTATTTGATATTAATGTTTTTCTCCATTTAACATTGCAAATTTAACCACAATATTAAAAGATTCCCCATAATTTTTGTGGTCTCTCTTCCTTTCGTTCATTGTTTTCCATTTTTGCTTTTTAAGGTCTGCAAATAAGGAAGAGAATGTCCTCTTTGCCCACCCTCCCCCCTTCCCGTTGTCAGGCCAGGCCAAAGGTACTTGTAGCTGTACATAGAAAACACAATTTTTAAGCTTAAGTTATAGAGCAGGCCCAAAGTTTTACAACATTTTGAAACACTTTAACTGTCCTAAGTTAAGTGACATAATAGTCCCTGTGTAATAAATTAGGAAGTCAAGAAATTTTAGTTACTGTGTTTATCCTAAAATAGTTGGATACTACATAAAAGACCCAATTATGTAACCGACCCTACTTTAAATATTATAGTATCTGCTGGAATAGTGTGATATCTGTATACTAAGTCTAAAAAGTATCCCTCGTTCATTATTTTGAGACATCGTGTTTAAAATGTTTTCGATTTTTGACCCCTGGTGAATTTAAATTTGATCTGGTTCTATCTCTAAATTTTAAAAAGCTCTGTGTCCCAAGTGTGAAGAGTACCCATCATTTCTTTCCTGAGATAACGTGTTTACAAGCAATTTTCGAGTTTTCCTAGTTTCACCTCTCGTGACCTCAGATAATTGCCCTTCACTAAAAACGATATGGTTCATTTACTGATCGATCATCACGTATCCACATTCTAAGCATAAAAAGTATGAGTGCTTTCTACCTTGATACATCGTGTTCACAAGATTCAGGTTTTTGTACACTGGTGACCTTTGACCTTCACTTAAAACAATAGGGCTCTGTCCCTTAATATGATATATAATCTTTTTACGAAGCATGAAAGTAGGTCTATCAATCATTGCTATTTTGAGCTATCGTGTTTACAAGCTAAGCGTCACAAACACACCCACACACACGCACGCACACGCCAGCATGCAGCATGCTAGGAATCAATAACGAAATACCTCTAAAGCGATCTTAGAAAGACTGCAACATGAGAAGAGGCTCAAACTTTTATTCTATCTACTTTCTCTTTCTGCTAGTCGGCTCGTATCCGTGTGACAACAGCAAGTTGTGGGTTGAGTCTCTCTTAAAACAACTAAACACTTAGTCACGACGAAACTTGAAGAAAGCTAGGCATCTTTAATGTATAGCTTTATTTGATTATAAGTGCTTAAAGGCACAGCTTCTGTGCCATTTTCCCGTTACAGTTGCAATCTTTGTGTCACGTAAGATTAATTTAAAAATCAATCTTCCTTCGTTTCCAATCAATTTGTACACACTTATCATTATTAGTTAGTTGGAGGTAGAGTTACATGAGGTTTTACGGCTCAGTTTCTAACCAATTGGTTTAAGTCGGACCGGCCACGCCCTTTTTCCAGTTGTGGCTTACTGGTTTATCATTATTAGATAACTAGATACCTCCATCTGAACGAGACACTTCTGTTTTTCAAGCTTCAGGTTCTGGACTGGTTCCTGTATCGTTTACGACACACCTGGGCACCACTCTTTTTCCCGAACGTAGAAAAGATGGCATGAAAGTCAATACACTAGTTATTTCAGCATCTGTTCAAGGAACTGTAAATGGTCTCCCAGATGAATCAAACATTGTTACTCACTTTCACCCTATTCAGGTACGCTGTTTAAGTCGCAAATTTATTCTATGAATTTGTTAAATAATCGACTGGATTCCTTGTGAACAGATCTTTGGATCACCCTGGGATCTCAAACAAAAAGTGTTTTTGTCGAACATGCAATAATAATGTATATTGATTGTGCTCCGTATCCGTCAAAACACACGCCTATAGCAAATTGATACAACTGGAAAGAAAAAGTTGCCATAGTGGGTCTTCAGAAAAGTAAAATAAGCAAATAGTAAATGGAAAAGTCGTAGGTGGATCTTTCACATTTTAAGGAAAAGTCCGAAATTCTCTTGGGAAATTTCATTTATGTCCTTTATGTATACGGGTTTTAATGCATTTACTTTGGTCCTTATGATCAAGCTGAATCCCTTTCCTTTTACCTGCTTATATATATATATATATATATATATATATATATATATATATATATATATATATATATATATATATATATATATATATATATATATATATATATATATGAGGAAAAGTAGTCAGTGGCAAATTCTGGTCAACTTTGTGGTAGGCACGTAATTCTACATAAGGAAATTATCTAAGTATCGTACGTTAGAGTTAACCCCAAAATATTTAGTTGTATTCCCAGGTCTTTAGTGCGCTTTGAATTTTTTTACGTAAAACGCGAGGGCAGTATTTAATGGGCAGGAACGAGGGGAGAGTGCACGTTAATAAAGTACTACCTTGAGTAACATACATACATACAATGTGATCATTTTATCGTCCTAGCAATAGGATTTTTCATAGGTGTAAGTAATAATTTTTTACAGAAACGAAGGTGTGCAAAGATTTCCTGTGTGTATTGGGACGAGTTCGAAGGCACTGGAGGATGGTCAAGAAACGGTTGCAGTTCCACACAGAGTAGACATATTGAATCATCATACACATGTCATTGCAACCACTTAACTAATTTTGCAGTTTTACTGGTGAGAAGAGAACAGAATAACACAATAGTTTCATCTGCCTTTATGTAATTTATAGGGAGATAAGATATTGCACTTGGTTACTCGGCACCACATTCTTATCAGTGTAGTGGAAAAGTCTTCAACGAGAGCTTTACAGAAATTAAATCATGATACTAATCTTGAATCAGAGCCTTGGTCTAAGCTAATGAATGTTTTAACATGTATCTGTGAACATAGGTGTCACTAATTCCCTTAAACGGTATGCCTGATCAAGATTTTCATTTTGCGGGTAAACGTGTGTACGTGTAACTGATAACGTCTAAGGTCAGAGGTCAAAGTCATATGACCAAAATATATTTCTTTGTCATTATCTACCTATAACTGTGTTTGACAAGGTCATTTCCCCTTAAGATATAAAAACGATAGAGAAATTTTACAAGAGAACCTTTAAGGTCGATAAAAACAAGGTAAATGGCACAATAAGTCAAAGTTCAAAATGTCCAAAGTTTTGTAATTAGTTGTGTTGCGAATTCATCCTCAATTGTACCTCGATTAAGTTGAAACTTGGAGGTATGAAAACTTAAGCATGGGTTACATGTTATATAATAGGTAAAAGATCAGATTGCAAATGTCGAGTAAAGTAGTATTATATGTTTTGAAAAAGTTTGATTTTCGTGTGCTATGCAAACTTGGTAGAATACTTCGCAGCAAACGTCAAGTCAGATCAAGCAGCAACTTCGTCTGTTGCTGCGATTGCTTGCTAAGATTTTATCATCAAAATAACCCTGGGGAGATGAGGTTTGGAGCTTTATGATTTTTTTCCTTGCTAATATACTACGATGGGGAAATGACTAATTACAGGGATACAAACAGGTCAATCGAAATTCATAAATTAAATCAGCTTTGGGCCTGTAACGGAAAGATGTATTTCTCAATATGTATCGCTATTGTATTCTGTTTCAAATTGTATGTTATGCTGCTTTGTATTGAAGGACATCGAAGGCGATATAAAAAGCCCTTTCTTGGACTCCTTGAGCATAATTGGATGCATAGTCTCTACGTGGTCCATCATTCTGACAATCTGCTCTTACCTTGGTATCAAGTAAGTAAGATAGCAGGGAGCTGTCATGCGCGTCATGACAGCTCCTCTGTGAGAGGGAAAGGAGGATATCAAGTATATCTTCACAGTTAACGCCCCAAGTCTTAATTTAAGTTCCAAAATTAAATTCCAGCTCTTCGCTTCAATAAAAAAAAAAAACAGTTTTAGTAACAAAACGTTGCAATATTCCATACAGAATAATCCTGCAAGAATATTGCATAATGAAAAAGAAAGTATCATTAAAAAATCGAAAAAAGTACCGTGTTTTGCAATGTAAGCTCCAAAGAGTGGCTATTCCTTGAATTTCTTGAAATCATTTGAAGATCCCTCGTTTTGCATCGACACTATTCTTTTGTTTAACTTTTATAGTGTGTGACTGACTTTAATTGGTGTGTATTCACTGTTATTGATCGGTCACATTGGATATTTGTCTCTGAATACATTAATTCCTTTAAACCAATGTCAAGAAAAACTAGTAGAACAATTAGACAAGGAGGGTTAGGGGTTGGGGATACAACCCTCAGGCAGTATTCAACTGTGAAAAACTAATTTCCCCGGATCAACCGTTTGTTGAGAATTTTTTCGAAATTACTATCTGCATTTCTGACGGGTAACCCCCTATTACAAGTTAAGGCGTTCCTCCGGAACCAGCTCTCATTGTGAAGGCTCTGGGGTCTGGCAGGGCCACTGGCGTCATGGATAAGTGTAATCTGAACCCCCAACCCTTCCCCTTTCACCTCCTAAGAAATCCTGGTAACGCGCCTGATAACTATTGACTTAGTTACTTCAAAATAGTTAAAGACCAAAATGATCTTTCACTATTGAACAGTTTATTTAAAAAATCTTTCCTTTTTCACCTGCAGGAAGTTTCGTTCTAGTCGTCCTCAACAAATTGTGCTTAACATTTGTTTAGCACTGCTTGGTCTTTACCTGTCTTTTTTGACCGGAATTGAACAAATTCATCTGGACATCGGTTGCATTGTCTATGGGGCTCTCATCCATTTCTTTACCTTAGCTTCAATCGCTTGGATGAGTGTCGAAGCCACTAACATGTACTTGCTCTTTGTGAAGGTCTTTAATGCCAACATTCGTCATTTTATGATCAAGGCATCTCTGGTTGGTTGGGGTAAGTGAACCTTCAAAAGTATCCTTGTTTAATGTAGCTTTAGGGCAGACCCTCGGCGAAGTGAGAAGACAGATGCGGCGTCGCCCATATAAAATTGTGAACAATAAAAGATGTCGTAAGTCATGTATGCTGTACAGAAAGAATTACACATTTTAACGTTGAACGTGATAGAAAGTCTATTTGTCATATAAGTAGTCCATCAATTTTGCTGGCAACCCTGGCCAACATTGTTTTGTTGTGAAACAATCGTTTATTGTAGAATTCCACACATTTTGAACAGTAAATCTTGCATTACTAAAAGAAAATTTACGCTATTTGATTATGATTGGTTGTAACGTAATAGATTTGAGCCTTTAACCATGCCCATCGGTAAGGGTCTCCTACCCATGTCACGGAGACATATAATTATCATTAAATTTGATTAAGTTAAAATATCACTTCATAATCAGATGTTGAAAAAGGGAGTAACTCAGTTTTGTTCGACTCCTTAAAATTGATTTTACACAATAAAACTTTGGTATTTACATACAACTTGCAAAGCATCCTACGCATACTCTGATGGTGGCGCTCCGCCTATAAAGAGAGTATCACAAACGTGTATGGCCTGCTCATTGAACCTCTCTACAATTACTGGTCCGGCTGCGAGACTGTTTACAAGACAAGTTCATGCATTACTAGAGAGGTTCTATTTTATGCTCAATCTAAACAGTATTGAAAACTGGGGTAATGACACCTGAGGATAAATGATATATGTTTCACACCTTTTTTTTAATTAAAAATCGATGTACATTGATGTGAGTTTACCGGAAATACTTTGCTCATGACTGTTTCCTTTCACGTATCATTCAGGAAAAGCCTTTCCCGATAAAAAAAAGCTTTCAGTTTACTGGTTGGGCTTAAGTTAATGTTTAAGCTTCGGGTTATTTTGCATTTACGTGATAGACACATTAGTACCAGAGAACTCAATTCACTTTCCTTCATCTGTCTTGGTCCAAATTGCCAAAAACCTTCTTAGCTTTTGCATTGCGAGGTGGATACAGGGTAAGATGTGGCTTAACTTTGCAATCTTTATGTCGCGTGATGCATCATTGTCCTCTAACACGCACCTTTCGATAAATCTTATTTAACGACAAAAAAGAAACGGTTGTATATATATATATATATATATATATATCGCCAGTACATGGTGGTTAAATTACTACCCGCAGGTTCGTGCGCACACAGTGGCACTCTTCGGGTAACTGAAGTAGGAAGTAGGGTTGCTTGAGTCCGGCAAGCTTGTGGTGCACTCGTTATGGTTGGGTGAACTCCTATCGGTCTGTGGTGAGGTGTTTTTTTTTTGTAAAAGTCTTTATGCGTTACTTCTTCCCTTCGAGACACAGATTTCATTGACCGGGGGCTGCAGGCCCAGGAGGGGTAGTTGAGATGATAGACCATTTGATGCTGTAGGGGGTGTTTTCCAGTTTAATTGCCAAATATACTTGGACATCTCTGTTTTCTTTTCGTCTCTATTGGTGCGAAAAGATTTCTTATGGTTTTGTATAGCGGCTTTTGAAACTTCCACCTGTCATTCCGACTGTGATTTTTTTTCATTCAAGTTGCAGGCAATACATTCAGAATTAGACTTTATTTATTATGTAGTTCCTGTTTGTTGAATTAGATACATTTCCCTGTACAATGGTCACTGTTTGTAATGGAGATGTCGACTTTATATACCACATGGGTTGTTAGCAAAGACCACTGACAGGGCAATCACTCCTTATTCTGGAGCTGAATAGCTGTGGCTCCGGGTGGACTCTGGTCTGCTGCAAGACTTTTCCTTGTGCGATTGGATTAAGCTCTTCACGTTGAGGAGGCAAAAACTGTAACTAACTTTGATTGTGTTCCTATTGAAGATTTCATGGAGGTGGCTGATCGGTGGAAAGTGTTTATCTTTGAGAATTGGAAAAAGCATTTGTATCGTTTTTTTACGCCTTCTATATATATATATATATATATATATATATATAATAAGAAATGATGAAAAAGAGAGTGTTCATCATGATCCAACTGAATAATTTATCTGTAGTATGAAATCCCACCGTTACAAAAACAAATTTGGGATGAAAGCTCAAAAAAGCGCGTATATAATATTAATGAAATGAAATGCAGTTAAGTGACGTCAAAAACAAAATATTTAATATCAAATATGAAGCGCGCAAACATGCTACTACCATGGCACGCTAGTCTAGTCAAAATAGTGTAAAGTGACGTAACAGACATAATCTCAAAATACAAAATCTTATGTTAGCATGTTTGCGCGCTTCATATTAACTATTGCATAAGACCACACGCTTATTTTGGCTAGACTAGCGTGCCATGGTAGCACGTCTGCGCGCTTCATATTAACTACTGTATAAGAGCACACACGCACATTTTAGCTGCGTACGTCTTTGATCACGTACGTACAGTTTGATATTAAATATTTTGTTTTTGACGTCACTTAACTGCATTTCATTTCAAACGTCCTGTAAAGCGTAATTAATATTATATACGCGCTTTTTTGAGCTTTCATCCCAAATTTGTTTTTGTAACGGTGGGATTTCATACTACAGTTGACAAAGCTTCCAGGAGGGGGCGAAAATTTCTGTTTCAATAAATTATTCAGTTGGATCATGATGCACACTCTCTTTTTCATCATTTCTTATTCGTTGCATCCAACACACGGACTTTAATGCTATATATATATATATATATATATATATATATATATATATATATAATATATATATACGTGTGTGTGTGTTTATATTATCCCAGTCATGTTTAAATGAGCAGTTCAGTCCTTTATTCTTCTTTAATGTTACAGGGATCCCAAGTATAATTGTCGTCATCAGTGCAGTGCATTCACCTGAATCATATTCCAACTGTAAATAGTAAGTAACGGTATTGCAGTAAAGAAAACATAACGACGCGGTATAACACGAAGGCAGATTGTTTAGAAAAGAACGTAGTCAGTTTCTATTGAAAAACAGGTCCAATTAACAGTTCTGTCGACAGCCGCAGTATAGGCTAGTTTCCTGTACATAGGCGTAGTTACATCAAATACCCACAACTTGCTTATGTCTCTTACCTGTTGGCATGAATAATGTTACGAAAATGGCATATTCTCCAGTTTTTAGCTTTTCTATCAAAAGCTTATCAAAAGCTACTATCATCTGATTTCATTTCAAACTTTACTCATCGATAACAATGTCCTAAGGTGCACACATATCATACTACTAACCTTTCTCCTTATTTTTCTGTTTATTCACATATCAGATATGAGAACAATCGACTGCTTACACGTATGTCTTTGAGTCGGATCGCTTGTGTATATATATATATATACATATATATATATATATATATATATCATTTTTCCACTTATTTCTCCTGCAACTTTTACTTTTTCCTACTGCCCTCTGATTCTCTTCATCTATCCTCAGCTGCTTCCCAGATTCGGAGTCAATGGTTTTTTACATCTCTGTGGTCGGTGTAGTAGGCCTCCTCATCACCTACAACTTCATTATCTTCGTCCTTGTCACTCGCAAACTAACCTGTGCTCGAACCACAGTCACCAAAGCTAACTTATCAAAACAAGAAACATTTCGTCGATTGCAGAACGTCGTTGCAATTTCGTTTCTTCTGGGTGTGACTTGGATTTTCGGATTACTATCCTTTGGAAAACTAAGGGAAGTATCCAACTTTATATTTTGCGCATTAAATTCCTTTCAAGGTCTCTGCATTTTTGTCCTCTTCTGTGCACGTCAGAAAGAAATTCGAAGTGCCTGGAAGACATGGTTGCTACTTTCTGTTGGGAGATCTCACCAAACAGGTTCAAGGTCCTCGACCAGCGGTAGAGGGCTTTCAAAGAGAAAGCTCATCAGTGAAGAGAGTGATGAGAAGACATCCTCTGCAATTAAAAGCAGCAGTAACAGCAAAGTTGAGCTAAGCGATCTAAAGAGTGATGGTTTTGAAGATGAAATTTCACACAATATTTATTCTAAGGTCAAAGAGACGGTCAATGATGGAGTAGAGATTACTGACTCTGCTTGCTATTCAGATATCGACCCTAAAGATAGGAATCTCCCCCCAATACCTGAAGAGGGCCTCTACTCGAAAGAAATCAAATCTACAGTTGAACAAAATGGAGCATGCGGGACCACCACTGTCACCCCTGAATTGTACATGGAAATTGGTGAGGGCCAGACCTTTTTAAGTGAAGGAAATGGATATCAGTCATTAACCAATGAAAGAGTTGATACGCAGGAGTATATGGACCTTTCCTTCGGCACATCAGCACATAATTCTGCGGAGTTAACGAGGAGAAGTCTGGTTTACGAAGCTCAGATTCAACGGCATCACCCAATTGCACCACGATGGCAACGTCATACAATAAATCATTAGATCTAAATGAAATTTAAAGAGTCGACTTGCTGGGGGATGACGATAAAAAACTAATTGCTGATATAAGACTAAAGACTTTTATTTCTTTTATTTGTCAGAGTAAGGAGGCAACTTGCGAAACCTAAGCAAAGAAAGAACTATAGCATGTTTTTATTAATCTGTACGCACATCTCCGGAATTTTTTGTCAGTGTACAAAGTATCTTGGATCAAGGAAAAGGACAATGATTAATAGTTATTCTTAAAGCGACTTGAATTACATAAAAGGAAAAGTTATACAGTGTTTGCAGAGGAAAAATAGTTTAAAAAATCTAGCTTCCATATGAAAACAGGGCGAAGTGTTCATTTGTCAGCCAACAGCAACTCACAACACTAAATGACGATCAAATTAAAATATCGCTAAAACAAAACTATGGAACAGAAAAATTGATGTAAATAAGTAACTGTAGAATTATAGAAATAGATAACGTAATATCCAAGCACGAAAGAAGGTGTTCCTGAACTGTAACAACTAACATCTTCTTTGAAATTGTTCAACACTTTAGTTAGTAGATAATCAAAATAACAATAATCAAAAAGTTGTAAAAATCACTTAAATGATGCTTACGTATTCGATATTTTGCAAAGTCCTCATTAGGCCAAAGCATCGAAAAGTTATGAGGATTGATGAAATATTTTAAGTAACAAAATGTGAGAGCTTGTGCCACCAACATTTATTGATACCAGAGAGCAGAATTTTTGTGATGTACGTTATGTAATTTATTGTATAGTGTGCTGTTTCTCTTTTACCGCAATTGTAACAGATTAATTAAAGTTTTGTTTATTTTTCTTGAGTCTTGAAATGTATGAAATACTTGCATGTTTTAAATTAATATTGAGAAAAGTGTGGCAGAAAATCTGATGACAATTGTTTTTCCCTTAGCGTTCTAATACTTCACAGGAAACGTAAGTTTAAGAGATAAGCCATACACCTCTCTTACATGTGATGAGTTTACTTAAACTGTACCAAAAGTCTAAAATCAGGAATGCATATCTTATAAATTTTGAGTAATTAATACTTGTGCTTTAGATCCACTCAAAGTGGGTCATTTATGTGCTGGGATGTAAAATGCTGGACTGTGTTCACTGAGTTTCAAAGGTAATTTCCGCAATACTTCTTGGTGTCACTCTTGTACTGCGGAGATTCCTATCTTTATATTCTTTTTTCTTAATACCGCTTTTCCTTGTCCTTAAACTTGATCACTCACTGTCTTATCGCCATAGAGTCTTTTGAATGTACAAGTCCTCTCCTCAAAATATGCTATGCAAGATAACACTTACTACTAAAAGTTATATAATATTAACACTGTGATTTCGAGAGGAAGCAAGAGCACTAAAAGTGAACAGTAAAAGAACATCAAAAATTATTAGCCATCGAATAGTGCAATAATCTTCAAAATATTTCATCTTAGCAAGTGATAAGCTGTCAAGATGTGAACTGGGCCACCTTCAATAACTGCATCTTGAGATATAAGTAAATGTTCATGCTTTTCTCTCAAAATCATGTTGTACTGACAATTTCTACGAATTTAATCTTTGAGAAAGTATCCAAGGTTTCCACTTTGCATTTGGTTCTGTAGCATACACTTAAGAACACATGTAAGGCTAACTAAGGGTTAATTCAAGAAAAGTATTTGCCTTGGCTTTTGTCGTGTCGTGTCTTCAGCTGGCATATTCAGCCCTGCAGCACAGGAACCACTATTAAATCCGGACTTGATGGATCTTAATTGGAGCATTACTCAGCAGTGAAGATGGTACCAACTGTCTAGTAAAACTACTATCGATATCACACGGAACAACCACTCTGATGCATGCACTTACATATTTTTTATACAACCAGAATTTATTAACATGTATATGACTGGTGTTAAAACTATTATTCTGAACTTTGTGAGCGAGAATGTAGCTTAGCTTCCTGATATTTTCGATAAAATAAGTCCTTGTAGAGTACGTTAAGAGTTCTTAATTGGTAGCCAAAAAGATGATTCAGGTAGACCTGTAGACACGCTGAAATATGAATCGAAAAATGTTGTTTTTGACTGTTTGTGACTGCGCTAACAAAAAATGTTTGTCAACCTCTTTTCTATTGTCATCTTATATGACATTACAATGTCATCAACCCCATCGCCACAGACAGTATTTCAGGACTACACCGTGATTTGTTTCCACCCAGGTTGCACTCTGAATTAGATACGATTCATTATGTAGTTCCTATTTTGTTGCACTGGTTACATTTCACTGTACAATGTATATAACTGAATAAAATGCAGGTTAAAAAGGATAACGCCCTGTTTTTTGTCCCTCTCTTTCCTTACAACAACGAGATAAAAGGAGCCAAATGAATTTTGTTGGAAGCCTTGTGTTAGTAACATCAGAGAGGTGACATAAGGTGGAGATCCATCGAAAACTCTTTCTTTGAACCCTACTGGTTGCCGAAAATAATCTCTTTTGTGTGTTGTTCTTGATGATTCAATAGGCTTAAGAGGTGTTAAGAACTAAGTGCAAGTAAGACACGCCATCTGCTACATCTCGATTAGCAGATTGGGAAATTAACCCCCCTTGTCTTATCATTGCCAGTCGTTCAAGCTGTAAATTAATTTGAGGGTTTCGACGCGTTTCGACGCTATTTACAACATACTTGTCTAGTTCTCTATACCTTACTCAATATGGGTGGGTCTTTTAAATCATGCGATCGAATGCGAAAATAAGTAAAAAATCTGACAGCAAAGTTTAGTCTTATACTTCTTTGACTCATTGCATAAATGGTGAACACTGGTTTATTGCCAGCATCATTAGATTCCTTGGCAATAAACAGTCATTTTGAATGTCAGAACAGTGTTTCGCACTTGACTGTCGGCAACTAGTTAGACATTACATCATTTTTCCAAATAATATTTTAGTTGGGGTCACTGTAGGTACAAATGAGGTTGCCTAGATATGAGACAAAGGAATTCAATGCCCTTTAGTTCAATAATCCCCAATTAAAGGATTTAGTCTCTACTCTGAGGTCAATCTAATTGGATAAGCATAAGTTAAAGTTTTCGATAGATCTCCATCAAATATCACCTCCCTGGTAACATGCCTATGGAAACGCCAGCTATGTCATGGTGTGGGTCGGTGTAACTGGATGATGCAAGTCGTTTTGTTATGGCGAGAAGAAGTATTGTCGATTTTTAACGGAGCCAATTTCTCGTGCATTTCTTAGAGTGTTGGTTTAGAAACAAATTGGTGGAGCGATATTCAAATTTTCAACAACTGCAACCGTCTGCGATGTAGTAATCGATCAAAGTTCTTTTGTTAAATGCCATTCTAGGTGAATTCAGATACACTAAAGAACAACTCTGAGAACAATGAAGATAGCACTGCGAAAAATCAAAGTATTTGGTATCATTTTTCTTACGTTAACGATGGTGATGGATTCGTTAGGTTTGAGAAGAAAAGCGGCCTGGAGAGATGAGATATTTTTTATGAAGGTCTGAGAAGGCATGGCGTCATGTATTAAATTCTTTATGAGCAGTTCACACATTAATTCAGAAAGGAATCTTTGACGTTCAAAAAGTTACCAAATTGTACTAATATATATAGCCCTACCTTAGTACTAGCCTAGTAGTAAGTTCGTGACCCGGGACTTGCACCCATACCAGCTTCTCATGCCCTAGTTGGCACACATACCATACCCAAACTCAAAACCACGTACTCATGACCAGTACCCGTGTCTGGGCTCATGACCTGTTACCCGTACCTGTACCGGCCCCCATCCGTACTCATGGCCTGGTTCCCATACCTGTACCCACCCCCATGGCTTGGTACCTGTACTCATGACCAGCTGGTACCTGTACCTGCACTCATGCTCCTGTATTCACACTACACCACGGCGCTGCCAATTTCCAAGGATTTTACTGCACATTTATTTGTGGGATGGACTCGGACTCGGATTAGGTGGACTCGGTTACAGCCCTGGTACTAGACACTATTGATCAAACTTGAAGAATACGTCCTTTAGCTATAAGCTACTACCAAGTCTTCGCTTTCTCGCTTTCAAAAATAAATATCTTTCAAACATATCAATTTCTAATAATTCTGTTTGGAAAAATTCCAAACACACAAAGTACCGCAAACGATACGAATGTCATTTACGAGGATAGAAGACGAGTGAAAATGAAAAGATAGGCACCAAATCAACAACATTGTACGAAGACGGCAACCTTGCAATAAATTTCTAAAGGAGACTACATTTTGCTGAATATGTTCCATGCAAAGACCTTTGTTTCAGAGTGTTTGCAAATTGCAAATACTGTTCTCAATGTAATATAGAGAGTTCATGCATACAAACGGTTCTATCAAATTTCGTAGACACGACAATCACGCTAGAGTTCAGCTTGTAAGCAAGACGTACGATACCTGCCTTTGTTCTTATATATAAATGGAAGGAACATCATTCATCCCATAGCATCTTAGGGTGAAGAGCCCCCAAAGTCTTGCAATGCTTGCCACTTATATAAATTCTTTGGGAACTTTGGCGATTGTCCTTCCTATAAAGCTTTTTTTGTACCAGAACTGGTCTTAAAACCCTAATGAATAAAACCAAGGCTGGTAATTTGTGTTGGATATTGGGGGGTTGTCGAAAACCTCAAAGTGCCATCTATGTAAATATGTACATGTATACGTATAATTTATTATACCTACATTTATACGTATAGGCAGATGTATATGTATACGCAAACGTAAACATAAACCTATCTGTACACGTAAACATATATGGAAATGTGAACGTTTATGTTTATGTATTGCTGGAAACGAAATGGGTCCTTTAGTGGCCCGGACGTAGCACAATTCTTCCCTTTGTCTTCCTAGTCGTAAGTAGCATCAGGGATCTGTTACAGAAGGAGATAAAGCACTTACCTCTCCTTTGAAACTATCAGGCTTGCCGACAATTGTTGTGCTCTTGAAAATTTTGGACCACTTAAAAAAGTATTAGAAAGTGACGACTATAGTTCTTATCGTCTGCTAGATCTCATACCCTTGTTGGCATGATTTCACCCATTGCTATGATATTGACAGTCGTCAAAGAAAACAAAAATTATTCTATTATTGTACGCCAGTGCTCACTTTCTTTGATGGGTTCAGTAGAGCTTCAATTAAGTTATAGAACATGGTGACATGTTTCGCTGTTTCAGAAACAATCGGAAATCATTTCAAAGTTCAAGTTAGACTTTACATTCATTGCTGAAAAGAGCAAATTACTGATCTGTGGAAGAAATTAGAATAATAAAGGAATCTGATCACTTAAAAGTTTATGTACAGTCGTTTAGACTAAAAGACTGACAACGGTTTCACACTTGTCGTCATTGCAGATAACTTCAAACCATTGTCACTATGAGGTCTTTGTTTGAGGATTACGTTAGTATGAAAGGATCAAACTCTCATTAGGAGCGTTAAGGCAAACAAAATTAGAAGAGGAACTAAAGGACCTGTCAATGAAGGTCTATTCCCATAGGAAGGATTTAAGCACTCTCAATATATATTGTCTGATAGATAAAATTGGATGTGGTGCTTTATCTCCTTCTGTAACGTCTCCCTGCTAGCACTGGGTGTGCGTAAAAGAGCCAAACTTTTACCATGCAGTTTTACATCCAACAGCCCTTTCTTTAAGAGGGTAGCCTCCTCTCACAGCTCCCTGATTTGAGTGCTTGGCAAAAAGGATTTAAAAAATAGCAAGAACTTTCCCGACAATTACTGGAGAAAGCTATACGTGTACTCGGAGAGAGCAAAAATGTTGTATTTTGAAAAAAATATTTATGTACGTACGTACAACATTGTGCGAGATTACTGGATCCTCAGTAGTAAACGCTCATGGTGTGGCCATGTCCGGTTACGGTGAAGACTCCAGAGGCCAGTATTAAAAAAAGTTGTCAACATTCGAATGAGGTTCAGTGTTGCAACGTACATGAAAAAACTACTTTTACCTGTTTTGAAAAGATATCAGACTAAACGCTGGTTACTAATGTTACTGTAGAGAAGTATGCGTGCTGATGGAGAGCAGATGGAGAGAATTGATGTAAAGAGGGTACCATTGACCTTTAAAGATGGCCCAGTGGACATTAAAGTTAACATTCGGGTCATCAATTCCTTTGGTTTTCTCGAATATGTGCCAAGCAACGTTATCTTGCTTAGGATTTCAGGTGAGGTTTTCCTCCATTTGTTAGTTGTGCAGCAATTTTGTTGGCGTGGGTAATTATTTATAACTACAATTCAATTCTAAGCCTACACTAACCTGAGTATATAGTCCTAGGCTGTTTATGTAGTCCATCCGTTGAATATACAAGCAAATGCTCTGCACTGTTTACGTGCGTACATTTCACTACAGTTGGGCATGTAGCCAAGGCACCTATAGTTGTTTATTCATGAATAATCATAAACAGACTTTCATTGGTCCATACTCCTGACTGATAGGCTCATTACGAGGAGAGAACTCGAATTTCAGTTGGCAATCCGAATTCAACATCTGCATTTCGGACAAAGATTACTCCCGAAAGAAGCTAAGACTGTACTTCTAGGTATGTTAGAACCTCTTAAACTGTTATCAACTTCACATATCTGGCTCTCGTGCTATGACGATTTTTGGCGGTTTATGTATTTCTTTATACAAAGTCGTATTGGGGCTTTAAGTACACTACGTTCAATATCATTTGCTACATGTTTCGTACAGTGGATAAGTCAGTGTGCAGTATGAACAGTGAACACTGAGAATATCGATGTTATTTTTTATCCAAAACGTGTACCAGACGGGGTCGAAATAAGATATTGGCGTCCAGCCTTTCCAGGTACTCAACCTTTGATTTCAGAACTGGGGCAATTTTCAGGAGCCTACAGGCTGATTAACTTGTTGAAATGACAAATCATGTATTGCAACGTCATATCAAAATATCATTTAAGCATTCAGCATTCACCATGTGCTCCTCTTGCATAACTCGATCTTGGTACCTGAAATACTACTTGAGGCAACTCAGTCTAAATTTAAGGAAATCAAACCTTAAATTATGGGTTATTTTCAGAAAAAGTACCCCTAGTTCGTGAGATTTTGGTAATAAGCAAGTAAAATTTTGGGATTTCTGTGGAGAAATTGCAGCAATTAGAACAAATTTTGTGAACTTTTCTGGGCTCAGACTAATGTGGGGGCCACCTTCGGCCTTAATTCTCCTCAAGACTTCAGTGGCGCAAGTCACGAAAGGAGGGGAAAGGTTGTGGTCACTTTTAGGCCCCCACTCAAAATGAACTCCATAGATCTTACGTGCGTGTAAGCCTGCAACACGAAAATTAGCACATGTGATATCCACAAACTACCCCAAAATACAATAATGTAATTTTGTGGAACCCCTGGGCACTTACTACGCTGGCCCATGCTTAAATCCGGCCCTGATCGGTGGATAGGGTGGGGGGGGGCGTTTATATAAACACTACCGTCGTATATACACCAGGCACGGATCCAGGCGGAGCTCAGGGGAATTTAGCCCTTTTTCTTCATAGCTATTAATCTTAAAGTAGTCAATTTTTGTTAACATAGACCTCTGGAAAGCTGGAAAAGCAGATTTTTCTCTTTTTGCACAACACGTGCGGTGGAGCATTGCTGTGCTCTTCTATTATTTGATCAGCCCCCTCTTTGGAAATTGTAGATCCGTTTATGTTCATAAGAGAAAATTCAGTGGCCTTTGTTTTGTTACGTTTACTTGATGTTTTTATCTATTGCCATATTTAATATTAGGGAAAGGAATAACTTAGAATGGACTATTTCATTGTAGTTCTCGTCGTCTTGCACTCTTAACAAAACAAGTTCAATTTACACTGGGACTCGGAGATTCGGAACCGGGGCCTTAGGACTCGGACATCAGGACTCGACCTCGGACTGGGATACCAGGGACTCGGATTCGGACTCGGACTCAGATTGGTAGACTCGACTCCAGCCCTGGTCTTATAGTCTCGGTAATTACAAGACATTCATACGGCAAAAATGCCCTCGAAAAGCGCCTAAAATTGGCCTTTCATGGTCAATGGAGCAAATGTTACTGTCATTGACAATACCAAATGAGTGAAATGAAAGGGACTTCGTCCCCAACCAAAACACTTGGGATCAGTCCTTAAAGCCCAAACGAAAATATTACAGGTTTTGTCAACATTTTGAAAGTACTTCGCCCTCCCAAACCAAAATTATTGGAGAATACTATGTCTCACATAGACCAATTTAGCAAATTTCGCGTTGATCAACTTTAGAGGTTTTAACAACGGCTCTACGTTTCCGATCATAATATAGAGAGATGTACATACGTGTGTACAATCACAGTCTAAAAAAAAAAAAAAAAATCTTTCACAACATAAGCGTGTTTTACCATCAAGACCTTTGAATTAACAATACTCTTATCAATCTTTATAAAAGAATTATTTACAACATATTGACTACCATAGTGATTTGGAGGTCGAAAATTAAATAAAGACCATGCACTGCAGACTTCATAAATAAATTCGTTTAAAATGTTAACATCAATATTCTTATAATTACAATCGAAGAGAAATTTACCTCCATAGTGTTCAAGGGCCGTGTCAAAAAATACTTTCCATCCTCCCAAGCTTTCGTCTAAGTAAAGTTTCACCCATTTACATTTTAAACTCTTTGAGAATAACTCCATGTCGATCATGTTAAGGCCACCATTGCACTTTTGGTTCAATAAGACCGAGCGTTTGATTTTGTCTGGCTTATTTGACCATATAAACTTGTAGAAAAGAGAGTGTAATTCTCGAAAGAAAGGTTTGGGAGGGTCAGGTAAAACAGTCAATAAATAAACCAGTTGAGATATTGCAAAGGTTTTGATAATTAGAACTTTACCTATCGGAGTGAGGTCTCAATCACAATCACAGTCTATTGATGGCGAAATATGCACTCTGATCAGTGTGCATGCGAAGCGCGCCGAAAATCATTTTTATGACTTTTTAATTAGCCGAAAGTTCAACATTTACATAAATATAATGAATTATTTCGATTTTTTGCCAAAATCTTAGATGTTACGTTCCCCTTAAGCAAATAATTGGAGGAGGTCTCACGCACACTCACTACATCAGCACATATTATGACCGTTGATCAATTATTGCGGGACGAAAGGTGGTCCGTGCGCCAACCAAATTCATGTTCCCCAAACCCCCCCCCCCCCCCACGATAGTCGCCATTGAATAAAACACAAACGCTGTATCTTATTTATGCTGGGATGACCGACTTTACCACAGCTGGAGGTGCCTGATCAAAGGTGGCTTAGAGGTATGGATAATGTACAATAAAAGGACATACAACGACGTGACGAAAACTTTTGTTGGAACAGTGACCATCTCACAGCAGGTAAACAGACATCATGTTCGACTTTGCTTCAAAATTTTTTCTTTCCAAATTTTGCCTGCTCCATCTGAATCAGAGACAAATATTAAATGACTTTAAAGGGTTTAGTTCTACTCAACATAAAGTGCAAGGGCAAACGTCGGCGAAACTGGAGCAATACAATACAAGTTTACCAATCAATCTCCGTCAAAAGTATGTCAAAAATATGTGACAGTGGCTACTTCTGTCTTCATGCGCATCTGGTATCACTTCAAAGCAAATTTCACTCAGCGTAAGTTCCGATGCGACAGCAACAGGGACGATGTAACACATTCCAGCAACTTGACTATGACTAAAAAAAAATTGTCAACCGTGTTTACTATATTGTTGTAACGATTATCGGAATTCACCTTATTTATCGGCCGATATTTCCTATTTTCATCCTGTATCGTTATCGGTAAAATTTATCTTACATGCCGTTATTAACTAACCCATACTTATTGCCTCATATCTCATGAAAATGTAGACTATTTGAGTATTTTTGAATGCAAATTCTTAAATTTACCTCATCAAGGTGAAAAGACACTTTATTCTGTTGCCCCGTAGCCTATGGTTAGTTGTAGAATGCTTAGAATGCTTATCTCTTAAATACCGGTATCGGATCGGTATCGGCCAATATTGAGAAGTGAAATATCGTTATCCGTAATATCGCCTACTTGCAATATCGGTATAAAACTATTGTTTACTACTTTCTCATCCACCTCCCCGTATCGCTATAAATAGAAGAGCGGCTATGGGAAATACTGTGCACTTTTTGACAAAGGCATAAAACTTTGCTCGTAGGTACTTTTGAGTACGCTGATTCAAAGAAAGCTTCGTACCCATCCCTACCATCACATGACTGCCCGACATTTTGGATTTGAAAATGGCCGACATTGGAATCCATGACCTAGGGTAACTCAGTGTCTAGACGACATAGAACTGAGACTAAAATGTCGATATCTACATCTGAAGGGTGTGAAAATCCATTTTTGTGTTAATAATATCACCTGACGGTCTCAGGGGGTCAAACGAAGGCCATTGTGAATTAAGAATGCCGCCATACATGTATTTTATTCAAAACAGATCGGATAGTCGTTTCCCAACTTGTAATAAATTGTATCACATAGGCGCCATGAACTATTTCAAAATGAAGGTTCTAGGTTAATATAAAGTAGCACACTCCAATAAATCCTCCACTGACACAATAAATCTCAAAAGCAAAGTGGCTTTTACAGCCTTGTAGACGTTTTTGTCAGTCCCTCACAAGGCAGCCGATTAGTTGTCCCGGTATTTCACGGCAGTTTAATTAATCATACGGTTTTTGTAAAGATTACTTTACCAGAATGGCTAAAACTTTTCTTATGCTCGACAGGGCATCCAGCTTGATTTTTCTCCACTACACTGGCTTCTAAGCATAAAATTTCTTCAAAAGTGCTCTTGAAGACCCCATTTTACACCAGTGATACTAAATTTAGTCTTCTAATATGTTAAACTTAAAAAAGACCTCATCTTTTTGAGGGGGGGGGGGGTAACACATCGAAAAATTGTCTCGATGTGTACTCTTGGGGAAAGTTACAAAGGAGTGTTAGAGCGTTTGTAAACGTAATAATAAGGTTGTACTACCTGAAGGTTTGATAATTTCCATATTGCTTCTACACTGGCAACGCATTAATTTGGGTATTAATCACGTTGCACATATTCAATAATCCATATTACAATGATAAACGTATGGTCTGTACCCCTCATGATGGAAAAATTAACTATTTGACCCTCACAACTTTAGGGTGCCTCGGAAGGCTTGATGCAATGATCACCCAGTTGGACACATATATAGTTAGACGTTGCATTAAGGCCAGTTCATACTTCCAAATTTCTCGCGCGATAAAGCGATCAATAACCATATATGGTCAAAATATCTTTGCCGCCAGTTCGATTCACGGTCATCGCTTGGAGTTGAACATTGTTCAACTTTTCTCGCAAGCTCTCGAGATATCGCAAAGGAAACGGCTTCTGATTGGCTGCTTGGTAGGTGAACGACCTTTTGAAACGAGCTCACGATCCTACTCGACAACAATGGCGGACCTTTTCAGATACCGGCTCATTACATGTATTCGGGTTCCGTGCGTGTATCGGCGGCCTGATTATGACAGTGAGAGTTGTCGGAATGGAGGGAAACAGTTATTGCTTTCCACGAATTAAGACATAAAGGTTAGTAAGGCAGGATTTTCTTGAATTCCCTAAAATTATCACGGTAATCAATAGTGTATTTTGTCGTAGAGCCGATCAAACCGCATACACATATGTACTGTACTTGGCCTTTGCATAGGCAGGTATTGGGAGACTGTGCATTGCATGGCAGTACTGCGAAAGTTGAGCTATGCGAGAAAACTGAAGTATGAATCAATTTTACATCGGCATATCGAGACCCAGCTAACATCCTTAAACACAGCTTTATAGCGCTATAATGGAGTATGAACCAGCCTTTATGTAAATAACGATGAATGCGCACTGACCTTACGCCAAACACGTATTATCTATAACCCTGAAATACAAGCAAGGCCCATAGCACCCCTTAGCTCGTAACGTCCCTTCCGTGTACTTTATGTAATCTAGTACTATCAAATGGTTGTGACCCATAACAGAATCCAGTGGAAACTATCGTTTCCTCGTAGAATGGTTACTCTGTCACAACGGGGAAATTTACTTAAATATCTATCTTACCTTCTGGTACAATAAGTATTAATGCAGTAAGTTATCCCGCCATCATACGTAGGAGGAGGCTCAAAGGCAGCCACAAATAGTCATTATTGGTTCCTCTCAATCCCGTTGAGTAGTTACTCAAGTCCTTGGCAGTAATTCCAGGGTAACCACCCGGAACAGCAATTAGGTGTCATGAGGCACCATCAGGTGATTGAGTCTTCAGAGGCCTTCCTGTGCGACCTCGTTGATCTTTGGGTAGTGATTTTTCAGGCAGTCCAAACCCTTGGTTTATTAAAAATATGTGTACCTTTTGTAACTGCTGATTCGATTGTATAAATTACATACTGAAAGAAAAATTAAACGCAAATGTCGTAAAAATCCTATATTTTAAATCGATACAGCACTTTAAAGCAAAGACAACAATATTCGAAAGGAAATTGAATCGTTTATAAGTAACCGGGCAACGAATATCTCCCTTCATTATCGACTATTGCCATGGCCTACGTGGCAGGCTTCACCGCATATTTGTTGTTCAGTAATTATGTTTGGGAAGCCCAAAGAGGAGATGAGGAAACAGAGTACGCTTCGTGGGGTACTATTTTCATTGTTCGAACAGGGAGCTGCTACTCCCTGGTTTGAATTACCCAGTGCAGGGAGTTGTTACGTAACAACTCCCTGCCTTGTTCAAACACTAGCAAAATTTCCAACAATACATAGCTTTGTGTAACTTTGATTTGTGTGTAAACAGAGGGATTACTCCAGGGAGTCCTGTGTTTTTATTATGAGTACATTGGCAGGGAAAATGTTCGTCTGGCCAATTGGTGCGTGAAAGATACAGCGAAACTGAATGCCAAATGACTTCACCTGGCGTTGACTTGGTGGTCTTGGCTTCAAAACGTCAAACAAGTGTTTGCACTTAGCAGAATCGATTGTTTTGGACGAAAGGAAGGCAAATTCATTTCGGATTTTATCTAATATACTTCCATGGAATGAAATAAAATTTACATAAAAGATTACTGACAAGATTTTAAAGCAACTGGCACCAGTTAATTTTTTTATTTTTTGTTCCAATCAGGAGTAAATCCTGCCAACTCGGAACGGGTCATTTTCAATTCAAAATTTCCCCCTAAAAACATCTTTTCTCGTGATATCGATTATTCCTGAAGACGATATGAACATGGGCTACCCATGCACTAGTGTGCAAACTTTCGGGCACAAATATCAAAATCCCTAGTAGTCAACAAAAGTAGGGGCTTACTAAACAGCCAAGAAAACGCAATTCAAAGACAAAATCTCTAAACGCCATGCCAAAAACCGCTGTGGCGATCGCATTACTTCGACTAGAAGTCTCCTAGTCTAAAAAAAGGGCAGCGCAGAATCTCGAAAAGAATTTTTGAACGACTTCAGTTTCATTTTAGTCCTCAAAGTAAAAATTATCCTTGAAAAGACTGTCTCCAAGAGCAGACCATGCCAGAATCTCTTTTAGTGTACTCCTGATAACCAAAACATACGAATAGCTGGTAAAGAATCTGTACTACTTTGCTGTGTCAAGGTGTTTGCAACAAATATCGACTCTTCCTTCCTTAGCAAAATCTTCTTTTCTTAGCAAAAATCTTTATACAATTTCCAGTGCCAAAAGAGTCTCATATTACATTTGAAGGGCTTCTTGCTTGTGCTACTATCCTAAAAGTTTTCTCCGAAAAACTCTATCCGAAGGAGACATGGCAGATTTCACTGACGCTCCGTGCAGCCACTCGAAAAAAACAGACATGCGGAATACCTTTCCTATCTGTGCGGGGAATTTTTGTTGTGTAGCAGTAATCTGGAGTGTGTGTGATCAGACACATGAAGAAGGAACCACGATCGGTGTGGCCAGATAGGTGCTCTGAGAATTAAGTAACATGCAGGCACCCCTGCCGTCTTAAGTATTTGCTCGTTTTGGAAAATGCGAGCTCATCAAGGTCCACGTGATTTCAAAAGGAATGATAGGACTTTAATTTATCCTTGAGGGCCCTTATTTTGAAGCCGGCTCCAGGACGAACAAATCGCACTTTACCGAGACCAACCATCAAAGGTGTGGGGACCATGGTTCTCATTGTTTTCGTTTATGTATATACATACAACTGTCTGACTGCATCAATAGGCCTAATCTGTACCAGGTAATTAGGATTTTGAAGGCCTTATTTAAGATAAAGATCATCAAACTTGGGAAGGTGACTCGAGTTCAGCATTTGCATCAGAAGTAGGGAAGAGAATATGCTTCTAGTCGCGACTTGCGACTGCCGATTAAGGAATCATAGGGGGGAATTTTAGTGGAAGCTCTGATAAAGGGCCAACAGACGGACAGTACCAATTACCAGGGCTTCCGTGACACCTTTTAGGGCGAACCAATCTTTCGTTGTGCAGGAGGATGTTTCCTGCTCAGGCCTTTAATTCTGGTCTTTGCTCAGGCATTTAATTCTGGTCTTAACAGCCTCTATCATCCCCTCTGTGGCATTCAAAGAGGCAATTACACATGTGAGTTTGAGAAGAAAACCAATAAACACCCTTTACTTGCATGAGGAAAGCTCTGATTTCGTGAGTTTTATGAGCAAGCCCAGATCTTGGTCCATTTGACCAACGTCTAAGGAGATGGTTTGGCATAAGTTTGGGAGGATCCTTCCATCATCCAGTCAATTTTCTAGGACACAGGAATCCGCCAACTGGTAAAGGGTAGTGAAGAAGGTTAGAAATTGTAAGAAGTTTGTTCCCAGTACAAAGACAAAGGTATAACCTCCCCTGAACAGTCTTTTCGGATAAGCAGAATTTATTCATCCTTGAGATCATTGAACCATGGCTTTTACAGTTTGAGAACCAGTGATCAGGGGGAGAGTCTTTATTAGATAGTTGTTTAGTTTGGTCGACCCGTTAAACGGAAAAAGGCTTTCAAGCCCCTCCCACACTTCACCGCCCACCTCCTTCAATACCGTGAACAATTTTGTGGAGATCTTGCGGTAGGTCTGCGTAAATTGAAAGAATTTCCTCCTTCCAGAGATAAGTGCACAGTCTGACGAAAGGGCCTTTGCATTCAGTGAATTGAAATAGGTGAAGATCGGATCTAGTGCTCTCGACCCGATACCGTCAGATCCTGCCCTCGAAAAATTTCAGAAATACATGGAAATTTGATTGATAGTAACTTTTACCCACCGTTTAACCTTCTTATCACTTCAGAGATATATTTATACTCTGAACATTATTTTCCTTGTTGGTACTCATGACCACTTGCAGAACCCTTTTACTACAGGTGATAATGTTGAATCTTTGCATAAAAGGTACGATACAAGGTATTGAACAGAAGTTTACTGTCACATTTCCCTCCAGTAGGAACCTCAGCAAAAAAGGGGTTCGTATGAAATGTGTTACATCAAGTTAACCCTCTGGTCAGAATCCCTTTCCCTCCGATGAAAGGGTGGAAAATCATAAAGGGATTGCTTGCAATGACAAGTAAAGGAAATATACAATTCTCCCACAAATGTTATTTTCCGGCCGGCTTGGCCCGCACGCATCCTTAAAAGATGCACGTTCATTATTACTTTTCATCAAAGAAAGAGACAAGCATTTCAACATAGATAGGAGTGTTTTTGCTCTGTTCAGCGCTTCGCCGGCCGCACCTTTGGCTTCCTTAACTTGCACACCATATGAGGAAAGCTTTGTTTGTTTAACGACTTCAGATGGCTGCTATTTTTACATTTAAAATGGAAGCCGGTCAAGTTACGTTAGCGATGGGTACCTGACATTATATAAATCATCGTACTTAAAGGCACCCATGAGGAGATTTTCATGCTTTTTTCAAAAAATACAAAGAGCATCCAAAATGTCTTCCTTGGCCTCTGTACTAAAAGCTAAGAATTATATTAACCAGCATAACACAGGGATACTCTTCTATACCCTGTCCTCCAGGAATCCCATTTTTCGCAATTATGGAAACATCTTCATCCAGTGACGCAAGAAGGGAAGAAATAAAGAAGTTTCTAACATTATATTTCAACGCTGGAGGAAATGATAAAACAGAACTTATGTTTCTTTCTTCATTTCCAAATGGAAGCCATTTTAAATAAATACGAATTCATCGTGAAGTCGTGCCTACACTTAAGTTTTTATAGTTTCACTTCTGGTAGCCTTGGTTAACTTTTGATCACTTCCAAAAGTAGTAGGGTTCTTCCGTTTCTTATAATGCGTCAACATGCCATGTATAAAAGTGTTCATGCTTTTTTACTTGAGGTGTGCTTAACAACTCAAGCAACATATTACTCCACCAAAAGCAAGACAGTCCTCTCTCTTTTACCTGTCATGAAACAGCATGTTTTAAAGGGAAGCAACACAAAACATTAAAAAGCGTCAAAATTATAAACATACACACAGTCATAATCACATATATGTACCCACATCATTATCTTTACACTTATTCCTGCTTTCCTTTGGCATAGTGTTTTAAAAGACAGACAATCAAAGTGAGGAGGAGAAATGCAGCCAATGTAGTGAAAGACTTTTCCATGTATTGTAAAACGATATCAATGCACTGAAGGATGCACAAACTGTATCGTGAAGTATTTCACGACCCCCTCTCATGCACCCAGTAATTGCACGTAACACATGAAACATTGAAGTTGGGGAAAATTACACACATTTTAAAGGGCAGTATGCAAGGCCCCTGGTGTAGGTCCAGGGGCACATCTACCGGAAAATAGACATGGTTGCCCTTTAGAACTAGGAAAACATGAGTTCTAGATTCTTCCTTGTATTTAAATATGTACGTAGCTGGCAAAAACGAGAGAACTGTAGTCTTTTTATGGTTGCCGCAGGGTTATTGTGATATTATGAAAGCACTTTGAAAGTAATGTCATATTTTTTATATGCATATAGCAGTCGTATTCTTCTATTGTGATCAACTGTAGGTTGTGTGGCAATAAACAGTCTTTTTGTACATTAAACAATGATTGCACTTGACTGACGACAACCGCTAAGACGTTAAAATTTTGTTCCACATAATTTCCCTTATTTGGAGTTTTTCTATGTGTTTCCACCTAATACTACCTCCCTGAAAATTTCCAGTACGGGAGCTTTATTTTTTCGGGATGCATTTCTAGTTTATATCTTTAATGATGAAAAATTTCGTACAGTGCTAGACTGGATTGCCTCTCGTTTCAACCAAGCGTAACTTACCACGACATGAAAACTCAGCATGGGCGGCGTTAGGAGTTAAGGCCCATCACCTCTCCAATCCCCGCTGTTGAAAAATCTATCCTCTCCCTCACTGGCTTTTATTTTTTCTTACTATTTCGTCCCGGATTCGTGATGGGTACTGTGAGAGATATACTCCCCAAGAGAATGTCTCCTTAGTTAAACCGTATCTGCCCTCAGGAGATTCTTCAATATTCTTCAATATGACTCAGCAATCACCGCGCTCTTAGTGGCTAACCTGAATTTAGATTTTACATGGCTAAATAAAAAATTCAACACCGCCCACCCCCCCCCCCCCGGCTTTATCTCGTTACTCTTACTCTTGTAACCATTACATATGAGTAACTTATGACTGATAAGGCAGTCATGTAAAGTATACTTCCGTTACCTGTTCCCAACTCCCCACATTCTCGGAGCTTACACTACGGCTAACAAACCAATGAATTAACTGAAGCCTGGTAGTCCCACGAATTGGAAAATAGTGGGCCTAACTTTCCACAAAGAAAATTCGCCAATGCTAACTTTGAACACATATTGTAGTAAAGCTTAGTCCTAGATAATCACTGGTTGTATGTAGCTGTTATTTGGTGTTTTAGTCCTACTCCTTCGTTTACGTACCCAACACGGAGGAGGATTTTGTATAACGACCTCGAGTTGAATTAACTGACCAATACAACAATTTTGATCAACCTTGGCCTCCTTTTACTTCAAAATGTCATTTCTGGTGGAAAATACCACACCGTGCTCTCGGATGAAAAGTCCACCCGACAGTGACCAGTCCGGGTTGGAACCCCGAGACTAGCGTTTGCTATTAGCCCCATATGTCCAATCGCCATAGCATCGGGACCACTAGAAAGGCAGCCACACATTTGTGCTTATAAAAAGTATGACATACATAGTAGAGCTATAATATGCAAATGAATAAATCACTCCCGCGATTTAAAAACAGCAAAAAGGGGGAGACCTAAGCGACCGAGACCAAACCACTACGATTGGGACTGGTATAAAAAAAAATTGGCCCCCAAACTCCTGAGATTGTAAACAGTCATTATACAATTCTGCTGTGAAGATCTTCAGTATATCCTGTAATCTGACATCCTAAACTCTCTAGATTGCAGGAAATCACACCATGAGACAAAAATTTGTCACTCAAGTTCTTTACCATACATGAGGGATTTTTTTTTATATGGGATTTTACATTGAAAGAAAAAAGTAAATCGGTTACGATAGAAAACATGAGAGAATATCAATTTGAAACTGGCATTGGTGGCGTTGTAAAGTCCGTTGAAGTTCAGTTGTGTGGTGAGTTAGCGAGACGGCATATCACTGGATAAAGCATTAAGTGCTATTGTAATTGCTTTCTTGAGGCGGCTAAAGCATAACCTCAAACATATGTGGGAATATGATCGTATTTCTAAATATCACTGGTGACTGCACTTTGATTGACATTAATTCAAATAGCAGCTTTACTCTGGTTGGTCTATGATTTGGTTTAATTTTATTTATTACACCTAGATAAATCAAACACACAGAACGCAAGGTATAGGAATAACACAGAAAAGTCTAACAAGCAATCTTATTTTCAATTTACAGTAGTCCCTGTACAAAAATACAAAACAGTAAAACAGTACAAAGGAAACACCTAGACGAAGAAAAATCCAAACTCAAAGAGAAAGCGAGAAATAATTCAAAAATACACTCATCTGAATCCTCAGCCAAAACAAAATCAAGCAAGCACTATTTCAATTTCCATTTAAAACCCTTAAGACTGGTGGTACTCTCAAAGCTCAGTTGAGAGGAAATTTTACCACTTAATAACAGTGTAACGAAAGGTATACTGACCGGAAATAGAGCTGCAATAATGAATTTTGATAGAATGGATCACTTCTTCTGGTTCTATGATTGTGCAACGACTTATACATAATCACATTAGAAAGTTAATTTGGGACGGTGCTATTAATTATTTAAAAATGTTAGTGTTAAACAAGTATAGAAAGCGAATTTTGTAAACAACAGGAAGCCAGCTCAAACATTTAAAGTGCTGCAGGAAGAATCGTATCAGATTCTAAATCTTAAGTAAAAACTAATTAATTTAATCTGAAAAGTTTGAAATCTTAATTTAGATATTTTGGAAAGACTACTGCACCAGAAGCAACATGTATAATCAATATGACACTGTAGACCTATAACAGTGATGACTTGTGCAATTAGTCTTGCTCCCAATTGGACTCACAAACAGTATTATGGGAATGCCGCAAAGTGCAAGCTAGTGTAACTGTGGGAGACGGGTTTACTAGACAGTTGTTTTTTGTTTAACTAAAAGGATGGGCTAAAATAATTTAGCTGGAGAATTTTACTGTCTCGAGGGAGATTGTAGAACTTTTTAAGTTAATATTAGCTTAATAATAATGATGTTTGCGTTGTTAATGCGCCAGTACTTAGCAATCGTAATCAAATGCACAGCACAATAATGCTCCTTCTCAACTAAATCGTCCCGAGACAATCCCCCCAGTGCAGCAGCAACTCTTACGGCGCCCACGATGACAATTTAACTCACAGGTACCGGCTGGAGAGAGGCAATTGAAATAAAAGCATCTTGGCCAAGGACACAACGTAATGACCCAGGCGGGAGTCAAACCGGCAGTCCTTGGATCACAAGTCCAACATCTTTTCCAATAGGCCATCACATCTCTTGTAATAGTTTACAGGAGAAATGTTTCACCACTGTCAGTATTTTCAAGTATCGCTGCACAGTAAATTTTTATGTTTTATAAATGTTCACATTGTACCCGATGTAGCTGTCAAAGTTAGTATGAATGAAAGTAATTAATTGTCTCATTATTTCTTCATCTTCCCCCACTGTGATCCGATGAGGAACAAAGCATATTCAGCATTAAATAAAAAAAATCCCACATAAAGTGACTGCTTATTTCATAAACAATTTAACCTCAAAGCAATTGAACTGTTTTCCGTTCATACTTCCTGACCTATTATTAAGACAGATCCGTCTGTGATTTCAACCGCAGCAATTGGAACTACCATGAGCAGACAGAACGTGCACTTGTATTTCCTTGTTTACTTCATCTCGTTTTAGTAATGAAAGTGATCTGAGGAGGTTGACCTGTAATACTTGCATTTTGAATTTGTAAGAAGTTTCTTCTAGCGTCGGCTGAATGGTTATGAAACCTCATAAAAGACCTTTAATAGTTTGAACGGAGGGTAAGTTGCTCGTTATAAATTCACGTTTATTTTGAAACAAGAAAATCAAATTTTATTCTTCTCTCTTAAAATTTGATAAGTGATGTGACGTTTCTATTAAAAGCTCAGATGAAAACAAATTGTTCGTAACATTCTACATCCGCATTCTTGAAGTTAGTATTATCCAATGGGCCATGTACTTGCGAATGTACTATTGGACAGTCCCCATAGGTACTTAATATAAAGGAAACCTGAATGCAGTCTAAAGTATTTGTATGCTACATTTCCTCCCATGGACCAAAGGTGATTGATACATGGTGGACGCAAAAGTCAAATTACAACTTTATTCTGAAAGTCGGATTTCCTCCAATCTAGAACGTTCCTGATGCCAATTGTCCTCCCGTAACGGTGGCCCGCGTGGCAGACGCAGAGTTGTAACGACAAATTTGTGTTGCAAAAGTGAAAATTTTCTACAGTCTAGGGCGGTTGGGATGCTAAACAATTTTTCCCCACACTCAGGGCGACACACGCTTGGGAGACGAGGTGTTGCGGTAGCAACGTTACGTTGTCGACTGCGTTTTCCTTCTATCTAGCGCGTTTGGAATGTCAAAGTTTGCCACCTCAGTCCCAAGCTTAGTGGGGCTGAGGATGGTTGCTATCCCCTTAAGGAAGCACCACCAAAATAAAGAATTCATAAACTCGCCACTGTCTGATCTAGCACTTTTGGAGCTCTTATGAGTGGACTTCAACCTTAAGAATGAGACTCTTTTCCACAAACCCTGGTTTCTCGCCTGCTGGCTACCAAAACAGTGACTAAGCATAAACTCGAGGAAATGAAACCCGAGGCCGAAAACACTTCAGAACATCTGTTATATAACATCACCATGTACTGTTTACAGCTCTTGATAGCCATCACAACTAAACTCCATATCTCCAACATTTCATACATTCTAAACGCTCACCAGTATTCACTTTCTGGTACTCCTCAACAACTTGTGCTAAACTTATTTTGAGATTGCAAAACATCTGTTGTGAAGTATATTTCTTTAACAATTAGGGAAGATTAATGGCTTCAAAAGATCCGTCAATCATTTGTGTCCAAAGAAAAATAAGGTTATTTTCCACTCCTTTGGTAAACAGATTTACCACACAAGTGTGATAAAAGGATCAAAGAATGTCTCGTAGGTGAAGCTTAACTAATTTCTAAAGCTTTGTAATTTTCATCTTATTTAAACATTATCTTTCTACCCTTTGTAACTGTGAATCTGGATGTTTTACTATTGTGATAATTCTTTTGTCTTGTTTTCATTCTTATGTTTAATATAAGACAAAGGATTTATCGAAATTTTGTTTTAAAATATTTTTGAATAGCTTTTCTTTGTTACGTGTTGTCTTTATACTGCACTTATCAATGTAGAATGTGTAAGGACAATCATCACTAGAGTTGAGTACAATTACTGGAATTACAGTTGTTTCTTTTATGTAACCTATAATTCAAGCAGCAAAAACAAAATCCTGGTTTATGACGCCATAATATAAATGAGGCTATGAATTTCTCGGTTATCAGTACCACTTGTATCAAATATCTTAAAACTTATAACAACGTTAATAACCCCCTTGTAAACTTGAGCGACTTTCCCACACGCATAGTAAAACAATCCATATAAAATCATTATCAAGTAGCTAATTTTTAAAGGAATAAAATGATCTCGGTTTCAAATTTGGTTGATTTTGAAGCATCACAGTTTGGGTCAAGCTTTTCCATTGTTTTAAATATGATTGAGATCTCCCATCGTCCCCGTCTATGATCTCTTTAATATAAGTGCAATTCTGTATGAAATTAATTAAGGAGTTAGTTTTGTGATAATAACTACCCAAGGTAAATAGAACTATTGTAAATAGTAACACGGCTCAAACTTCGCCCCAGAGATCTGTTCTAAACCGTTCTAGAAATATCCGTTTTTAATTTATAGTAAAACTTGTAATCATCTGAAAGAGAGCGTCAAGGAAACAATTTTTTCCTTCCATAAAATTCATGATAGATCATTAATGTCCCTAGGATAGATCGTTTTACAATCACTTAGCATTCAAGTTGTCAAATGTTATAATTCAGAAGTGCCTCATTGTTGCTAAATGGCATTCACCCTGTAAGGGTGTGGGCTAATAGCAGTGACGGCTCCGAGCTGTGAAACTTAGAGTCCATGAAGGGGAACACATCCCACAGAAAATTATGCACTTAAAAATGGGAATGGAATTGGAATGGCAGCAGGTGTGCACTAATAAGCAAGCTACAAAAATCGTTTTTTTTTAAATAAAGGTGGAAATGTCTGTCAATCAAATTTAGGAGAGGATCAAATGGGGATAATGAATGATCCTAGAGGTTGGTATAAAGGGCTGTGCCTCAGTCCCCCAAGCCCGAGTCCGGGCCAATTACGATTCCAGTGAATTTCATTTCAGTAAATTTTCAAGTCTGGTACGACCTTTTCCAGTTCGAGTAGCCATGATTCCGAACCAACTTTTAGTTGAGTTTGGTCTGGTCTTTTTGATAATTGATCATATTATACATACATTCAAATGGCCTCTAACATGTACGGTGCCTTGACTGTGTCATTGATAGTTGATATCATAGTCTGTTCCACCCAGTAATTTACTTGACTGTGTATGACCTCCCAAACCAACACTGTGCACCAAAAACAAAGGACCATTAGATAATCATATAGTAATTTCCGTATTTGTATACATGTCTATAATCGACTCTGAGTGCAGCCAATTCCGGGCACTCCCATTTCTGTGACCTTCCATTCCTTACCAATTAGTTGTCGAGAAAAAAGCCTGGGGACTGCGTCCAAGCCGACTCGGGCATTACCGCCCTGTTAGTGCCGTACCAAACTATCTTGTAAATTTACATTGCAACAAAAAGTAACATAATAATTATCTGAGATATCTAAAATCCTAAGGTTGATCATCTCAGACTGAATGTAAAAGGATGTATACAAAACGCGTATCACGAATATGTGCAAGTTAAGTTATATGAATTACTTTTAGAATGTGAAAATCAATTTATTCGTTGGCTATGGCGCTGTTTGTTCGATCCTAATATGTGAGTTCCTTGCGCCTGAACTCGCCACTGACGTGAGCTTCTGTGTCCGAGTAAAACATTACACAAAATACTTACACTATAATATCGTTTATTTTGAATAGCCTAAATATTATCCACTCATGATAAAAAATTTGCTCAAGGTTGATATATCTTTGTGTGAAAACGCACTTGAAACCACAATTTGACACCACTCCTTTAATCCTTTTATTATCGCTTCACGTTCCACGTTGAATTTTGTTTGTTAGTTTAAGTCTGTATGTCTTAATCTTTTTTTCACCTTTATGACTTCCTCTTTTCTTTTGACATTTGGTTTTGTTTTTATTGTAAAATGCTTTTAAACATGTCAGGCATGTAAAAAGCGCTTTATAAACATGGGCGTCCGCAGAAAAAAATTCAGGGGGCAAAATCTTTTAGGGGGCCAACTTTTTTATGCGAAATATTTTACTCCCAGAAAGGGTTCAGATGCTACTTTTCAAACAGTGTCAAGTTGACAAAGGCGTAGCCAGGCATTTGTCAAGGGGGTAGGGGAGCCCATAGACAGACTCTCAGCGCTCCGCGCCACCATGAGTTGGCGCGGAGCGCAGAAAATTTTGGCCCAAAATGCTTCCCAGATCGCTAGAAATGGCACTTCCAAGGCCTATTTACCGCATATAAAAGGGGAAACACTAGCAATATCATAATATAAACTTTAAAAAATACCAAAAATATGCTCAGGGGAGGGGCTGCTGGGGCCAGAGTGTTGATATTTTTATTCAATTCCTGTTGTGCGAGTAGAAATTCACACTGAGTGAACTGTTAAGAAATGCTGATGTTATATTTTCTTCGTTTTTTTCTTTATTTTTTCTTCGTTTTTTCAAATTTTTGATTTTCCAGGGTTAGGGGACAAGTGTCCCCTTGCCCCTCTCCGGACGCCCATGTATATAAATAATATAATAAATGAACAATATTAAGTAACTACAGCTATTCGTTTACCATGCATAGGCGGGATTACGGGGGGCAAGCTGGACACTTGTTCCCCCCCCCCACTTTTTTCCAGAGCTTGGAAACTAAAAATAATCAAAACAAATGAGCGAAAGTAAGAGAGACCACATAATTTATAAGAGAATTTTCAATAGCTATTATGATTAAATTTCGCAGGTTTAATGAAGAAAAATATTAATATCAAAAACCATAAAATTGTAAGGAAAATTTTTCTCTGCGCGCTTAGCGCGCACCTGCAGAGAAAACTGACTAATACAGTTGAAAATTTTGTCTGGCACCGTAAAGTTTCTTTCCTCTTACCTGCCACACTATTGTGACTTGAAGCTCTGAAATAAGGGTCACTGAAAGTACTAATGTACGTCATAAAATGCACCATGGTCCTTGCGAACAAAGTCCCAAACCTTGCCCATGTATTGGGAACCGCAATTCTCGAAAAAAATCGGTATGTTTCGCATGAGCGTTATATAAATCGATGTCTTATAAATACTGTGGAATGCTGTACTACTGTAGAATACTTTGAAGATATGCCTTGTTAGTACTTCCTGTAGGACAGCTTGACTAAATTACCATTTCCAAAACCCTCGCTATACCTCTAACTGTTCACTTTCCTCCACAACTACCACTATCCTCAGCAAATTGACTGACGGTTACTATCTTAAATTTGCAATCGTCATATGAAAACTATTTCATTAGCACATCAAATTACACCTGAGGAAAGCAGGATTTTCTCAAGAAGTGGTCCAGAATGGTCGCAAAAGCCGTCAAATTTAAGAAAGATTTCTCTGGGAGAACCCTCATTCCCCAGCCTCCGGTTTCACGTCTTCGACCATCGCGGTTAAAGGTTTCACCGGCCACAACTTCCCCTTGCAAGATGCAGCCTCCAATAAAAGTTACTTCCCTGGCACTTTAGCTGCTAATGTCCTTGATAATGTCCAAGTAACTGTATAAAAAACTACCCACAAAAGATTTCATTGACTCCTTTAAGTATCACATAGTCTATAACCAATAGTATATAACCTACCTATATCCTGGAGCAGGATATAGGTTCCCCTGTCCTGCCCTATGGAATAAAAATATTGCAATCAAAACTAAAGAAACTTCTGACCCCACTATTCAATATTTTCAGTTTACGTTCCTCCACAGAATCCTTCCCACCAATAGACTTCTCTCTCTAATGGGTAAAACAGCTAGCCCCCTTTGTTCATTTTGTGAGACTGAAGTTAAAACCATTGACCATTCATTTTGGGACTGTAGATTCATGGCTACCTTTATCTTAGACGTTGAAAACCTGTTTTTGCGAGAACAATTTTTCTTTTCAAAGGGGAATTATTATTTTTGTTATACTCGACCTTGCCATCCTTACAATTTTTTATCTATGCATATGAAGAAATTTATTTTTGATTGTTAACTAAGAAATGAAAACCCGTTAATAAATTATTCCTTTCATAAATTTAAATTTGCTTTGAAAGTTGAGCAAAGGAAAAGGTGTAAAGTAAAAGCGAAAGTAAATTATAGTGATCTTGAGCGAGCGTTTGCTTTATGTCCAAACCTTTTTATTTGATTCACCATTTTTCGACAATTTGACTTTACTGACTCTTCGGAGGTGCCTTTTTCCGTATTGTTCTTATGCTATTATTTATCAAACAGTACCTTCCAATTAAATAAATGTATACAACTTTTGCTGTTATATTAGAACAGCGGAGAAATCTTTCATCAAAGAAAAAGGCTGGGCAAGATACAAAGATATAGAGTCTGCTGTGTATCATAACAAAACTTTTCTATTTTTGTAATTAATCTCTGTAATATTACTCTGTTGCCTCATTGGTGTTGTACAGTTTCGGTTTTTTTTTCCTATGGTGTACCTTACGTTTCCAACCTGATTGCGAAAATACGAATACTTACCATTTGAGAGATGAAATGAAATAAAGGAGAAAAAGCTTATGTCCTATGTCATATGAAGTTGAAGCTAAAAAACAATATTTTAATGCCTACAATTTCATAAATATCCCAGAGCTTCAGGGGACTTCGCCCCTGGAACCTCACTGGGGCGATCCCCCTGGATTCCATGCCGTTGGGGAGAGCGCTTTGCGCTCCCACGGCGCCTTCGGTGCCGTTTAACAGTCCGCCCGGCTTTACCCTCCACTTTCAGACATCAAATCTTGCTCCCGGTTGTCAGTGCAAAAGGAGATTTGGCATCACAAAGGTCATTCTCTGCAAGGCATTGCCCTCAAAGAAACACAAACTTGTTATTTAAATTGTCCGCCTATTATGACTGTATGGGTTGTCAGAATGAAAGGGGGGAAATTGGCATCCCACGCGCCCTAGACTGCAAAATCAGTGCACGATGCATCATGTGTAGAGTTAGTATCGGCGGAACATTTTTGTACGAGGAAAGCAAATGCCATGGGCTTTAAGTTTGATTACTTTAATACGTCAGGACAACAAAAGTCGCCTAAAGCGTCCAGAAAACAACAAGAAAAGAGTGGTTCCTGGTAGGGCCTAGTGGAAACACCTTGCTCGGAGATCAGGAGTGCATGACTACAAGTCCTGGGGTATTAGAAAAATTGTAGTCTCTAGAATGAAGCCTTTAACTGTCTTTAAAAGGTGTTGGATCAGTGACCGGTCAACTCCCCACCGACCGGGATGGGGATCGTTTGTGTAGGAATTGCCCTGGGGATAATTGTCCCTCGGGGATTGTGGGGGGCCAATATTAGGGTAGTAAATGTCGGGGGGTTTGCCTAAGAACAATTACATCTGCGCTGAACAGGTCATATAAATAACAATTTGACCTTTTTGTAACAGTTCTTGCTTAAATAGGACTAGCGGTCGGTCCAGTCATGAAGGGCTTGTCTTGTGGGTGGGAAGAATGAACGATGATAGGAGTTGCAATGGGCTTTATAACTGTAACCCCACAAAAGCTGCTATATTACAGGAGTATCTCATAATGAGAGAAATAACAAAATCACAATGTGTTGCGATAGTAACCTGTTATATGATAATGCTTTAAAAATGTCACTTTTTACGAGGAAAGGCGAAGGATAATTTTGAGCAGATCATAAAGAGGGGACATGGTGGGGAAACATTAAACTGAAATCAGGGTTTTCTGTGGTGGAAGCCCTCGTCCTCTTTATTAGCCACTAGTATGAGATATTAAAGGACATGAAACCATAATAGAAGCCGTCTTTTGGAATTTAGCATGAGACAGAAACAGGCAAATAATTTAAATAAAGAGGAGAGGAACAATAAGAACAAATGTGTCAATAGCCTCCTTTGAATATGGAAGGAAAAAGAAGCAATATTATGGCGCGAAGCATACGCAAAAATTGAGGTGTTGCTATTTAAATGTGCATTTAAACAACAAAAGCACAAAGAATGCTTTCGCTGAAAGTTTAGATGAGATTGAGCCCACCCCGCATCTGGCACAGACCTACTTTCAGTCCAGCTCGCATGTTAATGTCAGATTGCGTAGGGAACGTGGTGAAGAATATCTGAGAATGCTATTTTAATCGGGATAAACTTCATCCTCCTCACATTTGCTATTAGTTATGTAGGTTAACGGATTTCCTAGTTGAGTTGTCATTTCATAATAAAGGACGTCACAAGGCTAGTCAATATTCTTTCCAAACCAAATATAATTGCTTCTACTTGTACAAAAAAAAAAACATTCATAAACAATTAAAAGTGTTTGCCCATGGTTACAATCTAAACTCAAACCAAATTACGGATTATTATTCTTCATGTGACTTAAAGTTACGAGGGCTAAAATTAGACATTTTTGGGGTAATTTGCACGCCATATGTAAGCCAAAGACTCAACTTTAGGTCAGGGATGGAGCTAGCATTCGTCGTTCAGCGGGCGATGCTACCCAACGGGGGCAGCCCCCGACAAACTTTACGAATTGCCGGAAGTATGGCGAACTCAAAGTTTTGGGCTATTATTGAAGAAACTTTGAAAATTTCGAGTTTTAAATTCAAAACATTTGGAAATTTTGAGTACTTATTGGAGGAAATTTGAAAATTTGGGGTTTCTATTGAATTCTTTAAGACCAAAACGAAGCAATCCGTGGGGAATAACATACCTATGGTAACTTTGAAGATTTCCCCAACGGGGACAGCCTTCCAGGACGGGAGGCCTTTCCCCCTGCCTGCAGCCTGCGCCACCCCTTGTTAAGGTAACATTAGCAGTTGTTTGACTAGACGAAAGTAGGAGGAGCGTGCTAGTGCCTCAATACGGTATTTCGGAATCACCTACAGCGCAGGCGTAGTGACCTTTGAAATAAGGTCAAGTGAGGGTTTTTCATTGTTTCAGCAGTGTTTTATATTTCTACCTTCATGGAAATCTCCTTTTCATAAAAAGAACCTTAGTGCATTCCAGAAGCTTTAAAAATGGTTTCAAAGGTTAAAAGAAATTTCAGAAATAAAAAGTCTTTCTGAAAACGTGCAAAGATTGAAATATTTTCTAAAATGAATCGAACTTAGTGTCTATTTCAGGACATTTTCTTTAAATACATGGAATTGTAAGCAGACATGTGGAATGTCTTCTGCATAGCTACCGAAGCGTATATACGTACTCTTCTTGCACGTCCCTCTAGTGCACGGCATGTACGTACGTATATCTGTTATAAGCGTACTATATACGGCAGTTATTAACTATGCAGCAAAGACAGTATAGCGCCGTAAGGCGCAAGACCGGTTACTCACACGAAAGTGCACACAAATTTTTGTAGTATGCAATGGAGCAGAGCGTCCGCCATTTTAGTAAGCAGCTTTGGTGCATCGTATGGAACGCGAAAAACGCTGCGTGTTGTAAATGCGTTGACCTGACGTTCATAAAATCAGTATCTCGATAACCAACGATGCAACATCAATGGGAGTTTCACTGTTGGGTATGGTACTTTCATTAAGTCTAAAGCCGTGGTCACACTACAACGAATTCGGATCGGATTCCGATCCGATTTTTGTGAGTTTTTATTAAAATCTTCTCCATCTCTGGTCGGAAAGAGCCCAAAATTTGCCAACCAGTGTAAATATATGATTTGCATCAGAGGTCTACGAAAATAAAATATTAACTGATTTTTTTCGTGACGTCACACCGATAAACAGCTTATATCGGACACGCGTAGTCCGATAAATGCTGTCTGTCGATGTGACGTCACGAAATAATTAGTATAAATTTAATTTTCGTAGTCCTCCGATAAAAATCATATAATTACACAGGCTGGCAAATTTTGGGTTCTTTCCGACCAGAAATGGAGAAGATTTTAATAAAAACTCACAAAATTCGGATCGGAATCCGATCCGAATTCGTTGTAGTGTGACCACGGCTTTAGACTTTTCTTTTAAATACTAGTTCAAAGAATAGTCCAACACTAAATGAAAACTACATATATTATAGGCCATGGGCCAGAGGCACCTCAAGGCACCCCAATCCGCAACTCTTCGACCTAATATTTTTTTGGAAACCTTAGGGTCCTCTGAATGCAGAATCAAGTGGTAACAGTAAATATTTTGGGTCCCTTTTATTCAAAATTACTGCCAAAAACAAAATGGTGGCAAAACTTATATTTCGTATTAAAATATATTAAAACTAAATATTCCTAAAAATATTTTTGAGGAATCGACTGTTAAAATTTGATCATATTTTATGACAAAACTTCCAAAATTAATTTTTGAGACTGTTTAGGTGAGATGCAGGTTAACCAAGATGGCGGAAGTTCTGAAACGGTTGTCCATGTAATTATTATAATATATTGAAATAATATGAAAAATATTCATGAAAAATATGTTGGACACACCGACTCTTAAAATATGGTCATGGCTCATGCCAAATAATTAAATATTTTTTAGAACATTTTTGTTGGAATTCAGGTCAACCAAAATGGCGGAAAAAGCAAAATGGCCGCCCATGGTATAGTAACAATGTAGCATAAATGTACAGAAAATGTTTTGAAAAATACGTTCAAATTATTTGGCACAAAATATGGCCAAATATGAAGAGCAACTGTCACAAATATAATTTTAAGGATGATTTCCCCTATTATTGTGATATATAGAAATTTTAACATTAGAGGTCATTTTGCTATATCCGCCATCTTGGTTGACTCAGATCCTAAATAAATGTCCAGAAAATTTTTTTGCATATTTACAACAGGAAATGGACACAGGTTAACTTTTCCTGTGTTCAAAAGTATTTTTAATGAATATTTTTACTATTATTATGTTATATTGGCATAATTATTTTTGGCCCCCATTTTGCTTTTCCGCCATCTTGGTTGACCTGAATTCCCCAAAATATATTTTGAAAAATAATTTTAGAATTAATTGTCGTAAAATCTAGCCAGATATTAAGGGCAACTGTGTCAAAAGTATTTTTAATGATTATTTCTCATATTATTTTTATACATTTTGATTGTTCTATTGGAGGCCATTTTGTTGTTTCTACCATCTCAGTTAATACGGGGTCCTGCATAAAGTATCACAAATCATGCTGTGAATTTTATGTACAATCTGCTATAAAGATAGTTGGGGTTTTTAATGGAAATATATTGATAATGTTTATTTTCTGAGATTTTGTTGCACTTTTTTAATTTTCTTATTTTTTGTGGGTTATTTTTACTGTATTGTTTTTTACTTCTTCGGTGCGTTTCCGCCATATTGGTTGGCAATTACTTTTGTGTCAAGGATTTTAAAGTTCAAGCTTAATTTTAAAATATTAATTTACATCATATGATTGAGGACTGTAGAAATTTGCAATGTGTTTGCACAATTATTGAAAATTTTTCATTCAGTTTGGCGGCCATTTGGTTTTTCCGCCATCTTGGTTAACCGAAACCTCACCAAAACAGTCTCAAAAATTAATTTTGGAATTTTTGTCATAAAAATATGACCAAGTTTTAACATTCGATGCCTTAAAAATATTTTTTAGGAATATTTACTTTATTATTATCTAATACAAAATTTAATTTTTGCCGCCATTTTTGGGAGCCATTTTCAAACCGAAAGTGTTTGCTGTTACTTCTTGATTTCGTGTTCAGGGTACCCTAAGGTTTCCAAAAAATATTGGGTCAAAGATTTGTGTGGGGGAAGGGTGCCCGTGAGGTGCCTCTGGCCCATGGCCTGCTCCTATTATGGAGCAAATTTCCACTACCAGTAGCTGAAAACCGCACATGAATCCGTTCGGTAGTTTTGGAGTTGTCTCCCTTTGATTAGTTATCAACGTACCAAATAAACAATGTTTAGCATCAACTCTATGACATCACGGTTAAACTTTCCTCAACAATAGCTTATGTTTTTCATTATATTTGGGTGACTAATTTTACTTCCATTTTTTGCAATTTTGAACCACTTAACCAATCAGTCGTCTATGACTTACTCGTACACACTGTCTCGGTACGTTACGTACATATCCGCGTCCCGGCGTTTGCTTACTAAAATGGCGGATACTTCGCCCCATGACGTACTACGGTTTTAGAGGCAGAGTAACTGGTGTTGCGCCTAACGGCGCTATAGTGTCTTTACTATGCAGCCCACATGCACACATATCATGCAGACTGACTAGCCGGTGTGGGTCGGGTGACGCTAGAGAACTTCATCAAGTATAGCCTTCAAGGTTAGTGAAGGGAAATCGTAGATTATTTTCTTTACCATTTTTGTCGAGTGATCATTATCACACGCATTTCTTCTATTCTAAACTGGTAGGCCTAACGGTAGCGTTTCGAGTTCGGGCATTTTCAGTGTGGCAAACACTAACGTTAACGTTGGACTAACTTAACGTTTTCTCGACTCGCCATTGTCAAATTAAATGTGTAGATACATCATCATCTTTCATAAATCTCAATAGCCTAGATTTTGTGAGCCTAACTCATGACAACCTTCCCTAAACTGCGTCGATAACGTGATCAATCTGAGTACTGCTGTGAGGCTTATGAGTCGAGTAGCAGCTAGCTACCTGTCTCTGCACAATAACGCTTTGTACGTGCACAATCATACAATTATGTGTACAGTATTATACACTTTACTGGTATATATATATACACTATGCGTATCTCGTACCTACATGTACGTACATGTAATTTCTGAATGTTATTACATCCCGCCATTAGCCGAGTGTCTGCGTAGCGGCTCTCATTGGCTGTGTATATGCTCTAGCTACACAGTGACAGTGGCAAAAAGTTTGTCCGTTCCCTGCAGGTTCCCCTCATTTGACCTTTGACCTTCGCTACTTGCGTTCATTCCGAAATACCGTATTGGAGACCAAAAGATCCATCCGTTTGGGTATAATTAGACTTTGTCCCTTACAATATAGCACTACTTTTTGTTGTTTAACTATTTTAAATTCCCCGACTAAGTGTATTTCCTAAGGCTGGGCATAGGGGTGGGAGCATATGCCATTAGTCTAACCGGGTCCCTTTTAACGTGCTGTGTCACAACTACCTTTACGAAACATTTACCGCAGCATTTAAAGATGAATTTGAATGACGTCCTAGCTCACCTGTACGCCTACTGTAATAATGAATCTGGCAAATAAATACCACGTTCTTACTGTAATCAAAACTCTGGCTTGAAGGTTGCGTTCAGGCTTGTTACAACTAGCGTAAATGCACGTCCTTCCAGTGTCCTTCGTAACCTTATGACAAAATACGTGACTGGTCTAGCTTGATCGCTTGGTTTTATGCAGAACAAAACTAACATTATTTTTCTTTTTATAAGACTGTTTAAGTAAGACCGCTTAGTATGTTTGTATTATCAAAGAGTACTGTAAAAATGACACAATGGTTCATTTAATTTCACAAGGCAGGAAGGACTATTCTAAAATTGCTAAGTGGGGTCAAAAAGAAAGGTTCCACAGTGAGATAGGACAAATACGTACGGAAAATGAAAGTGCATCTAGAACAAAAATATTTCTTTACCGTTTCTGAGACATTATCACTATAGTGCATGTTTAATAAACAAATACAAGCAATTGCATCATTATAACCAATCACTAACAACAGATAAGTAATAAGTAACATATAGCAAGAAGTAATACATTTAGTTACCTACACATACTCGACTTCACACATTAATCAAACAATGGTTTTCTTTCTAACAATGACTGCTCTGCATTCCACGGTTGTTGAGATGTACAAATTTGTTAGTTTTGTGAGTTAAAAGGTAAGAGAATGATTTTAAATGTTTGTTAAGATGAAGAAGTTGTCCATGATTGCGCAGTTTTTTCATGATCCTATATTTATCTACTCCAAATAAATTGAAAGGGTAGAAAACTATCCTGGCAACAAATATCGACAGTAAATTTAGCTGCAATGATCATACAAAAGTCCCTGCAGGTAAAGCATGTCAACGATTTTATTTTCTTAGGAAATCAAACAACGCAGGATAATGATTCCATCTTAAAAACCAGTCAAATTATTCAAAGTGTCTTACAGGTCGTGTGACATGCCACCAAAAAGATCTGTTTCACTTGTCAGTTAAAGAATTAAGTCCTCCAATGAAAGATCCGTTGGAATTATTTCAATATCTTGTACCGTTCTAAAAATATAAGTCTTCAAAGTTCGATGATTTCTAAAGAAACTCAGTGCCTACGCAAAAATAATGATGTGGAGTGTTGCAAAGTATTAGGAGTTCTTTTGTTAACCCTACATAAATTATCCCTTACTTACTGATCAGATAGATTACAATTTGTTGGGTGATATCAATGTTTCCAAAGGAAAGAATTTAACTTTCATAATAAACCCCTCGGGGGATACAAATGCCACTAGGTCCTTGAAACCAGGGAGCTGTTACGGAAGGAGATAAAGCACCTCATCCAATTTCATCTATCAGACAATATGTATTGAGAGTTCCTTAATCCTTTTTATGGGAAGAGACTTTGATTGACAGGTCCTTAGTTCCTCTTCTAAGTTTGTTTGACTTAACCCTCCTAATGAGAGTTTGATCCTTTCATACTAACGTAATCCTCAAACAAAGACCTCATAGTGACAATGGATTGAAGTCATCTGCAATGCCGACAAGAGTGAAATCTTCGTCATTCTTTTAGTGTAAACGACTGGTAATGCACTTTTAAGTAATCAGATTCCTTTATTATTCTAATTTCTTCCCTTAGTTAGTAACATCTCTTTTCAGCAATGAATGTAAAGTCTAACTTTTGTATATGAACTTTGAAAAGATTCCGGATTGTTCCTGAAACAGCGACATATGTGACCATGATCTATAACTTATGTAAAACTCTGCTGAACCCATCAAAACAGTGAGCACTAGCGTACAGTAATACAATAATGTTTTATTTCTTTGACGACTGGCAATATTATATCAATGGGTGAAATCATGCCAACAAGTATATGAGATCTAGCAGACGATAAGAACTATTGTCGTCACTTCCTAATCCCTTTTAAGTGGTCCAAATATTTTCAAGAGCAAAACAATTAAGAGCTTACTGTCGGCAAGCCTGATAGTTTCAAAGGAGAGACAATTGCTTTATCTCCTTCCGTAACAGCTCCCTGTTGAAACTAAGGTTTAAAAAACAAAGACTATAATGATCCTTATAATGATATGTGCATCTTTCGATGTAAAAAAAAACAAAGACTATAATGATCTTATAATATTTGCATATTTAGCTCATGTTTATTCACGGTGTGAAATATGAATGACCCTGTAAAATGGTCAATGTTTGATGGATTTTAATGGCAACTGTGGCTATTTTCTGTATATTTAATGCTTTTTACATCAATTATCCAACTATGTTACTTTCATGTAAAAACGATCTTTAATGTTTAGTATTGTATGTTTCTATGGCGGTATATGTCTTTGAAGTATGGGGAAGGGCTGAAGAGAGCGCGTAATCAGCTGAACTATGCATTAGGTCGTTCAAGACTTCCTTCTTTGATTTACTAGTACAGCCTTTTGATAAATAGGTAGCATATTAAAAAAATGATGCTCACCCTTTCCATAGCCTTATTATGTTTTACAGATCCGGTATTAGGTTACAGGTTCCAGGAATAAGAACGAGCAAATTCCTTAATTCATTCCTTCTTGAAGTAATTCATTCATTCAACTCATTTGCCACGCATTTTTATCACTATGCATTATCTATCAGCTGCTGCCTTTTCCACGCGGTACTCAAGTTTAACCTTCTGCTTTCAATCTAAAGTTTCTGAGTTCAAATTTCTGAGTTTTTTTATTTCTTTTATCACTCATTTAAATTCGATTAAAATTAGTGTTTATTCTTTTGTCACTTTTAATGGTTTTTACTGTCGTTGGTTTATGTCTTCATTTGACGAATACCCTCCTGCTTCAAGCCTTTTGTGTACTTTATGTGGCTTTAAAGTGTTTTAATTATGTTTTGTTTTATTTATCGAATATCATTTATTTCTACTCTTGTGTTGTACTTTAGTCCACTTTTGTTGCTGCTTACTATATTCTTCATTTTTATATTGGTGCGGCCTTGTTTTGATGTTTGAACCGTCTGCGGAAAATGATTTTCCGATTTAAATGGACAGTGAAGTAGTTATCTGTAACACTTGAATTGGTGCATGAATGAATCACACTAATTTAGGAATAAACGAGACAATTAAGTTACAGCGCCACGGACGGAGCACTCTTGTCTCAAAAGTGAAAAAATGCGGTAAATGTTGTTACGACGTATGTTTGACCCATGTTACGTGTTTGGTTCATGATTAAAAAATAAATACGCGTTCGTTATTAACAGTGGCTTATTTCGTCCGTGAATGTTACACATATTTTACAACGTGGTGGAAAACTAACTGATAACTGCTTAACTTGCAAAAATGATCTTAAATGATCTAGGAAATGGAACAATAACATTGTAATATTACAAGAGTAGTTAAGCATTAATAGATCACCACAGGTGCAGCCGTGATGGTCGATGCGGTTGGACTAACTCCCTTTTCAAACTCCCTAAGTTTCTTGGCGGTCTCCTAAAGTGTTAGATATCCGGGTTCAGAAATTCTGGTAATTAGTTAATGCACCAGACTGCAGGATTTGGATCCTACTTTTGGAATAAGGTGCATAACCACACAGGATGGGAATCAGTCATTTTATACTCTGCAGCCTAGGGTGGGGGGTACCGGGGGCTGGAGGGATAACACAGCCCCCCCCCCGCCTCAATAATTTTTAGATTGAAGATGTTTTGTCTTCAAACGTCCAAAAGCACCTGACAAAATGTCAAAACTCGGGAACTGGGTGGATAAGCTCCAAACTTTATAAACCTTCCCATGGTCCTCCTGTGCAGGAAGGTTTTTCCTCCCTCCTTTCCTCCGCCGAATAAGATGACAAAATGAAGCTAGTGAAATCGCTCAAAATTACAGATTTCGTACTTGATTTTAAGAAAGTTAGGTTATCATATTTATTATTTCACACACAAAAACAGTTTGTAACGAATAAATATTATGTAGCCCATAAGGCATTTTCCCAGGGATAGATGACGTAAGTTTCTGTGTATGATTATTCACTGGTAATCTTTGTAAAATGAGGTGAGAGTGTCATCAGATTCCAGGGCGGTAGCCTGGATGAAATGTCTAGGGGGCAGTTCATGTCACTATCTAGGCGTAGCATCAAGTGGCTTGCTAATAGATAGTCGACACCCGGACGGATCGTTCCTTTGTCACCCGTGCCTCGAGACCATTCGAGGGGTGCAGTCAGGGGAGGGGTAGGTAGCATTTGAATAAGGTGGATGAGGTGCAAAATAAGGCTATTTTCAGCAAAGATTTGAACTGATTGTATGTTTGGAAATTGTTATATTTTAGAGATTTTTTTCTAACTGTTTTGGCTGAGTGCAACGCAAAAGAAGGGGATAACACTTCCTACTCTTTGAGAAATTGTTGTCTATGTGAAGTGACTTAGATGCAACACGGTGCTATCTTTGATACATCTTAGTAAAGTTTGAGCTGATAATTTTGCACGAATCTTCATAGTTATTTTTTTTTCTTTTTTTTTTTTTTTGATCTGGTGTTAATATTGAAGGAAAAGTTGCCCAAGGGTAAGGGTGACACGTTAACTGTTTGAAAATATTGTTGTTCTAACCTTCCTTAGGTAAAAATGATACTGTCTTTGGTAAATCTTTGCACTGACTGTGTATATTTAGAGATTCTACTTATTAAGTGTATTTTTCGGCAGTAGCATGGCACAGAAAGGCTAGTACACGGCGCGTGCTGCCCCTTCTTATTACGCCACTAGGTGTTTCACCACCGGTTGGCTCGTAGCCATAGCGAAGGCCCTCCTCGAATACCTCTCAGATGAGGGAAAATGGCACATTCTACGCCTTATACATGAGTTGCATCTAAGTATTCTTCCTTTTTAGATTTCATGCTTTGCAGAAAATTTAGAGTTCAAGGCGAAATTAAGATTTCAAGGTATATTTGATTATAATTACAATTTTCTTTACAAGCATACTGAATTTAACTTGAAATTAAACGTACTCATGGCAGGGAGTTGTTGACAACTCCCTGCTCATAGGCTGTTTAGTAAAAGCATGCTGTGGCACGGTATGTGATATAACTCTTAAGATCTCAAACCTGCGCATGTGCTTCAGGTGTTTTCAAACTGTGTATCATGTAGAATGAAGAGGGTTTGTTCATTAGTCAGAAGTAAGCTACAGAAGAACGAGTCTGAGGTGGGGATTTGGGGCCTCCCCGGGAAATATGCCATTGGGGAAAAGAGAAAATATTATGTGCAATTTCCCAGGTTTTCAGGGTCTTAAAAAAATAATTAAGGTAGTGAAATTGGAAATGAATATTGCAGTATTTTTTTCTCAAGTACCAAAACTTCATTAAAGGTTTGGAAATCACGGGAGGTGCAACTGGCCCCTTGCCCCCCCCCCCCCCCCATCTTGGAGGCCATGGCCCTAGGTTGTGGAAACAAGCAAATATTTCTTCGCGGTTTTCATCGCTATATCAGGGTGTTAAGAAGGCTCGAGAGCTACTTAAGTTGTTCACGTTGACTCAGTTTAAAATATCTTTTCCTTGAAACACTGTTGCAACTGGGTTAGTTTACAAAACACCACACTAGACTATACCATCTACCTACCCTTCTCATGCGTGCTTTGTAGATATGCACCTTATGCCACATTTGCACTTACGAAAAGCGCGGGATTTTCATAAATATCTCTACAATTTTTACTGAAAAAAAATCAACAGAATATTTTAAGAAGCTTCACTTCAGCAGTAAATACAGAAAGACCCTTACGATTAACACAGAATACATGATCTCTTATTTGAGTATCGATTTCGATAAAAAAAAAAAAAACAGGTCGATCAAAGTGATTAGCAATGATCTTGATAAGGGCAATATTTCGTTGCTGAACGTTGGTATGACACTGACCCTAAGACAGGCAAGTAAACGATCTTATCTTAGTCTTGTTTGTTCAGTAGCTTTAGATTCTGTTGAGACTTGCTAAAATTGTCTTGAAATATCACTTTATCTGTTTGAATCCATCCCACTTACATTCGTTTCATTTTCCAAAGGCTGTCACGAGATGGGGACGGGGGACCATCCTCCCCCTCCTTTTCGGGGGAATCGTAATGGGTTCAACAAGTATTAATCCCAGCAGTGACCAGTGTCCCCACAGGTTACTTTGTTTTACTCCAAAGGAGGATTTACTCCTGTAATAACATTTTCAACTCTTTTCAGAAATAACCCTAAATTTTCTAATCTCCTTGCCATACGCACCCCAAATTTTCTTCAATCAAAATCCCATGTTTTCGAGTGGAAATTTTGCTTTAACCGTCCTTACGGCAATTCGTCAACTTTCCCGGGTCTTCGTCCCCCCCCCTCCCCCCACACACACATACCTTCTAGTTGAGGAGCTTAATCTCCCGTGGTGCAAATTCTGGCGTCGCCTCAGATCTGAAATCGCATTATTTCCTTAATCAAGTCTCCTATCACGATATGAAACGTCACACTGCTGTAGCTAAATGTTTTCACAAGACCGAGAATAGTCGCTCCCATTAGTACTAAAACAAACATCTACGAACGTTCAGACGTGTTTCCTTAATTCACCTATTTAATGTCCAAAACAAATGGTAGATATTTACCATTCATAGCGCTAGCAATTTCTTGAAGAAGTGGTAAACACACGGTGCTCCCCCAGAATAATTGCCATGCAAGATAAATTCAAAGACAAGTTGAAGTGTACTGTGTACCTAAGTCTAAATTACAAGAATGCATACTACATTGAATGAGTCTCACTGGCCAAAGTCCCATTTTTACAAGTTATTCAGTTCTGGTATAAAGTATTCTGGTATTTAAAGTTCATTGGACAACAGTTTGTAACGTCTTTGCTGGGTGCACAACTTACATAAAATATATTGTTTCTTCCAGATCAAAATGTTTGTATGGCCTTAAAAGTTACTCTCGTCTTGCTAAACATGTCAGTCAATGGCAATGAAAACGTGATCACATTTTGACTCAAAGTGCAGTGGCTAAGAAAAACGAAGAAGAGCAAAGAACGTTAATTGAGGAGTAAAAAGAGTGACATTCAAATTATTTCGAAATTTACCATTTTGAATCTAGTGAATGAACTCCATTTCTTGAAATGTCAGCACAGGAATGTCCTGTGAAGATGGAACGTGAACCACTGAACCAATGAGATAAGGTTGTTTATTGTTTGAAAACATAATTATTTTTGTACTTGTAGGGTACCGAGGGTACCCTTCAAATTTGTGTTAGGCATAATGAGTGATATATATATATATATATATATATAGGTCGAAAGTTGTATATACATATATATATATATATATAGAAAGAGAGAGTATATATATATATATCTATATATTTGCAGAGTATAAGAATTATTTAACAGGGAGAGGTTATGCTCCCGATTTAATTACTTAAATTGAAAAGGCTGAGAAAGTTTCTAGAGGTGAGCTTTTTAAACCAAGTCACAAAAAAGAAAAGCAAAAAAATAAAAAAATAAAAGCATGCAAAGTCCCTTTAATTTTGGACTACAACCCCATAATTCAAAATGTAGGAGGCGTCATAAGTAAGCACCTACCTCTTTTACATACCTCTTCTAAACTTATGAAACTCTCCAGAGCGTTCTAGGTTTCCAGCGTATCGGAAATGCAAATCACTTTATAGCCTTCTGCCCAAAAACCAAATGCAGAGGCTCTTAAGGAATTAGGGTACTTCAAATGTTACAGAGTGCGGTGTGACTTGTGTCAAAATTTTCTTACGGAAGGATCTCTTTTCACCAGTGTTGTGGCGGGAAAATCATATTTCTGAATGCGTAAGTTTCATGCACTAGTTCTAAAGTTATTTTCTTGGCCACTTGCTGTAAATGCAATGTGCATAATGTTGGGTCTACTACAAATCAGCTTAAACAGTTTTAGAAATCATAAGTCAGATATGCATGCTGCATAGAAAAAGTAGGTGTGAATAAGCAGTTCATTTTAAAGATACTCAAATTATAATCCCAGAGATATACAATTCATGATAATTGAACAAATTTTTAGCAAATAACGTTGAAAATATTTTAATTAAAAGAGAAGGGTACTGGCTAGTCCAGCTGCAATCGGCTCATCCGTTAGGGCTCAAAAAAGAAAAGATTGTAACTCTAATAAAAGAGTAAGCGTCTTACCCACTTAGATTTTTAGGGTTTTAGCTTGTATTACAGTTTTAGGTTTTCAATCCATTTTATCGACTGGATTTCGTCTTTTTACAAGTTACTGCATTTAACCATCAGTTGTCTGATCAGTCATCAGTGTATCTGGCAAAAAGGCAACTACGCAGGCTTATGTTTACTTCCCTTTGACTTCTTTGGGGGGTCTCTACAGGATTTTCGCATTGGTACTTCTATTCACCCATTCCAGCTAGGGTGTTTTTCAATAGGTTTTACAATGGTCTAGGTTTAGGCTTTTACGCTGCTTGGTTACTGAATTTTTACGTGTTCTGACAACCTGTTTTTATGCTTTTACCGTTAGGATATATAGTTGCGTTAACTTGCTTTGTACAGTCACGCTGAAGTCTGTATAGAGAGACGAAGATGGTGAAGATGCATTTTACAACTTTAAAACCTGCAGTTGACTCCTTCTTATCGCTCTATCCTTTTATATATATATATATATATATATATATATATATATATATATATATATATATATATATATATATATATCATACTCTTATGTGCTTTAAGCATGATACACACAGTCAAAGCTTGCTTAATCTAATCCATCAAGGGTTGGATCACATAATCCTGTTATGCTTTGTCACCGTCAGGGGGAAACTGCTGGCAGATTGTTGTATTATTTTTTAATTTACTCTTACATTTCTAACGGTTTCGTTTATCATGACAAAATTCAACAGAGGAAGTAGGTACGACTTGGTTATAAGTTTTGCTTCTCGTAAGATATTTGCTGGGTAAGCGAGATATGCACTAAATTTTGGCTATGCTGTTCTTGATATTGACTAAAAGCAATAACGTGTCGCACTAGTATTGATTTTTCAAACATCAGGGACTTGGGTGGACAGAGAAATTAAAGATCGGCAAAGAAGAAAATTTCGTTAAATGTGTTGTTTACTCCAGAGCATCACATATTTATGATGGAAAACGAAGTTACACATTTGTGTAATCCACCTACACCTCATAATCTTGAATAGGACCTTCAAAGCGTTCTAAATTATTTTAAAGAAGGCATTTTCCGAAGACATTTCGTATTGTTATTGCAGTCAGAGTATAAAGTACAGTAGACCACTACTTGTCAAAGTGTTAATCAAAATGTGTAGTTACGAAATCAGCTATTTTGTAGTACCTTATGTTGTTTTAACGTTACATTTAAGTTGTTCCCAGGGAATACTTTACTATTAGCAATTTGATTTTCAGCCTTGGCTTTCCTTTCTGTGCAGTGCTTACATTTTCTTAGACCATACTAACTGTAATGATGAGACCAGAAAGGTAATAAAAATTGTCCACCGTATTGGAGATCTTAGTTTAATTTGATACCTTACCTCAGCACCGCACAAGTTTAGTTCAAACACTTTTTGGAGGGGTGCCATCTCATCAACGAACTGATTATCTATAAATATCAGGAAATATCCCTGTGCTAGGCAAACAATGGTACAATATATTATATGTTTATGTTGGCAAGTCTAGTTACGTCGCTAAGAGGAACATTATTTTTGCTGACGAAGATTTTGTCAGTCACTTGTTAAAAAACAGGTACAGAACTGAATAACGTAGCTTTACGCAAGTCAAGTACGCTATAACACAGGTAACATTTCCATATGGGTACCTTAGGAGCACCATATGGGCCAGCATATGGGACCCATTAAAGTTTACACCCAAGTATCATAAGGAGCCCATATGGGCCAGCCCTTATGACCTATATGACCCATATGGGATAGTTCTGGGGCTCATGTGGGCAACTGATATGTGGGTAAAATAAAGGTAAAGTGCAGTTCTCCCACATGCATGTAGGCTGGCCCATATGGGCCCCCTTATGAATCTTGGGTGCAAAATTTAATGAGGCTCATGTAGGTTTACCCATTTGGGACCCATGTGGGAATGTTACCTGGGTGTAATCCACCCCTCTCTAAAGCGACACTTTCTAAAATTTTCTTGTTACTTTGTACATAATATTTTTTTCCTATAACATTAGGTATTCTTCTGAAACATGGCAATTCATGGAAGAAAATACCTGATTGTCACTTGGTTTTTAATGCTGTTCCAGCCTGGTAAGATACATTTTCATGACACCTAACAAATTTTAATAGCTTAAATTTTCACTTGCATACTTCATAAAAGACAAAATCCTATTTTATAAATGGAAAGGAAAACTATTCATATAAAAGCGTTAATGTTTATAACATTTAACTCTATGAAATAAGTAGTATAAGTTTTGGAAGCAATGAAAGCATTTGGGAAAATGAAATTATGTGTGCATTAATATCTCACGAAAACATTTTATCGGTACTTAAAAGCTCACTCATGTTCATTTAAGATTACTTCCTCAAGCAGCAGTGCAAGCAGTTTGCATCGTAATCGATATTGGCTCTATCAACCGAATCTTTGTGATGACTTGTATTTTTGGGATGATTCTTTGCGTATGCGTCTTACGTGCACTTTGTAGGTGCCGAGCCACGTAACTGCGGTACAAAAGGCTGTGACAGCGGAGGAAAGACATACCAGTACGTCGGGCATCTGAGAGAACAATGTTCTAGTGGACGTTATGCAGTCGGTTCGAGGGCTGTTTGTACAACTGGTGAAAATGTTTCAGTAGTCCCAAACATGAAAATAGTTACGTATGGAAGTGGGGCTACCTACCTCCCAAGCAGGATTGTTTGCCAAGGTCCCGATCCATATTTCACTCGCTGTTCTGGGGTATCTGGACGAAATTGCCACTGGCGCACGCCTTTGGTTTGCAGAGAAATAGGTAAAATTTGTTGAAAACTTAAAAATATCATTTTACACGCAATATCATTTATTTTAGTTTTACTATTTACATAACGAGATCATCTAATATATCACTACTGTTTCAATAAATTTATACCAATCGCAAAAGAGAATCGACACTCCTTCCGTGCATTCAAAAAGTAACACCCATATGATCCATGGTGTTCGTTAGCGTAACAACGTCCGTTGTTATCCACTTTTAAAACCATTTCTAAGAACATATGTAATGCGTGTAAAGGTTAAAGTCAATGATTGTCAATCACTACGATGATCTTCAGTTTTGGAAGATTTTCCAATCGTAAATATCGGTGAGTAAAAATATGAAAACTATTTACTAGTAATTTTCCTATATTTTTATTGCTTTAAGTGAGATTCTTAGGTTGCACGCGGCGGTCAGTGACTTTGACCCATTTGCCTCCTCCCACTTCAACTACTACACAAATTGCAGAAGAGCAATCAACGTCCTCTTCACACTTGTCCCTCCCCCCCCCCCTCTGAAATCATACCGACGCCTCTGGGAAGGTCGGCTTCTTTTGAAAACAGTTAACAAATGAGAAGATTTTGACTAAATTTAGGTATCAGCTGGCAAGCAAACTCAAAACCAGTTATTAGTGACAGTTTCATTTTAATATTACATGTAGGCAAGTAAAATTGCTGTGTTTAAAATACACTTGATCTTGGTTTAAATCGTGAAAACTTAAACGATAGAATTCTTAGGTATTAATTTAATATCCTGACCGTAGTAATGCATTATATTTGTACCCTGATGAGAGAATTTGTAATCTCTTTCCGGTATTTTGACTATGTCACATCGGTAACAGATGTTGTAAGCCCGACAGCAAACTGCCCATCAGCCAAACATGTAAACGCAGATGACCACGGTAACACAGCTGTTGTGACATGGGACCTTGCATCCTGTTCCGATAATTCTGGAGATGTTCCATTGAACTGTACCCACCAACCTGGAGATCAATTCGGCATCGGGGTGACAACGGTCCGTTGTACCTGTACAGATAAGTCTGGAAACACGGACCAATGTTCCTTTAACATTACTGTAAAAGGTAGGGACACCAGTCTGGGGATTTTCCAGATAAAGTTTTTCCTCATAAAAGTAATTTTCAATTCGTAATGTTTGTTTGTTAGTTAAGACATAGAGTGCCAACAGAAGAACAGACTATCTACCTTGGAGGTTTTGACTTTCAAAAAGAAACGGTAAATGTAATGTTTCATACGGATATACTTCTTTCCGATTTATTGGCGAAGATCTGTCCTTTATTCATGATGGGTATAGGCGTCCAAACAATAAATCACATGGATTACCCAATCAAGAAGATGTCATAACTAGGGCTTGTGATCTTGATTGCCTCACAATTATTACAGATGTTACAAGTCCAACAGCAAATTGTCCCACCACCTTAAATGTAAATGCAAATTACAATGGTAATACAAGCGCTGTTGTGACATGGGACCCTGCATCGTGTTTAGATACCTTTGAGGGAAACATTTCACCGGACTGTAGTCATCAACCTGAAGTAGAATTAGGCATCGGGGTTACAACAGTCCAGTGCACCTGTACAGATGCGTCTGGAAACACACGCCAATGTTCCTTTAACATCATTGTAAAAGGTAGGGACAGACTTGTCTGGGGATTTCCCCGGAAATGTTTTTTTTTTTTTTTTTTTTTTGTCACTTGTTTATTGATCGGAAACTTCCTCGTTCAAGTGAGTGACTTTCATTTAACAATATCTATCTCTCAGTTATGACACGGATGCCAACAAAAGAATAGACTATCTGCCATGACAATTTTGTTTTTCAAAGAGAAACGGAAAATTTAATATTTCATGTGGACATACTTCTTGAATTGAATGGTGAAAATCTTCCCTGTCTTGCATAATGGGTATGGGCGTCCAAGCAATAAATCACATGGGTAACACAACCAAGAGATTGTGTAACTAGTGCTTGTGATCTTGATTGTCTCACATTTATTACAGATGTAACAAGCATGGTCGTCTCTAAGAAATTTTGTTTTGGGGGGGGCAAACTCAAGTCCGTATTCAGGGAGGTTCGGAAGACCCCCCCCGCAATGTTAATGGTCAGCTCCGGATAAGGACGGGGCCACAGGGGGGCAGGGCAGGCATTTTTCCCCCTATGGTTTTTCAACTCAAAAAAAAAATTGTCTCAAAAACGTTTCAAGACACATAATTTTGTAGGGGGTGGGGTGAGGTGTTACAGTATGTCACTCATCTATCACAATACTAGTTAAATTGTTCGTTACAAAATACCTGAAACTTGCAATCCCCGCATGCATAACGTTTTCTGTTTTCTCCATTGTTTACGTGAATGCAGGTTTAGTATTACATAAAGTCCAAGGTCATTATACATAACGCGAAAACAAAAAGAGCACAGGAACCGAGAGTAAAGCTAAAACAATACAGTAGTATACCCTAACGCTAAGTTATTGTGAGACCTTGCACATATAGTGTCACAGAGCAAAACGTTCTCCCTCTGTTGGAGAAAATGTGCATACCATTGTAAGTTACACCAAAAAATACAGACAGCTAATTTGTCCATCAGGGGATACGCCTGATCCATGAATCTCTATCTAACCAAAACCCAAACCCTACTCGTAACTCGGAATATATTTTCGTCCAGGGGATTCTTTGGTCTTTAGTGAACGTTCGACCAAGTGAACCTTCCGTCTATGGGTATTCCCCCCTGTCCGGATTATGTAATGTTTTGCAATCTCAAACATTTACTGTCTCTCCATTCCCAGCATGTGACCATTTAAAGTTTAGAACATGAACATATATATTGAGGGTATCACAAGTCAATCACTTAACGAACATTTTGACAATAAAAATGTAAAACATTTAATAAAATGAATTAAACTTTGAAGTAATATTATAGGTCTCCCTAGTTATTGCATAAGCTTAAGAAGCGGGGGGCTGGGGGTTAAAGCCCGAAGTCAAAAATCTGGGGGGCTGAAGTATGCTTCTGCCCCCAACATCCAAGGCCAAAAACCCCTCAGTTATTTGTCTCTTCAGTAAAAAATGTAAAAAATTGCAGTAATTTTCCTTAAAATATGCCCAAAATGTTGCACAAATTCCATCTGAGGACCCTAAAATACCCAAGAATTTTCCAAAGGGGAGGAGAACAGCCCCCAGTCTCGTAAAGCTACCTACGCCTATGCCTTACTGTGCTTTATTTTGGTGTTGTCTCGACTGAGTAATCCAAACAAAACGAATTTTAAATAGTAGGTGCATGGCAGTACAAAACCCAATCTTTACTGTATGAAGAAATCTTGAGTCAATCAGTAAAAGAGCAAAGAAAAATTAGGGGCGGCGCCACAGGGTTCAGGGGGAGACCGCCTCCTATCATTTGCAAGAATAGGGGGAGAGAGAAGGAAAAGAACAGGAAAAAGGAAGGAAAGGAAAAAAATGAAAGAGAAGAAGGGGAATCGAAGAAGAAAGAAGAAGAGATGAGGAGGGGCAGGGTAGGTATCTATTTGATCCATATAATTAGTCCAGAGCTTCCAGGAGGCCCTACACCGGTGTCTGCCAGCCTTTAGTTACCCTTTTATCTTTTTTAATGCACAAATTAATCACCGAAATATTCGTAAGGGTTCGTGCTTCTGTCGACTCTACACACGTATTTTTGAGTGAAAGCATACCCATACACATGGGGGGTGGACTTCAGGAGGTTTGTTGACTACATACCCTTCTCTTAGACAACAAAGGCTTCTGTCATCTTTCACTAAAACAAACTTGAAATTCAATAAATTATTAACACTTTTCAGCCATATAGGATCAGCTCAAAAATACCAAAGGCATCACCATTTTGCATCTAAGCAATCTTAAATTGCCCTCCTCTTAGACCCCTCCCCAGAAAAGCATCTTTCCTCCAAGCAAAATTAAAATTCAATAAATTATGAACACTTTCTTCTATACGTTATCAGTTCAAAGAAATATACCAAAGATATCACCATTTTGCATCTAATCAATCTTAAATTAATAAAATATTTCTCAAAGGGGAGGGGTGTCCCCAGAAAAACATCTTTCCCAAAACAAAAATTAAAATTACTAAATTATAAACTTTCCAGCCATATTACGATCAGTTCAAAATATTTACCAAAGACATCATCATTTTGCATCTAAGCAACCTTAAATGAACAAAAAATTTCCCAATGGGGAGGGGCACCCCCTCCTCTTAGACCCATCCACAGGACGGCGATCACTCATCTCATGCTTTGCCCCCCCCCCCCCCCATCGAAATACGCTGGCGCCGCCCCTGGTACAATAGGAGTATGGTTATTATTATGTATTACAGCGATGCCCCATGTAGTTTTCAAAAGCTCTTCAAAAGCCATTTCAGGCAGTCAGTCATGAGCTCACTACTTTAAAAATAAATACAACCATATCAACCCATTGCTACTCCATAGGGGTGGAGTGAGAGGCAGGTGAAATGGGCAAATCGAGTTTATCCATTTGTATAAAATGAGCCCCATCTTTAAATATTTTGTTGTTTCTTTCATTGTGTCCAGAAACCATGAAATGTTGGTTTTCGGGATTGTTTTAACGAAAATTTCGAGCATGAAGACACTTGAAAATGATGAAATAATAGCACTATTTGGGCTTGTCTACAATAAAGGGGTATAAAAGTGTTACAAAGGTGGTGAAATTTGAAGTCCTCTAAGAATAAATTTTTGTTGTGTTATTTTGTTTGATTGGTAGTCTTAATTTTTTCCTGAAAGCAGGAAGATAGTTCTTTTCACCTATCACCACTTTTTAAGTGGTAAGTGTTACTGGTTACGTATGTAACGGGGACAGACATGGAAACTCTTTGCTCCAGAAATCTTTAAGGAGGACAATATGTATAAATAAACCCTGTATTTAATAGAATGATAGAGAACAAACACTTTTTCACTGAAATTGCATTACCATTAGTTAAACATGGACTAGTACGGAGATCAATGGTTACGTTGGTAACAAGGACGGACATGTCCGTCCTCCTTACCAACGTAACCAAACTATGTTCGAGAAAATTAAGCACTTTAAACACTTGAATGCATTGTGACACAAGTTTTGCTCTTTCCTGAAGTGTAAACTGATGACATGTGAAACATTCATCAAAAACCAATGTCCCCATGTGCCTACGTTATACTACCGTCAAGGACATGGTTACGTTGGTAACATCTGGACGGACATCGCCTTGAAGGCTCTCATACCCTTGTTGTAAGCAAAAAGATGGAGGAAAGCACACAAACCAGTGACAAATATGGCCATCTGCAAACAGATGCAGTTTTATCAAATTCTCTGGTAATTTGTGTCCTACAGGCCTGTTAATATGATAGTTACCAACGTAACCATTAGGGGACAGACATGTTACCAACGTAACCATCATGTGCTCCGCAATTGACTATGATGCATTTACTGCTGGATTATTTTATTTGTGCACATGATCAAGGTTAAGTGTTACATCATAACCTTAGCTCTGGAAATCTTTTCTTTCAGTTAAAATATCAACTATTAAGATTTAATATCCAGATGGACGGACAAATCTCAAAATTTTACTCCAAATTGCTGATAAAATTTTGCGGTGTTTGTGCACCTAAAAATATTCATTTATCATTTACCATTTATTTTGTACATTACATTTATGAATGAAGACAAAGAACTTGCATCAGTCACATCTGCAAAGGTCCCACTCACATCATAAATTTATTCCACATCCTATGTAACACTTACAGGTAGTAAAAAAGGCCAAAATAGCCCCAAATTCTGCCCAAAACATCTCTTATATAAGTTGGACATTGATAAAATTGTCTTTATTATCTCTCTATAGTCCTCCAAGTATGGTGAACTGTAAAATCACCAAACCATTGTGACATCTTTCAAAATATCATCAAAGCAAAAAACACACACTGAATATTTTCCTTTACTGTAGACAAGCCCATTTCGGATCTCAGTACCGTTCCGAAACGAAATTCTTTAAATGGGGAAGGGAATTCTCCTAACTTATAACGACGTCTCATCCTATATACAAATAGCTAGGCCACTAGTCAAAAAAGCCTCATTACACTGAGCTTAGATTGACTGTTTGGTGTGTTTATTTCAAATCATTTGAAACGGTATATTTTAGCACAGAAGTGGAGAACCTTTTGCGTATAACAGGCCATTTGACAGTCATCAGACCGCTAGTGGGCCAACGGCGCTGTCAATTTGGACAAGGGAAGGGAAACCTCTTCTTCTATGGGAAACACAATAAGTTTAGACTACATGTCCGTTACAACTTTGTGTAGGCAGATACCTATGCTAATCTGGCCAGGTGACACCCGGGCAAAACTGCTTTTAGTCGTGGATGATAATCAACACTGCTAATGGGTTGTGTATCTAAATTCTAATGAACCCGAAAGCTCTGAAGTGTCTGCAAAACTATGGGCATTTAACTCCAGCATTACCGCTACACACTGTAAATGACATTATGATGCCTAAGCTAATCAGATTACAAATATCGCAGCGTGATCATTGTTTGGATTACCTTAGCTCGCACTAATGGCAGGTCCATTTGTGATATCTGAAGATTATATAGTAGCAAACTAGCAACTAAGAAAACGCGCGCGAAGCGGGTCGAAAAAATGCCGTTTTGAAAGCACTTTATTAATGTTTAACCTTAGCATTGCTTTGGAAAGTTATTCACTACTTTAATTTTAAACCCACTCAAGGAAAAAGAAGGGTCTAACCCATCTCGAATTACATGTTTTATTTATTACATGTTTTTGGAAAATTGAAGACCATGCTTTGCAAACTTTGGGGGGGGGCAAGTGTCCCCCGTGCCCCTATGGCGAGCCGCTAATGGTAACAAGTCCAACAGCAAATTGCCCAGCCACGTCAAACGTTAATGAAAATAACAAAGATAATACAAACGTGGTTGTGACATGGGACCCTGCATCTTGTTCCGATAACTTTGAGGGGAACATTTCACCGGACTGAAGTCATGAACCTGGAGCTGAATTCGACATCGGGGTAACAACGGTCCAGTGTACCTGTAAAGATACGTCTGAAAACATGGGCCAGTGTTCCTTTGACATTATTGTGAAAGGTAGGGACAGACCAGCCTGGGGATTTCTCCCATTATGTTTTATGTCACTTGTTTATTGGTTGCAAACTTTTTCTATTGGTTGCAAATCTTTTTACATTGTTCATTCTTATCTGGGGCACTAATTGACTGCACCCGTCTTCAGTGTTGTTTTGAAAACAAATGCCACGTCAGGTTGATAAGGGAATAGATCATGCTTCTTCTCAGCATCGAGGAAAGGGTGGAGGAATTAAAGCAGTTGCGCCGGCAGGGGGCATGACGGGCATGTGCCCCCAATCGGTTTCTGAAAGAAAGTTCTAAAAATTTTAAAATGATCCCAAAAGGCGTGTAATTAAGTTATAGATTTCTGTAGGGGGTTGGGTGAGGTGTGTTTTCGACCAAGCGATAGATCTGTTTTTATCATTTTCTGTCACAAATGGTTTTCAAACTATTCGAAGTTTCGCAAGCTATTCAAACTTTGGCGCGCTCCACGCGCTTCAAACCTTACCTCAGTAATGTCCTCATCAATATCTTCCAATAACAACTCCCGGAGAAGCACAGCAGCAAACGTTGACAGCTTCTTACGAATTCCCAGGTAAAAGACTGGCTTTTTGATTTGAAGTTTTTCGATGCATAGCCTGAATGCAGGTCTCATCATAGAAATAATATTTATTGAAAATTTCGGGGCGCTTCGCGCGCATTCGTCACGGTTTGTACTCCAACTCATGACCATTTGTTATGTTAATAATACATCTCCCACAGATGTATGCAATCACAAGGACGCATAAAAAGGATACAATTTACGCAGACTTGGAGGGGGGCATTACAACGTCATCTGTGGTGCCCCCCAGTCACCAAAACCTGGCGGCGCCACTGAATTAAAGTACATCCTAAAAGTATCTTACAGGTCCTAAAATGAAATTGTCCTAATAGTTTTGTCCAGGACTGTCTGAAGGCCTCTCAAAAGTAAAGTGACAGTAAGCTGCAGCAGAAAACAACACACTCGCTAAGTGAAGGTTTTAAATGATTTGTCTATAGGAAAATTGCAGAGGAAGGTTGTGAGGATAACTTACCAACAATTACTTACGTAGAAGAATCAATGGAAGCCTACTCGCCCTTTCGGCACCAGTTGCTTTTGTAATAGTTGCTGATAGTTGCGTGAATAATAGGCCAGGCCCGTAGCCAGACAGGGTACTAGAGGGGGGCAAAAAATTTTCCAGGGGCCGCAAATTTTTTCAGGGGGGAGCCAATGTATACAAATGTATTAAGTCAATGGTAAGATTCAAACTCTCTAGGGAGCAAAAAAATTAGGGAGGCTTCGCCCCCAGACCCCCCTCCCCTTGACTACGGGCCTGCATTAGGCTTTCGATGACTTAAATGTATGTCTAGAATTACAAGAATAGTATATTTTAGAGGTTGGAAGATGAACCTTATTCATCCAATTGCCATTTTCATAGCTTCTTCCGTTGCTGAGATATGAAATGTTGAAATTTATTCACTTAACTGGAAATACTCTACTGTGCAATAATTTGTGATGTCTTTTTTGTACAACTCACGTTAACTGCTTTTGTTTCCTTTTGAAATTAAACTATTAACATGACCTTGAGAAGCTTCCTGCTTTCTTATATAGCATCTTGTACGAAAAGGGCTTGTATAGTCAAGTCTCCCTATAACAGTAAGATAGTGATCACATTTTGGCACAAGGTGCAGTAGCTTTCGAACAAACAAAGAAACATAAAGACGGTAATTTGAGTAGTACACCCTTAAAAAATGGGCAAAATTTGCCCAACTTTTTGAACAACACTGGACATCTATTCAACAACCTAAACAGTTGGACAAAATTTTAACCAACCATATTTGGTAAAGTTTGAACCCAACCGTTGGGAGGAAAATTACCCAACTGTTAAGTAAATGAGCATTTCAAAAGATACCTAGCTGTTGGGCACTACTTTCATCAAGCTGTTGGGCAAATGCATTAACCAACAGTTGGATTTATGTTAACCATCTTTGTCTAACCGTTGGTACTTTCTTTACTTCAGAAAAGCATGCATGCATGCTGGGCATTTCTTTTCCAGGAGAGTTGGGTGAACTTTCTACACAACATTTGTTGAAATTGTACTGTATTAATTTACTGGGAAAGACATTAACCACTTCCTAGGCATTCTATCTTTGGATGTTTATTGTGCACTTTATAATGGACCATTATATGTAGGCCCCTATCACTGGAAACTGAGGTCATGAAAGTCTGAGAAAATATGGTAAATAGTGTCATTTGTTTTACACAATGAAATGTCTTTAATGTAAATCAAAATATAATTCCAGCTGTTGGAAAGCATTACAAAAATGCACCTATATTGCGATGTACATTTCAAATAACTTGGCTTAATCTGTTTGGTTGTCACAGACTCCCGTATGTGTCCAAAACAATCCCGATTTAAAGGGACTGTGAAATGATGCTTTTAAAATAAAACACAAGTCTGCAGACTGAGAACTACCGTATAAGTTCCGTATCGTTCAGACACTGGAGTAAAGATAGCATTATCATTGTGCATAATAAGTCTGCTATATATATTCTCAGTCGGATGTGACAGAGAATAGTACCCAAGATTTTGAACTCTTATTGGATAGCCGTTTTGCGATAAGTCCGAATTGTCGAATTTGATCATTTAAATGTGTGCTAGTTCGTAGTACTATTTTAACAATTTTATGGAAATAGAGCTCGATTCTATGACCATACGTAATGTGCCAATGTCAAAGATGTTAAAATCAATTTTCAGATTATGGAACCAATTTCTGATTATGAGAACAAGTGTGAAACAAAATCGAGTCAAGCGTGTGGTTGTTCGAAGCAAAACCTGCGGCCAAAAAGTTACCGAACTTTAAGCAAACATTACGCTAATTAGCAATGATTTGCCCAACAAGTAAATAAAGCGAAAATATGCCCAACCGTCGAATAAAAGCTTGTCGCCAGTTTCACCAGTAATTGATTAGTACAATACACGTGCATGGAAGGGAAGTTTTTATTATTATATGAGAAAAAATTCACCAACATATACGCAATTACTTTTCCCTGGCAAAAAGATTGCCCAGTGTTTTACTGTGTACAAGAATAAGGTCAGGCGCGTATCCAAGGATCCAAGGGGGGGGGGTTCCCGGCCTAAGTCCCCCCTTTTTCGCCACATCGACAATAACAAATACGCGAAAATTAGCATAATGTTAATCTAGGAGAATATTCAGGGGGACTTTCAGCCCCCCTTTTCGAAATGTCTGGATCCACGTCTGAACGTCACAACTTATTGCGCTAACTGCCATTTTCAATTGAGTGAATAGGCTTCAACATTTTATATCTTAGCTCGGATCTGTCCTGTGAAGATGGAAGTTCGACCACTTGGATTGATTTTTCAATCTTTGTGACATATATTTGTGAAATTTTAGAATTCGGGTACACTTTCAAAGTCAAAAAAGAACGATTTCAGAGTGCATATTCGGTGATCAATAAAACAGCTAAAATATGGTGTATGTGCGACATAGTTTCCTGCAAAAATTTGGTTAGGGAGGACTGAGTACCTTAAGTATTTTAGGAAAACCGCAATATTTTCTTATATTTGCACGTCGGCCCTGAAGGCATGATCCTTAGTACGGTAGTTTGATTGAGAGGTAAGGAATGTCTTTATCCTCTCTCAATTGTTTTTGGTCAACGACAGTAGTAGCTCTATTGACGATGAAAGGCAAATTTTTCGGCAAACGTCTGTCCCATCTGTTGCAACATACATGTCTGGTGATTACTGAGACTGTTAAAGACACACAGACAAATATTATATTCAACTCCATGTTCAGGGTATTCAAATAAACGCACTTAATTGGGATACCCTCCATGCAACCATGGGAATGGGACTCGTGACTCGGACTCGGAAGGCAAGGACTCGGAATCGGTCTCGAACAGTCCGGACTCGTGACTCGGCGCTTATTAAATTTCCCGAGACCGGTGGAATTTGGAATTCACTTTTATGCAATTAATCCATCGTCACATAGCATTAAACATGTTCTCAGCAGTTTCTGTACAACTCAATATGGTATCGTTGTTTGGAATGTGTCCTGTCTTGTGTAGATGATATTCGTAAAAGTTGTATTGTAAAAGCGTACATGGGGGTCCTTGGTCCTTATTTTCGTTGGTGGCCCACATCTTTAATCGGAAAGACGACACCGGCCACAGCTTTATGCATACCCATAATTTTGCCTTTGCACCTCATTTTGATATGGTAAGCTTTCCACCTAGGTGTGTGATGTCTTGGGGTCCGTTGGAAGGCCTCGGGATCAGATCAGAGCAGTTTGGAATAAAAAGGGCTAAGCCCAGGAAGCTTTGGGGTATTTACAAAAAAGTGGACGTTAATTTGAACACTTATCTATCTGTAAATGGCATTGAATGTCCACTCAATAGATGATCATAAGTATCGCAATTTGACCATCATCTTGTATCAGCCCCAATCCACACTGACACAGTGCATAGGCGTCACCAAGGGAGGGTCGGGGTGTGCAAACGACCCCCCTTTGAGTTTCGTACATAAACATTTAAAGAATGTATCAAAAATAGGTTTCTTCTGCTGTTGCAAAGTTTAAATTTCTGTTAATCTGTCGAATCGTTAATCAGACTGGTGGCGTAGCTAGATATTTTTTTTGTGGGGGGGGGGGGCAAAAGCAAAAAATTTTCGACAGATTATCTTGCAGTAATGATGTACTATCTTAGCGTAGTGCCACCATCATCTGGCGTGTATCGCGCGGAAAACATTGGATTAAAATACCACCGAGATTGCCTTAAATGACACTTCCAGGGCCTTGTCAGTAACCATTTCGATGTGTTATTCTGCTTAAAAACATAAGAAGTGCTGTAAGTAAGCCCCTAAGAATATAATTTTAGCTACTAATTTCCGTTGTAAGAATTTTTAATTAAGGTGGTAAAAATTTCCGACAGAGACTAGAAATATCCGACAGAGGCCTTCGGAGGCTTTGTGGGGGGCGACCTCCCCCTGCCCCCCTCTAGCTACGCCACTGTCGTTAATTTCGCTACAATTACAGATCGAGTCCCCCAAATTACTCTTTTCCATTACCTATTTTAACGGAATAAATGACATGTACAGTATTTTCGAGGTCTTGAAGGAGAAAGGTTGAAAGTTAAAAAACAAAGTGAATTGGTAAAATCACATTGTGCACACACTTACTGTTCTGTTTTGTAGAGCCTGATAACTTAGGCGATTACGAGGCGCTCTTCATTGCAGATTTGAACCATTTTCTTAACTTTCTTTGCATTGCAGAGTTCAATTAGCTTAAAACTTTTCTGTGATTTGTTATTTGAGGTTAGCTATTTTTACCTCCTTAATCTTGAATATTCCCTTATATTCCACGACATTTCGAGGGTTTTTGTCCAGGGAATTGTTTGCCTCTAAATTCTAGCAGTTGGTTTCCTTGACCAGGCTCATGGTTCCCATGATAGGCCCCAACTATAAAAGAAAAACGTTCTGCATGGTGCCATTGTCATTTTAAGACTTAAAAGCTTTCTCTCTGATCCCCATCTATGGGTTCACGTTTTGCTCTTACATGAAATCATATTTTTGGCATTATCATACTAGCAATATTGACGATAATTTCATCGCATTAAATGCATTTGAAATGTCTAACTCTTCAGAGCTTCCGAGGGCTTCGCCCCTTGGACCCCATCAGGGGCCCTTAAGCGGGCCCCTGGACCCCACGTCGTAGTGCTCGCGCTACGCGCGAGCATTGCCGCTAACGCCGTAACAGGGAGCTGCCACTCTCCCTGGCTGTAATAACTTCCCTCTTCACACAAAATACGACAACCCCCTTTGTATATGTCTGGTGACGCCCATGGAGTGGGTAACAAATAAGATCATGTCAGATTAACTGGCGCAAACCTATGCTGAAAAATGTTTAGCTAGGGAAAAAACGGTATGTCGTTACTTCATCTGGGCGAAACGTCACTGTCCGTTGCCTCAAAATGCCCCCTATATTGCCTTGAGTGACAAGATTCCAGACTGTGTTACGTACACATATACCGGTACATAAAGGCTCGATCACAAATGCCTCTACGAACGGCAACGAACGCCGTAAGAACGATTTCTAGACCATTTCGTAAGATCTTCGTAAGAAAGCCGTACGAAACCAGCGTTCGTAGACTATTCGTAAACCGTTCGTAAGTTCGCAGCCTGGTCGATGCTCTTGTCCAAGATTTTTTTACACGTCGGTACGAAACCTCCTCTTCGTTAGGCGGCCGTACGGACGTCGTAAGAACTTTGTAAGAACCAGGCAACATTTTTGTAGATTTCGTAGGGTCGAGAGACAGTTTTAGAAGCCTCAAATACTTACGATGGTCGTAAGAACGCCGTACGTTGTTCATAGAAGTTTCTTACGGCCTCGTAAGAACGCCTTGTGAACAAAAATTCGTACTGCGTTCGTACGAACGATTCATGGTTTTTGTAAGGCGTTCGTAAGGTGCTCGTAAGGCATAATTTGGCAAAATTAGTGAGTTGTAGGGTATAAAGCCAAACGCGCGAAGTTCAAATCATCACTTTGTTCATGGTATTCGACGAAGAAACATCTATCGAAGAATTATGGGACCGACAGGAAAATCCATTAAAGGAAAGAGGGCAAAGGAAGAAAAGAAAGGAGGGAGATGAGGAGGAAGGAGAAAAAGGGGGAAAGCTGCAGCAACAGCCTCATCAAGAGATGATGGACAAAGGAAGTGACCAGGAGACAGTGGAAGATGTCGAGGATGAGGAGGAGGGAGAGCCATCGAGACGGGAGGGCGATGACAGCGATGAAGCTGAATCAATTGGAGCCGTTATCGATATAGATGGTGATTGTTAACATGGACGTTCACAGAAAAAATCAATGGGGGGCAAAATTTTTTTAGGGTGGCCCAACTTTTTTCATGGGAAATATTTTACTCCCAGAAAAGAGCTTAGATGCTACTTTCACACAGTGTTGACAAAGGCGTAGCCAGGCATTTTTCAAGGGGGGAGGGGAGCCCATAGACAGATTCTCAGCGCTCCGCGCCACCATGGTTTGGAGCGGAGCGCAAGAATTGTTTTGCCCATAATGCTTCCCAGATTGCTAGAAATAGCACTTCCAAGGCCTATTTACCACCATATAAAAAGGGGAAACACTAGCAATATCGTAAATATAAATTTAAAAAAAAATACCAAAAATATGCGGGGGGGGGGGTCCTGAGTGTTGATATTGTTATTCAACTCCTGTTTTGAGAGTAGAAATTCGCACTGAGTGAACTGTTAATAAATGTTGATGTTATATTTTTTCGTTTTTTTTTCTTTATTTTTCCTTCGTTTTTTTCAAGTTTTTGATTTTCCAGGGGGCAAGTGTCCCCCTCGCCCCATCCGGATGCCCATGATTGTTAATACACTTACGACTGAAACGCGCTTGCTATTCGTTTGATATACCTATCAGTGAGGTCTAATATCAGCTCCCTGCACCTATACTCTCCCACCCTGCCATTCTCTATTGATGGAACCTGTTCATCTGGATTTTCGTTCAAACTTAGTAAAAATACGACAGTTGTAAAGTGCTTGGCATCATACTCTATAGTATCATTTGGATGTCAGGTAATAAGCATCATGTCAGTGTCCCATTTTATGTATATGTAATTCAGAGCTTCTAGAAAACCATATACCGGTCTCTGCCAGCCTTAGATACCCTTTTATAATGCACAATGAAGCAAAGGAAATTTTCGTAATAGTCCAAGAATATTCCTGTGGACTCCACTCACGTATTTTTGTGTAAAACTTTCCCCTCATAGAAGGCAGTAAAGTAGCCAAGGGGGGGGGGGGGAGCTTCAGGTTTGCTGATTGACAATATACCCTTCTCTTAGATAACATACCGGTACTCTCCTCTTTCACCTAACCAAAGATTAAAATTCACTAAATTATGGACATTTTCCAGCCATACATGATTAGTTCTACGAATGTCCCAAAGATAGCACCATTTTACATCTTGCAAAAGTTAAAAGAAAAACTTCGCAAGATCTTCTCAAGTCATTCGTAAGATCTTCTTACGAATGACTCGAGAATGCCGTGAGTTGCACGTACGATCATCTTGCGACAAGAAAAATCGTAAGATTGCCGTAAGTCCGACGTAAGAAGAACTTTAGGCAATCTTACGAAGAACGTACAAACTCTCAGGCCATTGTTAATCCGAAAATAACATCGTTTCTCTAGAAGGCCTTAAGTTGTTCTTGCGAATTAAAAGGCGTTTGTACGAACTTTGTAAGAGGGCAGGAAGAAACTATGTCCCATCTGCGAATCTCTACGAACTGCGGAATTTGTACGAACAGGGAGGTTCGTAAGAACGCATCTTTCTTACGAACCTTTGTGACCGTTGCTTAAGATTCCTTTTGAAGTCCCAACCCACGCCCCTAATTTCCAGCACAAATCGCTGCCCTTGTCGGTCTCTACGTGGCATGAATATACTTCTGAAATGGTTGTCCCTCTTCTACATGTTAAGAAAGAATTCATATACGAAGGAACTTTGCTTTCGAAACTTCCATCCACTCCCTGAATTTCAATATTCGACTAGTCCCCTAATATGGTAGGAGCATATTTCAGTTTGGACCATCTGAATCACATTAGTTTTACGTGACCTTTTGTGGAACTTTCAAGTTATAATAATAAGGTATTTAAAAAGCAAACACGGAAGCTTCTTTTCTTTGGGGAGGAGGTGCTTGTTTGAAGCCCTTTCCGATATATCGTCAAATGACCTGAATTTTCAGTACCGCTCATTTCAGGTAGGTTTGAATGTGGAGTCCACATTTTCCCTATATATTACTGACCTTTCCATTTAGAAAAATTAGGTCTTGTGGCTACATATTTTAAGAGAATTTGGTATTCAAAGTTGGCCTTGGGCGCTAAAATTGCCAAAATTGCAATTTTCCTGAGGAAAAGGCTACATTCGACAAGTCACTAAAAACGGTGTTATTCCACCAATAATTCTAAATCAGTTTTAAGCTACAATGTTGGATCAAAAGAGCCTTTCTTGAGCTGAAACAGCCAATCTGATCAAAACGGTGGACATTTTAAAGTTGCCGGCTATACCTCCCTTGCACACGAAAAATGGAGCACAAGTTTTTTCTGATTATCTGCTGTCTACTCTACATCATATCTAACATTTAGCAAATATAGCAAAAATGCAACTTGCAAAACTGTTACGTTTCAGCCTTGATTACATAGGCAAGCTTCCATAGGACTAAGAAGACATGACTATGGAAAAATACATGGTAATCTCAGTAGAAACGAAAGCGAAATTTACTATTTAGTTTGCAGGTGCTATGGTCAATATCTGACAGCACGGTGGGTATATTTAAGCAAAGACCCATTTCTGAACTTTTAGTTAGATACCGTCTATCGAATTCTGACACAACGTAAGGGGTAACGCCTCAACTGTTAATCATTGATGCAAATGCACAGTAAGCAGGGAGGTGTTATTAGAAGGAATTCCAACTGGAAAGTTTTCTTTGAAGCAGACTAGTTGCCGACAATAATCACTTCATTGTTGAGTCAGTAAGCTTAAAAAGCTATGTGGAATTTAACACAAAAGACTAACGTCGTCTGCTACATCTTGAAGATAGCATTAGGGTTTTTGCTATTCCCTTAACACTGCCAGTCGCTTAAGTCATGAATTAATTTGTGGATTTTGACGCGTTTGGACGCTAGTAACAAATAGTCAGTTTGTTTCCCTTTTACATGTTGTACATGGGTACACCTTCTGCTACTTGCGAAAGAGTGCGCAAATTGATCAAAATCTAACAGCAAAGTTTAGTCTTGAACATCTTTTGCTCATTTGCATACAGCGGTAGTGTTAGATTATTGCCAGCATCTCTTCTCTTCGTGTCGATAAACAACAGTCGTTTTGAGTTTTAAAACAGTTAGTCGTACTTGAGGGTCGGAACTAGTTGGGCATCAAAGCAATTTTCAATGAAATCCTTTCGTTAGGGTAGTAGAATGAGTGTGAGTGAGGTAAGGCAAGGTTGACTGACAGAATTGAATGCTCTTAAATCAAATGATCATTCATTATAGGGATTTTCTCCACGTGCTTAACTGGGTTTAATAGGATTAGCATAAATTAAAGTTTCAGTCAGAACTTCTAATAACACCTACCTGCAGTAAGTAAATAGAAGTTGACTCTTAACCATTAGTTTTAACACCGAACGAAAATCAGGCTGATCAAAGACTTCCGTTCGTCTGATGGTTAAGCGGAGCGAATTTGTACTTTTCCGTACAAATATTTCTCACAGCTGTTTTTCATGAAAGATCCCGAAAAAAAAAAACGTTTCTGCATTAAGAGGCTTATATAACCACTGCTTTATTTCCTTTCACGTTTCTCCGTAGACTTTTTGCAACTTAAGGAATTTTGTTCTTGAAAAAAAGTAAAGCCTGCTCTCTCTCTCTCTCTTTGCCATTTTGACCAACTATTCATCGGGGGATACCTTCTTATTCCTTTCTACACACACAGAGACAATCCTGGACAAAATTATCTAGGACATTTGGTCTCTACACCGTTTTAATGTTGTTTTGAAAATAAATGCTACTTCAGGTGAAAAACAGAACAGCACGTTCTTTGTTTTCCCCACATTACAAATCTTGTCGAAGGGGTGAATAAAATACACTCTGCAAGTATCGTACATGCCCATAAATGTCCCAATAATTGCGTCCAGGATTGTTGTCCTTTCATCGTTAAAATGAAACTGACTTTCATTCCATGAACACCGTTTTAAAAAATAAGGTGGCCTATCGTAACCTGTTATTCAGCCCTTAATATGACATTCATAAAAGAAAATTTGGGAGTAGCTGTACCCAATTTTCCGCCTACAAAATAAAACGTAGATGTGATACGTCTAGAACGATTCAAAATCTTTTCCCCCTGAGTGCCACCGAGTCTCCCCCCTTAGAGCTCGCCAGGGAGTCTAACGCAGAACCCTCAGCCCCCACACGTGTAAACGCGCTCTCTAGTTAATTACTTAGTTAATTAGTTGCTTAGTTAATTAGTTGGTTGGTTGGTTGGTTGGTTGGATGGATGGATGGATGGATGGATGGATGGATGGATGGATGGATGGATGGATGGATGGATGGATGGATGCATGGATGGATGCATGGATGGATGGATAGATAGATAGGTAGGCAGATGAGGTTTTACATCTCAGTTTCTAACCAACTGGTTTAAATCGGGCCGGCCACGGCCTCACTGGCTTGTTTTCCCTACTCCACTACTCATGCTGAGCACCAAGCACAATGACAGTAGGTTCTAGTTTTAAAGTCTCTGGTATGATCCGGCCAGGATTCGAACCCCAGACCTAAGGCTGTCCACCATAGACTCCCCACGAAAATTACTGCATCCACACTTGTGCATGGGGTAGAAATTTGGTGTGAAGAAATTTGGATGGTCTATCCACTCAATGTCCATGCTAAAACAAGAAACTCCCTGCAAAGGCGTCCACTTTGGATATGGATTAGAAAATGGCATCACCTTAGTTATTAAGGTTTACTATGTAAGAATATTCCGCAAAACTGTAAAATTTCAAAACATAAATTAAACCAGTGGTTCCCCATCTTTTCCAGCATATCGCCGCCTTTCACCACATAGGGATGGGCAAACGCCCCTTCCATGTCCTTTCCAAGTACTATTATAAATGAAACGAAAAAAGTTGAAGCACATGTTGAATAAAAGATGCAAATATATCCTTTGCAGGTGTGGGCTTGGCCCAGGGTAATTCGGACAAAAGCGGCACCGAGTCTTCCTCTTGTGATAGCAAATTGAAAAACCGCGATTAACAAGGGTGGGAAACCTTAATCGGAGTCAAGGGGGAAGACACGTCTTAACTCAGTGGTTACCAACCTTTTTCAGCTCATCGTCCCCTTCCACCATAAAGGGTGAAGAGTTCCTCATGACCAGGGAGTCTAGAGACCCTTCTTAGCTGCCCCTGATGGGGCATTTTCCTAGTGGGAGACCAGCGGCGAAGTCCCCTGAAGTTCTGCAGTATTTACGAAATTGTCAGCACGAGAACTACAAGAAAGCATTTTAAGTCAAACTTTGACCATTTGTCCTTGAGTGATATCTAATGGAAGGTTTCTTTAATTATGCGGTTGGCTTATCTTGTGGGTGGGAAGAAGCATGATAGTGGCTGCATGGGGCTTTGGAAGACGTATGCTACTCAAGGTGTCCTACACTGACAATTATTACAGATCGCCCGAATTTGCACTCCAAAATATAGCATTTTGAAAGACATTTTAATACCCTGCTTCCTTTTGCATTGCAAACATTTTCTACTATTTTTCAATTATCTACAATTGTCGATTATGTTAGTACGTACTTCTACAAATAGCAAGGCAAGAATTACATTTGAGATTAAATTATCACGACAACTTTGACCTATGGGCCCCATAGTCCCCTTCAACGCCACTGATAAAGGTAATGGGGTCTTCACAAAGAACATTTTGAAACTCAAAACTGTTTGATGCAATTTTCTGGCAGCTAGCAGATGAGATAATTCACAACTTTGTAGTGAACATAAAGATTGAATGTTAGACCTACCCGACTTGTTAAACTTAACCTTTTACAATCCGTTTATCAAACTTTGTACGATAATGTCTTCATAACACATATTATATTGTCGAAAATAACAGGACCAGGGAAGTATTTCAGTAGCTGGGAATCATTAACGTAAAAACAACATGAAAAACAATCTGATGAATACTTTTTCCAAAACCCGTGGTGAGGTTATGAATAATAACATCCCTGTCTTTCTTGCTTTACTAATAAACGAAATAAAAAAATTGTTATTTCAAAACATAATAATTTTTTGCAGATTTATAAGGGATGAAGATAATCTCTGAAAACAAATTTGTTACACCCTCCAAGTCGTTTCCTGCAAGCCAATACACATGATTAATTTGACAGCTGTTGCCACAAATCCATTTGGGCGTTTGCCTAGTAAGTTACATCGTGTCTTCAAGGTAAAGCCCGGAAGTTTAATAAGTGCACACTTCCTCATTCCACAGGCTAAGAAAGCAATAGCAACATTTTAACATCTCCCCTTATTCCAATTTCTCCGACCCACAAAAAGCTTTATATTTCGGCAGGAGCGATCCCCCATGGGCTGCACTCCTTAGCTGATCAGTTACTTCAAAAATATTATCTGGTCTTTAGCTCTAGTACTTAGAGGAGCTATTGTTATTGTTATATTACTTATGCTACTTAAGGCCGTGTGTATGAAACAATGTTGTAGTCCAAACCTCAGTATCCGAGACCGAGACTATCCCTTCCGGGACCAAGACACCGCTTCATCGACCGGGAACTTTTCAACGGAAGTTCTAATCCACTGTTAACACAATTAGTTGTATCATAGCGCCTTCTTCTGCAACACAGGCCGTCCGTAAATTCAAATCCCAAAATGCTGATATTATATGAAGTGTTGCTTTGACACTTTTCTTTGTAATATCGTTCATGACTGTGTGGTAGCGTACATAACTTCATCATGGGGTCCTCACAAGGAAAATTTTGAAATGCACCATTGTTAAATGCGGTTTTCTGGCAGCTTGCAGATGAGATTATCCCCCAACTTTGTAGTGAACCCAAAGAGGGAAAGTTAGAAATACTTGACTTGTTGATTCCATTTTATCTCTAATTTATTGCATACTAATTTGAAAGTTCAGCTAAAGGCAGATACTTGATATCTTTTAAAGCCTCTATTAAATTTAGTATCTCATTTTTGCAAACGGCCCCCCGCCGTCCCCCTTGTCTCTGATCGTAACCCCCCCCCCCGGCGGGGTGAAAACGTCCTCTTTGGGAAACACTGAATAACCCTAAAACCTTTTTGGCACTGCAAATTGCAAATTGATGGATAGGGAAATTAAAAAATGTGAAAGATTTAGTTTTTGGTGAAGTAGGAACCGTTAAACATCGCTTATTGACCTTGGATGGAATAATGAACATTTGACATAGATGCGTTGTCACAGAGGTGCGATTTGAAAGGTACATTGTAAAAATAATAATAATAACAATCTTAAAGAGCCATGTTTGGAAATTCAAATGTAACATATCTCCAAAAAATGATCTTATCGTGAGGAAAATTGTAGGGGCTCAATGTAACTTCCCAATCATCCAGTATGTATTCTCAAACTTTTCACATAACTATCATTAAAAACTGTTGCTGTCCTAGGTTCATGTCTTTGTCAAGCTTTGCAATTTGCGAAAAGAGAAACAAAAATGGAGTGAAAGTGTTATTTACAAAATCCTAAGTAAAGAAATATCAGGTGAGCTACCCTTCAACAAGGGCACTTTCCTCGTTTTCAAATATAAAATTTGTTCAAATTTTTTCAGATGTAGTTACATGAAAATCACCCACTCTTTCGAATGACGTAATATTGTCACCTTTGCCGGCAACCAGCTCCAATCAACCATATTTTTTGCTAAGTCTAAAAACAAGATAGGATATAATACTACTACTAATACTCTTTGTTCCTAACCGAGTTTCCTCTTTTAAAGAGGAAAATCCAATGTATAGTTGATCACTTGTTCCAGATTTTAATGATTAAAATTTTTCAAGTATGGTAAACTATTCATCTTTTCGTTTAGCTGTCCAATCATGAATCTTATCGGTCACATTGAACACCATATATAATTATCATTGACTCATACTTTTATTATGTAACATTGATGACAGATGTAACAAGGCCAACAGCAAACTGTCCAAGTAGACAAGTTCAACAAGCAAATCTCGAAGGTAACACAAAAGCTGTCGTAATATGGGAGGTTGCAACGTGCTCCGATAACTCCCAGATGGATGCTAGATTGGAATGTTCTCATCAGCCTGGAGATGAATATGACCTGGGAAAAACGACGGTGCAATGCAACTGTACAGACATGGCAGGAAACATGGGCCAGTGTTCCTTTAAGGTTGATGTCAAAGGTAAATAAATAACATACAAATCTTCGTTCAGATAAACAATTGAAACAACATCCAAGACTATCTGTTTACAACAAGACCATCTGTTTACAACAGTTTCCACTTTTAGAAAGACATCATTAACGCAATATTCATCATAAATCACTGGTAGAAAATGATGAAACTTTCATTATTACTGGAATATCCTTCAAAGAACCAGCAGTATGTGTAACTTTCATTATGTAAATTCGAAATCACTCATTGAAATTAATTGTTGTACATCGATTTCAGACGTTACCAGGCCAACAGTAAATTGTCCAGCTAAGAAAATTGTAAACGCAGATCGCGATGATAACACAAAAGCTGTCGTGACATGGAATCCTGTACCATGTTCAGATAACTCCCCGTCAGATTTGCGATTGAACTGTTCTCATCAATCTGGAGATAAATTTGGCCTTGGGAACACAGAGGTGCAATGCAACTGTACAGACAAGTCTCAAAACACAGGTCAATGTTCCTTTGGTATTACTGTCAAAGGTAGGTACAAAATAACATCATCATCATCGTCGCCGTTAACGCCGACTTCATCATCACCTTCACCGTCACTAACACCATCACCATCACTATCATCGACCCACCACCTTCACCAACACCACCACCACTCCCATCGTCTTCATCATTTTCTTTCTTTACTTTTTTCAAGGCCAATGATATAAAAGTGCTCTATTCCTTGACTTGCCTACTCCCTTTCAGGAAAGTACTTAAAATGGCTCAGATACATTGAGAACGATTCCCTCGGACATACATTCCAATGTTGCACACTTATAAGTAATCGAAATACTATTTGGGGTTGTTAAGAAAAATATTTCCCAGAAACAGTAAACAAAAAGCAATTTAAACACAAGTCTTACTTTCTAGTAATGGGAACACAGAAGAGTCATTTACCTTTCATACGAAAACAATTTATGTGTAAAATTTTCCTGCTAACGGCAGTTAAAGATCTGAATGAACACAAGGTGCGAACCCCAAACTGATGCAGTAAATATGAAGTGCCACATCTTTTCAAGACAAATTACTTCAACTGACGAGGACTCAAAAAACCGACACAACAAATTGATTTCGTTAAAATTGCCAACTCTTTTTCTTCTCACCTCCATTACAGCCGATGCCTTGGGCTGGATAGTAATGACGGTAGCAATGCCATGTGTTGAAGCCAGAAAGTACAAATACAATTGAATTGACACAAACTACTTTGAATCTTACTCTATGCATCTTCAATTGAACGCAAACTTAAAACAGGAGCCTTTCTTTGCAACTTGAATTTTATTGTGACCAATTAACCAGGGTGAAAGTAATTAATACTGCTGTGTTATTTTTCGTCACGGAGTGGAAAAACCCCTCGTGTGATGATAAAAAGTGGCGTCAGGCGATAGGGTTTGTAACATAATATAAACTTTAAAAACTTCCGGCTTAGATTTGACCCGAATCCGTTCAAACGGGCACTGAAACAAAATCTGGTCAAATCTTTGAATAGATTTGGTTTATTCTGAATAGAAACTGGTTAGCTTTAACCGAAACTAGTCAAATGTTTGATACTTTTTTGGTTAAGTGCCCATTAGATCCGTTTGCGTTTCAGTTTGAACCTGGCATTTTTAGCGTGTGTCTTAAAAGAATAATAAAAAGGTGAGGTTTGAAAAAACAGCTTTTTAAGTCGAATGAATCCAGCATGAGAAACCCCTTGGCAACAATCTCATACAGAGGTTTTCCACTTAGTGTCAGCGTGTTTCAATTGGCATGCAGCCGTCACATATCATGCACAGAAGGTGTTTTAATTGGCATGCAGGCACAACAGACCTTAGATGCAAATGTGATAGATGAAAACCTGGACATCAAAATGTCAACCAAACAGAGAGACGCTCAACGCAGTGGCTTTTGTGAAAAACCTCTTTATCTGTTGTCGACACAACATTTCAGCATTCCCTGTTGCATCCTTCTAAATGAAATGATGAAGCTTGCAAAACCTTCAGAGAAACATACTAGACCTTGGTTGCAACCTTTTAGTATCTATTATGAACATAAAGCGTAGATGGCCTGATACCAGATTGATCTGAACATGCCTCTTCTATCCATCCATTCTCTCACACAGTAACTGTGTTATTCCATTCTTCTTTTCTCAGGGACTGTCTACTTCCATTCTAGTGCCCAACCTACATAAAACATTAAGTTTCACATTGAAAAGGTGAAGTAGAAGTGACAGCTTACCTAGGATTAATATTATATTTAACCTTTTTCATGTCATGAGAAATGGCTAAGCAGTGTCTGGATTTATTCAGTATTCCTTATGACATCGAGCCTACCTCAACTCCTCACACCAACAAATCATGAAAGAAGTGTCCATATTAATACCTGGACATACTGCTCACATGGTTTTGTCTGAAACAACAATTCTTGTACATCCAAACCAGCAGACGGCTGATCGTGTGTCTTTTTATACTAAATCTTATAAGAGTTAACTTGATTGTTGCCTAACACTTTTCCCAGTCCAGCAAGTGTTGCTGAGACACCCTCCTGTTTTTTACAAACTGCAGTTGTTTGTTCAGTTATCTGAGTACCTGTAAGTACCAGTTGTTCATGATAGCTGGTGGATGCTAAGAGCACACAACCTCAAATGAAATGCACCACCAATCTTGACAGGGTTATTAATCTGGTTCATATTTCATGAACTGAAAGCGTCACTCCTTGCCACTGAAGTATATGACTATATAATGGCATCCTCCAGTCCCAGAGTCCCCAATATTTGAAGAAGAATTGTTTCGCTTTAAATCGCAAAGTAGACTGATACAAAAGGACAGATATAGGAGTATTTAAATACATCCTGACCAACATGCCGTCTTTAACCCTCAGCTGGTTGCTGACCTGCCACACTAGGCATTTCACTCCTAACATGAGTTTCAGGATTCTGTAGATGCAATTAAAAATATAATAAATCTCAGTCTCCATCCTACATACTTGCAGAAAAGTCATGGTTTGATATTTTATGTGTACTGATACCGAATATTAACATTACAAAGAATTTTGTAGCTTTACGGAAGTGTTACTATTAACGTTACTCTTAATAAACCGCATATCTGGGAGCTGACATTCCGTAACATGACAGAAAAACTTATTTCAATTAATGTCTGACAGATTCGCCACAGGTGAGTAACTGCTCGACCCTGTGACAGAGCAATGGGGGTCGTATCCCACAATTCTTGTGCCCCTCCTACCAAGAGCCTTCCAAATGGAAAATTCAAAGGTGAACCAAAAATATCCTGTATTTGAAGCCAACACGAAAGGCTACACACCCCCCTCTTTTTACGAAAGTGTTAGTTGTCTGACAGTACCACTACCTTCAGCTGTTCCATAATGCATAGAAACAGTCTTGATCTAGTCTGCATACAATGCTTTATACTTTACAATAACTGCCTTTGACTCCATGTAACACATCAGTAAAACTTACAAGCAAAGTTTAACACTACTGATCAATGTTTACTTTGACCTATCTCAAAGCCTCAGTAAAGGGCACAAACAAACATGCCGATCATATTTTTCAAAATATTTATAAATAATGTGATCAGAATAATCATTATTAATTATACTGTACCACCACGGGGCATTCATTTGAATGACGAAAAGAATAACAATCTAAGTATATGCAGCATTGAATTAGAAGTGGATTTTTCAGAAAGCCTAGCCTTTGTGAACTTTTAAATACAATGTAAACACATCATATCACAATTCCATGGAGTTGCTGTAATTGGACAAGATCTGTCTAAGGCAAGTAATAGGCTGAAGGAAATCTCTCCTCAGCCTCCAAAGCACACCTGAATTAAATGCGATTCAGATATTACATGCACCATCTTGTTAAATAAAGGTTTACTTCAACGACTTGAAAAATGAAGCTTAACATTCGTTTTTCCTAGAAATTTAGTGGTACAGCCCTCAGACAGGTTGAGCATTATTATGAACAATGCACAAATCTAGGTATAGGGCCCAGGAAGCTTCCAGCAACCAGCTGTACACGGTCTGTTTGAGCTCAACACAGCCTATCGTCAAGCAGTTTTGCAAATTTCATCTTACATTTAAATACACTGAGAATTATCAAATTACTTAACTGAATAGGATGTGTCTTTGCTCTCTTTTGAGTCCTTCCCACTGCCCTCTGAACGTTGTGCCCACCAGTGAGGTGCTAATCGCACTCACTGTAGGATATTGCAAACAATTCATGTTATAGCTATAGGTGTCATGCTACGTACGAGTTTAGCGAAATGAATTGAGAATATTGCAATTACTGCATCCTATTCTTATCTACTTCCTCCTCACAGATCCTTCCAAACAGAAATGCAGTGCTCGACTTTTTCCAACAGGCCTAAAAATACACACAGTTACCCCCCCCCCCACACGCACACACACACAAACACACACACATGGAGCACCATGCATTCAACCTTTACTCTTTTGCGCACTGAATCTTCCAAACTTGGAGATTTCAGTCATTGTGTTATTGGTGGTGCACATGCATACTCCTGTAATGTTTACAAGCTCATGTGGTACGCGAGTCGATCTGCCTTTGGTTGCTAACGCAAAATCTTGTCAATGCTTCAGCACGTCCGTGAACCTCTATGGTTAAACATATAGACTAATATTTACTTCATATCTACAAAATATGCAACTTGCGCACTTGAGAACATGTCATTTATGTTGGTTATATAATTCTAAAATTTTGGGGCAAAAAAGTATAAGTGTGGGGGATCAAATCAGCCAGTATGTGTTCTCAAACTTTTCACATAACTATTGAAAACTAGTCACTGTTGCTGACCTAGGTTCATGTCTTTGTCAAGCTTTTCAATTTGCGAAAAGAGAAACAAAAATGGAGTGAAATTGTTATTTACAAAGATCTAAGTAAAGAAACATCAGGTGAGCTACGCTTCAACAAGGGCACTTTCCTCGTTTTCAAACATAAAATTTGTTCAAATTTTTTTCAGATGTAGTTACATGAAAATCACCCACACTTTCGAACAATGTAATATTGTCACCTTTGTCGGCAACCAGCTCCAGTCAACCATATTTTTTACTCAGTCTAAAAACAGGATAGGATAGAACACTACTACTAAAACTTTTTGTTCCTGACCGAGTTTCCTCTTTTAAAGAGGAAAATCCAATGTAGAGTTGATCATAAAAATCACTTGTTCCAGATTTTAATGATTAAAATTTTTCAAGTATGATAAACTATTCATCTGTTCGTTTACCTGTCCAATCATGAATCTTATCGGTCACATTGAACACCATATATAATTATCATTGACTCATACTTTTATTATGTAACATTAATGACAGATGTAACAAAGCCAACAGCAAACTGTCCAAGTAGACAAGTTCAACAAGCAAATCTCGAAGGTAACACAAAAGCTGTCGTAATATGGGAGGTTGCAACGTGCTCCGATAACTCCCAGATGGATGCTAGATTGGAATGTTCTCATCAGCCTGGAGATGAATATGACCTGGGAAAAACGACGGTGCAATGCAACTGTACAGACATGGCAGGAAACATGGGCCAGTGTTCCTTTAAGGTTGTTGTTAAAGGTAAATAAGTAACATACAAATCTTCGTTCAGATAAACAATTGAAACAACATCCAAGACTATCTGTTTACAACAGTTTCCACTTTTAGAAAGACATCATTAATGCAATATTCATCATAAATCACAGGTAAAAAATGATGAAACTTTCATTATTACTGGAATATTCTTCAAAGAACCAGCAGTATGTGTAACTTTCATTATGTAAATTCGAAATCACTCATTGAAATTAATTGTTGTACATCGATTTCAGACGTTACCAGGCCAACAGTAAATTGTCCAGCTAAGAAAATTGTAAACGCAGATCGCGATGATAACACAAAAGCTGTCGTAACATGGAATCCTGTACCATGTTCAGATAACTCCCCGTCAGATTTGCGATTGAACTGTTCTCATCAATCTGGAGATAAATTTGGCCTTGGGAACACAGAGGTGCAATGCAACTGTACAGACAAGTCTCAAAACACAGGTCAATGTTCCTTTGGTATTACTGTCAAAGGTAGGTACAAAATAACATCACCATCATCGTCGCCGTTAACGCCAAATTCACCATCACCTTCACCTTCACTAACACCATCACCATCACTATCATCGACCCACCACCTCCACCAACACCACCACCACTCCCATCGTCTTCATCATTTTCTTTCTTTACTTTTTTCAAGACCAATGATATAAAAGTGCTCTATTCCTTGACTTGCCTACTCCCTTTCAGGAAAGTACTTAAAATGGCTCAGATACATTGAGAACGATTCCCTCAGACATAATTTCCAATGTTGCACACTTATAAGTAATCGAAATACTATTTGGGGTTGTTAAGAAAAATATTACCCAGAAACAGTAAACAAGGGACCAGGACTCAAAAAACCGACATGACAAATTGATCTCGTTAAAATTGCTAACTCTTTTTCTTCCCATCTCCATTATAGTCAATGCCTTGGGCTGGGTAGGGCTGGATAGTAATGACCGTAACAATGCCATGCGATACAGCCAGAAAGTACAAATACAATTGACACAAACTACTTTGAATTTTACTCTATAAATCTTCAATTGAGCACGAACATTAAACAGGAGCCTTTCTTTGCAACTTGCATTTTACTGTAACCAATTAACCAGGGTGAAAGTAGTCAATGAGTAGGCACTGCTGTGTTATTGTTCGTTATCGGAGTGGAAAAAACCTCATGTGATGATAAAAAGTTGCGTCAGGCGATGGAGTTTGTAACATGATATAAACTCAAAAATTTCCTGCTCAGATTTGACCCGAATCGACACTGAACCGAAATTTGGTCAAATATTTGACTAGATTTGGTTCATTCTGAATAGAAAATGGTTACTTTTGAACTGAAGCTAGTCAAATGTTTGATGCTTTTTTTTTGTTAAGTGCCCATTTGATCCGTTTGCGTTTCAGTTTGAATCGGACGTTTTTAGAGTGTGTCTCAGTAGAATGATAGAAAGGCGAGGTTTGCAAAACAGAGATTTTTCACATAACGTCAGCGTGTTTCAATTTGGCATGCAGCCGTCACATACATTCACAGAAGGTGTTTTATCGATACGCTGGCACAACAGACCTTAGACTTAAAAAATGAAGCTAAACATTCGTTTTTCCTAGAAATTTAGTGGTACAGCCCTCAGACAGGTTGAGCATTATTATGGACAATGCACAAATCTAGGTATAGGGCCCAGGAAGCTTCCAGCAACCAGCTGTACACGGTCGGTTTGAGCTCAACACGGCCTATCGTCAAGCAGTTTTGCAAATTTCGTCTTACATTTAAATACACTGAGAATTATTAAATTACTTACCTGAATAGGATGTGTCTTTGCTCTCTTTTGAGACCTTCCCACTGCCCTCTGATATTGTGCTCACCAGTGAAGTCGGCGAATTGCACTCACTGTAGGATGCTGTAACCAAATCATGTTTTAGCTATAGGTGTCATGCTACGTACGAGTTTAGTGAAATGAATTGAGAGAACGGCTATTGCTGCATCCTATTCTTATCTACTTCCTCCTCACAGATCCTTCCAAACAGAAATGCAGTGCTCGACTTTTTCCAACAAGCCTAAAAATACACACAGTTAACCCCACACACGCACACACACGCACACACACGCAAACACACACACTCATGGAACACCATGCATTCAACCTTTACTCTTTTACGCACTGAATCTTCCAAACTTGGAGATTTCAGTCACTGTGTTATTGGTGGTGCACATACATAATCCTGTAATGTTTACAAGCTCATGTAGTACGCGAGTTGATCTGCCTTTGGTTGCTAACGCAAAATCTTGCCAATCTTGTAGTACGTCAGTGAACTGCTCTGTTTAAACATATAGACAAATATTGACTTAATATATACCAAATGTGCAACTTGTGCACTTGGGAACATGTCATTTCATGTTCGTTATATATATGTAAGATTTTAGGGCAAAAAAGTATTACTTTGGGGGATCACGAACAAGCAGTTTGGGGCTTTGGCCCACCATCTCCTAGTGGCCATGTCAACCAGATAATTCGATGCAGCCCGACCACGTGTAAAGCTTCTCACAAGGTTAATATTTCCTATTCCAGAATCCTCTTTTCCAGCATTGAGGAAACAGCAGCCATTTTTTTAAAAGTTTTCTCATGGTTCGACCAGAATATTACCTGGACCTCACTAAAAAGGCTGAAACCTTAATCCCCAGGCTGTCAAGTTGGATTAGGAAGATGTTCGTATCTTTTTGGTTGGATCAAGCAATCTCGGGACCACTTACTGATACTTTGGCTAACTTTCATTGATTACAGATGTAACAAGTCCAACAGCAAGATGTCCAACCACGCAAACTGTAAACGCAAGTCTCAATGGTGACACAACAGCCACTGTGGAATGGAATCTTGCATTGTGTTCCGATAATTCTCGGGAGCATGTCCAATTGCACTGTACTCATCAGCCTGGAAATGAATTTGACCTGGGGAAGACAACGGTCCAATGCAACTGTACAGATATGTCAGGAAATATGGGCCAATGTACTTTCAATATTATTGTCAAAGGTAAGTTCATAGTTGTTATAGACTTTGCTTCACTGCCATTTAATGCCACAAATCGTCAGAACATCGGTACCTTTGAAAACCTGTGAAAGATTAGGTACCTTTCCAATATTTTCTTGAGCTATTTAGTTCAAGTAATATTGATTCATAATAACTTGGATATTCTGAAAAGAAGCCAGACTAAAGGCCTGTCCATACTTCCACACTATATGCGCTTTAAAGCTATAAGAACCATGCATAGTTATCCCTTGCTCTTCCGGGCCAGGCATGGAAATAGCTCAGATTTGAAGAGTGTTCAACTTTCGTAGGTTTATAGGGTTTCAGTGAAGTATTATCTGGCCTTAATCCTCTGATCCTGTACTTATTAGAGAAGTACTATGTAAATGTTCGCTCTCGTCATGTTCTTTGACTATTCGTCAACCGTAACGTTTTAGCGGGAGATTCATTAAGTTGGAGGTTGTATGGGCGCGATCCGGGTAAAAAAGACAACCAATTCAAAAGTGATTTGTGCTATTAAAAGTTAAAATTACTTGGAAATTTAAGTTTTCATGAGTAATTTTTGAAACCTAAACAACACAGAAAAAATTTTAAGCAATTAAGCAGAATGGAATTTACAAAAATAAACATTAACACAGAATTAAAGAAAATGAACATTGTCAAATGAAAAGTCAAATATTTTATTTTCAAAGGCAAAATTAAAGGAGGGTTATTATAAGAAATTAAAAAAAACAAATGTACTTTCAAAGACAAAGTAATCAAGCTTAACTTGAAAGCAAATCTCATATATTCGACTGTAAATGTAGAACTTTCATTTCAAACCAAAATTGCATATAAAATAAAAATATGTGTTAAAGGAAACTTCACAAACATCACCCTTTGTCTAATTTAATATAACACAAAAACTCAAAATCAAAAAAGAATAACTCACTATAAATTTAACCGTCCGTTAACCTAAAGTCCATTTTCAATATAATTACAAGAAAAAAGAGTGAAAACACAATCCTGTCTGTTGTTTTAACCTACCAAAAAAGCTAATTTTCCTTGAACACTTTACAACAATGTGAAGTTTTAAAACAAAGAATCAAACAACCGAAAATTTTTTCGAAGTTTCACAGAGGAGAACAGACTTCTACTCCAACATAAGTTGTTTCATGTCAAAATAAGTTTGTGTATTTCAAAATAATCTTGCTTATGTCAAAATAACCTTGTGCATACCAAAATGAGTTTTTGCATTCCAAAACAAATTTGTAAATGCCCCAAAATTTTGTGTTTGTAGGCGAAAACAGGAGTTATTGAGAAAAACACTTAAAAGGGTAATGCCACGTTTATTCAACGGTTTAAACCGTTTGTTATCTTTAGGAGTATGTTTTCAACAACAAAAATCAACCATTTTGTTCGTTTGCAACTTGTTTTTCCGCTCGAAAAGTGAAAAAAATTATACCCTCTTCCAGTCTGCCTTGAAAATGTGGTATTCTCGAAAACTTTCAAAATCTTGTTACGTCTTGTGACGTCACTTCAGGAACTGCCCGCTGTTTCTGTGGTAAAAAGACGTAAATTTTGGAATTGTTATCTCCCTACTCGTGCTTGCTAGTTGTTTTGAGTCAATTTAATGAATTTCACGCAGGTTTTTGGTCTTGTTTTGTTTGCCATGATAAGTAACGGCTTGTACGAAAGTACAAAGCAACAGCATAGGTAGTGCACTGTTAACAACTTACAACACAATGTATCGCTAGCACTGTTTAGTAGAGTTACCGTGTGAAATCAAGTTTAATATCTTCTTTGGAATGGCCGACCTGAGCCAGCACCATACTATTGCAGATTGGAGAGAAAGTGATTCTTCATCGGGTAGATATGTTGGACTGTCAGTAAAGTGATTTTCTCGGATTTCAAAGCAGAAATTTAAGGCGATACTGAACAAGACGCCAGTGGTAAAGCTGGGGTGAGTACTGCGTTACGCATAGAACCGTATCGATTTCAGCCTGTTGGATGGGCCAGAACTACAGCTCCACAAAAATTCGAACAAAAGAACCGTATAGAGCGATTGAAAGGGACTTGCGCTTGGAAAGTTTTTACTACTGGAAAGTTTTTTTCAGGTAGTAAAAATATCATCTTTATATTACATTTGTGGAAGTGTCATTGGACCTCGTGGAACTAGCCTATGAGTGTGCATACTTGCTAGCTTCTGCCAGTCCACCCACTGTACGTATTAGCCTACTGTGTACCAAACCAAGCTTGAAACACTCCCGAGTTTTTCACTCTTCCTTCGGTTTTCAATCAAGGATATTTATCAGCAATTCTGCAGTCCCCAAAACGTGATATCTCATTTTTTTTCCAGCAGACAGAATAAAGTTAAAATTTCTAGACTTGCCACGAATTACAATCGCTACAGTCTCATAACAGTGTAGTAGGCCTATGTTGTACGCCAGGTTCAATGTACGAAGGCTGGTGTTTCGAATATGACGTGGTTGGTGGTCCTTATGACGTCATTATTGTAATGACTTGAAATCTCATTTTCAACAGTCTTCCTCCTGGAGCAATTTTCAAAAACAATAATTTCTTATTAATGCTAAAGGCTTTAAGGGTGATGAAAACAGTTTTGGAAATGGCTTTTTGTGTACTTTCAGCCAAGTTACTCTCTCGTTATTTCAATTTACGTGTCATCATGGCCACTTTAAGGCGAGCCTATGTTAGTCTGGCCGAGCGCGTCTTGAGCAGAAAGTGCAAGAGTAAACCAGGGAGGTGAAATTATTTTCGGCAATTATGTAGTATTCAAAGAAAGCGTTTTCGATGGATCTCCATTTGATATCACTTCCGTAATTGTAGACCCACTTTCGTATTGCGTGTAAGTGTACAGTGTAGAGTCTATGTGTACAATACAACGGATCTCATTGTACATACTACATAGTATAAAGCTAGTCGATGTCACATTTCAGACGAGAAAAGGGGTCGGTGGAAACTGACATAAAATTGCAACGCTGTTGTTCACGTGACCTGCTTCCACAATTAATGTACTGTCAAGATGGACGGAGAGCATAATTACTACTCGTGAACTGAGAAAATCTAAGTGCTACCTTGACAAGATTGCACTGTGGTTTTGGTCGTAAAATTCAAGACCATGTGTTCCTTCTACGGTGGGTTTGGAACTGAAGTAGCCAGAAACCTCGTGCTACACGAGTAACAAAGTGCCATTACATGGCCACTGGGGAGAGTATGCATCAATAGAAGATTAATTCACCTTTGAGTTAACACTTACCCACACGGGAAATGGTGTCGAGAAAAAGAACTTAACTTACCCCGTCACCATTTAACTTTCAGGCTGAATGTGCCCCTACCTCGGCACTAGGAAAGTCTACATTCCAATGGGAGAGATTGAAAGGACGAGGGAGGAGGTATAATTGACGCCATGGTATGTACGGGCTACACACCGTGCCGTACTACCCCATGATTATGTTGAAGTCTGTACTGTGATGCCACAGCTGTTGTGTTTATTACATATTCATAGCGTTTACTTTTGTTCACTGCTCAAAGCGTGCTCGGCCAGTGCTTGAATATGCTCCTCTCAAAAGTAGTTTTGTAAAACAAACTTATTTTCGCGGACGTACACAAACTTGTTTTGGTCTTCATAGGTTTATATTGGCCTTTGCAAACCTGTTTAGCCGTGTACAAACTTTTTGTGTTGTAAACATAAATATTGGGTAGTCTTTTCTTCCTCTGAGAAACTTCGTTCCTTGTTTTAAAATGTGATATTCTTGTAAAGTATATAGGGTAAATTTTAGTATTTTGGGCAAGTAAAGCTTACAAGCAGAATTCGTGTTTTGTACTTGTTTCTTTTGGTTGGTTTGGAAAATTACTTTTTAAAATTACAGAAAAGTGAGTTACCCTATTTTGCATTTATGCATTTTCTGTTACGTGCAATTGGATATAAGCATGTGTTTGTGGAATTTCTTGAAAATATTTTTATACTATATGTCATTTTGGTTTAAAATTAAAGTCAACATTTAATTCAGAATATAAAAGATATGCTTTCAGATAAAACTTTTTTAATTCTTCTCTTTTTGTTTTGAACGCAGATGTGTTTAAATTTTCGTACAATTTTCTTTAAAATTTGTCTTTTATTTCCCCGTTGGTAATGCCTATTTCTAAAGTCTTTCCTTTTTTAATAATACGAAACATTACATTCTTTGTTTTTTATTATTTTTGCCCCGATCGCTGCCCATAAAGGTGTGCTTTCACTCTCAGCAGATAAGCAGAACCGTAGCATTCTGGGACGTAAACTATCGTGAATTAAATCTTATGAAAAAAAAACAGAGATAATAAGTATAATTTTACAACAAACCATAAAGTCTCAGTAGATGTCATACTTGTTAGGGATTGCATAGCTGAAGGGTAAGTACCTATCACTGACAGTATTTCGGAGCTAAAACTGATAAAATAGTAAACTACGGGGAGCACATTACTTTTGTTGATAAACAGCTATAAACAAGATCACACTATTTACGTTCACTAATTTCCGTCAATGCTAACGCACACTTTTATCGTGCCCTATAACTCTGCAATTGTCCAAGTTTCTGCGTGGGTAAGTGTGAACGCATTATAAAAACAGAAGGGTGTCAACTGTCAAGGTCTACTTCTTAACCTTAAGTCACATCAATTACATTACAGGGCACTGCGCAAGATATAACACGTGTGTTTGACCTCAAAACACGTCACTTCCGACTTTGAAAGCGTTGACAATGATGAAAATGCTAAGACCCCGGCTGATGCCCTGACCTGCTCTGACCTCTAGCATCTTCTCGTGGAGTCCTTCGACCTTTTCACGTCGCTCATTCCGCTAACACATGTTTTCATCTATATTTTACTTCCAAAATTTTGGTCTTTTGTTAGGAAGTTGTTGCTTTGTACCTTTTTTACAATGGAAGCTTCCCTGTCTGGCTCTGTTGAGCAGACTGATAATCTTATTTCTGGTTCCAATGAACAGGAAATTTCGAACAACCTTCCAAGCGGGGCGGGCTCTTATGAACAGTCTTTGCAATCTTGAGAGCCTTACAACGATATTCGTACGGGGGAAGGTAACATTAGTACTAATGTTACTAATAATAACAATACAACTAGTACTAGGCCTCAAGTCAGGCCTAGCGCTGACGATACCAGGGCCAGTCACGTTCGTCAAAAGCCCCTTTTCTAGCCCGGTTGTTTCGCTCTTGGCTTCGGAGGGCAAAGTCTTGTTAGAAGAAAACGCCAGTGACTTAGAGATGGACGATTTTGTTGTAAATCAACCCTGCACTAGTTTTAGTGATACTGATAGTGCCTTGTCACCTCAGAGGGGAGAGGCAGCAGGACAAGTGGGCTCCCTTTCCCTATCTCTAGTGCCAGTTGTAAGCACTAAGTTGAGCCCGCTCTGGTATGAGCTTGAACTACCCTCAGCAGGTGAAGATTTCTCTAAGCCTCAGAGTGAGTTACTGAGAGAAACGTTAGAGGTGCCACATAAGAAAAGGGACAGCTACGTTGCTTGGGCACCATCAGTCAGAATCCAAGAGTTTGTGGAGGCTGTGTTTCGACACCCTTTTTAAAGGCGAATCATTCTGAGCTATGCAGACTTCACCCAAGGCCTCAGATAGAGACACTTGTGGTGCCTCCGGTTGATAGTTTTTTGGGTGTTTGGGGAACATTGTTGCTCTTAAAAAGCAACTACCTATTGAAGTTGACCTACAAAACCATTTGCGTAATTTCATTGATGAAGCTGGCCCGCTCATTCTCATGTTACACCCATGGGCGTCCTCAGAAAAAAATTCAGGGGGGGGGGAACAAAAATTTTTAAGGGGTCCCAACCTTTTTCATGGGAAATATTTCACTCCAAGAGAAGAGTTTAGATGCTACTTTCACACAGTATTGGCAAAGGCGTGGCCAGGAATTTGTCAAGGGGGGAATTATCCCATAGACTGACTCTCAGCGCTCCCCGCCACCATGGGTTGGCGCAAAGTGCGAGAAAATTTTTACCGGAAATGCTTCCCAGATCGCTGGAAATTGCACTTCCAAGGCCTATTTACCGCATATAAAAAGGGGAAACACTAGCAATATCGTAAAAATACCAAAAATATGCTGGGGGGGGGGGGCTGAGGCCTGAGTGTTGATATTCTTATTCAATTCCTGTTTTGAGAGTAGAAATTCACAATGAGTGAACTGTTAAGAAATGTTGATGTTATATTTTCTTCGTCTTTTTGTCTTTATTGTTTCTTCGTTTTTTCAAGTTTTTTATTTTCCAGGGGGAGCAAGTGCCCCCCCTTGCCCCCCGGAAGCCCATGGCTACATCACCTAGAAAAGGGGCCTTTAGCTCATGACTTGGTGAAACACATTACCTGTCAGTACCTACGCCTCCTGGATCATGCTATTGCAACCCTCAATAGGGTACGCCAAGAGGCCATACTAAAGAATGTGGGGCTTCACAAGTTCATGTCTGTGGCTGCCAAGGGTCCATCAAAGCTTTCTCGGCTTTTTAGTGAAGATCTTTGGGAACTGTTGTGGGAACGCACGCAAGATGCTAAAGCTCTGTTAGGGGCCTCGAGACCAGTGGCGCCGGCACGGGGGGGGCATGGGGGGCGCGTGCCCCCCAATGAAAATTTTTTGAAAATTTTAAAATGATCCCCAAAGGTGATTAAGCTATAGATTTCTGTAGGGGGTAGGGTGAGGTGTGTTTCAACCGAGTGATAGATCTATTGAATCATTTTCTATCACAAATGTTTCTCAAACTATCAGAATTTTCGCAAATTCTTCGCAAACTATCAAAAATTTCGCGCGCTCCGCGCGCTTCAAACCTTACCTCTGTGTTCTTATTATCAATATCTTCTGATAGCAACTCCCGGAGAAGCACAGCAGCAAAAGTTGAAAGCTGTTCACGAATTAACAGGTAAAAGACTGGCTTTTTGAGTGGCATGTACGTTTGTTGGGCAATTGAAAGTGTCTCGATGCAGATTCTGAATGCAGGTTTTGTCATGGAAATCTCATTTAATGAAAAATTTTGCGCACTTTGCGCGCATGCTGTACGGTTTGCACTCCATCTTATGACCATTGTTAACATAATAATACATGGAACTATAATCACAACATCTTTAGGGGCCTATAGCATCAATATGCGATCTTTCAATCTAAGTTGTTAAAGCATGATTTGGAAAGTTGAAATTATGCCGTTATATATTTTCCAGAAAATTTTACCGAGCGCTTTGCGCGCAGCCATTATAGGTATAGATGGGAGACACGTAGCCAAGGGGGTGGAGGGGGCATTCGCCCCCTTGAGCATATTTTGGGGTTTTTTTAATGTTTTTTTTTTCAATATTGCTAGTGTTTCTCCTATTTATATGCTGTAAAATAGGCTTGGGAAGTGCCATTTCCAGCGATCTGGGAGGCACTTTGGGCCAAAATTTTCGTGCGCTTTGCGCCAACCCATGGTGGCGCAAAGCGATGAGAATCTGTCTATGGGGTTCGCCCCCTTGACAAATTCCTGGTTACGCCCTTGATAGATGGTGATTTTTAATACACTTACGACAAAAAAAGAATTCTGAAAACGCCTTCTTAGTCCTTCACCCCTTTTGCTATACCTATCAGAGAGGTCTAATATCACCTTCCTGCACCAATAGTCTCCCTCCCGCCCGTTCTCCATTGCTGGAAGCTGTTCATCTGGATTTTCGTTCAAAATTAGTAAAAATACGATAGTTGTAAAGTGCTCTACTCTATATTATCATTTGGATGTCACGTAATAAGCATTATGTCGTTGCTCCATTTTATGTACTTTATCTAGAGCTTCCGGAAGGCCCTATACAGGTATCTGCCAGCCTTAGATGCCTTTCTATAATGCACAATGAAGGGGAGGAAAAATTTTGTTATATTCCAACAATGTTTCTGTGGACTCCACGTACGTATTTTTGGATAAAACCATTGCCAATAGAAGGCGGTAAAGTAGCCAAAAGGGAGTCTTCAGGAGGTTTGTTGACAACGTATTCTTCTCTTAGACAACATGCTCTCCTTTTTCACCTAACCGAAAATTAGAATTCACTAGATTATGGACATTTTCCAGCTATATATCATCAGCTCCAAAAATATTCCAAAAGATAGCACCATTTTGCATCTAAGAAACCTTAAATAAGCAAAAATTTCTCAAAGGGGAGGGGGACACCCCCTCCCCTTAGACCTCAAAGCGCAGGCGCATAAAAAAACGAATATTTAAGCGTCGCCACTCAGTTGGATAAAAACATCCAGCCAGTCGGAAAAATTAGAATTCACTAAACTATGGACATTTTCCAGCCATACAGGTATGTGATCAGCTCCAAAAATATCATAAAGATAGCACCATTTTGCATCTAAGCAACTTTAAATAAACAAAAATTTCTCAAAGGGGAGGGGGACACCCCCTCCCCTTAGACCCCTCCCCCAGGACGGCACCTAGCTTAGTGCAGTGACACCTGACAAAGGAAGAATCCCCCACTGTGTATGCGAACGTAGGGAGCACACGGGAAAAACACACATTTTGTACAGACTTGGGAGGTTAACTGAAGTGCCATTACGACATCATCTGTTGTGCCCCCCCAATCACCAAAGTCTGGCGGCGCCACTGCTCGAGACTGGCAAAGGAAACGACGTACAACTTTGACCCCCAAAAAAGAGGGTCTGCCACAAAACGCCCTGGAAATCCAGTGTCATTTGTACGACCAGACAAAAGGCAACCCCAGTTTTTTCTGACAGCTGCCCCTTCCAACAGCGGACGAAGGGGCGGTTTCCAGTCAAGCAGCCGGGGAGCCAAGTTTCACAGGAAACCCCAAGGCCAGCAGGACAGAGAAGCCCAACAGTGAAGGTAAGTCTAAGTGCTTCTCAAGGGGGAGTAACTTTTCTCGGAGGGAATATTTCAAGTTACTTGGAGAGGTGGAAAACTATAACAACCGACAGGTGGTTTCTAGAAACAGTGCAAGGTTACAAAATTCCTTTTCAAAGAGAACCTCATCAGCAAGCCCCTTCACCTTTTCATATCAGTCAAGAAAAAGTAAGTGCTCTGGACACGGAAATTCAATTCCTACTGCGGTACTGCAGAAAGGGGCAGTGGAGGTAGTTCCAGAGCAGATTTTAAAACCAAAAGAGTTCCTCAGTACGTTATTTGTGGTCCCAAAGTAAGATGGAGGCCTCAGGCCAGTCTTCAATTTAAAGAACCTAAATTCTTTTCTAGAACCACCTCATTTCAAGATGGAAGGGATTTACACCTTAAAAGAGTTAATACAGAAAGGGGATTATATGGGGAAAAATAGATCTGAGGGATGCTTATCTGTCAATTCCAATCGCCAAAAATCACAGGAATTTTCTAAGGTTTCTGTGGAAAGAAATAAAGTATGAGTTTTGCAGCCTACCCTTTGGGTTAGCCACGCCCCCCCCCCTCCCCCAGTCTTTACAAAGTTGTTAAAACCAGTGGTAAGCCATCTAAGACAACAGGGTATAAGGCTAATTGTGTATCTAGACGATTTCCCCTTTCTCAACCAATCCTCCAAGAATCTAGTGGAGGAAATAAGCATTGCAAATCACTGCTGGTAAACCTAAACATGAACCAAAAGAAGTCAATTTTTACTCCATCCAAGACTGTAGAATTTTTGGGCCACAATGTAAGGTCAGAGTCACTTCAACTCTTTCTCCCAGTAAACAAATTATCAGAAATAAAGACAGAGTGTCGACAATGCTCACCGTAAAGTCAGTGAAGGCGCGAAAAATAGCCCATTTTGTGGGGAAAATGGTTGCAGCAGAAGAGGCAATCAATTATTCCATGGCCCATCTGCGCTACCTTCAGAGAGCACTAGGCAGGGCTATCTAAGGGCCAGAAGGGTTCAAGGAAACGGTACAAGTCCCCAGGGAGGCACGCGAAGACTTGTCATGGTGGATAGAGAATCTTCAAGCTCAGAATGGGCGTTCCATTCAGTCCCTAACACCAGATCTGATCATTCAAACCGATGCATCCCTCACAGGATGGAGAGCAGTCTGCAGGTCTTTGCGAACAGGTGGACACTTGTTGGAACACGAAACAACATGGCACATAAATTTTCTAGAGTTACAAGCCTTTTATCTAGCCCTCAACTGTTTTACAAGGAATATTTCAAATCAGCACATTCTTATTAAATCAGACAACGTGTCCGCATTAACTTACATAAACAGACAGAGGGGAACAAAAAGCAAGGACCTCCAAAAGGTGGTAGACACAATATGAAAGTTATGTCAGGTACGTCAGTTAACCTTGACAAGAGAGCATATCCCCGGTATTCTCAATGAGGAAGCAGATTGCCTTTCAAGCATTGGGAAGATGCATCGGACTGGATGTTAGAAAATCAAATTTTCAATCAAATTTCTCGGGCCTTAGGGACATTTCAGATAGACCTTTTCGCAAGTCGTTCCAACTCCCAATACACATTTTATTGCAGTTGGAAACCCGACCCAGGGCCAAAGTGGGTAAATGCATTCACCCTTGCATGGACAGATCTTGCAGCTTTGCGTTTCCCCCGTTCATCCTCATTGCAAGGTGCCTGAGGAAAGTCAGGGAGGAGAAGGCAACAATTTGCCTTGCGACACCCAAATGACAGCCCAGCCTTGGTACGCCCAGGCACTAGAGATGAGTGTGCGGACTCCATTTCTGATTCCTCCAACCCACAACAGTCTGCGGTCGAGTCAGGGGGAACAACACCCCTTAATTCTGAACAGGACCCTCTTCCTTATCGCTTGAAAAGATTAAGGGGTAAGCTCTCAGCAAGAGGCCTATGGGGGGGGGCTCAGACCCTTATCACTTCTAACTATTTTACCGGAGCAATTTGAGAAAGTAAAATCGTACAGTACCTTGAAAATTTACCGGTCAGGGCTTTCTGCAACTCTTCCTCCCGTTGATGGCAAACCTTGGGACAGCACCACTTAATTTGCAGGTTGTTAAAAGGGGCAGGCATTAAACGCCCCCACAGACCAAGTATTCATTCACTTGGGATGTGCAAGTGATCCTTGATTACATGCAGTCATTAGGAGTTAACGGTGAACTTAGTCTTAAACTCCTCTCAAAAAGGCCGTTGTTTTAGTAGCGCTAGCTACAGGTTTTCGGTAGTCAGAAATTGCCAGAATGGTGACCAATTTGGTTAAAAGTGATTCTGAACAGGTTCAGGTGGGCATCATAGGTGCAACAAAGGCTTCCAAACCAGAGCAAACAAAGATTTGTAATCTGCCGTTTTTGAAAGTCAAAGATATTTGCCCAGCCTCAGTGTTTTGCCATTACTGAGAGAGGACTAAATACTGTCTCAATAGCTCAAATGATGAAGACCATGTCTTTATTTCATTCCTAAAACCCTACCGCAAAGTTTGCTCGGCAACTATCGCCAGGTGGATCAAAGACATTTTGCGTTTAGCAGGGGTTGATACTTGTATTTTCACAGCCCATTCTACCAGAGGTGCAACAACCTCTGCAGCGTTAAGAGCAGGTATGGCAGTAGAAGATATAATGAAAGTAGCCGATTGGACTAGAGTGGCTACATTCAAGAAATTTTTTTCAGGGGAACCACTTCTCATTCTTGCTTAGCAGCATATGTTTTTCAGGTAGGTTCCCTAACTTTAAAGACACACCTGTTATATCTTGTGCAATGTCCTGTAATATAATTCCCAATTTTGACACGGTACTCTGTACCTGACAAAAATTGGAATTATAATAAAGGCACAAGCAAGATATAACAGGTCTTTAATACCTCCACTTTCCACCCTGTGCACTGTGTTCAAGTTTATCAGCTTTCACTTTTGTTTCTTCTTTTATCTTGCAGGAAGCACAGAAGTGAAGGTCGGGAGTCAACCTTCCCATTCACCGGTTTCTGAGATATCTTCTTTTATCACTTTTCGACAGTGGAGGACAATTTGACAGAAAAAAACATATACATAGGAAGAACGTTTTACTTCTAGTTAATTCGAACAGAACTTTCTGCTTTGGCAGAGCATTGTATTGTAATTCCTTGTGGCCGATACCACAGGGTAGTGTTAAAGAAAGTAAACAAAAAAAAAATCAACAAAGGAGCTCATTTCATTTCAATTCCCTTTTCCGATGATTTTTTCAGTGTCGGTGTAACATACTTGAGAATGAGCTTTCAGAATGCCACTCCCGTTACTTCATGAGCTTGTTCTCAAGGTCGAAGGACGAGCAGATGCTACAGGTCAGGGCAGGTCAGGGCATCAGCCGGGGTACTTAGCTTTTTCATCATTCTCAACACTTTCAAAGTCGGAAGTGACGTGTTTTGATGTCAAACGCACCTGTTATATCTTGCTTGTGCTCTTATTATAATTCTAATTTTTATGCCAGGTACAGAGTACCTTCTCAAAATTGGGAATTTCATATTGAGTGGGTAGAACCTTGTCACTTAAACTTGTGTAAACGTGAGTGATGACATCATACATCAAATATCAAAGGTCAAAGGTCACTTATTGCTGAAATGATTTTTCCTTCATTATTTGCTTGTTCTGTTTGAAAAATCTTTAAAGAACAAGACATTTATAGACTGATGAAAAGTACTTAAGCACAGTGTATCGTTATTGCTGTCGGTAAAAATTAAAGGTTAGATAAATTGAAAGGCTATTACTCTAAATCTTGCCAAACATGTGGCGAATTCCTCATACACCACATTTTTGTATTGTTTTTATTGAATTACCAGGGAGCTGTAAGGGATGGAGAAACAACACTTGTTCCTCCTTTGAAGCTAGGTGTTTTGCCGACACTTAAGCTTTGCATTGTCTGGTTCCTGAAATTCCTCTAAAACTTAGAGGGATTAGGCAGTGAAGACAATTGATCTTGTCGTCTGCTACATTTGAGGGAGCTCATAGGATGCTGGTCCCCATTGGTATCACATTTTCAGCCGTCAAGGACAGCAAAACTTATTTCAACTTTTGCCGCCAGATGCCACGTTTTAAAAGGGTGCAGTGTATCTTTTTATCACTTTTTGAACATAGATACATTGTTCGCTATTTCTGGAACTCTCCGGAAACGTTTTAAATGTCATCATCAAAATTGAGACTCACTTGGTTTTCAAACAGGTATATTCCTTTCTTAATAAAGAAATTAGAATAATAATGGAATTGTGCAACTTAAGAGGAAGTGAGCAGTCGTTTTTATCAAACACGGTGAAAATTTTTCGCATTTATCGGCTGCGCACTTATCTTCAAAGCAACATCTTGACAATGGTCTTTGTTACATGATTACTGCGCTTTGAAAGAGGAAGATCATCATGAAGAAGGAAAGTCAACAAAAGTCAAACAATAAGAACAAAGAAACCTGTCAATCAAATTTAGCTACCTGAAAAGGATTAAATTATTCTCAAGCACATATTGTCTGACTGATTTGGTCGATGTTTCTCCATCTCTAACAGCTCCCTGGTATTACATTGCATTTCATTTTATTGTATTGAAATAAATTTTTACAATAATGTATACATATACTATACTTATATTACAAATATTTACAGTCAAAATTAATTCAGTAATACTCTGCAGTGATACTTTCACATCAGTTTGTAGCTAAGAGGTTGCTATGTTCACTTTTGCATGTGTAACTGATGACGTGGTAGGTCAGCGGTCAAAGGCAAGTGTTCAAGTGACCTACAATTGGTCTAAGTCATTATTTTCCTGTCAGTATATTTGGAAAAAGTCATTACGCCACAATATGGAAGGATTTAACAACCTTTAAATAGCGCTTTATGGTTGCTAAGCGATGAGGTAAAAGGTCCAATATAGATCAAAAGTCAAATAGCTCTGTTAGGAAAACGTGTGTTTGCTAACTACTTCCAACCCAAACTTTTACCAATCTAGTGAAGTCTTGGTGCCTCATTGTCCGTGAAAAAAATGGTCACGGAAATTCATGGCGTCTTGGACAAAGGTTAAAGGCCATAACACACTGGCGGATCCAGGACCTTTCTTTGGGAGGGACCAAACTGGTGGTAAAGTGACATGGGAGGGATCCAAGGGGAGGGAAAAATTTATCTACAACTGAATGCCCTTAGATTTGATTTTGTGCAACAAAAGTGCAAGTGCAGAATTGTGAAGTGAATATTCTTCTAAAAAAATTCGTTTTCCTAGTTATAATTCTCGATATAAAAGTATTTATAGAACAAAATTAGGATGATATTTCTCCAAGAAATTTTTATTCTCATAGGTTGTGGAATTTTATTTGCGTTTACAACTTGCCTTAGCTGCAAATTTAAATGGTGCTAAAATCCCAGTCACCATACGTGAAAGGATTCCGTTTCACAAATTATAGTACGAAATATTAGGAATTTCCAAGCAGGAAATCATCGTCAATTATGCAGATGTCCAGTCTAAATCCTAAAACTATACTTCAGTCTCCTGACCCCACTGGTAGCAAAGTGTTCAATTACTCGGTCTGGGTCTGGCAGGTGATCTCTACAAACTAGAAGAAGGATTAGCGCTTGAGTCTTTCCTCAGTCATGGTTGAACGAAGTGAAGTCATCGTCCGTTCGACTTTCGAGAAACATCTTTCTGGTTCAGCATTTGACACAGGGAGGGTTGCAAGGACGTTCAATAACTTATTAATAGTTGGATAGGGAACTGGGTGACATATTCAACACAGCAATTGCAGTGACGGGGACGGGGTCAGTCCCCAACTCGGTTTACGCCTCGTCCGTTATTTTCCTGAATTTAGAGTCTCGACTATTTATTCGCCAGTAACACTCTCTTCCTATTGCAGTTTATTCTTTAATTAATCAGCGAATTTTCAGAATCACTTTTTTTAAAGGAAGCTAAACAAAATCTTTGAGAAAATTTTGTATTTTTAAGGAGGCTTAGACTCAAAATGGCGCTACCTTTTGCAATTTTTTGACCTAGTTACATGTGTAATTTCATTCAGTTTTTTTAGCAGATGTTTAGTTTTATGTTTTCGGTATTTTTTCCATTTTTAGTTAATGTTTTACTAATGTAATGATCATCTGAAGGTGCAGTATAGAAATGGCCAGAAACTGTTTTGTTAACCCATTATAGGGCCTAATTAAGTTTGTTTCTTTTATTCAGAGTTTCCATTTTTCATATCGCAAAATTGTAACACGTGTGCTTGGAATACGATTAAAATAGCTCATTTTCAGAATCGTTTCAGTTTAGTTTGCAGAAAATCTCTGCCGGGCGGGACTGTACATTTGACCACGAGTGCCGGGAGCAAATAAGGAGTGCTGGGCGGCCCCTACCGGCACCGTCCACCGTAGCTAGGCCCATGATACACACACACACACACACACACACATATATATATATATATATATATATAAGAAAAAGTAGACAAGTAATACTCATTCTATGGTTTAAAATTGTAATTGCCAACGTTTCGGGTATTGAAACCTTTTTCAAAGGCGACTAATATGAAACTACAACGATACCAATTAGAATAGAATAAAAACAAACAAGTTCATACAAAGCAGATTTCCTAAAGAGACGCAGATGCATACGCAAAAACTTGTCATTATGCTACAAGTCCAGAGAAATGCCGCGCACACGCAATATCGATACAATGCGCATAATTGCATAATTATATTAATTAATTAATAATGCATAATTAATAAATATTGATACGCAATTCAACTGTACATTTTAAACCCACGGATTCTCACAATTACTTACGTTACTCGTCCAGTCATCCTCCCACTTGTATTAATGTTATACCGTATTCTCAACTTTTGCGAGCTAGGAGAATTTGTTCCAACAACAACGATTTTGAACGTGTTTCATCAGAATTTTGCCAATTTTTCAAGGCTCGTGGTTAGCCCTCTACTACTTTGGATAGGGCTTTAGATCGCATCAGATCTGTTGACAGGAATACTGCATTGCAACCGTCCTGTGCCAAACCTAGCTCTGACCGTATACCACTGGTCCTTCCGTTTCACCCGTCCATACAGTCCATAAGACGGGTTATCTACAAAAATGTCAAAATTCTAAGCCAAGACGCTTTCCAGGACTTACCCATCACGGTGTTCAAGAGACAGCGTAATCTCTCTGAAAATTTAGTGATGGCTTCTGATCCTCTTGCCATTCAAACTAGCAATCCTGGCGCATTTCTGTGCAACCGGAGTCGGTGTAATACTTGTGAATTCGTTACTTTGGACAATTTGTTACAAACAGAGGGTCCCCCCCGTTTTTTTGTATTTCACGCAGTTGCGTAGCTTCACTGTATTAAACGCAGTTGCATTGTTTCACTGCGTTGCTTTATTGTGTACATACACACTCTGTGAGCGCGTCAATCGTTTTAGGTTGCGTCTTTACAGCTTTTAGTTATTTAACGCAGTTGCGCAGTTTTTTGTATTTCACGCAGTTGCGTAGCTTTACTGTAGCTAACGCAGTTGCATTGTTTTACTGCGTTGTTTCACTGTATACATACACACTGTAAGCGCGGCCAACGCACGTGCGTTGGTCGAGTTGTGTAGGCACGCGTTTGTTTGTTTCATTTGAATCGCGTTTTACTGATCAGTTGATATTTTGCCGCCTGATGAAGGGTATGTACCCGAAACGTTGCGGAGTTTTCTCCTAAACTTTAAGCACTTTTTACTACTTTCTTTGATCTATATATATATATATATATATATATATATATATATATATATAGAATACATAGTTGTGAAACAACACTGGAAATAGTGCTCAACCGATGGGAGCGAGTATAAATCCAAATAATAAGTAAACTCTATGACATTTTCAAGATACAAATTTGTTTCGTATGGGCTTGTAGCCCACACTCTTCAGTCTTAAAATGTGATATCCTAACCGTTATACAATAATAAAAACAATATGAGTGTGGGCTACAAGCCCATACGAAACAAATTTGTATCTTAAAAATGTCATAGAGTTTACTTATTATTTGGATTTATATATATATATCTATATATATTTATATATCTATATATATTTATATGTATATATATATATAATATATATATATATATATAGAAAAATTTTTTCCCCTTAAGGTCGACTTTTCAACAACAACTTTCCCCCTAAGTGCCGAATTAGAGAAATATATATATATTTATAAATATAAATATATATATATATATATATATATATATATATATATGGTATTTTAGAGAAACCGTGTGTTGATCGAACAATCATAGCAGAATAAATGAGCGAAAAGTTTGATGTCCTTTCTCAATCAACTGTATTTATGATCTTTTATTCACAAAATTTTCGGTGCTCCCAGCACCTTCTTCAGTGTGAGTAATTACTCACACTGAAGAAGGTGCTGGGAGCACCGATAATATTTTGAATAAAAGATCAAAAATACAGTTGAGTGAGAAACGAAATCTAACATTTCTCTCATTTATTCTGCTATATATATATATATATATATATATATATATATATATATATATATATATATAAATACATAGTTCTGCGTTGGTGTACAGTTAAAATTAGAAAACAGGAGTTTAATGAAGACACCATACCAGGTTGTTGAAAGTACTGACGTTTCGGTCATAGACCTTTATCAAAGGTCTTGATAAAGGTCTATGACCGAAACGTCAGTACTTTCAACAACATGGTATGGTGTCTTCATTAAACTCCTGTTTTCTATATATATATATATATATATATATATATATATATATATATATTTCTCTAATTCGGCACTTAGGGGGAAAGTTGTTGTTGAAAAGTCGACCTTAAGGGGAAAAAAATTTTCGGGTGAAATATAAGTTTCGCCTTAACGTTTCCACACACTTTTCCTATAGGAATACGTAAATTTACAAGGGCGCCCTCTTCAATTTATAAACTAGATGCCATTACTTCAAAGTTGTCAAATTTACGGACACCTAGCTGTTAACACGAACGGATGGCTGGCCATTGAAATAACGTTAATTATATGTTTAGACGTTAGGGCGAATTTATTTCTTATGTATTTTATTATCTTTTTTTCGCCCTATGTACAAGCAGATATAACAATTTCCCCTTAAGGTGGGAATTAGCGTTATATATATATATATATATATATATATATATATATATATCTATATATGTTTGGGCAATTTATTTGGCGGGTACTAAGAGTAAATGTTAAAGATCAATGGAACTTTTAAGGTCTTTTTCTTGAAAACTTGAAAAAAGTTTACGAAAAGTATGTGGCCAGCTTCCTTGAAAGCAAATGTCCAACAAAGTTGATATTTGGTACATAGAGCAGCCGGCGTTAACCTTGAGAAGCTATGCAAATGCGCTGATGATTTGACATTTCCAAGATCCAGAGATGGTCAAACAATTCGAATTAGTTCCTATTTGTTTATCAGTACATGCTGAAACTTTCAATACTAAAAAAAGGAATGTGGACGATTGATTATAATTTTTGCGAGTCTATGGATTGCCTCTTAGCTGCTTTTGGTATTTTACTACCGGTATACAAAAAGTTTACACAGTGTTTAATTTCTAAATCCCTTCTGCCTTTTACCAGTTTGCTGCTTTTTTGTATTTTTGTTTCTTATTCTGTTAATTATTGGTTCTGTTGTCTTCTTCGAATACGGTGTACTGTTTGTTTGATTTAACCACATATATATATATATATATATATATATATAATTTTATACATGGATATCATAACTTAGGTTACTACTTACTTTTACTTCAATAATCTATGCTTAAAGAGACTTCTTTAACTTGATTGAATATTGGTAAGATTTATCAACTAGTTAACAGTTCAAAACTATGAGTCACTCCATCAGATTTTGATTATTTCATACCGATTACAGATGTTACCAGTCCAATAGCAAACTGCCCGGCTAAACAAATCGTAAACGCAACTAAAGAGAGTAACACAAAAGCTGTTGTAGAATGGAATCCAGCATCATGTGAGGACAACTCTGAGTGGGACGTAGGAATGGACTGTACTCATCAACCTGGAGAAGAATTCGAGCTAGGAAATACAACGGTTCAGTGCACCTGTACAGATAGGGAAGGAAACATTGGGGAGTGTTGCTTTGATATTATTGTCAAAGGTAGGTCGACAATAGTGGTAAACGTTCCCGATCGAAACAAACTTAACGTTCATTATTTCTTTGAAGGTTCCAGACATCATCAAAAAGTGACCTTCAAGTGACAACATGAATGGATACATTAGGAAAGGCTGCTAACGGAAGTTCGGAATATCTCGTTATGACAGTCTTGTGCATCAACGGCAGATAGTTTTATACCACGTTGGTCATAAAAAATCTTTCCGCTTGAACTGATGAAAAAATTCCCTACGCGATAAATAGTACGCATGAATACCCTGACCTTGACATTATAATTGTCTCATTTCAGATGTAACAAGTCCAACAGCAGAGTGTCCCGCAAGTCAAACTGCAAACGCTGATGACGACAGTATCACAGCTCTTGTAACTTGGTATCCTGCATCGTGTTCTGATAACACCCAAACGAATGTCCTATTAGACTGTACCCATCAACGCGGAACAGAATTTGCCATCGGGGAGGAAAACGTCCATTGCACCTGCACAGATATGTCAGGAAACAAGGGTTATTGTTCCTTTAGCATTACTGTCAACGGTGGGTACATAATAGTCGTAAACTGTCCTTAGATCTATTTCAATTCTACTTCCTAACATTGGAGGCTATGAAAGTTTGTGAACGATTAGTCCTTAATTAGGTAAAGCCATTTCTTTCTTGCCCGATGGACACATTACATTTTCCTTATTCTGAGATGCATTGTAGAGAACACACAGTATTGTATTTATTACGCAAAACGTCATGTTCTTTGACCTCTCGTCAGTTCTGAGTACTACCCAGCTATGCCGTTAAGCTTAAATGCAGCGATGTTAGAATGATACTGCAACAGAGGATGCGCTGTTTATGGATTACAGTGCACAAAGAGGAGGCATCTGTTTTCGAAAGTGGGGTTTTTTCATTTTCAACTAAACCAATAGCCTCCCCCACCCCCACTCCCAGTGCGCAAAACGCTTTCCCCGAGTTTGTGAGGTTCTGAGCTGCCCTTAATGAGGTCCACTAGAAACATCTTGGCGTTGAGGAGGGCTTAAAGGGGATATGTCATCCACCTAAAGCAGGGAGTTACTGGCAACTCTCTGTCCAAACATATTTAGAAATAGCCCTAGAGTTCTAAATACAGTTGACAACTGCACTTTGATTGACAGTCAATCTGGCAATTTGGTTAACAATGACTTGTACCGTCAGCTACTTTCCCAATTTAGCTCACACACTGTGTGGCTGACAATATCGTCTCGAGCAATTTAAACCCAGTGCAAGCTACTGTGACTCTGTCGTGGAGGTGTACTAGACAGAAGGTTTGGTTTATACTGGAGGAGGGCCTAGGAGTTAACTTAGTAGGGAGAACTGTTACTGTCTGGAGTGAGATTAGAGAACCTTCAAGGGGGAGCTAGCCCCCTTCCCCCACTGGGACAAAGAATGACACACGGCAAAGGAGATAAATGCAAGAAACACAAAGAGAAGAGGGAAAATTAAACAACACTCTCTAAAGATACTCTCAAATATATTTTTGTCAATGGGTTAGGTGTAGCTTGTAGTTGAAATCATTCCTATTAAAATTCAAATGGTTGGTAACGAAACGAAGGGGCATGTTGTGCTATAATTTTCAAAAACATCTGTTGTTAGTGTATATATAGATCAATAGACGTGAAAATACACCTACTTTTGTTAGGAAATTGAAGTGTCTCAAAGTGTAATATCCAAGAAGTGCCATAAAATTGGTGTTTTGAATGGTAAAAGTGCCTTTCTTTCGCAGTTGTGGTCGTTCACACCCCATACCCTACTAACATTATAACGTAAATAAAACACTTATTATGGCAAAAGCCATTTTCTGAGAACTTTCAGTGATGTACATCTCGTTCTTCATGCTCCCTTCCAAATTATTGAAAAATCACAGCATCGCCCATAGCAGTCACCACGTACCCTAATGATAACCTGTACTCGGCAATAACCATAGAATTTCATAACATATGAAATGATATAAAATCACCTGAATAGGGTTGATGATGTTCTGTGTTCTTTATATGTAATATGAAAGAGTTTCCCGGTGGCTTTTGCCCCCTGGACCCTGCCAAAGGATTCCTTCGGGGCCAGACCCCGAGTGTACACACTCGCGCTTTGCGCACGAAGTGCACCTTGGGTACACTTCAGATTACTCATCGTGGGCCCCCTGAAACAGTTCTGAATCCACAGGTGGAACAAGGTGATACAGCTTTCCCAAGCTCTCGTGTAAATGCAGAATTGCGGTCAATAGAATGAAGTATGTAAGCATCTTTGCTATGGCAGTCGATGATCTCTAACAGACCACAACAAAAATCCAAGTTGACCATTTTTGCTTTTAAATAGTATTGCAAACGTTTTTGGAAAATATTATTTAAGTGTCAAAGGTGGTGGTCGGGGGCCAACCTTCTTGTATTTTAGAATTCTGGTCATTAGAATGAAGCATTTAGCTATCTTGAAGTTAGAAGTTAGAAGTTGTAATTAATGACAAATTAAACTGAAGAGAACAATTTAAATACTTTGATAATCTGCTAAAACCAACATGATTTTGTTTAAGTACCTTCAACCCTTTCAACATTATCACTGTCACTCTTGCCTTAAGTGGCTGCGGGATGTAGCAAAACTGGCTGTAAAAGAGTTTTCGACACACTGAGGAGAGAGATGATGTATTATATTTCTTACAGTCAATCGCTATCGCTCTTTATCAACTTAAGGCTGCAATTTTTTTAGGGTAAGACGTCTACAGATGACAAGATGGATGAATTAGATAGATAAGATGTGCAGTTTCGTTTGGTGGAGAAATGCGATTTCTGCTGGCAGAACTTGTAACGTTTATACCTCTGGAATTAGAATCAAAGATCATGTTGAATACCAGTTTTAGACTACAAAATCCTAATCAAATTTGTAATAGCACTTATGGTATGATTTCCCTGATAAACCTGGAATGAAGGGAAAACGAATCCCTTTTTATAACAAGCATTTGGCTGTGAAAAAAATAGGTATGGATTATTGATAGCAATAAGGTAAACAATTAAACGTCAACAATAAGTAGGGCATTGCTAATACTTCATAGGTATTTTGCAAATCAATTACAATGTTTTTTTTTTTTTTGCTTGAACTGACAGTTTCTTGGCATATAATTTAATCTGGGGGAATTTGCGAAACCAGTGTAAGGGATTTTAACGCTAAATTTTGTGACTTTCAAAATGTTTCTGCCACGTTACAGTGCTCAGTATCATTGTGACCAGTGTGCCTTTATAAAGTCTTTAGTTACTGACTGCTTATAGTGCCTGTTCGGGATATTTGCCGTTTTGGCAGAATTCAGTTTCCCTCAAAATAATCAGTCACGGGCGCCGCCGTATTGCCTATTTCACACCCAATTCCATGCGTTCTCTGTGAACATTATCAATGACGAATAGGTTTTTGAACCCCCTTGCAAAATTTTACGATCTATTGTAAATGAAATTAAATGAAAATCGGCGTCCTAATCGGTGTTTTATCACGCGTTTTTTTTTTTTTTTTTTTGTTTTGTGTGTGTGTGTGTGTGTGTGTGTGTTTAGAAAACCGCAAAGGCTTAAGTGGTCTTCTTTTTTGCTAAAGCTTGTCTTTGTCTGGCTTGCAAGGCTATTCAATGTGTTGAATAAAGTTTTCCCAATTTTGACTTCCCCGAAGCAGAAAGTCTCCCGGTCTATTTAACAAGTTTCCTGCAATTAACAAGTAAGTCTCCATGCCTAATCCTGATTTTAAACACTATTCATTTTGCTTCATCTGAATGTATGATTATTCATGAGGTTCACATTACTCACACGTGAAACTAATGAGCACGCTGTGAACCTTTGACTTTTAATCGCCTGTACTGGTCAAGAAATTCCTGAATTGATCCTGTCGAATTTAAAAATGTATGGCATATATTGAAAACTAAGGTTGAGCTTAACAAAGCTTAATTTTTTGTGTGATTTATCAGCAGAGACGTCTTGAAGGGGTCCATTTTACCCTCCACTTATCTATTTTACAATTTTATAACCTGCGGCTTCTGTCCTTTTTGGGATGGCACACTAAGGAAAGCTATATGACGATATAGTATAGTGTCTTCAGTGGATTCGGTCCATGACAGGCAAACATAGGATTGATTGTTTTTCAATTCTTTGCATCACGAATGCGTTGTTCCATTACTTGGTGTAGCGTTAGACAGAGGCAACAACGTCACGTACAAATCGACACCTCAATCAATGAATAGGTTTGAACATCCGTTTTAATAGCTCTGGAATCACAAGACAGAGGAAAATATCATTCTCTTCATCAAAAATTCACTTGTAGTATAGTGTTTCTACCTCATCTCCTTATATGGAATTTATCATCCCATATGTAATATGTGGGAAACGGACATATACCTTACACGGCATTGGAAATGCGTAGACATGTGTGAGTGTTTGAGCATGCGTATGGCCTCGGTGTGTTTTTAAGAGCAATGGAATTTGTCATGAACTCCTAATCCGATCACACCCTGACATAGGGTGACATTATCTGAAGATAATGTTGTGGATACGTAACTGATAACGTCAAGGTCAAGTGTTTGAAAACAAATATTACATAATTTTACAGTGATTCCTAGCCAAGGTATGCTTCAGGTTGCTCGAAAAGATCATGAATCCACAACAAAATGACAAATTTGGAAAACAGTGCTGGATGGTGGCTACGTGTCACGTTCAAAAAACAAACGCTGAACAGTTTGAGTAAGTCCGATCAAGTGCAAACTTGGTAGGAACCATGCAAACTTGGGAATGGTAATCTATGACAACATCAGTTAACAGTAAGACTCAGATTATCGAGAGTAAAATGAACTAAAAGCTTTTAACGTTATCGACTTATCAGCAAGTCAATGGTAGCATTTAAACCGCAAGAAATGTACAACATCATGATAAAATCTGGAGAAAACTAAACTCTACGGTTGCAAAGGGTAGAGGCCATAGGCCAATATATAGATTCATGATCAAATTGGCCGAAATATTGGGAAAAGTTTGTGGCAAACTTACCTTGAACCGGAAGTCCGATCAAGGTCAAACTCCGTAAGTAGGAAGCATGGGTGACGATCCTGGCTGATGGGGAATGTATGCCCAGTGGCGTGTGCAGGATTTCAAAGGTGGGGGGCACAACCTGTGATTCCCCCGACTGACATGGAGGGATGTGACAAGTGCACCGAAGGTGCACCACGAGCGCGAAGCGCGAGTTTGCACGCGTGGGGTCCAGGGGCCCGCGCCAGGGCCCCTGGCGGGGTCCAGGGGCAGAGCCCCGGTGGGGGTCCAGGGGACGAAGCCCCCGGAAGCTCCTGCAACATAAGGTAATAAGACCGCCCTAAATTGGTTCTAGAGGCCTTATTGATCTGGTTTCGTTTGTTTCAGATTTTGTAAAATTCGATGTCAGTGACGGAGAGTTCAGGTTATCCTCTATGCGTTGAAAGCCGCAGTGTGCTACAGTATGTGTAACATACATTGACAGGTACTACGTTAAAGATCACGAGGCCAGTCAAGAAGGCTGCTTGAGATAATCGCCAAAGTTAACAGCACTGTTTCATCCTTAAACCTATATAGTTTACCATTACAGATGGTTAAAGTGACTAGCGCGAAGGGCGAAGGGAACTTAATGATAGGAGGCCTACCTGCACCATATGAGACAGATATTGATATTGATAGCATCCTGTCTGATTATTCACTGTAGGACAATTGGAAGAGCTCTATCCTTTGGTAAACGACCAAAAAATGAAAAAAATCTCTTCTAATATCATTCTGTAGGCTACTTCTAAGTTTTGAGTGCCAGGGATGGGGCCAGGATTTGCCCGACAGGTGGCCAGACGGGCGGAGGCAGCGACCTGAAGCCCCGACAGCCCCGATGCCGACAAGGGGATGGGGAAGATGGATCTGAAGAAAATGTGATCAAGAGCATAAAGAAAACAAAAAGAAAAACTGTAGGTGTTCGAGACCATATCGGGGATAACATACATATTATCGAAACACTTGGACTACCCTATGAAACAGCCAAACTTTGGTCCGTGAGTCGCTCACAAACTGACCGTACCGCATGACACACATTAGAGAACAGTAACTAGGCTTAGCGACATGCGATGAAATTTTCGACCTCCACATGAACAGTGTTCTCTGCCTACATGTTTTGTGGTAAGGTTGGCAGGACATGTGCTTTCTAGCAATGTGAAATGGAACTGCTGAAGATCCTGGAGTACCTATACATTTGGGTTCTTATTTGAGAAATTGTCCTCCCAGTCGCCGTCGGGGACTGCCTGCATACTCTATCGTATGATTAAGACTCCCCGATGGGGCTCCCCGCCCCCACCTGGCGCCATCCCTGTTGAGTGCTCAGTGTCTCTTCAATCTTTTTCTCTTCCCCTAACCCTTAAATCCCCCGACTAAGAGATTTTCCCCCGACTGGCTTCAGAGGTGGGGGGGGGGCCAGTGCCCCCCTGGCCCCCCCTTTGAACACGCTACTGTGTATGCCCCATGGAACTTGATGGGGAATACTCCCCCAAGGCCTAAAAAAGCCATTTCCGGGCCATTTCCGTGCCAACTGATGATGGCGCTCCGCCCAGAATATATTCTTCACTTTCAAAGACGGATCGCCGCCCATGTTAGGGAGACATACATGATAATGAAGACTTAGTCAGATGCAGTAGCAGCATTCAAATTTCAGAGATACAAACTTCGTTTTGGTAGTATTTAATTACCATCCTGTTTAATTTTACTTCTTATACTAAAAACATACCACTTTTCAGGTTAGTTTTAAAATTCTAGTTTTCCATTGAGGTCCATTTGCTTCTTGTTGGTTCTAATGGCTGCACGTGTAAAATATAATTTGTATCTTACTACAGATACTCAATTTTCTACGTATGTTTAAAGTTTTGGTTTTTCTTAGTTTACTCAGTGCTAACTTCCTTTAAGTTGTTAGCATCTTCGAAAGCTTTTGTTGACAGCAAACATTAGTGACTTAGCATATACAATGGCAAGAAACTATCTCTTAGTGACAGTTTCCTTTTCCAAAGGGGACAATGAATGTAGTACTGATTACCACTGCACTTATTTCCAACTTTAATTAAAGGTAGGCCTGATACTCTTTACATCTGATTAAGGGAATAGATATCTAAAACAGCGATTCGTGTGCAGGACCGTTGCTAGGAATTCTGACATGGGGACCGAAGAAGATTATGTTTGTAGCCAGTGGCGCCACCAGATGATGGCTCTTTGCGGGAACTACAGAGAATGGTATCTCAAGCCACCACAAATAGCTTAGAGAAACCGGTCCTATATTTGAACATACTGGCCAAGCGCTCGAAAATTTCCTATCCCTGCTGACAATTTCCCCTCCTCTTGCAATACAGAGACGTGGAAATTCCCTTCAAGTGAACAGAACAAGGTTAATATTATGATTATACTTCTTCAGCTTCGCAAGCGCAGGTGAGGAATTGAGTGCTTTGCGAATTGTGAGGGGACCATTGGCTGTCATAAGGCCCTGATGTAGTCCAGTACAACTTTGGTGGGATCCAAAGGGAAAATCGCCGAAATGTTTGAGGCATTAATAAAATGGGAACACTAGCATGGAGCTTTGAGCTAACTTGCAAATGACACTGAAGCTCAACACTAAGCTCCTCCCAGGTCACAATTCAGTTCACAATTATCACAGTTATCGTTTTTAAATTTGCATGAACAGCCTGCAATAGGATGAAATCTACCGTCACCATGGACGGAAAATGTAATTTTTGAATTGTTTGTGGATGTGTTGTACAACTACATTTAGCCTCAAACCATGTAGTCATAACTGGTATGTTACGAATAATACCCAGTAGTAGATCGCTACATATTAGATCGCTACATGAAAACCTCTTGATGCCCGCCTTCTGACTTTAAGTATACACCTGGTTTAGACTAGAACATTTCACTAGTAGTTGTGTATTAATAATGTTCATAAGTGATACAGTGTTGATTTTGAGCATTGCGGGCAAGGGGAGCCAAAATTTTGCAGGAAAATCATTGATTATGATAAACCATGCATGCAGGATCAGCCAGGGGTGGTGCAGGAATTTGCCCGACAGCTGAGCCAAGCTCCCACGGAGGGTTCAGCAACGTTAAGATCCGACAGGTGCAACGGGTTGCCAAAAGGATGGTAACCGGGAAATTTTAGACGTGCGAAGCGTTCTTATGAAGAAGAGTTAGAAATTTTTGGTATTTATAACGGAAAGTTGGGAAATGTTAGAATTTTCATTGAAGAATCTGCCCTTCTTAAGAACAAAATCAAAAATTTTTCGGGGGGACTGGTCGAGGATTACATACTTCATCGTACCCCTTGAGGCTCCCGACAAGAAACTGAAAATGTCCCCGATGGGGGCAGCCCTCCCCAACTTCGCGCCACCTCTTGTACAATATATATTTGCCAAGATGGCAAGTGTAAATTAAGAGTCTTCCAAAGGTAGATGAAAGAGGGTTGAACTTTGCATAGATGCAATTTCTTGTTTCTCTAGCTCACGCCCACGAGACCGAACAATAATTGTGGAACCTTTATCGATGAATGAAACCAACATGTTTGAACGGCGAGCTTTAAAGCAAAGTAGAGCTCAAGATGGAAGCGAGCGCTGGGCGCGAAGTTTGTTGTAGTTAAAGAAAAAATGTTTCACAAAACAAAATACATTCATCTTTAAACGCCTTCATTTTAAATCTTGTTCAATAATTGCTTGGAGGCATGAAGGTGTCACTATTCACGGAAAGTAAATTCTATTTTCGATCGATTTCCCAAATGGGGGCACAATGGTCAGCACGGGGGACACCCCCGTGCCCCTGCCTGGCTACGGGTCTGTTCGTGTGTCTCAAGGGGCAAGACATTTTGCTATATCTTCCTGCGAGATTGAATTTTTTCATCACATTGATTGCAGATGTTACCAGGCCAACAGCAAATTGTCCAGAGGGGCAAATAGTAAACGCAAATCGTGATGGTAACACAACTGCTGTTGTGATATGGAATTCTCCTTCGTGTTCTGATAACTCCCAGATGAATGTTCTGTTGGAATGTACTAATCAACCTGGAACAGAATTCAGTCTCGGAAATACAACGGTTAAATGCAACTGTACAGATGTGGCAGGAAATATGGATCAATGTTCATTTGACATTTTTGTAAAAGGTCAGCAAAATTTTTCCTTGTCCGACCTGAAAGAATTACTATTTTCCTCTTTCTGATAAGTTACAAACTCCTTTAAATATGATTTTCAATCTACAATCCTTTTTTTTTTTTTTTTTTGCCATCCTTTCCTAACGATGCTCTATCCACTCATGAGAGTTTCTCTTTTTTAAGGAATGAAGAGTAATCTTAAGTTGATTATAACAATACTTTTCCGATATTACTGGGGAAATGTTCCCTGTATTTTACTATCGGAAACGAATAGCCGTGAAAAGCACTTATTCAATGGATAATCTCTTCCTCATATCTTCATTTTCTCACATTGATTCCAGATGTAACACGCCCAACAGCAAACTGCCCAAACGAACAAATTGTAAATGCAACTTTGGAAACCGACACGAAAGCTTTTGTGACATGGAGTCCTGCAACGTGTTCCGATAATTCTCAGAATGTCCAGCTAAGCTGTACTCATCAACCTGAAGCTCAATTTGGCCTTGGGAAAACAAAAGTCCAATGTATCTGTACAGATATATCAGGAAACACCGATCGATGCTCTTTCAAGGTTGTTGTCAAAGGTAGCTAAATGACAGTATTATTATTTAATCGATTAATGTCATCCTTTACCTTAGCATTTGTTGGACAAGTTACAAACGTTTACTTCTTAGTTACCTCAAGTCAGTACTTCCTTTCCTGATGAATCCACTAAAATTTGTCTATTTGAAAAAAACAAGTACAGAAGACAGAAGAATAGAGCCACTATTGTAAGTTCATTTGAACGTAACGATATAGAAAGAGCTGTCATGACGTTCATTAAAACCTTTACTTAAAGCATATAGGGTAGTACTTGCCATGAGTGAAGATCAAAGATCAGTGTAAGTTAAAAGTCAAAATGGAGTAAATTTTGCATAAACGCTGTGGTAGAGCCTTTTAATCGTAAATAATAAATTGTTAGACAGATAGGCATTTGATGTCAATGAAACGTTGCTCATGCGCATTAATGACGTCGCATATTAAAGGTTAGGATAACAAACCAGCAACTGAGTTTTTAGCCGTTGTCTGCTTGTCGGTATTTAAGGAAATTTCTGTACAAAAACTTTAATATATGTAGAAATGTGGTAGGACATGAGACTGGCAACTCCATGGCTTACCTCAATGCTCAATTGTTATACTATGTATTTTAAATATAACAGTTTTTGAAGGTCTATGATGTGTATCTTTTTTCTATTCTGTTTATTGGTAGTTGAATTACTCTTGAAAATGGTATTTTTTTAATACATCGCCGACAGGCAGTTTCCCACATGGATATTATGTGGTTTATTCCTTTACTGCAATTTCAGTTTTAGACTGAAAAGTTCTTCTGAAACGCTATTTCGAATTAAAAACACCTAGTTACGACCTAGAATGGCAATGAAAGCAGAGCCGTCGCCGGACCTTTCGAAGTGGGGTACTGGGGGTACAACATTCTGCCCGAGGGACACACCAACATAAAGGACTGAGCGCCGCTGGATGATTCGCGGTGACGCAAAGAGCTTTGTTGTAGGCTAGGTAGGGACTAGGGGCACGCTGTAAGGCTCTGGTGGGGTCCAGGGCAACACTCTAGTGGGTTCAATGGACGAAGCCCCAGAAGGCTCTGGCGAATTTACAAAATTATGGCCATCAGAATGAAACCTGTAACTATCTTAAAATGACATTGGATGGACGACCGATCGTGTTAATGTTGGCATCTTTTTTAGATTCACTCCTTCTGCCCAATCAAAATACTCTTGAGGGAATTACTTTCAAAGTATGTCACTGAGGGGAAGCCTTCACATTGTTGCATTCAAGGCGCGTCTACGGCTGCGCATATTGGAATAGCCGGAAACATTTCAAAAACAAACCTTGAATTTAGATTTTAAAAATGTATGTTTGCTGCATTTTCTACATCATTAAATGAAAAAGGGTGGCTAGTGCCGGCTGGGATCACCCCTAGTGCACCCCTGAAGTCAAAAAAAAGAGAATTAAATATTAATAAAACTTTTGTGTAACTACTAATACTTCTTTTGGCAGTGTCATAACTTCTTTATTTCTGGTGTGGTACAGTAAAGTTGAAAATTAAAAGGTACCAGTGCAACCAAGGTACCAAGAAAGACAATGAAAGAAAATCAGTACACTTGTTTCAAATGTAAATAGTGATTGTTTCCATGTATTTATAGTTGAAACAGCTACCCAAACGATGAATGGCTTACACATTTTCTAATTGTTAACTGAAATCTTGATTCACTTATATCGATAACAGATGTAACCAGTCCAACAGTTAGCTGTCCAGCCAAACAAATTGTCACCGCAAATCGGGATAATAACACGAAAGCTGTTGTGACATGGGATGTTCCATTGTGTTCAGATAATTCCCCAACGGATATCTGGTTGAACTGTACTCATGAACCTGCAACCGAATTTTATCTTGGTAATACAACCGTGAAATGCAATTGTTCCGATGAGTCAGGAAATGTGGACCAATGTTCCTTCTACGTCATTGTAAAAGGTAGGTAAAAACTAGCGCATTTTTGATGCCGTAGCTCAGCGGCTACGCCCCGCCCCACCACATTTTACCCTTTTAGAAAAATTTTGAAAACATGAAAATAGTATTTGTTTAATACATCTACACCGCCCCTTCCCAGCTCCAGATAATGATCAATAGTTATTCTCGGTCCACAAGACAATGAAAGCTTGCTATCTGTATTATACACTCACACGCAAGTGCTCTATCATAATCTGACACCACAATCAAGGCAACCCTCTGCCTACATGCACAGTACATTCGTGGTGACGAGGACAACTAGGGAGTTATCAGCACTGGCTATGCTTTACAGTTTGTGTGTGCAACAATGCAGAGTACACTGTCTAGAGTGTTATGAAAGTCTGACTATATCACATGTTGCACTGAGCATTGACAGTACCAAATGGATTTATTTCCCGTGTAGTAGTTGGCACAGAAGATGGTCTATTGTAGTCTTTGCTAGGGGAATAAAACATAACATACATACATAAAGCAAAACAAAACGAAAACGGAAACAAAATATTAAATAGAATTACTTCGTGATTTCCACACATGCCATAGAAAAATTAAAAAAATGTAAAAGTTACTTTCAATCGTTTGTAAATCTTTTCAAGAGGTGATTTTTTTTATTTTTGCTTTCCCAAAAATGACCATATTAATTTGCACCTACCCAAAAGTGTTACCACCTACTACTAAATCTTGAACTACCACAGACAAATTATAATAGAGTACTAATTTGGACTGCCTCCAGAAGTAGAAACACAATCTCCATTTCATTTTACTCACGAAAACATAACGAATGCAAATATACCGAGAAGGCTAGACCAGTAAAGCTAATCACAAATTAGACTGGAAACACGGATTGCAAAACATTTCTGCTTTTTTCAAAATTTCAGCTGACCACCAAGTACCCCCTGAAATGATGAGAAATTAAAACTGAACACAATTTTCAATTTAAGCCAAACTGCATATTAGAAACAGATACCGACAAACGGTAAAAAAAACTTCATATGCATTGGATACGATCTTTGGCCTACACTTTATCATAGAATAAGCTCTCGAAGGAGGTACCATTTTAACCCCTAGACGACGACGAAAAATTTGGCCAGCAACGTATGAATCTAAGATTTTATTCCATTTCGCCATAAGATTTGGAAACAGAGGACTTTTTTACGTTTTCAGAAAGTTAAGTTCCTCAACCTCAAATAAACTTAAAATTAATTAATCATTGAGTATATAAAGACTTAGCTTCCCCAACCCACTGACAAAATTTGAGACAAATCGAATGAAAACGGCGAAATTACAAAACTTTAAACACAGCCTCAAAACGTGACAAGAACGATCGCAAATCGCAAGATCGCTATAGCTCAGCTGAAAGAAGCTGAGCTAACTAGTCGTAGGACTTTCCCCAAGGACCAAATATCTTCACTTGCTTCTTTAAGGTTCGAAAATTCTGTTAATTGTGATTTTCAGTCAACACTACTTTTGACCTGTAAGGCATAGAAAATTACGTACGTCAAGACCTTCTGTTCATGACAGTTATCTTTTGTCTACGATGTTAATGGCGGAAGTATTCTCTGTATTTGGTCACTGAAATAATTGTGGAAATAATTACTTACATGGGTAATCACTTCATGAGCTCTAAATTGTCTCACTTTGGTTACAGATACAACAAATCCAACAGCAAACTGTCCAGGGACACAAACTGAAAACGCAAATCTTGATAATGACACAAAGGCTGTTGTGACATGGAATCCTGCCAGATGCTCCGATAACTCCCAGACAGATGTTCGATTGAGCTGTACTCATCAAGCTGGATGGAAATTTAGTCTCGGTAAAACAAAGGTCCAATGTAGCTGCACAGATATGTCAGGAAATACAGGCGAATGCTCCTTTAAAGTCATTGTCAAAGGTAAGCTTGTAATGATCTTACACACTCCAAAAACCGTTGGCTAAACTTTTACCCAAGTTTGTTAGGCATGCCACCTCCAAGATGTTTAGGTAAATAACTACGTAAGTTGGCCACAAAGGACCCATGTTATGTAAATTTTCACAAAGAAATGGGGAAATTTTGCAACGAACTTGGGTATTTCCTTACCCAAAAGTTTAGGAGGTCCCATACGGACCCAAAATGGGTAAAGTTTACTCAACTGGTTTTAGAGTGAACGTTTCCTCATTGCGGTAACGGCTGCTACTATGGAAGAGTGTGTACAAATAATCCTCACAGTGTGTTCATGCCGCCTACCTCTTTACAGAAGACCCGAGTTATATATCGGAATTCGAAGGTGTCAACTTTCAACCTTAGAAATTTCTTAAGGCACTAATTATACGCTCGGTCTGGCCTAGTGTAATCTGAGTTTATATTTTACTTAACATACTATGAGAGGAACTGTGAGAAACCCTTTAGTCCATTCACCGTTCCTAGCCAAACTGAACGGTGATCGGGTTGCATTTCCTTGGTAGGACGGGAAACATCTCTTTAGTTGATCATACACGGATTGACACCTGTGAGCTATTCCTCTCGGAAGAAAGAGATCAGTCTTTTAATGAAACAGTGGTAGGGGATTGTTCACACTATGTAAACTAACAGGTATAACCATTACATGAAGGAATCTGAGTAAAGCTATTTTAGGTTTATTGCATGAACTTTTATGTATACGTCACATCTCAAATACAATAAATCGACCCCACTCTTTTGTGGTGGTTTTCCTAAATTGGATTCCTTGTTTTCCTTCGAAACGTGACAGATCAACACTGCTCACTTCTTTTATTTCTTCGGTGGCTATTTTCATATATGCTAGTAAAAACCGCATCTCAGAGGATTAAGATTTGGAAGTTTATTAGGACTACCAGGCATGGCTGCCTGTGGCAGCGGAGCAGGGGTTGCCCCAAGTGTGAGGCAGGAGACAGACAGCCATCGATCGTTTGCTCTGTTTCCTTGCTTATGCACTTAAGCAGAGCAGAGTTTTAATAAAACTCCCACGTTTTCAAGATTTCTGCTATAAGCCCAAATTTGTAAGATTTTGTTTAATAAAGTCTCCAAATTTTAAATTGCTATTATGGTACCCTGAAATTTTCCGTTTGTGCGCAGAAAATTTTGGGTCAGGCATTCTTAACCTGTTACCTTTGTCGGGGTTTTAATAAAGTTGCTGATCCCTTCGGAAAGCTAGGCTCCCTGTCGGGCAAATCCTGTGGCAGCTGCCGACCAGGGTATGAGTTATGACCAAAGCATAACTTATTACCAGATGATGTAATTATTAAGAATTATTCTAATGTGGTCTGTGACTATCAGTTGCTGATAGTTATAACTGATTATCAACTGTTAAGAACAAGTATACTATTTAAGTTAACTTACTTCTTCTAAAACTAAACCAGACGCCATTGCCACCTATTATATTTCTCTAATTTGCAGTGTTGAACATATTCTTATCTTGTTGGAGACATGGGCGTCAATCCTGGGGGGGGACGGGGGGACAAGTCCCCCCACATTTCAATGGGTGGGGGACACAATATCAAATGTCCTCCCCCCCCCACATTTGCGTAAAAGAGTAGTGCCGTGGCTCTATTTGACTGGCTTTTTGAGTGGTATGTAGGGTTGTTGGGCAATTGTTAAGTGTCTTGATGCAGATTCTAAATGCAGATTTCGTCAGGGAAATCTTATGTAATGACAAAATTTTGGCGCGCTTCGCGCGCATGCGTCACGGTTTGCACTCCTTCTCATGACCATTAAAAAGGTAAAAAGATGGAACTTTTCTGATCACAACACTTTCCGAAAACAGACATACATCTCCAAACATCTGAAGGGGCCTCTCATCAATATAGGATCATTCAATCAGTGGCGTACGCAGAGGGGAGGGCCATTCGGCCATGCCCCCTCACTTACTCCGATTTTTTTTAAGTTCCTAAAAATACGTAAATTTTTTAATACAAATTTTACTTCAAAGGGTAGCATATTTGGCACCAGATTGCATGTAAGGACACCTTATTTTTCAAAAATTTTTGGAAGGATCCCCACTGCTGTATACAAACGCCGGGGGCATAAAAAAGGTGCAATTTACGCGCCGCCACTGCAGGAAGTAAAAAAATCTAGCCAGTCGGAAAAATTAGAATTCACTAAATTATGGACATTTTCCAGCCATATACGATCAGCTCCAAAAATATCCCAAAGATAGCACCATTTTGCATCTAAGCAACCTTAAATTAACAAAAATTTCTCAAAAGGGGAGGACCCCTCCCCTTAGGCCCCTCCCCCAGGATGACACCTTTATATAGTGACAAAGGAAGGATCCCCACTGCTGTATACAAAACGCCTAGCGCCCATAAACAAAATGCAATTTACACGTCTCCACTCAGTTGAAAAAAAACATCCAGCCCGTCGGAATTTGGGACGGTCACCTTCACACCCCAAAACATGTCACCCTAGCAACGGGCCTGGTCGGGTCCATGATCTCCGACAATGATCTACGCTGCGAAGCGTGGTTTCAGCTATTTTGGGACGTGGTAAAATGTATTTCATCTGGCAGATCCCAATGATGGTCATGTTAACTTTGAAATGATAATTCTTATTAGACAGGCCCGTAGCCAGGCCGGGGCACGAGGGGACCGTGCCCCCCGTGCGGACCACTGTGCCCCCCTATACGGAAAATCGATCAAAAATAAAATTTTAGTACATGTAAACGGTGGCCCTGGTATTACACCAAGCGATTTGTAACCAAAAATGATCCCAAAAGGAGTTTAATAATGAACGTATTTGTTCTCTGTAACATTTTTGTTTTAAAATCACAAAAATTTTCGCGCGCTACCCGAGCTTTCATCTTTAGTTACATATAGTTTTAACACCCGTTTCAGATACGTTGGCTTAATTTATAAATGTACAGTTTCCACAATTAGGCTATTGTTCTTTCGTGTAGGTGTGATTCCCGAAAAATCATAAGCCTCTTTCTCTTACGATCGGGACGATTCTTAATTCAGACTCAACATCATGATAATCATTTTGTATGAAACGTAAAGTGTCTCAGTGTCCAGGGGTGGTGGAAGGGGGCATCCCCTCGCGACCAGTCGCCCGGCGTCTTGGGTTTGTTCTTAAAGACAGACACTCATCACACCAAATACATTTTGGTTGGGAGAAAGCAAAATTCTCAATTGTTCATAGGTGAATGCTGTTTGATAAACATCAAAGCTCACAACACACAGTATGCGCAGAGAATGTTCTAGTTACATATTATGCCCTTGTACGCCCAACAGGATATGCCCTTAAGCAATAAACTAGGTTTGTGTCTGCACAAGGAGGGGCTCAACACAGTTTTGGAAGGAGTAACTTTGTCGGGAGAATTGGAACTGTCTAGGACGAAGAGGGGCAGATTCTTCCATAGAAACGCAAATTTTCTAACTTTCCTTAACAAGAACCAAATATTTTCATTTTTTCTTCAACAGAACCCCAAATTTTTCGCCGGTCGCCCAAAATTTCGCTTTCGGTATCCAACCTGTAACCCATTGCTTCTGACGGGGCTTCGGGTTGCCGGGCCTCTTAGGGGAGCTTGGTCCCTTCGTCGGGCTTATCTTTCCACCACCCCTTGCTGAGTCTGTGTGCAGGTTTTACCATGGTAAATAATTTTCCTGCAAAATTTCGGCTCGCTTCGCCCGCAATTCTCACAAGGGAAGTAATACCACCCATGAACATTATTAGTACAAAAATTTAAGTGAACTCTTCCAGCCAAAGCTAGGTGAAGTCTCAAAGTTAGATCCCGGACATCAAGGGGCTTTCATGTAGTAATCTAGTACCTTGAGTAACATTCGCTCCGCGACGATTATACGGTTTGAAGCTACATTTACTCGTACCAAAAATTTATTCCAAAATTTACTTTTTCTCATGTTTTTTTTTTTTTTTATGTAAAATTTCAAAGTAGAAATACGATAATGACCATCCGAAGTGTGAACTGTGAAGACATTGGTGTGCTCTCACTGTCATTCAAAGTCCTGCTCAAAGCCCCATGCTAGTGTTCCCATATTGTTAATTCGCCACATATTCGGGGAATTTTCCTAACAAAATCATACTGGATCACACCAAGCCTGCCTAATGGCAGCCCCTGGTCCCGCCTCGCCGTTCGCAAAGTACTTAACCGGCTTCACCTGCGCTTGCTGAGATGAAGATATATCGTGATTATAGTGTTGTTCCCTTCACTTGTTGAGCATTTCTACGTCTCTGTATTGCAAGCGGAGGGAAAAATTTCCATCAGAAGAGTGAAATTTTCGCGCGCTTCGGCGCGCGTATGTGCACACGTTAGACCGATACCTTTATGCTATGTGTGGTAAGCTTGAGATATGATCCCCTGTAGTTCCGTCAAACTGTAATCCTGTGGTGGTACTACTGACAACAAACATAATCTTCTTCGGTGCCCCTCTATGAGGTGTCGGTGCCCCCCTATATCAGAACTCCTGGCTACCAGCCTGTTAGTAGAATAGGGCGTCAGTCATCATAAGGGGGGGGGGAGGAGGAAAGGAAAGGGCCTATAGGAAGACACCCCTCTTCAAAACCAAAGGGATGGTTTGTGTTATGTCATGTATGTCCCCCGTCCCCCCCCCCCCACATTTGAATACGGATTGACGCCCCTGGTTGGAGATGAAATACTTTCAAAACCAAAATGAAAATGCTTAAATGACATCATGAAGAGACTCTAGTAGAAACAGACAACAGAAATGTCTTTTGTCAGTTAATTCAGTCTACAAGAGCTTATTATGGGATGAGCAGTTACGCTGGTGGAATGATCCACGTCAGTTTTTACATGGTCGATTATAAGGTGGCATTATTGTGTGTAACGGTGGAATAAACCCAATGACTTTACACAAAATTTGCAATTATCATACATTGGATTAGCCATTCGTTTGCGCAACTCACAAGTCACAAAACCGCAATGGCAAATACTTTCATAAAAGCATTCAGAAACAGAATGTCAATTTTTATTTCTTACTTCATTTCTTCTCAACATGCTACGTTTACTCTAACTCTTTACTCTTACTTTTTGCTTTTATTTACTGTATTTTATGTATGGACGTAATCTCGGTTCAGATGTGATATTGTATTTATTTTTGGTTTCATTGTTTTGCAGTGTATTGTTCTTCATACAGTATTTTGTAATAGATATGCAATTTCCTTCATGGATTAAATTTATATAAATTACTGTTACTTCACTTTAATATTTTTTAGATTGAAGCCTCTTTGTAAACGTGGTTTTATGTTGACAATATTATACAAAACATCACATTAACTTTGTCAACAGAAATGATAAATGCCTCTTGTCTTTAACAGGTACCAAATAGGGTTAGATTGGTCAAAAATTCACTTACTCCATACTGAAATGGTGACATTATATAGCTATCCAAACAATATATCGTATGGTCAACTCTAATCAAATAGTTTTGTAATATCTTGCTGATATCTTCATTTTGTCTTACATCTATTACAGACGTTACCAGTCCAACAGCAAGTTGTCCTTCCACACAAGTTGCCAACGCAATTTACGATGGTAACACAAAAGCTGTTGTTTCATGGCATCTACCAACGTGTTCCGATAATTCCAAGACGGATGTTCGATTGGACTGTACTGATCAATCCGGAACACAATTTGGTTTCGGAAAAACAACGGTCCAATGTAACTGCACTGATATGTCAGGAAACTTGGGTCAATGTTCTTTTCACATTATTGTCAAAGGTAGGCACACAGCAGTTGTAAATTTCCCTCCAACTTGATTTCAATCAATTGCGTTTTATGTCTGAAGACATAAGATACCGGAAGTCAAAGATTATCCGTCTATGATTATTCTTTTTAAGGTGGACACTTAATGTGACTTTTTTGGTAAGAAAACTTATTCCGATTAATTTGGTCAAAATTTTCGGGAAACTGATGACTGGAATGCATACTGAAAAAATAAGTCTCATCGTTTACCCGTATATCAAAAGAGTTTCTCATTTTTATCATGTCACATCGACACAGATGTTACAAGTCCAACAGTGAACTGTCCAGCAAAACAAACTGTTAACGCAAATCAACATGAAAACACAAAAGCTCTTGTGACATGGAACCTTCCACGGTGTAGGGATAACTTTGGGACGGATGTTACACTGAACTGTACTCATCAATCTGGAGCTGAGTTTGGTCTCGGAGAAACAACGGTCCAATGCAACTGTACAGATAAATCAGGAAACGTGGGTCAATGCTCCTTTGAAATTATTGTCCAAGGTATATACATGAAAATCGTAACACGAGTCAAAGTTTTATTACTTCCAACCAACCATTACCCGGAGTCAAGAGTATCCGTATATGATTATTCTTTTAAGGTGGACACTTAATGTAACTTTGGTGGGAAATACACTTTTTTCACTTAATGTAACTATACACTGAATGTAACTTTGGTGGGAAATACACTTATTACTTTGAATATGTCATCTTTTTCACAACCATTGATTAGTTAAAATTTGTAATCTGTTGCATGATTGATAATCAAAAACCTAAAGATAAAATGCCGTTTTCGGCTGGACACAGAAGTAAACATCATCTATCTGTGAAGTCTTGTTTTCGAAGACAATTTAATGAAACAATGTTCATAATTACACTTTTCCATTTAAATCGTGAAGACGATCGTTTGTATTCACAATTACAATGTTAGCCCTGAAACAATTATTTGGGTTAGTTACTTAGATCAAGAAACTTTGAAATCACTTTGTAAAATCTTGATGACGTCACAATGGTTACAGATGCAACAAGTCCAACTGCAATCTGCCCAGCGACATTACTCGTCAATGCAACGTACGATGGTAACACGAAGCCTCTTGTAGAGTGGGATCCTGCAACTTGTTCCGATAACTCCCAGGATGTTAAATTAAACTGTTCTCATCAACCTGGAGATGAGTTTAGCCTCGGGAAAACTGAGATCGAATGTAACTGTACAGATATGTCAGGAGCCATTGGTCAATGCTTCTTCGACATTATCGTCGTAGGTAGGTACATTAATAGCCTTATCCTTACACAGTAGTAGATGATAATGGAAAATTCTTCTCATATAGGAGACTTCATTAACTTGAACATCATTTAATCCACCTCATCTATATTTATGCAAATTTCAGATGGCGGAATGCATCGAAAGTCGAGATAACAAAAAGTGACAGATCTTTTTCTCGAATAAATACAACTTTATTACGTTAATCATAAATAGACTTGTATATATACATATATATATATCACTTTGTAAAATCTTGATGACGTCACAATGGTTACAGATGCAACAAGTCCAACTGCAATCTGCCCAGCGACAATACTCGTCAATGCAATGTACGATGGTAACACGAAGCCTCTTGTGGAGTGGGATCCTATATATATATATATATATATATATATATATATATATATATATATATATATATATATATATATATATATATATATATATATATATATATATATATATATATATATATATATATATATATATTAATCGTGAAAAAATCGAGGCACATGATTATAGTTATACTTGTCTTCCTAAAAAAGCATTGTGTAACTTCTTTTGTCGAGTAATTTTGTTAACACTTCTTGATACCTTGACTACACGACATTCATTACAGATGTAACAAGTCCAATAGCAGAGTGCCCAGTCACACAGATTGTTAACGCAACGCAAGATAGTAATTACACAAAAGCTGTAGTGACATGGAATCTTGCATCGTGTTCTGATAACTCCCAGATGGATGTTCCATTGACGTGTATCCACCAATCTGGAACAGAATTCGGACTCGGGAACACAACGATCAACTGCTACTGTACAGATGATGCGGGAAACACCGGTCAATGTTTCTTTAACATTGTTGTCCAAGGTAATGTATGAAAGTGGTAAACGTTCACCAAGGATCTATTGTTGTCATTTACTTTTTGTTGGTTCGAATCTTCCTAAAATTTATGATTAGGAGGCGGATGGCATTAGACGTTGACACTATCTCTTTATTGTAGTTTTTTTTTTCGAAGAAAAACAGGTATTGTAACGGTGTACCCGATTTGAAAGGTAAACAATTTTCCTTAAATTTGAAGAGTTGAATGTCTATCTACTATGAAGAACTTGATTAAAGCTCTTGGTATCACTTCCTGAGATGACAGTTGTCTCACATCGCTTACAGATGTAACAAGTCCAACAGTAAACTGTCCTGCCAAACAAACTGTTGAAGCGGATCAGTATAATAACACAAAAGCTATTGTCACATGGGATCTTGCATCCTGTTTCGATAACTCCCCGTCGGATATCAGATTGGACTGTACTCATAAACCTGGAAGCGAATTTGATCTTGGGAATACAACGGTCCAGTGCAACTGTACAGATAGTTCAGAAAACGTTGGTCAATGTTCATTTGATATTATTGTTAAAGGTAGGTTCATTATGTTTGGTAAACTTTCCGCTAACTCTAATGTTTTTGCTCATTCTTTCTTTTAAGTGTAAGTTTCCATCAAAGGTCTTTATTACTAATTTTGTCCCAGGATGACAACAGAAGACATGACTTTCTCTTTATAACGGCTCAGTTTTCCAAAAATCACAGACAATTCAAAGTTTGTCGTAAAAATACTTGTTCCGATTTAAAAGGTGACAATTTTCCTGAATTTGGTCATATAAACGGCTTATTGGGTTACTCTGATCAAGCAAATTACCATTAATTTCCTGCTTACCTCACATTGGTTGCAGATGTTACCAGTCCAACAGCAAACTGTCCACGGCGACAAATTGTCAATGCAAATCTCAGTGGTAACACAACAGCTGTTGTAACATGGCATCCCGCATCGTGTTCCGATAATTCTCAGAAGGATGTTCGATTAAACTGTTCTCATCAACCTGAAACTGAATTTAGTCTCGGGGAAACAGTAGTCTACTGTAATTGTACAGATATGTCAGGAAACATGGATCAATGTTCCTTTCAAGTTATTGTCAAAGGTTGGTTTATCATTACCTTAAATCTCTAAAGTCAACTTTAAGATACTTTAAGCCCTAACTCCAGTTGATATGAAAAGTTGTTAAACATTAGTCCATGGAAGATACTCCTTGCACAAGACTCAAGCCTGTTTTATCGGTTCTCGTTATGTTCTGAGACATTTTTCAGCTCTTACTAACCTACAGGTGTGCAGTTTGTCTTTAAAATTTAAGTAAACTTTAACAGTGTTCCTCAATAACTCATACGCTTGGGTCTAAATTATCTTTTTATTCGTTTGCTTCTCAAAAAGTGGTTTTGGCCAGAAATTTATAAATTTTTGTTTGATGCTGTTCAGGGATAGGTTGAACAGCGACAATTGCCTCAAAGCACCATAAGAGTATACATTTACAACATCGTTTTTCATAGCAAAAACTGCACCGAGGCTCACAAACTAGAACGCCCTTCTATGACTCCGTGCCGAAAAATAGCACGTGTCAAGCTCTTTCCGTCTGGACGGTGGCTGGAGGTGCCAGGCGGTGCCACACTGTGCTGGACGGTGGTCGGCAGTGTTGACCATCAGCAGGATGAAATACCTTGAAATGCGCTATTGAAATAACATGAGATACACTAAGCTTACAAGATTTTAAATTTTTATCTAGGGGTCCTCAAAGAAACCTTGACCTCCTCCAAACATAATAGGATGATTTATATTAACGTCGAACATCCATATGGAAAGTGTAGGGTCCCCAAAGTTATACTTTCGACTTTTTTTTTTCGATTTTTTTATCTTTATGAGGTTGTGTCAGCTTGACCTCTAGTTGAATTTCATGAGATATCATGTTCAAGAGATTTTCAGTGTTTGACTTTAGTGACCTTATATGAAATCAGACTGCTACAAAAAACAATTCATTTCTTGTACTCAGTACATGGCATTCACATGCTAAATGCGAAATCCTTCCATGTTAGACGTTTCGAGATATTATGTTTCAACATTTTCGTAATTTCACCACTAGACACTACCGAAAACTAACACATTTAAGTATTAAATTTATCTACCATTTTATTTTAAAATGTTGTGTTTACAAGGTTTTCAGCTTTTGACTGCCGATGAACTCAAATAGCGTTTCAAACCCATCTAAAATTACAGTAACCTTTCTCTAAATATGGCAAATCAATGCATGCAGCATGAATAGTACCAACAATTACTATCTTGAAGTATCGTGTGTTCGGTTTTTTACGAGGTAACCTGAAATGACCTTTGCCTTTCACCAAAAACAATAGAAACCTTTTCTTCATATGAAACATCTACACACAAAGTATGAAGTTACCAATCATTACTGCATTGCGATATGGTATTTACAAGCTAAGCGTCAAAACCACACACATACACACGCCACCCATATGCACATTCACTCACTTCTCTATTGAATTCGGCAAGGAATTGAAAAGTCTTCCAGGAAGATGAGACAGATCTAACAATGCTGGGTAATGTGCTAGAGAATTCTACTTCCTTTTAACCATGTTTACTTTTCCAAAGTAATGAAACTTCAAAGTGTTCCGTATCTTACAAGTTACATTCATTTGCTCTACCAAATCATGCCTATGGAGAAGATTGTAAGTGATCTCCATTAGACTTTACGAATAAAGCAAACACTTCTAGGTATTATTGAAGAAAATGGAAAAAATTGCTGCAGTATGTTAATGAGAGAAAGACACGAGAATGTAACTTTGTGATTTTTACCAATTCCCACACTACCCCCTAACGATAGGCACAAATAAAACTGGACACCTTTGGACACTTTTATATTTTTGCAGGATGTCGGTACGGTTGCGCTCTTAACCGTGCAAAATTTACCGGTGTCACTACTCGTCGCCAGTATTTTTGGCAAGCGATTTACCAAGTTGTGGGAAAGGACACCCATACGCACCCTCGCTGCCTCACCGGTACACGTACACAGAACCCGGTAAGGAATTCACGGGATTTCCCCATGAGCTTGGCTGACCTCCAACTCACCCGGTAGACGTACGTGTCTGGAGGGCGATGCCTATGTGCCGCTAAGGAGGTGTCTGTGAGTGCACCCACATGCCCACAGCAGCCTCAGGCATACACACACAGCGTCGGCTCACCCACATGCCCACAGCAGCCTCAGACATACACACACAGCGTCGACTCACCCACATGCCCACAGCAGCCTCAGACATACACACACAGCGTCGGCTCACCCATACGCACTCTCGCTGCCTTACCGGTACACGTACACAGGACCCGGTAAGGAATTCACGGGATTTCCCCATGAGCTTGGCTGACCTCCACACCTCCAACTCACCCGGTAGACGTACGTGTCTGGAGGGCGGACTGCTTGCAAGGCAGGCACGTACAGCCGCGCGAGACTTCTCATTGCAGTGACGGAATTCTATGTGCCGCTAAGGAGGTGTCTGTGAGTGCACGGTAGTCCTCATGGGTGAAGTCCCAGTGCCAGCCGCTTACGGGTTCGACGCCTGTCATCCATTTAAGGGTGCCTACGTGCCAAAATTTGCAATCGCTTCCCCCGAAAATGCAGAAAATTGCAATTTTGCCGTAACACAAATTTATTATTACAATTTAGTGAAGCAAAACGTGCCCTCCGGGTGTAGCACTTTACTATAAATATGTGCACTCGCACCATGGCACAGCCATTCAACTGTTTTATATACTGCAGCTCCCATTCTCGTCTTTTTAACCAAAAACGTTACCTATTTCAACAGAAAGTTGAGCATCACATGCCATTTTAGAAAATTTTATTCCATTCCTCTCCCCTTGCACCTTCGTTTTGCTTTTGATCTTTCCTTTCCTCATCTTCATTTTGCTTTTCGGGGGACCTTCGGCCCTATCCCTTAATATTGTCTGACTTTCCCAAGCTGTAGTTAAGAAATTCAATGTACCAAAGGCGAGAAGGAGATAAGCTGTCAAACTTTAGTCATGCCCTCTGTCATCCATTGTCATAACTCACGAGATGCAGCGGCTACAATTGTTTCATAAAAACATTCAGTTAGAAGTGTAAGTTTTAACATTTTTACTTTAATGTTACGCTCATCCTTTTTTGATTTTAATGTCCATCCGTTCCTACATGCCTTACCTGCTTTATTACTTTTTTCTATTCAGTTTTTTTTTATCATCTTTTAATGTATTGGATATTATATTTCATTTTATATAACACCTTATTTATTTCGAATGTGGAGGATTGGAAGTAACATGGTATGATTGATTCGGCACTATCATGGTGTGTTATCCATCGTGCAATAGTCTACTATAACACACGGTCGTGCAATAGTCTAGTATAACACACGGCTGTGACGTCACTCTCACTGCGATACGTACTAGCTATGTCGAAACTCAATAAATCAACGCAGCTTTGGGGATCGCACTTTGCAGATCGTACGTAACAGGCACATAGACGCGTAGCTAGCAAACGATAAACCATGGAGCTACCATACGGACAAACGCAAACTATAGAGACCGCTAAAACACGACTCCTTAAGGGTAACGCTAGATAGTTATAATGAGTTATATAAAACAAATAATGAATGTTTTTCATCCGTGCGATAGTATGAATAATTTCATTCGTTGAAAGGTTTAACGTTCTATTCAACTCGGCTTCGCCTGGTGAATAAAACGTTCAAACTTTCATCTCATAAAATAATTCATACTATCGCACTCATCAACATTTATTTTTTGTATGTTATCACGCTGGAATTTTCTATAACATTCAATGAAATTCTCCTGCTTACTTTTACTTGTTTACTCCTTTAAGATGGGATAAACCTCAAGAACGTGATTTTTAATTGGAATTATTTACAACTATGATCACTGTTAGGTTATCTATAAATACGTTTGAGATACTTTGTGTTTCCAAAGGAGGCAAATCTGTTACGGTTGATGAAAATTGACTGTTAATGTCTTAACTGTTGACAAGTATTCTTGGTATTTAATAATTACAACAGGTACCCGAAGAATAAATCGTGTGGGTCGGTCTGATCATGAAGCTTTCTAATATCTTGCTAAGATCTTGATTGCCTTTTATCGACTACAGATGTTACCAGTCCAACTGCAAACTGTCCAACCGAACAGGTGATAGACGCAAATTACAATGGTGACACGAAAGCTGTTGTTACATGGAATCCTGTAAATTGTACCGATAACTCCGAGATGAAGGTTGACATGGACTGTACTAACCAACCTGCAACAGAATTTGCTTTAGGGAAAACAACGGTCAACTGCACTTGTACAGACAGGGCACAAAACACAGGCTATTGTTCTTTTGACATTATTGTCAAAGGTAGGCATTCATCAGGGGTAACGTACCCTATTAAACTATTTTTTCACTCATTCTTTTTTCGGTGGCTTTCTCTAAAAAGTGATTTTAAATCTAACAGATCTATAATAAGGCATAGGGTGGTAAGGGACGTAAAAGTTGACTGGGTACAATTTTTTTTTATTGAAAACCTAATGGTAAATACTTTATTTCCGATTTAAACGATGAAAACTTTGCTTGAATTCTATTACTGGAAAAGCTATCTAAAGAATGGATTGTAGTAAAGGAATTTTTATGTAATCTTTTCCTGAGATATTGATTGTCCCATATCTATTACAGATGTAACAAAGCCAACAGCACATTGTCCAAACCAACAAATTGCAAACGCGAATCACGATGGTGACACAAGAGCTGTCGTTATATGGGACCTTGGATCTTGTTCAGATAACTCGCAGGTAGATATTCGATTGATCTGTACTCATCAACCGGGGACAGAGTTCGGTCTCGGGACAACAACAGTTCATTGTAACTGTACCGATATCTCAGAAAACACGGGTCATTGTTTCTTTCACATAATTGTTAAGGGTAAGTACATGATCTTCTAATACATGATTCAAATAATTGTAATCGAAAACATTAATAACTACATTAAGAGTATGATTTACATCAAAAGTAAAGATGATGTAATTTCAGATTTATTTTTAAAAAAGGCAATCAGATTAAGTTTCATCACAATATCACTTGTTTTTACTTAAATCGTAAACACTATTCGTCTTATTTCACAAAAAAGATTGATATCCTGCTCAAATCATGATTAAATGGTTGGGTAACAGCAGTTTTAATATATTTTATTTTTAATATTTATGTTTTAATATATGATTAATATATATTTTGTGTTAACTCCCTAAAATTCTGATTACGCCGCATCGATACAGATGCAACAAGTCCAACGGCAAATTGCCCATCCGACCAAAGTGTCAAGGCAGTGCATGATGGATACACAAAAGCTGAAGTGAGATGGGATTTAGCGACGTGTACCGATAATGCAAAGGGTGACGTACGATTAAACTGTTCTCATCAACCTGGAGATGAGTTTAGTCTCGGGAGTACAACGGTTCAATGTAACTGTACAGATTTTGCCGGAAACATGGGTCAATGTTTCTTTCACATAACTGTAAAAGGTCAGTACACTAAAGGAGTAATGTTCTACTATAATCTAGTTTTCAACTGAGGTTATAGTCCTCATAATCTTAAAAAAGATTACAACATCAACAACTTTTATGAGCAGATTGCAGAGTTGTAACTTAGATATTTTTCTCAACTAAGTCCCAAGACATTTACCGTCAAGTCAAGTCACAAATCAGTTTCCTTCTAGTGAATTCACAAGTCATTATTTTCAAAATTAAAATATAATTAGACTATAAACCAAACTTTAGTTTCTAAATACAGTCTTAACAGGCTTGTACATCCGAAAGGAGTATCAAGTTGACACTCCTTTTGGAAGATTTGCAAAAGATGTTATCTCGAAACTAAAAAAAAATCCAAGTAACAACTAACAATTTTTAATTTTAGGTAGTTTCTTGGAGGGACCTCATACCCCGTGTCCTGGCCATTTGACTGATGGATTTTTATTTCTGGCTATCCTATACAGAAATCACAGGGAGTCTCTCAGCATAATAATAAAATATCTTATTTGAAATGTTTCGTGTGCAAGTATGTGTGGTCCTGTACTAATCGTGATTGTTAGTTAACTGCAATGCGTTTTTCAGTGTTTCATTTGGCAGTTTGGATGTTTTCCTACGGAGGACCTCACGCCCCATCTACTCCAGACTCCTTGGAAAATCGCAAGTTCGGGCTTTGCCATCATGTAGTGAACCCCAATGTGTTGTAATTCCTCGAATCTGCCCTTAAGTACACTTTGTTTTACACCCTTTATAAGCCAATTCGGCTTTGTTTTTCCTGGCTGTCATATTTTACAGACATGGAGCGTTCTTGAGCTTTTGTTATTTTATAGACATAGGGAGGGGGAGTTCGGCGCAAGGTAATAAGTCGAAAAAAGTTTCGAAGGACGGATATACACCAAGTGAACGTGACGTGTACTTAAAAGGGGGTGAGCCTTATGAGGTTTGCGTTTCAATGGTTGCTCCAGTCAGTGTTACACTACCCATATACTTTTTCCCAACACCCTCTTTCCAAATGCCGTTTCCTCTCTGAACAATGCAGTCTCGAACGCATGAGAGCAAACTTTGCTTTTCCCTTCTTAGATACCTATATGGGGAAATTAAATATGTGCAAGTCAAAGTGCGACTCATTATTCTTCAAGTCAAGTCAGATTACAAGTTATTTCCTTCAAGTCAAATAAAAAAGTGCACCTTGAACCAGACTCGAATCCAAGTCACCATGACAACTCACCAACTCCGATAAATTTTCATGTAAAATGGCTACAAAGCATAAGATGATCTTTTACTGGTTTTGGTGGTGTAGAGAACAATGTTTCAGAAGACAACATATTTATGTTACTCTAATCATAAATGGACTAATTTTTATCTACATTGATTACAGATGAAACAAGTCCAACAGTAAGCTGTCCAGCCGAACTAAGTGTAAACGCAGATTACGATGGAAACACAAAAGCTGTTGTGATGTGGGATCTTCCATCGTGCTCTGATAACTCCCACCTGGACCTTCGAATACACTGTACTCATCAGAGTGGCACAACATTGCGTCTAGGAAATACAACGGTCCAATGTAACTGCACAGATAGTTCAGGAAATACAGATCAATGTACTTTTCACGTAATTGTCAAGGGTAAGTCCATTAATGTCTAAAATTTTCTAAACGGATTTGTATATTCGTTTTTCACTTTAGATTGGATAATTCCTCCTACAAGAGATTTCTATTCGACGTGATTTGTGACTTAACTAATCACAGAATTTCAAAACCGGTCTAATTTATCTGTCAATTAGAGATTTATTTTTCAAAGGCCACAATTTATGTAATTTTAGTCATAAATACACTTATTTCCGATGAACTTTTTCAAATATTTCCCCGAACATAATGACTTAAATACTTCTTTCAATGAGTCGTATCATTTACTCTGATCAAGTAATTTTCAATTGATTCCTAAAATCTTGTCTGCTTTGCATCGTTTACAGATGTCACTAGTCCAACAGTAAGCTGTCCCGCCAAACAAACTGTGAACGCAGAGCTTTATAGTAACACAAAAGCTGTGGTGACATGGGATAGTGCTGCGTGTTCCGATAATTCCCGGAGAGATGTTACGTTAAACTGTACTCATCAGTCGGGAACAGAATTTGGCATCGGGGAAACAACTGTTCAATGCAAATGTACAGATATGTCAGGAAATTCAGATCAATGTTCCTTTCACATTTTTGTCCTAGGTCAGTGCATAACAGTCGTTAAATTTGACATAATACTAAACTTTATTCTTGTAAGTTGAACACTTCGTTTGTTATAAAGTGATTAGTAATCGAAAGCACACATGACTCATTTTGGCGGCAAAACAATGAAGCACACTGTACGCACGAGGTAGACTTCGCACGCGCGTGTACTAGACTCATGCGCGTATCCGACCGGTTCACAAATCAGCTGTCGACATTTTTTGGCATAAGTTGCAATGATACACGCTTGCCTCCGTTGGAGGGCTCACCGTTCTGTGACGTCATATGCATAAGGTCTATTGAATAGTTCACTCGTACAAATGATTGTTTCGGAGATTACTTTGATCAGGTAATTTTGTAATCACGTCCTCCTATCTTGGTTATGTCATATCGATTACAGATGTAACAAGTCCAACAGCAAATTGCCCATCCTCACAAATTGTCAACGCAAATGACGATGGTGACACAAAATCTGCTGTAACATGGGACCGCGTGACATGTTCAGATAATTTCCAGAGTGATATTCGATTGAACTGTAGTCATCAAAATGGAGCTTTCTTCAGCATTGGGAAAACATCAGTGCAATGTAACTGTACAGATAGCTCAGGAGGCATGGGTCAATGTTTCTTTGACGTTATCGTTAGAGGTATGCAATGTAATCTACAGCTCTTCCCATCTACGATTATTATGGAAAAGTTGTTGTTCATGAAAGAAAATTAAATACACTCTCTTCTTATAAGAGTCTTAAATACAATCCGGTACATGTAACTCTTGTAATGCTTATCCTAGTTAAACATTAAATACATTAATATAGTTGTGAGTTACTCTGCTCAAACAATTTTGTAATCAACTCTCGCCATCACGATTCACCTACTTCGATTACAGATGTAACAAGTCCAACAGCAAACTGTCCAGCAGAACAAATTGTCAACGCAAACCTCGATGATAACACAACAGCTGTTGTATCATGGAATCTTCCATCGTGTTCCGATAATTCTCGGGCGGATGTTAGATTGTACTGCAATCATCACCCTGGAACAAAGTTCGCTCTAGGAAACACAACGGTACGATGTTATTGTACAGACACTTCAGCAAACACAGGTCAATGTGCCTTTTACGTAATTGTCCAAGGTAAGTACATGTTAGTAGATAATTTTCCCCGAATAATCAATTACATTCACTAAATTTCTCTCATATCAAAACCTTCCCTTAAAGTTGATTTGCAATCGCCATAAATGACTAAATTAAGCAAAGGATTTCAAAGAAAGTCGAGGTAATCCGTTCTCTATAGTTTTCTTTTCAAAGGCAGACGGTGTTTGGTAATGTAAATATAAATACACTTGTTTGTCTATTATATATACTGGTGATATATTTTCCTTAATATAATAACTGTGTTACCTCTTCAAACAAAAGAAGGTATCCCTTAGAAAGATAAAAACATTTTTAACCATCTTCTGGAAATTTCACCGTCCTATGTCATCTACAGATGTTACCAGTCCATCTGCAAGCTGTCCAGCCAACCTTATTGAAAAGGCAGATTACGATGGTAACACAAAATCTGTTGTGACATGGAGCGACCCATTGTGTTCTGACAACTCCCAATCGGATATTCGACTGGAGTGTACTCATCAACCTGGATCTGAATTTGGCCTCGGAAATACGACAGTCCAGTGCAACTGTACAGACATGTCAGAAAACACCGATCAATGTTTCTTTTACATTTTTGTCAAAGGTTAGTGTTTGAGAGACATGCAGGGTTGGGAAGTAACGAGTTACAAGTAACGCCGTTACTGTAACGAGTTAATTTTGTATAACAAAGTCACGCAACGAGTTACATTTTAAATCATGTAACGGAGCAAGTAACTAGTTACAATTCTGTGCAAAAGTAACTGTAACGACGTTACATTTTGGTCCCGGTACTTCCTTGTTACAAATAGCCCACAGCGGACACAAAGTACATTTATTTTGAGGATCGCCGGACTTTTGAGGCGAGAAAAGAGGCTGAATTTGAGTTTCAGTAACTTGGGAAAACAAAGTTAAATGTTGTCATTAGATCGTAGTCTAGAACGTGTATGCAGTTTCCTAAGTCGACCCTTGCAGGAGTATAATTTAGGTTCTGACGACTAATACTCCATTTCCCTGCCAAGGAAACCTCCAGTATTTCCTATGCAGTGTCGTAAAGTAAGTTATGAAATAGTTCTTCCTTTTGTCACTGCAGTCACACCCATCCTCTTCCTCATTATCTACCAAGTTCTGTGCTGAGATAAGATCGTTAAAATATCCATATTCTGAAACTGCATCAACTCTTACAGTTTTCAATGCAACAAAAGCTCGATGCCAGAAAGTTGCATCTAACAATTTTTTATTTCAAAATTTTTCATGGAGGAGGACCTGCAGGCCCAGTCCGCGATGCTTCCCGGCCATGAGTGTTTTTGAAACTTGCAGTATCGAATTGAGGGCCAACGCAAAAATAAAATCGTCTGCTACGAAGAACTCCGCTCCCTCACGGTGTCGTGACTAGTGGAGAAGGCGGTCGTTCCCTCCACTCCCTTCTCAGACCAAGACCCCCAAAGCTTTCTCAAAAAATGCTGACTTTGTAAATCACCCGATCTGGGGCATCAGGGGTCCATTCTTATTCAACTCAATAGAAAAGCGGCCCAGACCTCCTTCAATCTTCATTAAGAAATTGTCAGTTCCACTACTGATTTCTGAAATGTCTTAAAAATCCCTTTCTCCGGGCTGCCCTGACACACTCACCTCGGATATATACGAAATCCTTCACATCAAAGGAAAAGAACTATAGGATACCCGGTGTAAACTTGTGCACTAGTACTAATGTCTTCAGGGGCCCATCATTATTCAACTAAAGTGGATCGGGCTTAACTCAGGCTCACACAGCGCAGATACATGTTCTCTAATTTGCCTGCTACCAGTATGACAGCTTGAGTAAAATTCTTGTTCCAAAGCCCAATGCTGTCCCGATCATCATTCATCCTACCCGCCAACAACCCCATGCATCGAATTGTGCGCCCTCTAGTTGGAGCATTCTATCACGCAAAAGGTCAACCTGTGGCTTTTGTGGAATACTTTCATTCTAATGATCACACTTGTAAACTTATTCCAGGATCTCCTGAGGTTTCACTCTCTAGGCCCCACCGGTCAATGTCCCTGGACCCTACATGGAGTCCAATGGCGGCCCCCTGGATCCCACCAATCAGAAGAGGGGTTCATTCTGCGCCGTTGTTTGGTCATTTCATTTTTTCTATTACTTCAGCTTAAAAGAGGGTGGGCCCCCTTGGGGTCTTCGCCCCCTCTCACCTACAAGGCTAGTTAGTACGCTACTGTCCCCGATTGATAGGCTACGTACCGTAACTCGTTATTTTTGAGTTGTAACTAGTTACTTGTCAGTCAAAAGTAACTGTAACTAGTTACATTTTCTACATTTTAACTAGTAACTGTAACGAGTTACAATTTTAGAGAAATAACTGTAACTATAAAGTGTAACGGGAACTTTCAAAGTGTAACGGGAACAACCCTGCAAACATAGAAGTTTGAAAACTGGTCTATTCTGGTAAGTTTGAAACTTCGTTCTCTGTAAAGTGATCAGTAATCAAAAGTATTAATGACTGATTTAAGATTTCTCTTGGCAGAAAATTTCAATGTTGTCTTTTTTAGCACTTTTGTTTTAGGATCACCGTGTTACGGTAACCATTAATGCATTTATTTTTGTTTATTTAGTAAACACTATCCGGTAAACTTCACTATTAGAACAGTAGAATAATTACCTTTTCAAACAATGATTGTTTGGCTTTTTGTGATTAAGGAATTCTGTACAGGCCTCACATAATTTTGAATATCTCTTATCGATTACAGACGTAACGCGTCCAACAATAACCTGTCCAGTTAAACAAACTACCAACGCAAATCATGATGGTAACACGAAAGCTGTTGTGACATGGGATCATGCAACGTGTACCGACAACTCCCAGAGCGGTGTTCTCTTGGGCTGTACTCATCAACCAGGTGATGAATTTGGTATCGGAAAAACTACGGTGCGATGTAACTGTACAGACAGATCAGGAAACATGGACCATTGCTTCTTTGACATTGTTGTAAAAGGTAGATAGTCTTCAACAGAAGCCTAAGTTTCGTTCAACTTTCTGCTAAAGTCGCCTTTTGTTCAAAGTTTGTAATTTCATCTTCGTTGATAAGCAATCAATATTTATGCCTCATTAAGATGATGGTCGGGGTCGAATTTCAAAATGACTATTTCTGAAAGATTTGTTTTTCCAAAAGACACAATCAATGTCACCATTATCAACAGTCTAGGAACTTCTCCAGTTTGAGGCAAAACTAAAATTCTCCCGAACGGAAGGGGAGGGAACTTACGAAACACATTGTAGATGCGTGCTATAACAAAGACAAGGTTAAGGAATAACGAAAACCATTCAAAAACTTGCATTTTCTTCAAAAATGGAATTATGAGCCACTGAATATGACGTGACTTATCGGGAGCTATGGCAGTATACAAATCGAGTATAAATTTAATTTTATTGCATTAGAAGGGCAAATTTTTGCAAGATAGTTCCAAAATCCATTTGCTACTTACAATGGTCACAAAAACGCTTAAAACTCTGGGTAAAATAGGCAAGTGGGGGCGCCCTTGACCAATTTTTCTCCCCATAGGGGAAAAGTAGATTCTCCCAAAAGAGGGAAACCCCGGAACTAATTAATGGCGGTAATGTTTTGGGTATGGGGAGAGGGAGGAAGGACGTGGGTTGGAAACTTCAAAATGATAAAATCATTTGTGTACGTAAAGGTTTATGTATTCATACACCTACACGGTTGATCCTTTTTTGTATACATGTACGTTTATGTATACGTAAGCGTAAGAAAATTGAGAAAGTATATTTTTATATGATACTAGCAAAGAAATTTTCCTCTGGAGGAGCGGAAGGAACACAATCTTCTTTTTTCCTAGTCGCAAATAGCACTGGGTGTGCTTTCAGAAGTCCATAACAACCAACCTCTTACCATGCAGTATTTGACTCAACAACCGGTCGATTTGAGTAATTGGCGGGGAGGATAAAAGACGTAGAATAACAAGCAAGCCCCTGAGACTAGAAAGCTGTACGTGAGAGCCAAGCGGGGAGAATATCGCCCGTTGAAAAAAATTATATTTTACAACTTTCTGCAAGATTACGGAAACCGAAGTAGTATAGTTTACGCCCATAGTGTGATCCGCTTGGATACGCCGGTTAGGGTAAAGACCTCAAAGGCCTTTATTAAAAAAGTTGTCTACATTCAAAATTAATGAAGGCATTGGCCCACTGTGCAAAAATAAATAGAAGTTTCACTTGTTTTGAAAAAAGATCAGACTAAAGGGGGCCACTACTGTAGGAAACGAATTGTGTTGATTTCATGGCGAGACTAAATGAACAGAGGGCCCCATGGACATTTCACTTAACGATTGGATCATTAAAGGCATATTCTAGTGACAATACGAAATTGTCATAGAATCAACCAACTTCTTTTTTTTTTATCGGCGGAAATCCCTTCTCAACAACGTGTTGCATGAAATAATCAATTTTAAGCAGTGCATTGCACTATGAGAAATCTGGGATGTCCTTGTAGCCGACTTCTTGCACTAATTGGACATATATTTCTTTACAGTTTTGAAACATGTAAAGGAAATGTGCAGACACCTTTAGACTTTTAACCTTTATTGTCACAACAATATATAAGCTCAATATACAAAGAATGTTATTCAATGTTTCACTGTTGTCAACTTTCAAGACCAAATTGATCTCCTTAGGGATAACACAAACTTTTGGGACCAATGTACTTGTTTTGCATAACATATTTTATCCTTGAAGCAACTGGAAATCGTTTCTACTATCTTCATGTAAGGATATCTTAAGTAATGAACAAGCTATGGGTGTAGGGTTCGAAGGGCACATGATAAAAAATTATTCCATTTCATTGAGTAGCCTTTTAAATTGTCAATGGAACGTTCCTTACTGTCAAACGTTTTCTCAATAATTCTGTTAGGCATCAACATTGCTGCGCTAAGTGCGCTAAAATATACACGTTCGATCTTACCTAGAACCCAGTTGGGGAATATGGAAACGAACTGCAAAATGAAGGTCTCCCTTGGCGACCTTGTAATGGATTTGCTGTCATTCAGGTGCAATTTTACAACTGTTTTGGAAATATGTAATTTGAAAAATTAAAAGTTCTAGTGTTGAAAGAAGAGACGTTTAATCTGAAGGGTCAATGCAAACAGGATTAATATCACAACTTTTCCATTTTACACCCTCATCTAATCCCACACCTCCACCCCCAACAGATACCTACTGCCGATAGCTGCGTGCAAGGAACGCCTACAAATGTGCATTGTGCAAAAGCTGAAGTTGTAACAAAAAGGGACTTTAAATGCGGGGATATTAAAAAGTATTTTAATATCACAATATCCAATAGTTTAAATAAGTGAGGGGCTATTTTTCTACAACATTCATCTGATAAAGGTTCCATTTAAAGATGAAAAAAGTCATGATATCTACAATCAAATCTTGTCATATATATATATATATATACATATACATATATTATTGCTTTGCAAGAAAATCAATCGAGTTGTTGCGTGTTTCACCCAATCTCGTAAACTTTGAATCAAATATAGTAAATGTTCAGAACAATTCAAAACACAGAAAAGTTAGTATACATTACGAGTTTTGCCAAAATTCTAAAGGTAAACTCCCTCCTTCCTCATCTATTAGAGGGGAGTTTGTCTCACCTACCCCAATTTTAGCTAAATGCAGGTTACCACCTCCACAGGGGAACAAAATATTTTGTCCCCAACCAAGTTATAGAGGGAATGTTCATGTTTGTTTACGGATGCTTTATTCAGCAACAAACTTGCACTCTGATAAGTGTGTAAACATAGCACCCTGAAAAATGATTTTTCATGACCTTTGAAACATCGAAAAAGTCTAAGATTCGCGCAAAATCAGCAAATGTAACGGTTTTTGTCAAGGTATCAAATATATTCCGCCCCCTTAACATATTCATTTGAAAAGACATTTTCTCACACTCACAGTACCACCAAATATTTTGGTCATTGACCAAACAAAAATTGCGGGGACGAAAGGTATCCGTCCCTCCCCCCCCCCCCCCCCCACATCTTCTCTAACCAAATTATCGGGTTACCATGTCTCAATCCCCGATCACCGTCATTGACCATAGTCATACAAACACTAGGTTCAAATGTTTGAATTATGAGCACGATCCTGTATGTATGACTATTGGAGTAGTTTTCCTCCTAAGGCAGTTAATATTGTGGTTTATCTGTGTATTTTTCCTGTCTGAGATCTTGATTGTCTTACATCTACTACAGACGTTACCAGTCCAACAGCAAGTTGTCCCTCCACACAAGTTGCCAACGCAAACTACGATGGTAACACAAAAGCTGTTGTTTCATGGACTCTACCAACGTGTTCCGATAACTCAAAGACGGTTGTACTATTGGACTGTACTCCACAACCAGGCACAGAATTCGGTCTTGGAAATACAACGGTCCAGTGCTCCTGTACAGATGGATCAGGAAACATAGGGCAATGCTCATTTTTTGTCACCGTCAAAGGTAGGTTCATTTGAGCTGGATATATCAACAGTTATAAGTCTGACAGTTGTCTCCCGCAAATCATCACTCAATTTTGCAAAACCTTTACAACATTTTTTGTTGCTTACTTACGATTGGTACGGTGAAACTATAGCAATGTTGATGTTGCCCTTTGTCTTAAAGTCTCGTTACATCTTCTGTCAACAACCACCATGATTCCATGTAAAAGGGGAATAAGTTTAAGAACCTTGCAATGGACTTGATTGAAGCTCATCGTTAATAAACTGTGTTTACATTTAATAAGGCTGTATGTTTATGATCATAGTCTTTGCCAAACACGTTAATGACCCATGGAGCACAGCATAAGTTATCAAACTTTTACTTCTGCGAAATCGGACTAATAGTTTGACTTGTAGTTTCCTCAAATGATATTTCACTTCCACGAAATTTAAATTCCCCTTCTACTCAATAGGAGACATCCATATTAGGACTCTTCAGAGTGGATCTTCTGAGGGTATCATATCAGTTCTACACACAATACCGTTTCATAACATCAAAAAACATTTCACCTTCCAGTAAAACCAATTCGGTTACTTTTTCTTTTTCTTTTTGATCAATGCAAATCATCCTTCTGCTAAGCATAACATCCATCACAATTTCCTTTCTTGATATACTTCGTCTTCAAGATGTCCTGTATTAGTACAACCGGCGACCCTAAATGCCTTTATACCTCCATCAATAACAAAAAAGTAATTCCAAACGATATCAAGGACCCACCTGCCTTTAATGAAATTGATCAATTCCCCCGATTATATCCTGTTTCAGGGTTAACATGGTTCAGCAGCTTTAATAACCCCACCACACCCGAAACTAAAAAGACCTTGTGATTTGCTCGCAAATACGATATCCCAAAAATTTACAATTGGCTGTAACTTCTAATTGTGTCGTTTCATGGCCAAACGGAAAGGGAGAGCTGAATGTTTATACAATTTCAGGGATACAATTATAGAGAATAACATATATATATAGCCTGTACATTCTCCTGTCACTGTCACAGCGGAACTCTGATTTCCCTCTTCCGAGAGAACAGTCCAGAGGTCAAACCCTGTATGGGAATTAAACAGAAGTTTTAGGTCCCACCAAGCCAATACAACCTGATCACTGTTCAGTGTGGCCAAGATACTTGTGTAAATGGCCTTGGAGTTTCTTCGCAGCTGTTCTCATGGTGTGTTACGTATCATATGAAATCAAATTACGGTCGGATAACCCGAGCGTTTAATTTAGTGCTTTGAGCAATTAGTGAAGTTCAAAACGTTGTTAACCTGAAATCCCTTTACAAAAGTCGGGTCTAATATTTGCTGTAAAACGGTAAGGTCATTGAATACACTTTGATCTTTTCACAAGCATAACTCTGGTAAATTCATTTCTATTTCAAATTTCAATTACCTAATGATGGACTTGTGTGAAGGATGATGTGACCTTATTATAATTAAAAACAGATAACTTTAAAGACGTATGTTGATGGTGGAGTGAAAAGTGCTCGGTTTCCTATTCTTACGGCCTGGGTTCGAATCCCATTCGAACACTAAAGCTACTTTTTTAGTTTTTGTTATTCAGTTTTTGTCTTTTGTTACTCATCATACTTGTTGTATGGAATTTTCATCTGCAAGGAAGAACTATATTGTTTCGGAGAAGGTTAGAAGTCATTTGAGGTCACAAACTGAAAACCTCTTAAACATCATATCTCAAGTTAAGAATCATGACTGCGTTTCATACTTCCTTTAAATAATATTACTGTTGTGTTAGGTAGAGTCCAAGGGTAATCTGTTGTCACCGAAGGTGTACCTTTAAAAACCTTGTTAACTAAGGTATCTCAAACTTGAATGTCACATACTGATTTCAAACATGCTTTTGTTTTGTGTATTTGAAAGTTCATTTGGAGTCACTAGAAGTTGTATGGTAAAAACCACGTAAACTCGATAGATCATAAAGCTTAATCTTGAAGGGTTTCATAGTTGACATGCGGATGTCCCCATATTGCGTTCAATAATTCCGTTGAGTTTGGTGGAGGTCAAAGTTTATTTGAGGTCAAAAGATTTCAAACTGTGAAAAACTGGTATGTTACTGTGAGGGATCTAATACGAAGCAGGTGGACGACCCATGTTGTTTGCGAGAACCAAATTGCGTTTGGTGGAGGTCAAAGGACATGCAAGAGCACCAGAGGTCAAATTTTCAAAACATCTTAAACAAGATATCTCAACAACAACAACTTTTCTATTTTCATACCCTCATCTAATCACATACGCCCCCCCCCCCCCACAGACACCTACTGCCGATAGCTGCGTAAAAAGAATGCCTACAAAATGCATTGTGCGAAAACTGAAGCTGTAACAAAAAGGGACTTTACATGCGGGGATATTAAAAAGTATTTTAATATCACAATATCCAACAGTTTAAGTAAGTGAGGCGCTATTTTTCTGGAACATTAATCTGAATGAGGTGCCATTAAAAATGAAAAAGTTCATGATATCTGAAATCAAATCTTGTCATATATAATATATTTACATATTATTGATTTGGCAGAAAATCAACCGAGTTGTTTCGTGTTTCTTCCAATCTCGTAAACTTTGAGTCAAATATAGTCAATGTTCAGAACAATTCCGGTTCGGGCCCTCTTGATTAGATTGTTGTAGAGCGCGGGAGTAAATTGTAGTGTTGAATCGGAAGTCCAAATTAATTGAATTGATTTTTAGGCCCTGAATGTATCGTTACGTCATATCATATCCACCTGCATGGGTCTAAGAGTATGTCAATAATCACCAGGCACGTACGTAGCAATAAATGCGCTGGGTGTCCGCCAAATATTGACCTTCAATGGTCAATAAAACTAACATTTCAAAAAACTAATAAAGAAATGAAAGAAATTCCTTCCTCCTCTTCCAAAATACTAGGGACCATTCCTTATAGGCCTACGCAGAAAAGATAGCATTCATTACGAGTTTTGCCAAGATTGTAAAGGTAAACTACTCTCCCTCCTTCCTCATCAAATTATTAGAGGGGAGTTTGTCTCACATACACCAGTTTCAGCTAAATGCAGGTTACCACCTCCACAGGGGAACAAAAATATTTTGTCCCCAACCAAGTTATAGAGGGAATGTTCATGTTTGTTTACGGATGCTTTATTAAGCAACGAACTTGCACTCTGATAAGTGTGTAAACATAGCGCCATGAAAAATTATTTTTCATGACCTTTGAAACACCGAAAAAGTCTGAGATTCACGCAAAATCAGCAAATGTAACGGTTTTTGTCAAGGTATCAAATATATTCCGCCCCCTTAACATATTCATTTGAAAAGAAATTTTCTCACACTCACAGTATCACCAAATATTTTGGTCATTGACCAAAAATTGCGGGGCGAAAAGTATCCGTCCCCCCCCCCCCATCTTCTCTAACCAAATTATCGGGTTACCATGTCTCAATCCCCGATCACCGTCATTGACCATAGTCATACAAACACTAGGTTCAAATGTTTGAATTATGAGCACGATCATATGTATGACTATTGGAGTAGTTTTCCTCCTAAGGCAGTTAATATTGTGGTTTATCTGTGTATTTTTCCTGTCTGAGATCTTGATTGTCTTACATCTACTACAGACATTACCAGTCCAACAGCCAGTTGTCCTCCCACACAAGTTGCCAACGCAAATTACGATGGTAACACAAAAGCTGTTGTTTCATGGACTGTACCAACGTGTTCCGATAACTCAAAGACGAATGTACCATTGGACTGTACTCCACAACCAGGCACAGAATTCGGTCTTGGAAATACAACGGTCCAGTGCTCTTGTTCAGATGGATCAGGAAACATAGGGCAATGCTCATTTTTTGTCACCGTCCAAGGTAGGTTCATTTGAGCTGGATATATCAACAGTTATAAGTCTGACAGTTGTCTCCCGCAAATCATCACTCAATTTTGCAAAACCTTTAGAACATTTTTGTTGCTTACTTACGATTTGTACGGTACGGTGAAACCATAGCAATGTTGATGTTGCTCTTTGTCTTAAAGTCTCGTTACATATTCTGTCAACAACCACCATGATTCCATGTAAAAGGGGAATAAGTTTAAGAACCTTGCAATCGACTTGATTGAAGCTCATCGTTACTAAACTGTGTTTACATTTAATTAGGCTGTATGTTTATGATCATATTCTTTGCCAAACACGTCAATGACCCATGGAGCACAGCATAAGTTGTCAAACTTTCACCTCTGCGAAATCAGATTAATAGTTTGACGTGTAAATTCCTCACATGACATTTGACTTCCACGAATTTTGAATTCCCCTTCAACTCAATATGAGACATCCGGGTACGGACTCTTCAGAGTGGATCTTCTGAGGGTATCATATCAGCTCTATACACACAACATCCTTTTATAACATCAAATAACATTTCACCGTCCAGTAAAGCCAATCCGGTTTCTTATTCTTTTTGATCAATGCAAATCATCCTTCTGCTAAGCATAACATCCATCGCAATTTCCTTTCTTGATATACTTCGTCTACTGCTAAGCATAAGATTCATGACAATTTCCTTTCTTGATTTACTGCGACTTCAAGGTGTACTGTAGTATTACAAATGGTGACCCCAAATGCCTTTATATCTCTATCAAAAACAAAAAGGTAATTTCAACCGATATCAAGGACCCACCTGCCATTTATGTAATTTATCAGTTCCCCCGGAGATATCCTGTTTCAGGGTTAACATGGTTCAGCTTTAAAGACCACACCACACCCGAAACTAAAAAGACCTTGTCATGCTCGCAAATACGATATCCCAAAAATTTACAATTGGCTGTAACTTCTAATTGTGTCGTTTCATGGTCAAACGGAAAGGGAGACTGAAAGTTTGTACAATTTCAGGGATACAATTATAGAGAATAACAGATACATAGCTTGTAAATTCTCCTGCCACTGTCACAGCGGAACTCTGATTTCCCTCTTCCGAGAGAACCTTCCAGAGGTCAAACCCTGTATGGGAATTAAACAGAAGTTTTAGGTCCTACAAAGCCAATGCAACCTGATCACTGTTCAGTGTGGCCAAGATACTTGTGTAAATGGCTTCGGGGTTTCTTCGCACCTGCTCGCATGGTGTGTTACGTAACATATAAAATCGAATTACAGTCGGCCGCCCGAGCGTATAATTAGTGCTTTGAGCAATTAGTGAAGTTCAAGAAGTTGTTAACCAGAAATCCCTATCCAAATTCGGGGCTAATATTTGCTGTAAAACGGTAAGGTCATTGAATACACTATGATCTTTTCACAAGATAACTCTGGTAAATTACTTTAAACATGTATGTTGATGGTGTAATGAAAAGTGCTCGGTTTCCCATTCTTACGGCCAGGGTTTGAATCCCATTCGATCACTAAAGCTACTTTTTCTGTTTTTGTTATTCAGTTTTTGTCTTTTGCTACTCATCATACTTGTTGTATAGAAATTTTCATCTGAAATGAAGAACTATATTGTTTTGGAGAAGATTAGGAGTCATTTGAGGTCACTAGAGGTCAAAAACCGAAAACCTCTTAAACATCATATCTCAAGTTAAGATTCATGACTACGTTTCATACTTCCTTTAAATAATATTCCTGTTGTTTTCGGTACAGTCCAATGGTATCTGATGTCACCGAAGGGGGAACCTTTAAAAATCTTGTCAACTAAGGTATCTCATACTTGGATGTCACATACTGATTTCAAACATGCTTTGTTTTGTGTAGTTGAAAGTTCATTTGGAGTCACTAGAAGTTGTATGGTGAAAACCACGTAAACACGTAGATCATAAAGTTTAATCTTGAAGGGTTTTATAGCTGACATGCGGATGCCCCATAATGCGTTCAATAATTCCGTTGAGTTTGGTGGAGGTCAAAGTTTATTTGAAGTCAAAAGATTTCAAACTGTGAAAAACTGGTATGTAACTGTGAGGGATCTAATACGAAGCAGGTGGACGACCCATGTTGTTTGCGAGAACTAAATCGCGTTTGGTGGAGGTCAAAGGACATGCGAGATCACCAGAGGTCAAATTTTGAAAACATCTTAAACATGATATTTCAGGGAGGACCACTTTAAGGGATAAACCTTCGTGTGACAAAGCATTTGGGAAAGAATCACTTGGCCTTTGGGCTTTCTGGTTAATTCTGGCTGTAGCGCATTACTGCAAAGATTCCTAGTCATTTTTAACACTGAGTTGAGATATGTAACTACCTTTGTAAAACTTAGAACTTATTCCCGGCGAAGTTGCAGATGAAAAGCTTTGCGTCTTAAACGGAAAAAGGAAAGTGTTAGTTGAAAGTCTCTTTTGTGACAGAACCTCCCCTTAAGATAAAAGCAATTTTGATCCAGTCTTTTAGCTTCATAAGCATCCAGGGAGACAGGTTAAGCTTTAAAGGTAAATTGAAGTACTGTTTCATTTATCTCACGTCTTAAGAAAAGATGAAATTCAGCAGCAATTTCTTCTCGACTCTATTATTTAACTTAACTAAACAATTGTCAGTAGAAAGCGTTTTGGGTAATGAAATCTTGTTATCTTTACAAATTTTTCGCTGATGATGCATCACTCCCCTCAGCTGGCAAAAGCACAAGTTGTCTCGATGGCTGCGATGCAAATCAAATTACAACGATGTGAGTTGAGACGGCAAAATGTCTCACCCCAAAAAGTAAAAATTCTCCCAACTAATTTCACTTCTGTCTATTCCTTCATATTTCTATAGGAACACCTTGGGCACCACCCTGACAAAGCAAAAATAGCATGAGCTGAGTTTAAATTACTCAAGGCCATACTAATACAGGCTCTGTGTGAGCTGCCAAGGTACACTTCTGAGTGATATGAACAAGTCATCAGTGACAGACCAATCAGGGTGATGGTATAATTCGAACATATGTCAATCAGAATTCTATGACCAATTGTATTTAGAATTATGGAGCTGCACACATAAACGCTGTATATACCGGCACAAGCGAGGCTCATAGTTAAGTGGAACCCTAAGACGGTTTTAATGCCGGCTACTCATTTCTACCAGATCACGAGATGTAGTTTTAATGTCATGTGTCGAATGAATTGAGCTACACGTAGGCCTATGATAAACCCTATGAAAAACATTTAATGTCATGTGTCCCAGTGTTTCCCGAGTTCATGTTGAAATAGGAAATGAATGTTACAATAAGTTTTTTGGATGAATTAAAATTTTGAGAACATAGTACTCGCTTGGATGGAGTTAGTATGGTTCCGATGCTCACGTTGAGAGTGGAGTCTTAGTCTGTATTACTGGTTGAAAACCTGTCCCTTTCTGAGGCACAGACTAGTCTCGACTTAACGTCCCCAAATGGACTCACATCTGTGACCTAGCAGAGTGCATTGACTCGTTGGTTTTCAGTGACTCAATGCAGTCTATGGAGTTGGTACAGTTCATGCTGGAATTGTTGTTATAGATTCGAAATCTTTCATGTCAAGGTTATTGTCTGAGTATCGTATTGTATTATGATGGAAATTGAGGTCATATATGCTCCCCTACCAATGTCATCCTACTTAAGGGCCAGTGACTGAATGGTGTTAACACGCGTATAGTCTATATTATTACTAGCATAAAAGTTATGTGGTGTATTATATACCGAAGATTTTACTCATGCTGTCATAATGCTTGATCTTGTGGGAGAAAGCTTAATGTAGTCTCATAACGCACGGTGTGAACAAAGGGAGAGTAGTTTAAACAATGCTTGCTGAGATTCCCAAACATTTACACGTCAATGAAATCATTCAATACTATTCACACATCATCATGTTGGATCTATTGTGTCTTTGAATAGCAAGCTGACTCTCCAGATCCCTCTCCAGAACAAGATTCGATCATAGGTATCTGACCAATACGAATTTAATGTTTTGGTCGGCCGTAAAGAAAGGTTGTGTTGTCTAAGAAGATGGCTAACAACTTCTCCTCTTGACAAGTGCCTATGTAGAACGGTCTTACCTTCTTAGAATCATTTTAAAATGGTGCTATCTTTGCCTAAGCTTTTAAACTAAATTCTTAGTAGCGATTCTTATTATGTGGTGACATTCTAGCTGTGACATTGCACCCCTCCAAGCCTTGTACCTGAGACAGGCGCATTGCTTCTTGGAAGGTTTGGGAAGTTTACAAAATTGGGACAATAGCACGATGCTTTTAACTGAAATTTAACAATACTACAGAGGAGCACACCAGATACTTCACAAAAATCGAACTTTTTCTAACTTTTAACGAGAGTCAAGGCGAACATCTTTCAATGGGAAATAATCTAAAGAATACTTTAGGTAAAACAAATGGGTTAGAGGTAGAGGACTAATAAATTTGTTCCCAAAAGCTCATTCTCTGGAAATTTATTATTAAAAAGGTAAAGATCTTTGAATAAGCTCGTTTAATTGAATATGTTTCAGATCATCTATATCAGTGGTTCCAAACCTGGGGACGTTATCGCCTCGTGGGGGTTTGCAAAAATCAGGGGGCGATGAGCGCTAAGGGGGTGGCAGGGGGCGCTTGAATTAATGGGATGCTCAATTTAAACAAAGGCTTTACAAGATTCCAAAAGCTTTTCTCTAGCTGAACTCTTAAATTGGTTCGCAAAAAAGGAGATGAATGGATTCAATAAGTTGAGTAGGTCTAATATTCCCTTCCCAGATGCCACAAAATCGCATCTACTCTAACAGTGTTTAATTTCAATTTTTCCTGCAAGGACCCTAATATTCCCATCAGTGACAGTGAAGCGGTGACCGAAGGTCTTATACTAAAAATCGTCTTGAAAATTTAACCTTGAATGTAGTTTTCTTCCTTGCAGTCTATAAACATGACATACTGACAGAAGTGACAATTGTAGTTAACTGTAACAAAATAGATAACTTTGGCAATGTACTATGAAGTAAACCTTTCAAATGTTTTCAAAAATGCACTCTTTCAGTGCTCCAATTTCTGCTTTCTCATTATTTCTACCTGTTGGACAGCTCGATTGGCACAAGTTTTTCAATTCCCCTTGTCACTCCTACCATCCTTCTTCCTCCCATGATAGGAAAAGCTCCTTTCAGCATCAAAGGGAACTCCCGTCATTTATTATTGAAATACAAACTGGGCTAAGACTGATTTTGCAATCTTTTTAGTTTGTATTGAAGGTTATTAGATAGTCGAAAGATAGCCAAAATTTGACTGACAGTACGTCATTCTTGTGTCAACAATATTGTTAATACTTCACAACTTCCGGGGGCGAATCGCCCACTCGCCCACTGGGACGTTGACCTTTGGCCTCATTGGGAACAGTCCACAACTCGATGGGATCCTGGCAAAGTCAGTTAAATACGAAAGACTTTTCTCATCTCTTGATCGCGATCAAGCCTTCCAGCCTTTGTAAATCGTGGGTTAAAGAGTCGCCATCTCAAAAGGGTGTCAGTTTCTTAAAGGGAAATATTGCGTTTGAAAAAATACCACGACGTGACTCTAATTTAATCCCATTATGGTCTTTTACCCTTTCCAAACATGGAACACAAATAACTTACAGCAGATCAACACTAATCTCACGAAATATGGAAAAAAGAAGCAGTAATTTTTGTATCTAACGGGCTCATTATAGAACGATAAGCCTCGCCCACACTATGCAACGTTCGTACTGCTGCATATTCATTTAGGAAGAGTGGTCATGTCAGGACATATATGCACCCATTATGCAATACGTGTTGACCTTGCTTACCGTAATTCCATCGACACTGCTCACGCACATCAAACTACCACCACAGTTTCTGTACCACTCCGTGCTGTACATTGGAATTCAAAACTCACACATGGAGACGCAGCGTCAACTCCCTGGTTCACCGTGAGTGTGTTATTAGTTGTTACAGGAGAGTCACTACAAACGTGTTAATTTATCTGCGAAAGACTTGTAGACCCTGCATATTTCTTTTGTTTTGGATAAGTGGCAATCCCTGGCATCACAGGTTCCTAAAATTTTCATTTTGTACCATTGTCCAAGCACCAATAGTCTCTTTTACATCTGGCTGTTTCGAAAGTAAATCAAACCTGCTAAGGCCCAAGGGCTGCAATTCGAATTACGGAATAACTGTAACTGTGTTTTAGTATACCAGGGAGGTGATAAGACCACCTACTGTAATGTAACGGTAGTTTACTTAGGTTGTCAAATAGAAACTCCTTGGTTCACTAATACAGACATAATGTAGTAATAGTTCCCACTAAAGTACTGTACTGTACTTAGTTCGTATTTTCCGAACTTTTTGTATATGCTTTAGAAGGCGTTTGTTATTGTCTGACGTAATGTGATAGAAATGATTTGATTGGTGGATTTCAAATCAGGGATGATGAAAGAGTGGTTTTGCATGCATAATTGTTTGGGTGAACAAATCTATTAGTGGTAAAAAAGGTTAATTACTCCTTAGTTAGTGCTCGGAGGGTAGAATGTTTTCCTTAGTTACCTCTCTTTCATCGAACGGGACCCGATCGCAAATAAACGAGCATAGATTCAATAAAAAGCCAGACAAACGCAATATTTCCCTTTAAGTCCCGCATTACTCTTTTGCTACCCTGGGTCGAACCCACACGTAAAAACGATGTATACCATGTCTACCCTTTTATTTCAGCATGTTTTGTTTTATTATCGTCGTTTCATTCATAGCAATAGTAAGCTATAGACAAGGGGAGGGGGGCGTTTGCCCATCCTCATTTGGTGAAAGGGTGTGGTTAGCTGGAAAAGGTTGGGAAACACTGATTTATATGATAAAAATAGTTCAGGCCTTAGGGGGCAGTTATTTTAAGATGCTAAGAGACCATGAATTTGGGGGAACCCTGTGGTTTATAAATTACAACGTGTGGATAACCATCTTAGTAATTTAGATCAAGTTTGGTTTCTTTTGAAAGGCCGGTTCAGCTGAGAAAACCGTACATCGCTAATCTTCATTGCTTCAAATGACAACACCTTTACCCTTGCTCAAAATCTATATATGGTACACATCTGGATATATCTGACCAATATAAAGTTTAGATGGCCATACTTAGCAAGATATAAAACTTAATATAAGTATACTGATATATTGATCACGTTTTATGTGGCTATGTCAAGCCAGATATAACAAGATAGATGACCATGTCAGATATAAATATTAATTTTCATAGAGCCATATCAAAACGGATTAACTTGATAAACGAACATGCCAGATAAACAAATCAATTTTCATATGGCCATATCAAGCTATATATAACTTGATGAAAAACCATGCCAGATATTTATAACAAGTTTTATATGGCCATATCAAGCCAGACGAAACTTGATAGACTACCATGTCAGATATGTAAATCAATTTTCATATCGAGCCATATGTAACATGATGAAAAACAATGGCAAATACACATATCAATTGTTATATAGTCATATCAAGCCATGTATAAATATTATTGATAAACTACATGCCTGATATACATATCAAGCTTTATATAGCCGTATCAAGCCAGGTATCACTTGAAAAAAATTTTCCTGATATGCATATCAAGTTTTATAAGGTCATATCAAGCCAGATATAAAGTTTATGAAAGAAAATGCCAGATGTGAATATCAATCTTTATATGGCCATATCAAGCCAGATATATCTTGATAACAATGTCAGATGTTCATATAAAGTTTGATATGGCCATATCAAGTCAGATATAACTTGATTAAAGACGATGTCAGATGCACAAGGTTTGTATACTGAGTTTGATTTGGTTAATTGTTCCACAAAGAGTTCACCTTGGGATGCAGTACAACTGCATACCGTTACTAGTTGGGTCATTTCAAGCGTGGTAGGTTGCATACGTAATAATACGTAAGTGGCCATGAACAGTACATAAACCTGATACGTAATATTACGTGTCTGGCTGTAAAAGGGTTAAGAGAAAGATCCTACTATTTTTGGTGAAGGTCAAAGTTCATGTGAGGTCGCCAGAGGTAAAAAACCGAAAACCTCTTAAACACTATATTTCTAGGTAGGAAGCATGGCTGCTTTTCATACTTGGCATATAGATGCGTTATAGTCAAAAGATAAACTCTATTGATTTTGGTAAAGGTCAAAGGTAATCTGAGGTCACCGGAGTTAAAATGCGAATTCTTAAAAACTACTTGTAAACACGACATCTCAAGATAACAATGATGGACAATCTTCATACTTGGTATGTAACCTTATCATATTAAAAAGAACCCTTTTTGTTTTCATTGGAGATCAAAGGTCATGGGAGGTCAACAGAGGTCAAAAACAGCAAGACTTAAAAAAGTACGGTATTGCAAAACAGGGATGATAGATCCTTTTCATATTTGGTATATAGATGTATTACTTAAAGAGAAAGAGAACCCTTTGGGTTTGTTGAGGTCGAAGGTCATCTGAGGTCATCAGAGGTGAAACTACGTAAACCTTGTAAACTAAATAGACAGTGGGAGGTACCACCAAATTGATTTCGGCGTTTCGTGACCAAAGAAAACTTAAGGATGAAGTTTGTACCATTCCAAAGATAAAATTATAGGAAAAACATTTATTTTTTCAAATCCATTACTCTTACAGTAATAATTCTTATCTGAATTACCTAAGCACGAACGCGGATGCTGTGACCATAGGATAATTAGAAATACTTTATGCTAAACGAGTTCTTTGATAGCGTAGTGAATTGGACCTCGGTTTCTCACGCAGACGGTCCCAGTACATGTTCTTTTTTTTTTTTAATTTTTTGTTATTCACTTTTTGGTAGGGTTCAAAGGTCTTGTTAGGTAAGCAGAGGTCAAGATGTGAAAACATCATGAAAATGAAAAATTCAAGAAGTTCAAATCTGAGGGATGAACAGAGTTAGTGCAACAAATCATTCCCTTTCAGCAAGGAATCACTAAGCCTTTGAGCTTTCTGGTTAATATACAGATCTACTTAACTAATATATGCAAATGATCTGTGAATGTGGATGGAATCAGAATTAAGAGCCCTGCTTTTCATTTTTCTTCTTTAGGAAGTAAAATGTGAGATATTTGTCAATCCGTCAACAAAATATACTTTGAAATAGGCACCACAGTGTAACATAAAACCACAAAACGTTGAATGCATGAAAAAAGTACTATGAATTCCAAAGCAGTTTTACTGCTCGCTATAAAGCTGACAAATTTCTACACTTAAATCAATATCAAACTTTGTTAAAGATGTTCAAATAGCTCAGACAGAGGTCTGAAGGCATTTCAGACCCGTGATATATCTTCTGTCTGATGGAAAAAGCAGACCCGTTATATAAAGGTCTAAGGGTAGAGATGTTGATCAGTTAAGTTTGTTTTCCTTTCGTGGACGTAGTTCCTTTGGGGAGCAGAACTCCTTCCGGTGTAAAGTTTGGTTTCGCCCCTTGGCTCTTCGCCAGATAGTCGAGGGGGGCTTTGGAAAAAGTAATGGTCTGAAGGTCAAGAGGTTGGTCAGTAAAGTTTGTTGTCCAAGGAAAAGTAGCACCTTGGGGAGCAGAACTCCTTCGGGAGTAACGTTTGGTTTCGCACCTTGGCTCTTCTCCGGAGAATTGAGGGGAGTTCCCATACAGCATTATGACTGGAGCAGATGAGATCCTGATCTGGTTCAGATAACCATTTATATGGCACAGATATGGACTTTCACTTATATCAAGTTATATCTGCCCAATTCGTGTTAAAGCCAGATATAAATCCCATATATGGTGCAGATATGAGCCACATATAAATTCCCTGTATGTCATGTATATGGATTTGCCATTCTTGTATAGGACGTATGTGGATTTGTCATTTATGCAGCATACCTGTCCCATATAAAAATTTGAGCCACATACAGTTTTATATAGACCACGTGTGGCCTAGCTTAATGTTATATCAAGCTATATCAACCAAATTTTTGTTGAAGCCAGATATAAATCCCATATCTGGTCCAGAATGGGCCCGATATAAATCTCCAATTATGTCCCATTTATGGATTTGAGTTAGAGTATGCAATGGGTCACAGCACCGGTTACGTCAGGCGGCTAAAAAGTGGATTACAATGTACAATTATCACATAATCCCCTCTTAATTTAAAGCAAGCCTGAGGTTGGAATTATACCTTTAGTTTCAGAAAAACGTTTTCGCCAGAATAATTTCTTGCATTATCTTCCAATAATGGTTATCAAGAAAGGAGTGTAAACTGTGGCAATTGGGCCAAAAGTGCTCCAAAATTTAAAAATGTTGTATATTGTAAATCCCACACCGTTGAACAATGCGAATACCTTGACACGGTAGTAATGAAAAAGCAAAGAAGTCAAGGTAACGAGAGAGGAGGACACGTAAACTTTGACATAGGTTTTTGAACGATTTGAGAAACTTTGATAGTTTGAGAACGACTTGAAACAATTAAAACTGATCCATAAATCAGATGAAAACACACCTTACCCTACCCCTACAGAAAACTATCGCTTAAACGTCCCTCGGGTTTATTTCTTAAAAAAAATCGGGAATGGATAGAAGTTAGCATACGGTATACCAACCCCGCCGCAGCCACCAGATTATAGTTTAGAAATTCCTATCTTTTGTGAATTCCTTAGCTGTGGTATTTCATTTCCCAAACCTGGTGCCCTGGGCGAACGCTTCCACTTAGTGCACTACTTGATGGACAAAATATCATTGGGGAACAGAAATAGAATGATCCAGTGTCCGTCACCGGCCTTTGATGTGTATCCAGGAGCAATATAAAGATATCTTCAACTGCATTTGATCATTATACACTCATTAGACCTGCACAAATACCACAATATAATATTTTGTTATCATAGCTTGGCCCAGACTAAGGCTGGTCGGTGTGATGTTATATGGGGATTGGGAATGGATATGAGATCAATGGTGGTATGGGTTGCATGAGGCTTTGAATCCTTAAAGCGATCTAAAATGTAATAATGCACTAAGCACTAAGTTGCTTACGGGTACGTCACCGACAAATGCTTTTTAAAGGCAATTTTGTAATTAACCAAATAAAGTCTCATACACTTATCGTAAACTATTTCTAATAGACTGACAGAACCCGAAGCTTGCAGTTATGTATATTTTTGGATAAATCCTTTATGTACTTGGGGAAAAGTGAGATTAAGGAAAAACCTGAAGAGACCCATTTTCCCTTATGACCCAGTAATGGCCCACTGTTTACGGTTAAGTTTATTGTAAGGGAACAAACGCACCACGTTTTTTTTTTCTTTTTACAACAACAATGTCCTTAAAGCGGTCGAAACGTAATAACGCACTAAGCACTAAGTTACTACCGAGACGGGTATGTGTGCGAAAGTCACCAAAAATGCTTAATAAAAACAATTTAGTAATTATCCAACTTAAGTCTCATACACCTATCGTGTGCTATTTCTAATAGACTGACAGAAGGAGAAGCCTACAGCATTGAATATTTTTGGATAATTGCTTTATTTACTTGGGAAAAAGTGAGATCAAGGAAAAACCTGAGGTGACCCATTCTCCCACGTGACCCCGTAATGCCACCATTGTTTACGGTTAAGTAAATTGTAAGGGTACTTTTTCCCTCCACAAGCTTGCCAAGCTTATTGACTTTTTACAACAAAATCGTCCTTAAAGAGTCCGAACGTTATAATGTACTAAGCACTAAATTGCTACCGTGAGTGGTGTGTATCTCAAAATCCAAAATTCGCATCCAACAGTACTTAGTTTCAAAATAGTCCCCAGGAATCACCACACCTCCACAGCCAATGAATGTGTTGGCCATTTTGATGGACACGCGTTTTTAATGGCTATACATCATGGTACATTTGAGTGTGTCTTGAAAATTTATCTGTTTTGCCAGATACCAGGGAATTGCAACTCCCTGCAGGTACCAGGAAGATGCTTCTAACGGCATTTAATTTAAAAGTTTCCTAGATAAAGCGTATACAGCCCGCAGCCACTTCGAAGCACACTCAACACCTTCTTAAAGTTAGCCTTTCGTTTGTGAAATCCTGGATCCAAGCATGCACAAAAGATGCACAAAGGATGTACAAAGGAATATGTTGACCAGGCTGGAATATCTGTCTGTAACATTTTCATTTTCCGACAAAAAGAAAGTGCTTTACTATTTTGTCAAATTAACACTTTAACAGTTTATCTCCCGAGTCGTAACATATATTTGAAAAAGGGCTTCTTTAACTGCTTTCATAGGCATAGAAGGCGGGGGCTGGGGGCTGCATCCACCAACCAAATATTTTGTGAAAATCCGGGCAATATGCTGAGAAATTTTCGGGCAATGATGTAGCTGAAGGTAACCAATAGTTCAAAAAACTTTCTTGGCAATTAAAATAAAATTCTGATTTGAATTGCACCAGCACCTATATATTAGGTATTAATATGCCAGTGTGTTTTTTAATAGTTCAACTTATGTTATGATTATCAGTGGTGTATTAGGGGGCCATTGGGCCATGCCCCCTCAATGATGCCGATTTCTTTTTGAGCACCTAATATACGTAACTTTTTTAACACAACTTTTACTTCAAAGGTAGCAGATGTGGCACTAGATTACATTTATTATACCCTCACCTTGGATCCCTCCCCCAGGCAGGTAATCACACAACATAATGCATGTCCCCACCCCCATGAGAGAAATCCTGGCTACTCTAATGATTATTACCATTATTATTGTAACGACTTCCCAAAAAATTATAGTGTGGAAGTGTAGTATCACGGCAAATGATTGTATGTAATTGGCATGTGGTGTGATAACCGATGCATGGCTATATGATATGTACACTGACATATTCAACGCCCCTGGAGCGCGGAAATTTTGGGTTACATTTTTCGGGCAAGTCGTTACAGCCCCCGCCTCCGCAATCATATTGGGCTCCTACGCCCATAACTGCTTTCTTACGTTTTCTTTTTCCTTTCACGTCTTACACAGATGTCACAAGTCCGACAGCTAGTTGTCCAGCCGATCAAACACATCAGGCAGGTGAGGACGGAGAGATGGGAACTGTTGTGGAATGGAATCAGGAAGAAATATGTGCAGATAATGCTGTGGAAAATATTAATCCAGAATGTTCCCATCACTCTGGAGATAAATTTCCACTTGGTAAAACAACAGTTGTATGTAGCTGTACAGACGGGTCAAGAAACGTCAATCGATGTTCCTTTTTAATCACTATCGAAGGTATGTTCACAAACCAAATTACTGTGACTTTTAAGTAAGTATACGAGAAGTTCTATAAGCGTTTTACTAAACACTTTCAACTCTGCTTTTCTTGCAGCGGTCACTTGACGTGAAATGTGAAGGAATTAAGTGCCTTCTGAATTCTGTCATAGCTTAAACTGGTTAAAACATACTTGCTTACTCTGTTTTACCTATTAAACGAGACGACTTGGCACATACAATTACGATAACTTATTGAGAATTCAAACAAAACCTACCTGCACTTAATTTACCTTAAGAAATCTTAAAAATGAAGACATTTTACCTTGAGAATAAGAAACTTTTAATTTTTCAATTTTAACGGCTGCAAGGAGTAGTAACTTCGTTTTCCTGGCCTTAACCTAGAACGTCCGTGGCGGACTCAAGATTCTTTGTGGGGGCACCACAACAGACCGACGTCTATGGTACGCCTAGCGTGCCATAAGTCCTGAAATAGACATGTGTCGAATTGAATTCACATATGTAAGGCTTCTGGTGATCTGATTGGATAAAACCGACATATGTAAGAGAAACTGACAAATGTCGAATTAAAATGGACATATGTTAGGTTTCTCGTGCTCTCATTGGAGAAGCTTAGTCACCTGTTCCTTTTCAGGGCTCTGATTGGACAAAACTGACATATGTACAATTAAATCGTAAATATGTTCAATTTAATTGACATATGTCAGGTTTCTCGTACTGTCATTGGACAATCTTAGTCACCTGTTCCTTTTCAGGGCTCTGATTGGACAAAACCGACATATGTACAATTAAATCGTACATATGTCGAATCAAATCGACATATGTCGCGTTTCTCGTACTCGTATTGGCCAAACAACGTCACCTGCTCTTTTCTAGAGCTCTGATTGGACAAAACTGTCAGATGTGAGCTGAAATTGAACATATATCGAATTAAATCGACATATGTGTATAGTTTCTCGTAGTCTTATTGGCTAATCAACGTCACCTGGTCTTTTCCTGAGCTCTGATTGGACAAAACTGTCAGATGTGAGCAGTGGCGTAGCCAGGGGGGGACAGGGGGCGAGTTGCCCCCTCTGGAAAAATCTTGGGGGAAATTTTGAAAGTGAATATATGGTGAAATTTGCGCATAATCTGGTAAAATTTTAAATTTCTCAACCAGTACACTTTACTTATTTAAAAGTATATGCCACACTGGCACAACCAGTCCTCGTTAAGGTTTTCAGAGATGAAATGATGACACCATGCTTATAGTTGTACTAGTTATGTTTTACTATCTGTTTTATACAGCACTGGGATCTCTGGACCTCTGACAAGGGACTCTGCCCTTTTACTGTATACTTCCAATGTTTCTTGATAAATAAAGCAGCAGCATTGTGGTATATGCAGTTTGTTAGAATGGGTCAGTGGTCAAGTGCTATACTCTGCTACAAGGGTAGGTCCTCGTAAAGTTGGACTGAATGTGGTGAATGTGGTGAACTGATGAAGGGAAAGGTGTACCAGGGTTCACTTAATTACTGTACTTCACCCATTGTGATTCTGATCTACCAGTAGGACTCAAGAAAAATTCACCAAGACCTGAAGACAAGCAAGATAAAAAAAGCTTCCTAAAAAAATGGGAATTCTTGGTGATGTATTCAGTTTACATTTAGCACCAAATGTGGCACCATTTTGCATCTAGCGCACCATATATGAGCAAAAGTTTTCCAAAGGGGAGGGGACACCCCTCCCCTTAACCCCTCCCACAGGACGGCGATCAGTCTCATCAGCCAGGTCAGAGGAAAGCACCCGGATAAAATTTGCACCTGCGGAGAACACTGATTAGTAGGAAGCAGATCACTAATTGGGGGAAACCTTGGTGCTCTTGCCCCCTCTGACAAAAAACCTGGCTACGCCACTGGATGTGTGCTGAACTTGAACATATGTCGAATTAAATCGACATATGTCTACTTTCTCATACTCGTATTGGCTAAACAACGTCACCTGGTCTTTTCTAGAGCTCTGGTTGGACAAAACTGTCAGATGTGAGCTGAAATTGAACATATGTCTAGTTTCTCGTACTCTTGTTGGCTAAACAACGTCTCCTGGTCTTTTCCAGAGCTCTGATTGGAGAAAACTGTCAGATGTGAGCTGAGATTGTACATATTTTCAATTAAACGAATATTTATCGGGTTTCTCGTGTTTTCATGGAACAAACTTCAGTCACCTGTTGTTTGCTTGTGCTTTGATGGAAAGACCCGACGTTGAGCAAGGTGTGTAATGGTGGTGGTGGTTGGAGGTTTGAGTTGGTGGGGGGAAGTGTGTCAGGGCATGACCGTACGGGACTGTTTTTCTCAGAAAGGGCGGTGATTTTTTACCCGACTCCATACCAGGATTTCGGAGCCAGGACTTCAGAAGTGGGGGATGGGGAACAAATTGAGGGCAAGAGAAACTGTTGGGCGCAAAAATTTGCAAGTAGCGTAAAATCAAGCGCAATGGGCCAGCTTTTGCAGGTGTGGTCTAGGGGCCCTCCTTTGGGCCCCTGGTGGGGTCCATTGGCAAAGCCCCGGTAGGGGTCCGGGGATCAAAGCCCTCGTAAGCTCGGAGGTTTTAGTATATATCTGGGTGAAAAATTAAGTCTCGTGAAAGGTATGTTTTGATTTAGTGGATAGGTTCCAGGGACCTGCAAAGGGCCCCTAGTAGGTTCCATGGGACAAAGCCCCTGTGGGGATCCAGGGGGAGAAGCCCTCAGAAGCTCTGACGTTTTAGCATATCTCTGGGTGAAAAAAATTAAGTCTTATGATAGGTATATTTTTATTTAGTGGATAGGTTCCAGGGGCCTGCAACGGCCCCCTAGTAGTTTCCATGGGACAAAGCCCGGGTGGGGGTCCAGGGGACGAAGCCCCGGAAGCTCTGAGATTTAATCATATCTATTGGTAAAAAATTAAGTCTCAGGACAGGTATATTTTACTTTAACGGGTACTTATTTGGTGCCTCCAGACCTATTTAACTGTCCAATTTTCCGCCCAAGTGAGACGAAATATCTGCCCGATTTAGTCAGGTTTCTGACATTGGGGGACGGCCTCCCCTAGCCCCCGGCCCTTACGGCCATGTGTCAGGGCAATACTAAGTTTTAGGCTTTTTAGTGGCGAAATTTGTTTTTTTTTTCGACGCTACCCCCCTGGTCACTTTCATTGCTATAAGTTGCTATCATTTTAAGGGTCACAATTTCACAATTTCGTAAATATCCAAGCCTTTGGAGGTGTCTCTTTCCAGGCCCCATCGGGGCGTTTCAAGTGGATCCAACAAGGCGACCCTATGGCTGGCCCCTGGGCCCCAGCAACTACGATTGAGAGTCTCGTTTCACCATGCCACTTCCAAAGACTATCGGTCCCAGTGGCGTCGTAAGAGTTGTTTGCAGGAAGGGTCAAGTCGATCGGCGTGCGCCCTTAAAGCCGGGGCCCGGAATACTTGTTTGTTCGATCATCTCACGAGGGTCTTGTTTGTTCGATCATCTCACGAGGGAACTCAGCTAGTAGTTTACCCTGAATGGGCAGGGGGCAAACTGTGGCCGGGATAAATAAAATCGAAGTAAAATCGGCACGACGGGAACATGGAGAAAAAAAAAAGAAAGAAATAATAGGGAGAAGGAAAAGGAAAAAGAGAAAGGACTAGAAAAGTAAAAAATAAAGGCAAAAAAGGGAAAGGAAAGGAAATAATAGGAATGGAGATTATTACCGATGTCTATAGTGGGGCTAGAAAAAATGACATGTAAAGAGAAATTAAGAGTGAATTTGAATTGATGGATAACTGGTTTGCAATGTACAATGAGGTGTGCCAAGAATTCAGAATACTTGAAATTTTTTTCCGCGGACTTCACACTTATTAATCATAATTGCATAGGCTGTCACTACTACTTTCTACTGGTCAGTTTGAGCAAAATATTTTCAAAGCTTCATGTATCCTCCTAAAATCTTAAAACAAAAAATATCTAGTAATTTTAGGTGCAACTTATGAACGCGTGGGAGGTGTAATTTCCTGCAATGTGGGAGGCATTTTGGCCAAACATTTTCTTGGTACGCTAAACGCCAACTGGTGCTGTTCCATTGAGAGAAGGCCAACTAACCTTGTGGGAAAATTTCTGGATCTTACCCCGCCGACAAGGTACCCGTCAAATTGATCATCATTTCATACGAGTTAGGTTGTTTTAAAAGTTGGAACCTTAAAGTGATCATGGTAACTTAATTAGGTCGCACACTGACTAAGGCCATTTGCATATTAGTTAAATGTTTTATTCTAATGCCCGCAATTTTTACCACTCAACAGATCCCCTGGGCTTCACCCTGCCGCAAGGGGTGCTGAACTGGACCCAAAGCCCTCGGAGATCTACCTCCATAATTAACTTTAAATACCATGACATCGGTACGATAATTTTTATTCCCCCCCCCCCTTCTTCCCGGACCGAAAAGTCTGGCTACATGTCGGAACTCATCAAGACTCTTATTGAAGTCCCGGCTGGCGGTGTCACTCTCTTGCAACAAAACATTTTTACGACGGGGATTATAAAGACTAAAATACTTGCTTGAATTCTAAAGGCTGAATATGGGCAACACAATCATTGTCACCATACAATATCAAGCAAGAAATTTACATTGGCCTAGAACAATCTATTGACTCGAAGACAGCTAGTGCAGGATCTGGAGGGGCGCTAAAAGTACGAAAGCTTTCATTTTCCTTTAGCTTTTCTTTCCATTTTTCTCATTCCTTGTCTTTAGATCTTTTTCTCTTTTTCTTTCTTTTTTCATGTACCTTCATTTTGCGCCCCCTGGCCCGTTTAGGCAGGTCTGCCACCCATCCCTGTCCCCCCTTTGTTGCGCCACTGATCGGTCGTTCATGTTAGTATTCCCAAGGCTTCCATCTAGTGGAATGTTGTATCTCCTCCACGCCTCCACCCTTGGGAGTCCGCAGAAAATAATTCGGGTGGGGGGTAAAATCTTTTTAGGGTGCAAAACTTTTTCAGGGAAAATATTTTACTCCCAGAAAAGTGTTCATATGCTACTTTACACAAAGTGTTGACAGGGGCGTAGCCAGGAACTTATCAAGGTGGGGGGGGGGGGTGGAGCGAGCGCAAGAAAATTGTGGCCCAAAATGCCTCCGAGATCGCTGGAAATGCCACTTCTAAGGCCTGTTTACTCATATAAGTAGGGGAAACACTAGTGATATCGTAAAAATAAACATTAAAAAATACCAAAAATATGCTCAAGGGGACGACTGTCCCTTCGTCCCCCACTGGCTACGCGCCTGTGTGTTGATGTTTTTATTCAGTTCCTATTTTGAGAGTAGAAATTCACACTGTCAAGTGTCGATTTGATTCGACATATGTTCAATTTCAGCTCACATCTGACAATTTTGTCGAAACAGAGTTCAGGAAAGACCAAGTGACGTTTTTCAGCCAATGGGAGCACGACAAACTAGACATATGTCGATTTAATTCGACATATGTTCAATATCAGCTCACATCTGACAGTTATGTCTAATCAGAGCACAGGGAAAGACCAGGTGACGTTAATTAGCCAATACGAGCACGAGAAACTAGACATATGTGGATTTAATTCGACATTTGACAGTTTCTCTTGCATCTGACAGTTCTATCCAATCAGATTACGAGAAACTGACATATGTCAATTTAATTCTACATATGTCGATTTCGAGACTTATGGCACGCTAGGCGCACCATAGGCGTCAGTACCACTGTGGTTGTTGCGGATGTCTGTACTCCCTAGACTGCAGACAAATTCGATTACGGATCAAAAATAATAAATTTCTACCATGAAAAGGGCGTCAGTATGGTGGAAGGACGCAAACTTTAAGGGTTATAGTGGCTTTGAAACACATTGAGCTAGCTAGCGAAAAAGGTACATTAAGACAAAATTTATAATAACGAAAAGGAAAAGCCTTGTGCGAGTACCGGAGTGATATGCAAACGTTTGTACCAGGAGAGATCAAGAAAAGCGATGTAGTCACAAATACCTTTGAAAACCAGTATTCTGTATTTTCTCTGTGACTGGTATTCATTTTCTTTGTAGTGACTGGCATTTTCACAACAATTTATCGTTTTATATTACTATCCTCCAATCGATGAGGCTTGATTACATTTTCTGGATTAAATGAAATTGAATGAGATCAGTATATGATTGGAGAATTCATAAATCAAAACCTAATTGCACAATGGACACTTGAGACAAAGGATCTGAATTTATACAAAGTTACCTTACATGGTAAAGATGCACTATGTTGCTATTGTTTTCAAATAATTTCTTGGAAACTTGATATCCATTTACAGATAACTCGGTTTCACCAATAATATGTCCACCTAATCGAGCACTGGTGACAAGTGCACACGAGACCACAACAGCTGTAGTTAAATGGAGCGACATATCGTGTACAAATAATACTGATGACAATATTCAAATAAGTTGTAGCCCTCGATCTGGTAGTTTCTTCCACCTTGGGAAGACAACGGTCACTTGTACTTGTAGTGACATCACAGAAAGCAAAAGGCCACAATGTTCATTTATCATTACTGTCACAGGTAAGAATATATTCCCGTATGAAAGTACTCCTCGGAATAACTGTTATTTCATGTTACGTGTCTATTGGTACGTTAGTTAAGAGTGACATTTCCAGCTAAGTAAATGAAACTGGAGTGAAGACAATCCTATGCCGTCTGTGCTGACTACTAATTACTCAACAGTTAATATACTATAGGGCGTTACAACACATCACACATTAATAGCAGAGCTGAAGACGTAGGTTGGTTCCCGTTGCAATCTCGAGTTGCGCTTAAGAAATATCGTCACAGTAAACAATCTTAATTTAATGCATCCGGATAATTTATGATAGAAGTGTACCTTTGAAAAAGGTTGTTGAGATCAAAGCACATTTGAGGCCAAGCAAAGTTAGTTTCTCTTTCTGTCAAAATGATTCATTTCCAAAACAAAGCCAGACCAGACTAATAAGTTCATTTGCATACGTCCCTTATGATTACCGATCTGACGAAAAAATGAGCTATAACTTCACCTCTTCAGATTAGCAAGAAATCCGGTAAGCAATGAGGCAAAGTGTAAAAACGTCACACATCAATGTTCCGGATCTGTTATAATTCACACTTATTTAACTTATTTAAATAAATGCCACTTATTTAAATAAATGCCGCTTTTCTTGATCGCAAAATACGTTGGTCTATTCAGAAATTTTAAGTAGTTCAGAAATTGTTCTACTGCAAAATAGGAAGAATACTCAAAGCGTGTTCTCAGTCGCCCTCAACCTTACAGCATAAGTCAGAGCCGAGTAACACATTGGGATTCGAGGCTTACAACTTTTCGCACATGGAAATTGCTTAATTAAGACACCGACATTATGCTTGGGATGGCCGAGTGTAAATGATCCCTTCCCGAAGAGCAGTAAAATTAACAGAGCAGTAAAAATAACAGTGCTTGCCCCCCCCCTGTTACGTAACAACAGATCCATTGTATCAAGCACATGTAAACACTGTGCATGGTGCATACCTGTCTTAAGGCTGTACCAGTTATAGTAGCATCCGACTGATAAATTTCACTCCAACAGTAGAGCGTTATACATTATTCATAGGCGTATAGGAGGCGTGGGGGCTGCATCCCCCCAACCGAAAATTTTTGTGAAAATTCGGGCAAAATGCTGAGTAGGTTTCGGGCACCTACTCAAAGAAAATTAATGCAATGATGTAGCTAAAGGGTATGAAAAGTTAAAAACAACTTCCTTGGTAATTAATATAAAGTTCTGATTTGAATTGAACCAACACCAATATATTCGGTATTAATTCACCAGTGTTTTTTTTTTAATGGTTAAACTGATATTATGATTATCAGTAGTGTTTTTGAGGGGCCATTGGGCCATGATCCACCCAATGAAGAAGGTACTGAGTAACACGGCAAATTATTGTATGTAACTGGCATGCGGTGTGATAACCAATGCATGTCTACACCTATATGATATGTAAATTAACATGTCGAACGTGCATTTGGGGTTATATTTTTCGGGCAAGTCATTCCAGCCCCCCCCCCCCAAATCAACTTGGGCTGCAACGCCCATGACACTATGCCCACTTCACATTGCTTTACATGGCCTGTCTGTGTGTGAATATGTTACGTAACACACTCTGAAAGCAATTGTGAGTAACCCTCCAAGTCATTCAAACGTCTCGGCCTCACCAGGGAGATTCTAACACCTCCCTGGCCTCACTGAACAGTGATCAGGTTGCATGTCCTTGGTGGAACAGGAAAGTTCTGCTTTATTCACCAGACATGTATTGCCCCTTAGGGCTGTTTTCTCACAAGAGAGGAACAGTTCGTCTGCTGTGACAGGGGAATGTGCACACCATGTTCATCTTGAAAATCCACACTGCATCATTTTAGTCAGACATAAGGTTGTACCATTACACGGTCAAATATCCCTGGCGCTGACAGAAAGGACGCATTCCAACAACTATTTATCTGTAAGGGATGAGTGACTAGTGTCTTTCCCTTGGACTGATCAACCTCTATATCCTACTCTTAATAGTGTGCAAATTCTGCATTGGTAAACGGAAGTTTTCACAGTTATAGTATCGACATACACGCCAGACAGAAAGACTAACATTCTGTAAAGAAACTTGTAAGTAATGAGACTGGGACTTAACCCGCACTACCTATCTGCAGAACTATTGATGGGGAAATTCCAAAGTTTGATCAGAGAGACTTTGTTGGACTTTAATCATACATCATGATTTTAAATATGATTTTCCTTCTACTTGTCCGACAACTAGATTTCTTATACTTCTTCCAAGACCCATTTCTATCACCAGTGGCGTCGTCAGACTTTTCTATATGCGGGGGAGGCAATGGGGTCACAACATTCCGCCGGAAGGGGCATACCAAAATGAAGTCCTGAGAGTCCTTGGAGTGGACGTAGTGACAAAAAGGGCTCCCTTGAAGGCGTTGGGGTCTAGGGGCCCACCTTGAGGCCTCTGGTGTGATTCAGTGACAACGTTCTAGTAGTTATCCAGGGGGCCAAGCCCCCAGGCTCTGGGGTATTTAAAAGTAGGCTATTTGCCATTAGAATGAAGCGTTTCACTATCTCCAAATGGCATTGGATGCGCACTAAGCAGACCACAAAAATAAAAACCCCAAATTGAACATTTTTGAAAGCTTTACTCGCACTAATATTTAATGATTTAATAATTCGAGTGAAAGAGCGTGTAAACAGGGACGACGGATCATGTTAAAGTTTGCATTGGGCCTGAAAATAAATGCACTCACGCTGCTCAATAGGAATTGCTGTTGAGATAATTCCTTCCAGGTATGCCACTGAGGAAAAGCTTTTACATTAGTATATCGAATGTGCATCTATGGCTGCTGATCCTGGGTTAGCCGGGAAAATTTGGAAAAAGAAGCCCTTGAATGTATTTCATGGGGTCTGGGGTGTCTTTAACTTAAATAAGTGCAAACACATATCCTGATTCCCGGCAGCAATGAACAAAAAAAGTGTGGCTAGTGCCTCAGACCACCCCTTGTGCCCCCCCCCCCCCCATGAGCAGAAACTTCTGGTATGAAGTATCGATCAAAAGTTTGTGCAAAGTCCTCACACTCCTTTTGGAGGTATCACCACTATATTATCCCTGGTGTGGTGCTTGGCTTTGCCTCGGCAAGGATTTAGGAGAGTAAAGCTCCCCTTGCAAATTGTAAGGCAGCCGTATTTAAACGCATAAGCATGTAAGAATGAACCTATTTAATTATCCTCATATTTATTGTATACAAGGTTGAAAAAGGGCAACGAAAATCGTAATACTTAGTTTTTTAACATTACGTCTGACTAAAAGACAATCGATGATGAAATTGTATTGAAGGGAGAGGACTTAGTGACTGTCACATTAGTCTCATAGCTGTTGAAAAAAGTCGTTAAATCGATAAATGTTGATAACATCTCCCAAAATGACAGTACTTTACATCTAAATGGCAGCTCCCTGGTTTAATAAATAGGTGCGCGCAAAGTGCCCATAAAATTGTAGTTTTGAGAGCATTTTGTGCAATTTTATCCGCATGATTGACAAACAAATTGGCAAACTATCATGAATTTTGCCTTGAAAACAACATTTTTTGCCCTCAAATATAGCCCCACACCCACCGCCACATATGCTCACGTGTAAACAACTTTCCCTCTAGGTGACTGATATAAAGAGGAATTATCCACTGTATGAGTACGACATAAACGTTGAAGAACCTTTTTATTTATCTTCAAATAGTTGTCATGTTTCCGAAGTTGCATGAAAGTGTCAAGACGAAGACCTATTACGAGTTGGATTCAGGAAAGCATTTTTCCTTAAACTGCACCGCTGATCACGCAGAGGAATTTAAATGGCAACAAGAAACATACAAAGGCACTAAGGTTGTAAGCAACAGTAGTACACTTCACATAAATTCTGTTTCGTATCGCGATCAAGGAAGTTACTACTGTATCGTGAAAGGGAAGAAGGACTACGATACAAGTGCAGCGCAAGTTTTAGTAATGAAAGGTAAGATCATCTACAAATACATTTTCTTTGATAAGTTTGTTAAGCGCAGAATTCCATTGTTTTAATGCTTTCCCTTTAATACGCCCAAAAAAGGGAAATACCATCTTGTTATAGTAGTACTTTTTCTCCAGACACAAATCTGTAAATATATAATAATGTACAATGTATTTTGAAATAGTTCATACCATTTTGGTATCAAACTTTCCAAATGTGACTTTTGAAGTTTTAATTTTCAGTTTGAGTGTGGCGAGATATGAAGTCATGTGGAATGATACGATTTTTTAAGCCGTTTCTTTCATTGAATTCTCTTTTAATGATCAATTCATGGTTTGTGCAACATATAATTACAAAGGTGATAAAATGTTTCTGTGAGACCAACAACAGTTTCAAACATAGATCCTTTGTGTAAACAGAATTCTACTGAAAAAACTTTTTCAAGTCAATTGTATAAGCTCGTACGAAAAATTCAAAATTGTTTAAGTGAAACGCAATCATTGAAATTTTAGACATCCGAAGTTTTTAGCAAAATATGATACGAAAATATATTAATCCAAGTAGGCAACGAGCCGTCTCTTGGAATCGTGAAAAAAAAAACGCACATCGTTGTTTCTCCTATTAAGGTTATGGTTTTGTAACAGAAAGTGTATCTTAGAATGGAAGATTAGTATCTCTGGAATTTTAGTGGTTTCTTTACAATTGAGAATAAAATATTTGGAATGCAGTACCACCTGATACACCGACGTTTATCGGGTGAGTGACATGATATGACGTAACATGTGTCGTTGCAACATGACTACAGTTTCTACAACTTGACTTTTGAGGTATGACTAGAAAATTCACAACACTGACCCTGACGAAAAGTGAAGAAACTTGTCGTGACGCAACATGACCTAACAATCAAATTGGTAAAAAACTACTAGTATACAGACTAATTATTCCGGTAAGTTTCCGAAGGAAGTTGCCAGAGTATGAGTCTTTCTTTCGGTACCTTCGTTTTGTCTGTGATGTCTTACACTGTACAATTAATTTAATAGATAGCTACCCGCTGTAAAGAATTCGAGTTAATGTGTTTGATGTACTTAACTTTCACAGATTACTTGCAATTCTTAGTCGAGGTCCTGACCAATAACAGTCTCACTAACAATGTCTCTACCGAAATCGTCAATACGGTAAGGAACCTAAAAAGCTTCAGTTACATTAATGAAATATCTGAGAGCTGAGAGATTGGTCAGTTTTCATTGTGCAATTTGTCATAGTTAAAGACAATGAACTAAGTTATACAAAGTGAAAGAAAACCACAGAATTGGGCGCATTTGAGGTATGCAGGGTGGAAAATATGAAGTATCATCACATCATTCTCAAAGTTAATTTATCAAGTAAATATCTGAAAGTGCCAGGGAGGAACACGGTGGAACACCAAACTGCCTCCAAGGCTCCCCGAAAACACGAAGCGCTCCATTGACAGAAAAGAGTTCAGGAGCCCGCCGTACGGTCCCTGGTGAGATCCAGGGCAACTTCCAGCCGACAACGTACTAGAAAGCCCAGAGCATTAAATCAAGCATCGGGATAACTTAAAACTCATACGATGTGCACTACATAGACCACAAAAATCACATGTTGTCCATCGTAATAAAAGCCATTACTCAATTTACAGGAGCCTGGTTTTTTCAGAGGAAGGTAGTTTTGCTTGTGTGCTTTCATTTTATTGTAGCTTAGTAATTTTCTTTATTTTTTACATGCAATGTTGTCCATTACACATCAAATTCTCCTACTTTCCCCGACCGACTGCATGGTCAAGTGGTTAGAGCATCCGACTTGTAGCCGAAAGGTCTGGGTTTCGACTCCTGGCCTGGTCATACCAAAGAATTTAAAAATGGAACATACTGCCATTGTGCTTGGTGCTCAGCATAAGCAATGTAGCAGGAAAAACAAACCAGTAAGCCACAACTGGACAAAAGGCAGTGGCTGGCCCGACTTAAACCAATTGGTTAGAAACTGAGCGGTAAAACTTGATCTAACTCCTTCTTTCCCCAGACTATACTTTCTTTTTTGCTTCATTTTGTCAATGGTCTCCTCAAGTTTTCATTATGTGAAAAATAAGAAAATGGAGGCTGATTTTGTAAGAATGATCACAGTTTGAGAGCTGAAGGTATGTTTTACTTGCCAAATGAATAAAAAGTTGTAATGGGTAGTTCTAACAGAGACATGGTCATGCAGTGGTGGATTCAAGAGGCACCCCATCCCCTATTGGCACTTAAAAATCAAGTTAAAAAGGAAGCGAAAATGAAAAAAAATCGACATTTCAAGTGCATGAACATTCTTGGGGGGAATAAAAATGATACACACTTTGGCATCTAATGCCCCTTCTGAAAACGAAAATAATGTGTAGGCCTATCTATCGTAAAGCATGAAAGTCAATGGAAAACATACGTTTACAACGTATAAGACGGCCAGTACTGTAAGTGAAAGAGCACATCCTGCTCTCAGCATACATTTCGTTACAGAAATTATAGGTATAATATAGTGCACTGTGCATCAGGTGCATATAATGCAGCGAGGTGATATTTTCGAAGCTCTTGTCTTTAAACACTGTGACATTCAGGCCCGTAGCCATGCGGGGGCACGGGGAACCGCTGTGTCCCTATTAGGAAAATCGATCGCACAATAATATTTTCCTAACTTTTAGCAATGCCGCTGACACGCGGTGTGGCGGCGCATACCCCAAGTTATTGTCGAACAGAATTTGTAATGATCCCAAAAGTTACAAAATGTCTTTTGGTAGGTGGGGAAGTGGCGTAATGTTATTATCCAAAAGAGTGATGGACGCATTTTAATTTCTCTTCTGTCACGAATTTTCGTTAATTGGGAAGAAAGTTAGGCGCTTTTACCGGCTCTTCCATATTTCTTCAACACCACTTCAAACGTATTGGCTTAATTCAACGGTAAATGAGGCTCACAATTATTGCAGATGTGATTAGGGATTAAATGCGAAGGACATTCATTCCCTCTTCTGCACCTAGCAGAAGATAAACATTTCAAAGTGACCATGGTAGCCGATATATTTTGTTAGGAAACTGAAAATACATCAGTGCTGACCGATATGTAATTTTCACCATGGTGAATGACTTCTAGTGCAAAGTTGCGACGCTCTTCGAACACAAACTGTTAACACAATAGTACACATGAACTATTCTGCCCCCCCCCCCCGTTAGGAGACAGGCATCAAGAGGATCCATGCATGTATCCCCACTTTAGTTAAGTAATCAGCTTCTTGGGAATTTAATTCAAGGATCTCATCTTAATCTCACTCCTAGACCTCGCCAGGGCCTTATTGTTGTTCCTTCTATGTTTCAAGTTAAACTGCGCTTGCGGAGCTGAAGAAGAATTATTATAGCCAGTTTTCCGCTCACTTGTGAAACATCTTCTACCCTTCTGTATGGAAAAAGCAAGAGAGAATTGTCACTAGACAGCGGCAATTACAGCACACGTGGTGCACGTTTGCATACTTAACTTCATGAGTTATCTGGCTATAGCCATGTATACGTGCAAATATACTATCGCTTTTCTGTAAGTACGAAGTGTCAAATACAAGAAAAGATCAAGGAGTTGCATACTTAAATATATCACTTGAAACGATCTTCCTGTAGTATCTGAAACACTAAAATGCCTCGAACTTCCGAGGGCTTCGCCGGAAGACTCTCATTCAGGCTTGCATCCCTCGACCCCACCAGGCTCTATATGAGGGAGCCTGGAGCCCCACTGTTATGGGTTTTGCACTTTTTTTGCGCTCGCCGTGCTTGTTGAGCAATCACATTAGGGCCCTAATGGTAAAGATGTTTGGCCTCCACCGCCCTAACCGACCGTCCAGTTGCGCTCCCTTCTCCCCCTATTGAAAAATCCTGGATAAGTCACTGGCCATGGTGGTCCTCCCTACAAATCCCGAGGAAGCAATTTTCATTGGAGGCTGCATCTTCGTAAGGTATGGCAGACGAAGTCTTTAACCGAATGTACCGAAGGTGGAAAGCCGGAGCCTGGGGACCGAGGGTCCTTCTCGAGAATGTTTCTTAAATTTGATGAGTTTTGTGGCCATTCGAAACCATTATTAGAGAAAATCCTTAGTCCCCAAGTTGTAATTTGAAATGATAACAATTGTTCATTATGATGATAGCATATTTAATGAAGATGGTAGTAGCGACGGTTTTTTTTTTACAGTGGAAAAGTGTAACAGCGGGAATGGTTGCTAGGGTTTGGGAAATAGTGATTTACCAAGCTATCCTACAGGAAGAAATGATAAAGCAATGTCACAAAAGGTTTCTTACGAGACAACGATTGCACTCAGCGAGGCACACATAAAAAGATATTGTGAATTTACGATTCACTATACACGGGTAGGTTTCTGTCTTGTGCATGCGCGGACCATGGTTGCGTGTATTGATGTACAATTTTTACTGTCGGTGACCCTTGTTTAGGGCTTCAAGTCGCAAAAGTGTGACGGGGAGCTGACGCCCATGCTTTAACAGAATTTTACTTCAGATACTGAACAAACTTTTTCAACCAAATTGGTCAGTTGCCTTCCCACCTTTGAGGTCCGCCAATGTATACGTTAAGTTTCATTGCAGGTGCGCGAGAAGCGCACAGAAAAAAGTTTACATTTTTATGGTATATGATAATAGTGTTTCCTTCATGTTGTCCGACAAATTCACTATAATATTAAAATTCTCTCATAATTTCTATGGTCTAGCTTCGTTCATTTGATTATTATTATTATTATTATTATTATTATTATTATTATTATTATTATTATTATTATTATTATTATTATTATTATTATTATTATTATTATTATTATTATTATTATTATTATTATTATTATTATTATTATTATTATTATTATTATTATTATTATTATTATTATTATTATTATTATTATTATTATTATTATTATTATTATTATTATTATTATTATTATTATTATTATTATTATTATTATTATTATTATTATTATTATTATTATTATTATTATTATTATTATTATTATTATTATTATTATTATTATTATTATTATTATTATCAGCATGGATTATGACTTAAGGCGACACTTTGTGCTAATTCAACGACATTAAGGCGACACCTGGAATTAAGGCGACACATAACTGTCGCCTTAAAGGAATAGGTACCATTTAGAAAAATAATTTTATTGTCGCAAATAGGCTTAAATTGTTCATTTTGGTCTAATAAGTATGTCTACCAAATTTGGTTAGGGTGGAGTAGGGTTAGGGTTAGAAAATTTGAATTTTTAGTGTGCAAGTCAATGTAACTGTCGCCCTAAGGTAGTATCCACGCTTATTATTATTATTATTATTATTATTATTATTATTATTATTATTATTATTATTATTATTATTATTATTATTATTATTATTATTATTATTATTATTATTATTATTATTATTATTATTATTATTATTATTATTATTATTATTATTATTATTATTATTATTATTATTATTATTATTATTATTATTATTATTATTATTATTATTATTATTATTATTATTATTATTATTATTATTATTATTATTATTATTATTATTATTATTATTATTATTATTATTATTATTATTATTATTATTATTATTATTATTATTATTATTATTATTATTATTATTATTATTATTATTATTATTATTATTATTATTATTATTATTATTATTATTATTATATTTTTGACGGTCAGGAAAAAATGGGGAGAACGTGCACCCTTGACGCTCCCCCCCCCCCCCCCGTAATACCGCTTATGCTATGAAAATGTGGTAAATGTTTAACGTTCTTTTTATTTTCAAATTTGAACTTTAATTTCATAGCAAAAGCGTATCCTTATGTTCTCTAGGAAAAAATATATTTATTTGTGAAGGCCAGTTAGTCTTTGAGTAAAACGAAATAGTTTTTACCTGTTCTAAAATCTTTCGGTATTGCTGATTTTCCCTTTACCACAGCTAAGGAATGAACACTTAAACGTCACACAACCTGAAATTGGCGGTGAAGGAGAAATTTTTAAGCTTTATGTTTTCAAGAAAATTCTAAAGAAAACTCAACCAAGTAAGGTTTACGAACTCATCAAGGACAAGCTGGACAGTCTTCGTGACAAATTGAGAACGTGGGACTACGAAATAATAAGAACTGGTAAAATCTGTAGATTTCTCGACCTAAGTTATATTCACTACTTTGATGTTTGTATGCTTCAACAATAGGAAAAGTTACCCCCTCTCAGTCTTTATAGAAAGTAAGCAGATCTTACATTCATGGGCGGCGATTATGGAGGGACAGGGGGACATGACCCCAACCAAAATTTTAAGTGGGTATATAATATCAAATGTTTCCCAAAATTTAGAGGTTTGCAGAAGAAGCAAATGTTGTTACACACATTTTTTGACATTATTAATTGTGATATTAGCCCATTAATGGCAGCTTTGGAGAACTTCAGATCGGAAAAACGTGATCTGTGTCCTTTAGAATCCACCAATCTGATGGCTTCTAGGAGCTTTGCCCCTTGACCCCAACAAGCGACCTATGGCGATCTCCTGTACCCCCTGGCCGGAGGCGCAAAAAGTTCACGCAAGCAGATGTCCCCCAATAATTTTAAAGAGATAGCCACCCTGCTTACATTTACACTCAACGTAAACATGATATCATTCCCAAGGGAATTTTTGCGCAGCCCAAAGACTACCGGTATTCTTGTAAATATTCCCCCAAATTTGGTAATTAATCTTCCTTTCCCCTCTAGTGTATTTCAAAGAAATATCATCAGAAAACTTATTTATGGCATGTGTGTTATGTGATCTTGACAATCAAGGGATATTTTTGCCAGAAACTTGCAAATAACAATACATTGGTTTCCGGAGAATATACAACTTCCTTGTGGAAGAATAATCAAATGCTCTTTCAAACAGAAAATCAGGGCCCGATTCTAATTTTGGACTCACTTCCGGGCTCAAGTCCCTGTATTACTGGACTCAGAATTGGCCTGGAATGGGCTGTTACTGTACTCTCATTCCCAACCGACCGACTCCATAAAGGGGAATATAACATAAATGTTATTTAGGTTCCATTTTCATTTTTGTACGGTGTTATAAAAGAATGGCCAAATTAACTACTGGTTAAACAAGACTTATGTAATTGGACACGTACTACTGACAAAAAAATAAACTGTACCTGCAAAGAGTGTAAGAATCACGCCTGTAGGATGCATTGTGATTGGGGGGGACTATGAAATGGCTCAGAATATGGGTCACTGGTATTGAATTGGCTTGGACACAGAGGGTACCCTGGCTCTGAAAAGGGGCTACGGGATCAGAATTGGCCAGAAATGGGGATTGGTGGGCTCGGATACAGCCATGATGTCAAAATAATGGTAAGACGCTGATCAACTTAATTGAGTTTTCAATTTAACATGCTTTTTTCAGAGAACTTCTTGCAATAACATCTTAATCATATTAGATTTTAGATTTAAAGATCATATCTAAAATTTATTCCTGGACTTTCTTTTTATTTTTTGTTCTCAGACTACTGCACCGGGGAGAAAATAATCACAACCGACGGTGAACTGAGCTTTTCAGACTCGCTAGTTGGAAAAAGTGTTAATTCCTCTGAAATATCCCTGACTTCAAGTAAGAACAAAATACCCTTTTCGATTTGCAAGTCAGATGCACATGCAGTTAGATCGTGTGAATTAATTACTCTGTGATCTATTTTAATTCTATGTAAATACTTTTGTCTTTTCAAAATTAGTATAATGACATCAATTTGCTGTGCCTAACAAAAGCGAACAACAAATGAAATCTAGATTAGCATTAGTAGCAAAGTCTTTAGTCGTCTTTAGCTCATGAAGTCAATGGGGGTAAATAAACCTATTTGTGTCCAGAATGACCGATGCAAATAAAAGGAAGTCGATAAGTTATGGTTTTCATACAGTGTGAAACATTTTAATGACCACAAAAACGCCATCGGGTGATTAATTAGTAATAAAATAAAAGTTCACTTTTAGTGTGTGGTCAATATAAAAAAGTTATGGTGTTACATACAAAACGATGTTTATGAATATCTTTCGCTCTGGTTGGACCTTCATGATGTACTTGGTGCTTTGCAGGCCGGTAACCAAGGGGGAGCATTTTGGGGGCCAAGCTTCCTGTTCCTTGCCTATCCCCCTCCTCTGCTGGCATAGCCAGGTCCCTGAGCAATAACTTATACTTATGGCCCTCCGAACTTAGTTTGCCTCCCTGGTTACGGGCCTGGTGCTTTGATAAATGATTATGGACGTTGTAAAGTTGTAAAGCCAAAACCATATATATATATATATAGTGTGTGTGTGTGGGTGTGTGTGTGTGTGTCGAAATGCTACGGAGCACTATAGAAATGTGTAGGTCGATAAAGGTGGTAATGAGTGCTAGAAAGTGTGCGGAAAATTTCACGACGTTTTGGGTATAAACCCTTCATCAGGTGGCAAAAATGCAACTGATTAAAAGTAGAGAAAATACACTTAAAGAAGGCATGGGCAAAGAGGGCAATCCATGGAGTTGCTTATCTCATCGCTAGCACACGCACTGATAGCCATACCAAGTAAACTGAGATACACACGTCAATGTGTAGCCATAGCGCAATATCCTGCTCTCGTAAGTTTGGAATATACGGAGAAACTGAAGCCGACTTGAGGGTCACGTGATGTAGGTTACCTTTGGAAATAATATAACGCTGATGGCGTGGGCCAGCATAGATTTCAAACTTAAAATACTGTAGCGTGTCGACTTTTCATGGAGCGAAAATATCTGGGTGGAAGTGAATCAGTGCTCAGTCGTTTTGAAAAGTAATACACAGAACATTGTAAACCTAAGAAATATCACTTCTCAGTAAAACCCCTTACAAGAAGAACTTTATCTCTTCCTCGTGGCGTTACACATACGTGCACTTGAATATGAATGCAAAAGAACTCGTTTTAAGTCCAAAGACTATTCATAGTTCAGTTTCTATGGTATCTTCAAATTGGGCTACGCACTTTTATATCGGCCTCATGCATATGATGTCACAAAGGAGAAAGTGCCCCTTCCTTTGGAGGAAAATGGAGGAAAAATCGCGTATCATTGCAAGTTACACCAGTAAATGCAGACAGCTGATTTGTCAACCAATCGTATACGCGCGTAAGTCTACTACACGTGGGGAGGAAACCACACGGTTCGTGCACGCGTGCTTCATTGTTTTCACCCAAAATAACGTCAGTGTGATGTCAATGCATAAGGTCTATATCGGCCTTTAATTGCTCACGCGCTTACAAAATGAAAGCAACTACTAGCGCGTTCGTTTACTGATAACGCAAAAGTGCGCGTGAAGTATTATATTCTGGGTATAGAGCTTATGCACGTGACGTCAGCGCGTTTCAATTTGGCTTACTGGATGGAACTGCCATACGTAGTAGGTGTGTTAAAGATACGCGCTCACGATAGCACCTTAGTAACAATTGTTGCACAATGTACGCTTGGATGGAAAAATAGAGAAACGTGACGTAGGTGCATAAGCGCTATAACTTGAACTTTATTCTGTACGTATTCAATAAGCAATCTGCGCTGTTCTAACAATGGCGTTTTCTGTAATGCGTTCCTATGCATATCACCGAAGAGAAAGGCGAGTATGTTAAGTCCAAACTTCCGCACTGATATTTGTGTCTTCATGAGTAAATTTCCGTAACAGTGTACGTACAGGAGTTTGGTCTATGCTTATAATATCTTTGATGTCGGGGTATGGTAACGCGCGCGCCATACATCTTAGAGTGCCTTTAGGCCTGTTCGGTCTCTAATGCGTTAATTGGCGATATTACGCGTTGGCGCAAATGCGCATCATTACATATTTGCACTGAACATACAATTTCCTTATCAAATTAATGAAGAGGCTACATCACAGTAGGCCTATGTGGCGCAAATGACACCAATGTATGACAAAAACGAAAGTACATATCGTTACCCCTTTGTTTACAGTACAAGTCAATCCAACCCGAAGAATACGAATCTAAAACTCTATTGGCATACAAACTTATGAATAGCACTTAGGTTATTGTAAATTAGGGTGTCCGTTAAATAGAAAGATAACACACAAGGCACCGATCACGGACATATGTATAGCAAGGATAATATTAGCATAGATTCCCAACTTAAAATGTCGTGGTGACTGGAGGCCAAAATATCGGGGCGGAAATGATGATGACAGTTCAGTCATTTGGAAAACAAACAGGCAAACGAATGTCTTACAAAAGTAGCCTATTAATTACTGGCGTTTATATGAATACTGAAGTTTATCTCTTTCTAGTGGCATTACACATAGGTACACTTCAATATGAACGCACAATGACTGGTTTGAAGTTTATAGACTTATCGATAGGCCAGTAATTTCTATGGCATCTTCAAGTTACGCACATTTATATGCGCGTTTAGTTTCTCACTCGCTCTCAACGGGAAGGCAACTAGCAGGTTCCCTCTCCATGTTCGCAGAAGTGTGCGTCAAGTTTAGATAGTTCTCAGTGACGTCACAACTGGGGGTTGGCAACCGCGATGTCATAGGGCAAGCTTGTACGTACATGCCGGGGTTGCCCTATGAGATGGCTGACATACTACACGTGAAAAGCTCCTATGACGTCATGTGAGAACTATCTATTTCGGCGGATAAAAAGAAAAACGTATACTGCGCGTATAAGGAAAGCGTTGAAAAAATGCACGCACGCTAACCTTTTTAAACGATGGAATTTTCTGTGACGAGGTCTAAGTATCGTACGCAGATTGCCGATTACAACGGCGCGCATATCAAATTTGCACTTCCGCCCTGATATTTGCGTCTCCATGAAGAGTCAGTTTTTGTAACAGTTTAGGTATACTAGTTTGGTATCTATGCTTAGAACTATAGGATAATATCTTTGATGTGTAGAGCCTACATGTATGGATCAGTTTGACAATGTTCGAGGCTTCTGCGCGCGTTTTAACTTTCCAACATGCGCCCTTTTGTTGTGCAAAAAGAACGCTTTCAGTGCGCTACAAAGGCTTTTCATATACATCATGATACTCCCTGGCGCCATGTTGGAGTACATGTAACTTCGTTGTAGACCACACTCGACGCGCTAGCTCGATGAATGTGTACAAACCGCTTTTACCACAGCCCACACTGTGCGGCGCGTTCAGTATACTACAGCACAAAGCCATATGTTCTTGGCATGAGTGTCCTCCAGCATGGCGAATCCGTGACGTAATTTCAAAGCCTCTATAGAGAGGTTTCACAACGTCAAGTGATCGCGCGTAGGCTCTTTGGCTTTAAAGGGCAAGATCGCGCGTCTCTTTGGTTCTGAAGGGCACGCGTTCATTGTGTCGAGTATTATCGATGGTTATGAGCTGCGCGTGTGCTGTAAGTTCTTTACTGAGCGTGTGTTTTGCCCTTCAGTGCCTGAGAATCCCACGCTGATGACGTCACATGAAATCCCTGTATACAGAAAATCTATGCACATGTATATTATGATGTATATGATAGCGCGCGTTAGCATGCAGATCGTTGGAATGGACAGGCAGTACCGTACTGGCACGTGTACTGTTCATTTATGTTGCTATCATCAGTGTTAAGCAGCCATCGCGTACCGAGGCTCTGTTTACAGTGCCGTCACACGCCTTACACTAAAAATTCTGGTATCTTACACGCTTACTGCAGTGACGCAGTTCCTGCACGGTGTCTTTTAACGCGCGCTAGGGTGCGCGTCAGGTATTTAAGATTGACATTCAGAGAAATGTATTCTGTCTGTACACCAAGAGCAGGCCCACAAAGCTATTCTTTACCTCTGACCTTTAGCTCTTCTTCTGGGCTAGGTGAAACATATTTTTCCACCCTTTGGTACATTCCAACCAAGTTTGAAGAGAATCGGTCCAGCCGTTTAGTAGCAGTTTTCAAAATAAGAAGATGTAAATTTGACCTTCTGTCACGTGACTTTGACCTTGGTTGTCATGGCAACCATTTATTTTGTTAGTAGTAGATACGTTTACTATGTGTGTGAAGTTTCAGGTAAGTGGGATGTTTCCTTTTGGAATTATACTAAAAATGCTTGTGATTTTTCACAAAGTTTGACCTTTGGCCCCTGACCTCTGACCTTCACTTCCGAGGTTTTGGGATACAAAAGTTTTTACACAGGGGTAACTTCCCACCAAGTTTGAAGAGAGTCGGTGCAGCCGTTGAGTAGCAGTAACAAAATGAGAAAATGTACATCTGACCTTCTGTCACGTGACCTTTGACCTTGGTTGCCATGTCAACCATATATTCGTAGAGTACTAGACACATTTATTATATGTGTGTAGTTTCATTTGAATGGGCTGTTTCTTTTTGAAATAATACTAAAAATAGAGATTTTTCAATTTTTCACTAAATTTGACCTTTGACCTCTGACTTTTGACCTTTACTTCAGAGGGTCTGCGAGACACAAGTTTCTACCCTGGGGTACCTTCCCTCCAAGTTTGAAGAGGATCGGCCCAGCCCACTAGGAGGAGTTTGTGTCACAAATGTTCGCTTGAAGATACACATTTCCCCTTTCATCACGTTACCTTTTAAACGTGTTGCCATGGTAACCATATATTTTGATAGTTCTAGACATTCTCTTGACATGTGAAAAGTTTCATTTCAGTGCAAGGTTTCATTAAAGAAATACAGTAAAAAAAATATTTTTCACCTAATTTGACCTTTGACCTCTGACCTTTGACTTTAACTTCCGGTAATGCAGTTTATACAATGGTTCTAACTAGGGTACCTTGCTACAAAGTTTGAAGAAAATCGGCTGAACCGTTTAGGAGATACACTCACAAACTCACCCATAGCCACAGGATCGCTCACACACCGCGGGTGCACGCACGCACACACACACACACATACACACACTTACACTTTTTGACCCCTATCACAGAAATGAAGTTCCGGTTACCTTGGGGTACCCCACCTTGGGTTAGACCCTGAGGCTAGTACCTTGGGGGAACCAACCGTTGCCTAATATAGCTCAACTGGCAAAGTGATTACAATATCTCATCCTCCTCACGGAGCGATGAGATAAACACGGTAGAAAAACTGCGATATGGAGACTGAGTAAAACTGGTAAAAGGTGAGTGAACAAACACGTGGTAGGACAATGATGATACAATCATGAGTAATCATTATACTTAAAGGGTCAGTCACTTATAGCATGGAATAGCATGGACTTACGAATCTACTACTCTCCTTCCCCCTTAGTCAAAACATTACCTTACGAAAAGAATTCTCATTTGACCGAAATTATTTCAAAACATTTTTACCTTACGCTTAACGGCCATAATAATCAGGTTTACGTCTGTCACGTGATGGATATGATTTCGTGGGAATTTCTTGAGGGGCAGGATCAATTACAGAATAATTTGCTTCCATTGACTGGTGGTTCGTTTGGGTTATGAAAATCTCCCTCATTATGAATATCTCCCTCTACAAGAGGTTCATCTGCAGATGTGTCGTCAGGATCCTCTAAGGTCTCTGTATCAGAACCCTGAAGATAATCGCTTTCTTGATTAGGCGCACAGTCCTCATCAAGATCTTGGGGTTCCCTAGAATCCTTTAAGTGACATTTCCTAATCTGGTCCTGGTGACCTTTAACTGTGACCCCATTTTTTAACTTAACTTTGAAAGATACAGGGCCAGTTATTTCACTGATTTTTCCAGTGAACCACTTAGGATCTCTTTGTCCAAACTTTCGAGCATAAGCTCGTTCACCTTTGTGGAATTCTCGGGACCCAGCTGTTTTGTCATGGGTCTTTTTTTGAATTTCTCGTTTCTGAATAATCCTACCTTCGACGTCGAGACGGACCAAGTCCAGCCTTGAACACAATTTCCTTCCCTGTAGCAATTCAGCTGGGGATACTCCTGTACTGGTGTGTAGGGTTATTCTGTATCTGAACAAAAATCGTGACATTTTGACATCGAGTGTCCCTTTATTCATTCTCTTCACCCCTTGTTTGAAAGTTTGGACTGCTCGTTCGGCTAGTCCGTTTGATGATGGTTGGTTAGGAGCGGAAGTGACATGTTTGATGCCATTCTGCTTGCAAAATTCATTAAATTCTTCGCTTACGAAAGAAGTACCATTATCACTAACTAACATATCTGGAATACCAAATTGAGGAAAAGTTTTCCTTAAATTTTGGATGGTACCTCCACTTGTGCTAGAATTCATCTTATGCACTTCTATCCACTTAGAATGCGCTCTACAATTATTAAAAACATGTGACCCATGAAAGGCCCTGCGTAATCAATATGCAGTCTTGACCATGGCCGTGTGGCCCACACCCAAGGCTGCAAAGGGGCTTTGGGTGGCGCTGGCCTACTTTCCTGGCAGATAGCACGTTGCTTTACTAAGTATTCGATTTCCCTATCCAAGTTTGGCCACCAAACAAATGCGCGCGCTATACTTTTCATATGCGCTCCACCTTCATGACTTTCGTGTAACTCCTTTAGCAACTGCTTACGTCCTTTATGTGGTACGATAACTCGACTTCCCCACAGTAAACAGCCATCTTGAAGAGACAATTCGTGTTGTCCTCGCGCATATGGCTTCATAACTTCGTCATTGAGTTGCTCTGGGGAACCTTGTGATACGAATCTAAGCATTTTTGATAAAATAGGATCTTTTTTGGTCCAATTTCTGATTTGCGTGGCTGTGACAGGGGTTTCATTGAGATGTTCTAACATCAGCACTGTCTCTGGGGGAATCGGTGTTTGTTCTGGGGCGTCTGGTAGTGGAAGGCGACTCAGGGAATCTGCGTTAGCGTGTGCCTCTGTTGGCTTAAATTTAAGCGTGTACTCATACATTGCGAGCGTCAATGTCCATCTCTGAATTCGCGCGGACGCATGCGGCGGAATGGCGCGACTCTCGAGGAGTGGCTTATGGTCGGTAACTAGGGTAAAATGTCTATCGAAAAGGATCGTGTTGAATTTCTTGGCGCCAAACACACAAGCCAGCCCCTCCTTTTCAGTTTGGCCATAATTCTATTCCGCAGGGGAGAGTGTGCGGGACGCAAACCCAATGGGTTTTTCTGAGCCGTCTTCCAATACATGGGCAAGAACCGCCCTGTTCCGTAGGGGGATGCATCGTATTGCAAAATTAATGGAGTTTGGGGATCATAATGGACCAGCAATTGCGATGACAATAATAATTTCTGGGACTTTTCAAATGAATCCTTTTCATCTTTTCCTCTTTTCCACTCTTTCCCCTTTCTCAATAATACATACAGAGGGGCTAAACAAGTGGACAAGGTTGGGAGAAATTTCCCATAATACGTTAAAAGTCCTAAATATGATTTCAGTTCGGTTACATTCGTTGGTGACCGAGCCTTTTGGACAGCCGTAACTTTATGTGGTAGGGGGTGGAGTCCTTCAGCATGTATTTTGTGCCCGAGGTAATACACAGACGGTTTCAGGAATTCACACTTTTTCCTCCTTAGCCGTAGTCCCGCCGTTTGGATTTTGCTCAGCACCTTCTTTAAGGTACCGAGTTGCTCCTCTTTGGTGCCTCCGGTGATGAGGATGTCATCCAAGTACACCGAAACACCAGGTATTCCGCGGAGAACGCCCTCTATTGTGCGCTGGAAAATGCCAGACGCAGAAGCAATGCCATAAGGTAGACGATTGTAGCGAAACAGGCCCTTGTGTGTATTAATTACTACGTATTGCTTAGAATCCTCGTCTAGTAGAAGTTGCTGGTATGCTTGGCTCATGTCCAGCTTTGTGAACCATTTCCCTTCTAACAATGTCGCAAACAAATCCTCGATTTTAGGGATAGGGTATTGCTCTACCCTTGACGCTTGGTTCACAGTCATTTTATAATCTCCACATATCCATACCGAATTTTTGTCACTTATCAACACAGGCACTATTGGTGCAGCCCATTCTGCGAACTGCATCGGTTCTATAATTCCTTCGTTTTCCAGTCTCTCTAATTCCTTCTATACGTTAAGCCTCATAGCGTACGGGACACTACGAGCTTTGAAAAACTTAGGCAAAACTTGAGGGTCAACATAAATTTTGGCTTGGTGCCCCTTTAATGTTCCCAATCCCTCTTTAAAAACATCGCTGTGTTCTTTCAGAATGCTCTCCAGTGAACCGCTTGTTACTACGTTCACACTACTCCAGTCGAGTTTGATTTTCGTTAACCAGTCACGCCCGAATAAACAAGGACCATTTACATCCACAACAAATAACCATAGTGTAGCCATTTTGCTCATTGAATTGTACTTTCACTTTAGTCATACCAAAACCTTTAATTCTTCTCCCGTGCAAGTATTTAAAGGGGCTCATTGAGTTGATATCGACTATTTTGTGACGAGTTTGAAGGGGATCATTGCACTACAATGCTTCTAATTAGCCTCATTGCTCATGTTTCACTTCCTATAGTAACCAAAATGTGAAAAATTGTAGTTTTTATGGGTTTTAGAGCTTGCAGTTTACCAAGCTTGTCCAAACCCATGATAGACCAGCCTTTCTTGAATAAAAACACTTATAAACAAATATGACTTTCAGTTACAGCAGCTGTTGGTTACAGGAGTTGCAAGCCTGTCAATACAGTTGGGATAATCATCACTCATTGGTTGTCTTTGAACGGGGTTGCATATGATTAATACCTAACTGTAAAAGAGTATGATCACGAATTTGTAAAAAATGATTTTAATAAATAAATTAATTACCCTATCAGTACCATTTCAGTTGTGTGTACGTCAGATGTGCAGATTCTCTTAGTTTGACCATTTACTATCAAGATGTGATTAAACCTCAACAGGTGTGATAAAAACTCATGAATTACATAAACCAACTCAATGTGCCTCTTTCAACAAACATCAGTTTCCTTGAGAGATGCATTAGCCCACATTTTTTTGAATGTTTTGTGTGACATCAGAGACAACGATGCTCCCTTATCCAGTTCCATTGTGAGAGGTTTCTCATTGACCTTCACTTGAACCGTTATCGGTCCTCCGTTGCTGGAAAGGACGTTAAAGAGGTACTCTGGGCCGGGTTCCTGGCTAGGTTCAAAATTGTCGCTCGTGTCATTTACTTGTTTCACTTTCTTTGATCTGCATACTTTTGCCTCGTGGCCTATTTTGCCACATTCATTAAAAGCTTTTTCTTTGAACCAACAGTCCTGTGGTGCATGACTCATGCCCCTGCAACGATAACAGGCAGTCTTTTGCCCGGACTTGCGATTTGATTTTCCTACTTTTCCTTTCCCCTTGGAAATAAACTGAACGCTCTGCTCGGAATGGTGTGTGGGCGTAGCTTTTTGAAATGTTTGCTTCAAGTCGTCTGCGATTTTCGATGCAGTTTCTAGGCCTATGGCAATTTCTAATTCTGTTTCAAATGTCAGTGACGATTTTGATAGCGAATTCCGTTGTATACGATCATTCTTAATTCTTCAAACCAATCTATCTCGAAGCATATCGTTTAAGGTTGTACTGTAATTGCAATGTTCGTCTAAAGCTCTTAATTCTGCTTCATATGAGGAAACGGACTCACCCTGCTCACTAAAACGACTGTTGAACTTACAGCGTTACACGATTGTCCAAGAAAATCCATCAGTACCCATTGAGTACCTCTATGGTGTTATTATCCTTTCGACAAGCCGTGCATATGCAAAGCATTTGGTCTCAAATCCCGTTAAAAAAAAGGTTTTGCGTGAGTCCCTCACCTCTTCATGAGTCTCTTACAATCGTCCAAGTTTTTTGAGACATCAACTAAATCTTACAAATCTCTTCTTATCTCCCCTAATTCTTACCAGTATTTTTAATGATGTGTTTAGAAACCAGTAATGAATATTTGATATCAACCAAACAGTTTATTTGCATGAATTCAATATTTCTGTAGCGAAAACATTGTGACTTGACTAAAAGAGCAAATATAAAGTATTGCATCCGGTAATTCTAAATTAAATTTGGTTGAATGCACTTTCCTGAAGGAAAGCCTCCATAACAAAGGAAAAAAAAACTTTTCTCTTAACAGTGTTTTTTCGTTGTTTTGTGAGGTCGAATAACCTTAGAACGGTCTTCAATGTTGTTGTAAACTCATTCCTAATATTTTCTCATCGTTTTGTTTATACAGCAATCGCTGCGAGGGCCACAAGAATTTGTGATGGTGATTTTATAACTAGAGCAGTATGGAGAGAACCTGTTATTACAAACGTTACCCAAGATATTGAAGAAAACATCACGAGAAGCATCGAAAATCTTGCAAAGGTAACAATTATCATTCTGATGTGAAAGGAACAACACATCACTTAGGTAATGACGTGGTCAATATCCATTTCTTTAAGTAATATGAAGTGATACGTTCTTTTTTCATCAAAACATCGTTACTTAAGATTTTGCAGGGAGAAAGTTGTTAAATGCATGTATCATTTTGCAGAATCTCGCTCCTACAAAGTTAACACAGATGCTAATCAGAACATGAGAAACTTTTTACCAAAGACTTTGTCAGTAATTTAGCATGGAGAATTTTAATGACGTGGTTATTTAATACATCACTTCTTTTATCTCATTCTGTGGTCTGTAAATATGAAAGTACTTGGTAAGCCGTGATTTGCTTTCTTCAGAACTTAGACACACAGCCAGTTTCTACCAGCAATGCCTCTTACGTGGCTGATGTCCTGGAAAATGTAACGGCGTCTTCAGAGATAGAAACGGAACACTTGGAAACCGTAGCCTCTGCTCTTAGCAAAGTTGTTAAAGCACAAAATGTATCAGAAAAGGTAAATTGCTTCAACTGTCTAAAATAGGTCCATTTACCTGCATTTTTAAATTGTGAACATTATTAAACGTCACTTTTTCAAAAATTTGAAAATTGAAGGTAGTGCTAAGAGTTGGCATACCATACTACGAATGGAGTTTGGTACCCTTGTTCATTATTTTTTTCTAACCAGGCATGTAATTACAAAAACTGAAGAGTAACATAAGTTAAGTAAATTCATAAATGACAAGAGTATTATTGTTTTCCAAGAAGACAGTTATGGAAGCTTACAGTATGGTCCCCCTGCTGATCATAAAAGCAAAGAGAAAGGAGACAAAGTACCTTAAGGAACACAAAATTCTCTTCCCTTACCCATTCCCCATCCACTAATGAGACAAACACAAAGAAACCCCAACCCTACACACACCACCCTGGGAAATGAAAAGAAATACAAAGAAAGCCTTACATTAAAATTTCCGTTACAAGTGTTAAAGTCGAAATCAATGACTCAGAACTAAACAAGTCCCTCCTGTATTAACACACAGAATGTAATTTTTGTTTTAATTCATATTAAAATGACTGAAAACAGCCTTTTATTCAAAAGATTGTAGAAGTTAAACAGACGGACATGTTGCAACAAGTTGACTAACTGTTACACTGCTCGCATATCAATCTCTATAGTATTTCTGCTCGTAAAACTACCTTCCAGAAATATATCATTAAAAAAGTGTTGGTAGAATAAACTTTTGTAAACGCCACTGACGTAAAGGGAGCACAGACTGACCGTTTTTCAGTAACGACTAAAATCAGAGCATCTAGACGTACCTAATGAGTCCTCGCCACGCCGAAGTGATCTAACGGCCGATTGCTTCATTTAAAAAGGAAGTCCTTCAATTGTGTAGGGGAATTGTTCGATTTTTTTTCGATAAAACGGCAGCTCTCCCCTTTATACCCACCAAATTACCGCCAAGGTCACTTGCTTTGTATAGCACTTGAAGATACAATGGGCTTAAAGCTATTGTTAGCATTTAACAAAAGGTTCATGTCGTCTGCTACGTTGAAAAGAAATGTCAACAAATTTTGTCTATATGCTATAGCATTGCCAGTCGCTTTCTTTAAAAATTAATTTGCAGATTTCAACGCGATGCAACGCTTATCACAATAGGCTAGTTAGATTTTATGTAACATCTTCATCATGTACTTAACATTCGGAAATTGCGAAAGTTTGCGGAAAGTAATATAATCTTAATCCAAATTATAGTCTCACACCTCTCTTTAGTCATTTACGCATTGTGCCAGTGTAAGACCTTCTTCTTATAAGCTAGTCTTTCTAGACTCCTTAGGAATTAGCAGTCGTTTTGATTATTAGACAGTGTTTCTTACTTGACTGTCGGTGAAACCTTCAGATCAAAGTATTGTTCCTCCTAATCATATTCATACGGTACAAATATGTGTATAAAAAGTTTACTTGGTTATCATGTATCAATTGAAAAAGATCAGACAAAATAAGTTCTAATAATCACTCATGAATTGAGACTATGTAAACAATGAGGTGGATCTAATTAGATTACCATAAATTAAAGTTTCCGATTTATCTCCTTCTGAATAGCAATTCCCTGGTTTTACAAAGGACACTAGTCTAATAACAAGTTGAAGGAATGCTTCTGCTAATTTATTTGATGCCGTGAGAATGGTTTATTCTGTAATAAAGAGGGTCAACTTGTCACATTTGGACAAAATCTTTAACTCCAAAATGCATAGTTGACAATAGATGGCCATGTTTCAGGTCATGCAAGGAAACTGGAAATGTGCAAACCATGCCAAAACTTAAAATTTTGCTTTTATGAGCAAAATGGATAATGGGAATACATGAGAACACGCTTAAACATTACAAGTTAAATAAAACTAAAACTGAAAACTACAAATTCCAGCGTAACACTCAGAAAGTTCTCATGGTTTAACACGTACAGCTTACGCTTTGTTTACAGTGTTATTCCACCTTGCAGATACAGAACAAGTAAAACTGAATACTTTTCTAAAGAATGTTACCAAAATTATTATATAAAATCAACACCGAGCTTTTTTAAAAGACGTGGCATCTTCCTGTATCGTTTAAACAACTTAAATTCGGTTTTCCCATCCAATAATAATTGAAAACGACTTATTTATATGTTCCATGTGTACTGAAGAGCATAACTGGCGTCAAACAACCAATATGTAATGGAAACCACCTGTCGTACTAGTTTTCACTTTCTGACTGCTAAGTTGAAAGTGAATATTTTTCAATGTATAATGGAACACCGGATATCATTTTCACAAAATCGTTCGAAGTGTAATTTAAAAATATGGCATACCCGTCGGTCGCAGGCTCACGAGCTGGTTTCACTGAGAGTGATGGAGTGAAATATAAGTATGGGCTTATTGGTATGCTCTCCTTATTGTTACCGTGGTCGCAAAATCATCGGGGTGTTGGCGTAATGTAATTGTAATCGAAACACAAATGTCAGTTACATACTCCTTACAGCTTTATTAACAATTAGATACTGGTATGAAAGTGATACAATACAGAAACCAAAAGTCTGAAGTGAACATTACGGCAGAGTCCTCCCTCGACCACAGTACACAGTACAATTTTATATATTTTTCAGTAAATTTACTCTCGCTCGACTCCTACCTCTGATAAAAAATTTTCACTATCAAGAGGAGAGAAAAAATCTTTTGCAACATTGTTTTTTGTTTTCAAACTAAAAAAGGGTTGATCGTTCTTGTCTTTAAGGTAACCACCACCGTAGTCCTAATCATAGAAAACGTTGTGAAGAGTTCGTCATCGAATAAGAGCGAAGTGAGTCTTTATTCAAACACGTCAGCCAGTCTCTTGGAAACACTTCAGCAACAACTTGACAACGTCAGGGATAGTGGATTATCTTTCAACCTTACCACACCTAATATGGCAGTGCGCATTGTCCGCGTTGAAAGAAAAAATTTCTTGGTTATTTACAAGAGCTTGTTTTCCGACGATGATGTAGATGGGAAAAAACGAGATGTGACGGAAGGAATCTCGAACGATGTGATAGAGTATGCTCCCACAGACTATATCACTGAGGATAATGTGGATGAGAAGGTGTCTATAAAGGTAGACTCTGGTGCAATTACAAAAAGAGCACAATTTACGAATGGTTAGTGAGAAGTTAGTCACCTGCTACATTTTTTGAAAACCATTAACGGTACATGCAAAAAGCCAATATAGTCATTAATGATAGAAAATGTCTTTCTTCTTTTGACGAACTATCTTTACTTTCTTAGATTCTTCAAGATTACTTCGAAGTTAGAAATCTTGCTTGCAAGTTAGAAAGTTAATAAAAGTCTTGTTGGAAAATGGGGAAATGATTGGTTTATGATCCTTTCTAACCTTTGCGGTAGCCCTCCATTATCATGTTGAAAACTGGTTTCAGTTGCTTTGTAATGTCAAAACATGTACCTTTAACTTAATATGTGTAAACTAAATAAAGTAAGCGTATTTCGCTGCTGTGGAAAGAAACAACATGAAGTCTAATCTCGTAAAGAATAAGTACTAGTAATAATGTTAAAATTATATATAGGTCTAAGAAAGGCTGAAGCATGATCAGATGATTTCAGTTTCTGGTAAAAATTCGATACAAAATCAAGTAACTTATCAACCAATCAACTAATAGTTACACTCTAAAAACGTGTTTAGCAGTTGAAAACACTAATTTTGTTCCCACTTAGTAACCACGTTTAAAGTCTAAACGTGTTAAGCGATTTGTTACGGCTCGATGTAGTACACAAAAACCGAACAGCGAAAGATCACAGAAGGATGAGATTAAAATTCAACAATTTAATTATTATATGAATCAAAACTCTCCTTCCTTAATTCGTACAACGATTAAATCTTATAGCTTAGGCCTATTTACATTCATTTTTATCTTATAGACTTATCACTACTTGGCCGGCGATGCAATGTCTATGATGATAGGCTGCTACGGTAGCTAGGCTTGGTTTCTACGAAGGCAGAGTCGAAGTGCTTGCGTTGGCTAATAATAATTCTTTTTAGCAGCTCATATAGTCGAATGGCGTATGGTAGAGTAGCTGGTTTCTGTGAGCTCAGATGATATGACGACTGGTAATAGGACAAGTATAGTATAACAACTGGCTGGTACACAATGTGTACGGTTCAATCAGCAATGATAGCACAGTCTGGTTCTGGTGAAATCGTTGTGTTCTCTCTCTCCACGATTGTCGTGAGACTTTCCTTTTATACTAGCCAGCCATATTCTAGAAATCTCTCGAATTAACGACATCTATAGAATGTTCGAGCACACATTTCTAGGAAGTGGGATTTCCAGCCATGGACACTGCTAAATTTGGTGTCTTGAGTTGGACAGTTCCTTCCAAAAGAAAATCGAATCTTCTCGAAGTGAAAACATGGAAATTTCTAGAAAGGACTCGAAGAAATCGTAGTTAGAACTCTCTGGAGCTTTCTCTCGTCGAAGGATTCAAGCTGGTATTCTGTTTGCAACTCCCTGTTCTGGGCGAGCCGTTCATGCCCCGTAACAGATTAAACAGCACATGTTTAGCAATTTAACGTGTTTTGAAACAGAATATTTACGAATTAGACACTTGTGTTCAACATCGTAAGATGTTTACAAAGTGGGGGCAAAGAAGTATTTAGAAAATGTTTCTTTCCTAAACACCATTTTTAGAGTGTGCGTGTTCTTTTCTTTTTAGGCACTGATTCCGAACCACTACCAATTTCGTTTCTTATACACCGAAGCACTACTCTGTTTTCCGATGGTCGCAAAGATGGTATGAAAGTCAATACACTGATTGTCTCAGCGTCTGTTCAGGGAAGTGTTAAGGAACTCCCAGACGAATCAAATATTATAACTCACTTTTACCCTGTTCAGGTAGGCAGAATAATTTCAAGCCGCATTGTCTTTCCGTGCTGTTTTGTCTTCTCCTCTCAAACTCCGTCAGTTTCAAGTCTTTTGATGCATATCAAGCATGTGCAACGGTACCCTTCTGAGTTATTAGGTGCATGTTTCTTATAATCATTACTTACAAGATTAGAGTAACAGTATCTCCTAAACTTCAGAAAATGTATGACTGTTTCCAGCTTTCAACTTAAGACTGTCATCAGCAGCCTTGACATTTTTGAGGAAAAAAACTCCTTTTCTGTAATTATGTCTCCTCCAAAATTTTTGTAGAATTGTATACACTCCTCGAAGTAAAGTTGTGGACATGAAACAGGATGTAAAGGCAGAGCAAAGCAACGTCATGTTCCAAAAGAATTTGTTGACTACCCTATCATCTTTTACATCAGGTTTTGGACTGTAAAAATTAAATAGTGATTTAGACTAGAAAGGCAAAAACTTGTCTAATTTTTTTCAAGTTGATAGTGACTTATTATGGTTATAAAATGATTAGACAGTAGTCCTAGCATTTACAAGGAACTCATCCAGACTTTTCATGATTGCTCTCACAAGGTGCATTCTTTCGTTTGCTGGAGTAGTAGGCAGGTAGGGAAAACACAGGAATCGACAACTACTACTTCTACAACAAACAATATTTAAAAGCATGGTCTGGTGACCAAATTTCATGCTTTCAAAAAAAGCAGAAAAATTTTCTGTGTTAGGCAGTGAAGACCCTATCTCAATAGCATCTTGCATTCGGAAGATACAAATTTTTGAAGAAGTACTACATTCTCAGTTTCCCTAGTGCATGATGGGAATCTGTGATGTCATCTGGGCAAATGGATTTCATGTAGCTTTTGTATTTCTTTTTAATGTTGATATCACTATATTGAATATTCCATAACTTTATTTGCTGTACCATAAGTATGGAACAGTTTTTCACTATATCTACACGGAAAAACATCTAAACATTCCAACGGTATCAAATTTCAAGGACAAACAAGGTAGCCAATTATAAAGAATACCAAAAGGAATCTGAGGCAATTTGCCCACTTTGGATACGTTTTGTGACCTTGAAGAAACTTGGAGGTTTTTCTTGTTAAAAGTAACCAATCTTTAGGAAGAGATATTTTGAGTTAGGAATGGAGTTTTGATACGGGGTTTGGATGTCATGTAATGAAAAATTTTTATTTTGCATATAAGACCCCTACAAAATGCCACCAGACAATGCCTTTAAAGTCAGTTGCCATGACCAAATTTATTGAGATCATTACCTGACATGAAATGACATATGTTTGATTACTGATATCTAACTCTTTACAGGAACGAAGATGTGCAAAAATCTCGTGTGTTTTTTGGGATGAATACGAGGGCACAGGCGGATGGTCAAGAAACGGTTGCCGTTCAGCGGAAAGTAAACATCTTGACACATCATACACCTGCCACTGCAATCATTTAACTAATTTTGCAGTTTTACTGGTGAGAAGTGATACTTTCCGGTCGTTTTTAGTACAAAAGACAAGTATAAATTTCGCTGGAAATTAACATGCATTAACATCTTCATTTGGAAGAGTCTTTTCACAAGGTGCAATTGGAATGATAAAAGAGAATATTTGAATAAACTGTATCAGCTCAAAGCAAGATGTCTCGTAAGGTATTTACATTTCTTTTATACCGTAATGTCATTAAACGTCTTCATCAAAAAAATGTTTCTTTCGTTCTAAAGGACGTCGAAGGTGACATAAACAGCCGTTTCTTAGACTACGTTAGCATAATTGGATGCATTGTTTCTACGTGGTGTATTATCATCACAGTCTGCACTTACCTTGGAATCAAGTGAGTACGAAGGAACAGATAATAATTGAGAGAATATGTAAACTAAATTTAAAGACAGGGTCTAATTTTTAACATCAACACTCCTCGGATTAGTATGTAAGAATACATCAAGCACTGTTGCTTCTAAACATATACAAACAAATCCCATCATGAACAAGCAAAGATCTGGCAGAAACTATTGATTCAATTGGTTGATGTGGTACATGTTAAAGCTGTTTACCTATTTATATAAAATAGGTCTGTTAACGTAAATCTAATATTTTACCGCTATTTGCCTGATGTTTATACAAAGTGCTAAATTACATGAAGATGTAGAAGAGAATATTTATCTTTTTTTATTAAAATCACTGAGCTAAGAATGAGGAGATTTACATTCTGTAAGTTTACTTTTTACTCTTAGTGAATAATATTATTCTGACAAGGGAAATTATAAATATACGTTTGGAAAGCGCATATCTATTTTCAATCTGTGAAGGTAGAAGTAAAGGAAGATGAAGAAGGAAGCAAAGGACAATTGACCAAAATGTGATTAATATATCAAGGGATTTGAATTGTACTTTAGTTGTTTATGACACTGATAAGGATAGCACTTAATGAGCTATTTTATGCAATATTCAAAGTATTATTTCGTAGCTGTTACTTAGCTTTCACCTGGTCTTCATTACACTCATTCCTGGTACAGGCCGGAACATTTCAGTTTCTATTAAAAGTGACATTCAAAATATGTTAATGGAACTGCCCATCCAATTTGTTTACAAGACGTCTAAGTAAAGGGTCATTATTCACCAGTAATATTTACCATTGGACCAGATGGATAGAGCTTAGTGTCTGCGAATTACGGGTATGAATATTAGGGCGGAAGAGGAAAAAGGACAATGTTAACAACGAATTACTAAAAGTCTTTTAAAGTTAAATTTACCAGCACAAATCTCCCCCCTCCCCCACCCTCTCTAGGAACGTTATTTCCAAAATTTTCCTCCACTAGAAAAATACTTGTCTGTTAGTCTTGTTTACTAGTGTCTGCAAGTTTCAAAGTGACATAATTTTCCGTGAAATAGAATGCTGTCATATCCAATGGCTTGGGGAATATTCGTTGAAATATAGGCTATTGATCCTATTTCTTTCTCCTATAATAGAGCTTATTTTCTCAGTCCTTGGGTATACAGTTATTTCATCCTCTAACTACTTTGGCAAATTGAGTGAGCATGCATGATTGTCCGGGTGGGTGGTTAAGCATGACCACCACCTTCTCCCGAAAGATTGACATTTTATAGGACGAGCTAGATATGGGTACCATGGATTTTTCCAATAAAGTATATTTATATAAAAGACTTTGTTTGAATTGCAGGAAGCTTCGTTCCAATCGTCCGCAACAAATTATTCTCAATCTTTGCTTTGCCCTGCTTGGTCTTTACTTGTCTTTCTTGATTGGAATTGAACAAGTCCATCTGGAAATCGGTTGCACAGTCTTCGGAGCTTTCATTCATTTCTTCACCTTATCTTCAGTTGCTTGGATGAGTGTCGAAGCCACTAATATGTATCTACTCTTTGTAAAGGTCTTCAACGCAAACATCCGCCATTTTATCCTCAAAGCATCCCTTGTTGGCTGGGGTAAAGAAATTTCTTTAACAGACATCTAAGTTTAACGCAATCTTACTTATTTGTCTGCATTCTAATAAACGGAAGCTGTTTTATGCGGTGTTTGTAATTATTTATTTACAACGGCAAATATTTGAAGAAGTACTCTTTGGTTGTAATTGGTGTATTATTTTTTATGTTATTTTAACAATTGATAATAATTCCTGTAATCAAATTCTCACTTCTGTTTGTTTTCTTTTTGTCTTTTTTCTTTTCTCCTTACGTATCCTCATTTTTAAGAAGTACACTAACGAATCCAGGAACTTTTGTTTTATTGTTAACGACAAGCAATCCTTTCGTTTAAGTTTGCTAGTCCTCCGTCTATGTTCGTATGAACGTTAAACACGCTTACCAGTTGAGTTTGCCATATCTTTTTCAAGTCTTTTCCATACTTCAATCACCAACATTCCCTTGTGCATAGCTAGAAATAAAAATGATAAAGCATATGTTATATTTGTCCCCTTTTGTATCTCTTATTTTATAATCCAGTTGTCTACAAATCAGCTTTTTATATGCAAGAAAATTCACAAATTATTCCATGTCACTTATTCTAGGACAGCCTCGGAATTCAAACTTGGGTTACATCGTACTAAATAATTCCATTCCGATTTAAATTGATAATTAGTATATCTTCTTTTTTGATGTTTCAGGCATTCCAGGTGTTATTGTTGTCATCAGTGCACTGCTTTCACCGGAGTCTTATTCCAACTGTAAATAGTAAGTAACGTATTTTAGAAATTTGAAATTTTTTTTTTTTTTTTATTTAAGATTTATTTAGATGACTTCTTATCCCAAAACTATTGCTCAATACCTGCGTCTATTACAAACGTGAATAATAAAACACCCTTACGAGTTCTGTCAAATACCTCAAAGGTTTATTGGCCAGTTCATTGTTACTGTCTTAACTCCAATCAGATAAATAACGAAACATCTTAGTTTTATTACATGTATTTACCTCATTATATCCCTATTAATTTGAGTGAGTCATAGAAAATGCCTATTGGAAAAATTGTTTGCCTTTTCTTTCATAGTACTTCTTAAGGATACAAAAAACGTCACTTTTTGACATTCATCTCCCTTTTACAAAGCATCAAAAGTACCCACCTGTAGACTTACACCAACGCATTCCTCATTTGATCTGCTTATTAATACGTACACTCGATAGGAAAGTAGGCTAAAGAACCCTTTGCTAATTAACAACATTTTTAGATCTATTAACATCTTACATCCTTTTTGAAGAAAAGATATGATTTCCTCACAGAAGGTGCTACTTTTATTTGCAACTGTATTTGTAACTGTTCTCCATTCTCTGTCCTTAGCTGCTTCCCAGATTCGGATTCGATGATTTTTTACATTTCTGTGCTTGGTGTAGTCGGTCTCCTCATCACCTACAATTTTATCATATTCGTCCTTGTCACTCGTAAACTAACCTGTGCCAGGAAAAAAGTCCTCAAAGCTAACCTATCCAAAGAGGAGACATTTCGTCGCTTGCAAAACGTTGTTGCTATTTCTATTCTCCTCGGTGTCACTTGGATTTTCGGATTACTTTCATTTGGTGAACTAAGAGAGGCTTCCAACTTCATTTTCTGTGCATTAAATTCCTTTCAGGGGCTTTGCATTTTCGTCCTATTTTGTGTACGTCAGAAAGAAGTTCGTAGTACATGGAAGACTTGGCTACTGCAAGCTGTTGGCAGGGCAGGTCAAGACGGCCCGGTGTCCTCGACCGATGCTGAGGGGATGTCAAAGAGAAAGTTAATAAATGAGGCGAAAAGTACCTCTGATACGAAGACCAACAGCAAAGTTGAACTCAGCGATCTGAAGAGTGATACTTCCGAACAGGGAGTTTCTCTAGCAACTCCCTGTTCCGAAGCACAAAATTGTCCCAACTTCTATGCTGAGGTCAAGGGCACACCCTTTGACAATGTTAAACCTACTTACTCCTCAGACGTAGATCCTAAGGCCAGAAATCTCCCTCCTATACCTGAAGAGGGTCACTACGCGAAAAAAATAATCTCTGGAATTGAAAAACATGGATCATTCACGACCACAGAGACGCCTGACTTGTACATGGAAATTGGTGAAGTGGAGGCTTGTACATATAATGAGAACGAATACCAACCACTCGCACTCGAGGAAGTGGATATGGTGGAGTATGCGGACATTCCTTCAAGGAAATCATGACATGCTTTTGCGGAGTTCAAAGAAAGTACTCATATCAACGAGCCTAATTTCTGATGAATTGCAAATTTATATCTCTATGGCAAGGTTGAACATCAAATTAGTAGAGCTATGTTATGTTCGAAAAGGCACTCCAGCAATCGATGAAAACTGAAATTTTCTTTAAAAACGGAGGTCTTTTCTCGTGACACTCGTCTCCAAAGCAACGAAGACAAACAGATACTGCATATTTATTAATTTGTCCATACAAACATGTAACAAGACTTTTAATTAAAATAGTCAAATTATTTTAATGGAAACGTGGTGTTGTACATAGAAATTAAAAAAGTCGGTTCTAAATTTTCACAAATAGGAAAGTCATGCAAATGGCAAAATAAACATTCCAAAACATTGGAATTTGTTACGATTATAGATATAAGTATAGCCAGAACGAGGTAGAGTTAGCTGTTTACTACCTCAGCATTAAATTAAATACAAATGACATTCAAGAGGAAACACGTGAATGTAGAACTTATCTTCGAAGACCCAACTACCAAATTAGTACAGGTGATGTAACCAATGTATTTCTTGAATTCAATTTAAACGCATTTTCTTTATTTTATTTAATTCACTACTAACTAATCATGCCATCTCCGTACGTGTAATGCATGGGGGATGAGGGAAGTGAGATAATTTGTTCCACCTGACATCCGAATATGGGTATTTGTCTGAGAGTCTGAATGTATGTGTGTAAGAAAAAGTTTTAGTACATTACCTATTTGTCAGTAAACTGCAAAAGAGCAATGAACAATCAGTTAGGTAGAAAATAATGCGAAAATATCAAAAGAGTATTATTTGTGGTTCTTAATGGTCCAGACCAAAACTTGGTAAAAGACAAGTTCACTTGGCCTAGATTCTGGAAAAGAATGTGAAGAGAACTTCACCTTAGCCTTACTGCCTATAAAATTGAAAACTTGTAGGTAGATGCCTGTCTATAAAACAAAATTGCATGTGTGCCTGATAAGGTCAGAATTTAAAGTTGAAAAGTCAAAGGTCAAACAACCAACAAATTACTCTATCCATTAGCTGTTGTCAACATGGTGGGAAAAAAATGAACAGTTTTTCAATAGAAATTTTGTGGTTGCTAAAGGTTACGGTCACAAATGATATACGTCAAAGGTCAATTGGCTAACTTTTGTGAAAATGGGGCAAACGAGTACTAAACCGTAAGAACTGCCAAAATGAAACTTGGACGATAGGCAGTGGCGTGTGCAGTATTTCGAAGGTGGGGGCACAACCTGTGCTTCCCCCGACTGATATGGAGGAGTGTCGCAAGTGCACAGAAAGGCACACCACGAGCGTGAAGCGCGAGCTTTCACACGTGGGGTCCAGGGGCTGGCGGTTTGGCCCCTGGCGGGGTTAAGGGACAGAGCCCGATGGGGGGCAAAGTCCCCAGAAGCTCCTGCAATACATGATAATAAGACCGCTGAAATATGGTACTAGAGGTTCTATCGGTCAGGTCTTTTCTTGTCATATTTCGTGAAATCTGAGAGTTCATGTTAATTAAAAGCCAACTAATGAACATCGAAAACATATATCCATGAAATAAAAAATCTGGATATAATTTATTTTTCCCGATGTAAGAACCGGTTTTCTCGTCATATGTGAACTTAATGGGTAGGGTAGTTTACACGTGTTTTACTTTCAACACAGTGCACTCGTTAGCAGAAGGACTATTTCGGATGCATTAAACTTATTAACTGCACAAGAAAATCCCATGGCACGAGGGTAAAGGTGACGTTAGGGTTCAAAGACTGCAAGAGGCTGAGAGGCAACGGCGCAGGTGCAGCAAATTGTTTTCAGTGGAGAAGAAGGTCTACTCTACAAGTTGATCTCGTTGTACCTCATCAACCCGTTCCATTAAGCCCACAACTGAGACACATTTTGAAAGTATATATTTTTCTTACAGCAAATGGAAGGACCATAACCCTTACATGGGGCGGGTTCAGGAATTTGTCATAGGTGTGACTAACTATTATTAAATAGTGGAACTCTACGGGACGATAGCCGACCTCAGCCCCATCGAGGTTAGGACTCAGATGAGAAAATGTGGCATTCCGAATGCCCCAGCATGCAGGAAACCTTACTCTACGACACAACTGACTAGAATTTGTCTATTGCCATGCGTGGGTCGCCAGTGAGTATGAGAGAATATTTGGCGTCCTAAACAACTCAGATTGTGTGAAACTGCATTCTTAGCCATTTAGACGAATTTGTCACTACAGTCCTGCTAGTGACATTCTTTAACCTGTATCTCTTACAAGGCCGTCATCATCACCAACTACTGGGAGAAAATACGGCTTGCCCATATCCCAAGATTGCAAGAAATCGTTTTCAAAATTTCAAAAACAAAAACTTGTCTTCTCCAATCGTACGTCTACCCGGACACTGCAGAATGTGTTCGGGGAATTATATTTACTCCCTCTGTAATAAGATTTCTATTTGTTGCTGTTCCAAGAAATTGTTCACTACGATCGCTGCCGTGCAATCAGTGCGATGTAGACTCAAGTTTATGCGTAAAATAGTGGCCACTAGCAATATCAGGGACAAAAAAAGAAGATAAATTCGCCGAGAAGACTATCATATACGGAATGCTCGTATGGAAGATAGGCGTCCTAAACACGTCATAAATACATGAAATCTCACTCTCCACCACCTTGACCAATTTTTACCTCAGTGGTGTTTTTTCTCTTCCTGTATCCTACCTACCTACCCTAGCTATATAGACTACTGTCATAAACAGCTCACCGAAATCCCCACGAAACACGATAAAAATTAATAGTACTTGGGTCACGGGACGGATATCCATACTGATTGATGCCTTACGGGCAAGGACGAGGATCTTTCTTGCTCAGTACTGTACGGAGAAGTTTAGAGCTAACTGATAAATAATATGGCTCCATTGAATAATAAGTTTTGGGTACTTCAGCTGTCTCTCCAAAAATCTCTCTCTGTCCCACAATCTCTCGCCCTTCTCCTTTACCTTAAATCCTCCGACCGAGTGAGTTTCCCCCGACAGTACTTGCTTTCGATAAGTTGGATTTTGAAAAGTCATTAAACAATTAAATATGTTGTTGATAAAGAGACAAGTTTTAAAACAAAACTTCTATGGTTGTAAACAGCTCAGGTAATATATAGGTCATACGTCGTCAAATTAACCTAAATTTTGCAAGGTTCTGCAGAGATTTCCTCCAAAATTATAAGTCCGATTAAATTCCAACCTGATTGGTGGTAACCCTTACTCAAAATCCATATCTGGCTTTATATCTGGAAATATCTGGTTGATTAAAGACTTTATATGGCCATATAAAGCCATATATAACTTGATTAAAACACAACCCAGATATAACTTGGTATAATCGTGATCCAGATATGTATATAAAGTTTGATATGGCCATATAAAGCCAGATATAACTTGATAAAACTGTGATCCAGATATGTATATAAAGTTTGATATGGCCATATAAAGCCAGATATAACTTGATAAAATGGTGATCCAGATATGTATATAAAGTTTAATATGGCCATATAAAGCCAGATATAACTTGATTAAAACATAACCCAGATATGCATATTAAGTTTGGTATGGCCATATAAAGCCAGATATAACTTGATATAACCGTGATCCAGATATGTATATGAAGTTTGATATGACCATATAAAGCCAGATATAACTTGATAAAACTGTGATCCAGATATGTATATTAAGTTTGATATGGCCATATAAAGCCAGATATAACTTGATATAATCATGATCCAGATATGTATATAAAGTTTGATATGGCCATATAAAGCCAGATATAACTTGATATAATCGTGATCCAGATATGTATATAAAGTTTGATATGGCCATATAAAGCCAGATATAACTTGATACAATGCAATTCCAGATATGCAAATAAAGTTTGATATGGCCATATAAAGCCAGATATAACTTGATATGCTAGATATGCAAATGAGCATTTTGTTAGTTTGTTTTATTATTTATTTGATTTGATTCTTGGATTATGCTTGTTACAAACTAAGACATGTTTTTGATACAGCATCACCTTCCCAGACATTGCAGTTATTTAGTGGCTACACTTCTGTTAATACCGCAGTGTACTAAGTAAACTTAGGCAATAATTTGCATATTTGGGTGGAGCTTGTATCTAAACCTACATTTTTCATGATTTAGGAAGTTGAAAGTAAAATATGCACCACGCAGTAAAAAAATTTAGAGTCAAATACGTAACTAAGTTTAAAATAAGAAGCCCATATCACTGTGATTACATAAAATAGGAAATTTTAAGGCATTTTTCTGTTCACTGTTATGAAATAAGTTGAATTTATGTACTTAAGTCAATTCAACCTAATACTTACATTAAATTCTAATTCATGGAACACTTAAACATTGTTTTCTGGTGTTCAAAGTCTCCATGAGGAGTGTGGACATGATTCATAACTAGAGCTGATCTGTCCCATATAAAAGGCTTGATCCAGATAGAACTTTATCTGGCATATATGGTTTAGATCTGGTTCTGGTTTAGATCTGTGTTATATCTGCCTAACTTTTTATCCGATCTGATATAAATTCCATATCTGGTGCAGATATGGGCCAGATATGGGCCATATAAAGAGTGAGCCATATAAAGTTTTATATGGGTCATATATGGCACAGATATGGGCCAGATATAAATCTCTTTATATGTGGCATATATGGATTTACCATATATGGGCCAGAAATGGAGTAGCCATATATGGGGCATATCTGGGCCATATAAAAGTGAAACTTTACCTGGGCCATATATGACCATATATGGCCTTTATATTATATCAAGTTATATCTGCCCAATTCTTGTACAAGCCAGATATGAATTCCATATCTGGCCCAGATATGGGCCAGATATGAAATCCCATATCTGGGCCATATATGGATTTTGAGTAAGGGAACTCACCATGAAAAACCTTCATTCCTGAGTAATTATGTCATAGAACAAAGGTCAGAGTCCCACTGTCACATAAGTTTAATAATGGTTCTTAGCAATTATCAGATTGTTGGTATATTAGGAAGAGCATTCAGCAAATGGATATTAGATAGTTACGGAATAATAATATTTTTTGAAAAGAAAAGTACTGTTGTGGTTGCTAAGGGTCAAGATAAAGGGCTAATACAGATCAAACATTTAATGGGCCAAATATTTGCAAGAAATTTTTTCACAAGTTTCTCCTACGTAGTAGGTCCTATCAAGATAAAACTTGGTGGGTAGGCATTTGACGTTTAAAATTTGTGCACACATGGTTGATGTCGTCATACTTTAAATGTGAAGTAATAATTTTGCTAGTTTGTATGTTGGAAATCATTACTGAACAAAAGGTACATAGAGAAAGAGACTGAAGAGACAAGAGTACTGATGTAGATACTACTTTAACGTCACTGGTGCATTAAGTCTAGATGTCAAACTGGACTATGTTTTGGAAAATTTGTGTGTCACGATGTCCTTCTCAAGTGTTACTTTAGCTCGAGAAATTTGAAACCTGGTGGGTAACCAGACACCTTGTTCAAAGGTCACAGGTCCAAGTTCAAATAACAAGTAAAACGGTTTTGTTCATTATCTGCCTATCACTGTGTTCTTTAAAGTTATAGAAACATATTGACTATTAAAACCTTTACTGTTGAGTGATGACGTCGCGGGTCAAAAGTTAAGTCATATAGGCCTAAATTGCCTCCTGCAATTGTTACTAGGCACTTTACGACTAAAAACAGGGAAGGGGAAATAAGATTTGCCATTCCATGGATAGCGTCCTTGTTCCGTTTTTGTAAAACAAGTTAAATTTAGTGTTATTTGAATATTCCAATGTAATTACTTCCCTCTACTAGCAATCTTCTTCAAGTAAGAAATGTGAAAGATTTTGGCTTCAGTTGTCAGAGTGTACGTTACACTTCAGCGAATTATGCAGTATGTAAAGGAAATTGTCGATGAACCGGTCTTTCTATGGACCGACCATCAATTTACGGAAAACTTAAACTGTATGAAGTAAGCCATAAGTTTCCTTTAACTGCTTTGAACTGTAAAATTTAATTGCTGAAGATATGAAAGCAGCTTTTCAATATATTAAGCATGAGTACTTGATCTCAAGTCACTAACTACATTTCTGTATATATGATACGAATATTACTAACAACTTCATACATTTCCATGTTTTTTTAAGATGTGTGATCATGTATGATTTGATAAAAAAAACACTGAACGTTCGCACTTTCTATTTAATCTTGCTGCACACGCCTGACAGAATATGCAATACTGTGATTGATTTACTATCGGAAGACACGTAACTTTGCCATACATGTGTAACATTCCGGGATGGGGACTGCACCCCCCTCCCCCCACACACACTTTATCGAATTCGGGAAAACCTATTTATCGAGCAGATTTTTGGACAAAATCAGGCAATTTACTCTCGCAGCACAGGTTTTTCTAGGGCAAAACCCCAACCCCTCCCCTCCAAATCAAAGAGTCTCGGACGCTTGTGCCGGTCATCATCTTGCAATCTTTATAAATAACTCACAAAGGAATGTTTCGTAGTTGTTAAATGCTTTGAATCAGGAATCACAGTTTAACAAACTTATTATTTGGATAGCATAAACGACTTGTAACCGAAATCTAGATGTGATACATCCACCTAAAGTCAACATGCCGCTAGAATTCAATAGGCTCCTTTAGCCAAAGTTTCCCGAGAAAAGGCAATTTTCCCTGGTGAAAAATAAAGACGTCTTATGTCGTCTGATGGCTAAATCCTCCTATTGAATTCTAGCCTCATGAAATGTTTCACATATGCATCGTGATCATAGCTGTTGGTGACTGACAATCATAGGAGTATGAAGTGGGGATAACGTCCGTGTTAAAATGTGGGGCTAAATTAATGCCTCTCACTTTTCATAGATGAAACCACCTTATTTACCCCCTTTGGAAAATTTGCCATTCTTTTTCAGTGAAGTATCAAATTTTATTTTATAAATGTACCTCAATAATGCACAAATTGTAGCATAAAATTGCATCTACGAACCGTCAAATTTTCAATTTTGTTTTCCAAAGAAACGAGGAACACCCCTCTTCTTTAGTATCCTCCCTCAAGATGGTGGTTCAAATGCTCAGCCCACCCCTTTCCCTCCCAAGCCGAGAACAGCTTCCTACGCCTATACTGACAACTGAAATTTTCGGAGTGCAAATATGGCTTAAACGTTACGATGGAGTTTCAGAAGTTTCAGTTATGATATGAATTTGTTAATATAGTCCATTACCTATGTTACAATTTTGAGATAATATCACGGTAAGCAATGTACAATCCATGTCTAATTCTTTTCAAATAAGGTACCATCTGCAATGAAGCAGACGAAAGTTTGCCCACGTAGTTACTTTAAAGGGAAGGGTTCGTCATTTTCGGAAACAAGAAATCCAATAATTATGATTCGAGATATCTATGTGCATATTAAATTATTGACCACATGCAGCACGTCAAAATTTGCTTCACACAGTAGAACTTCAGTTTGTTCATAAACATTTGTGTAATATCCATCTCTAAAGATTCTTTTTTTTTTAAAATTTGGGTACTACCTTCCACTAAAAAGTGACGGCCAATCCCCTTTACGTCTGAATTTGATTTCAGTTTTGTCGGATAAATGTATACATTTAACCAAAAGTTACAATTGAATTACTTACGTTATTGAAGCAGTATATTTCCTTATATATAAACTTTAACACATAACTTTTCATACTTGTGACGCTGCATTTTTGTCGTGGTTAATAAAAGTGGATCAATACCAATGGCTTATTATCAACTCCATTATTTCGTGTTGTACGTATAACTGCATGTTTCCAATGTGTAGGTTAACATGGAGTGTATTTCAAGTCGCTCTAGTTTCCCAGCATCGTCTATGTTGTGTTAGTTTGGCACGCTAGACTGATCTATATACCGATTGTATATTGTCCCGTCGTTTTCTTTTCTGGTGGTCCCTGTTACATTCTAATTTGTAGATAATGAAAAGGTATCCACTAGACTTAACTGCTCTGAACTCGTAAAGTTTCAGTGTAATCGATGTACTTAGGGACCGCGAAGCCAGTTTTGAATTGTGGGGGTTGCTAATCGAAGCGGCCCAGTATGTTCAAGAATAAAAGTCTTTCATCTATCGTAAGGCCGCCCAAAATGCCCACAGCAGAAAAAGTGCGAGGGCTAAAGCCCCCTTAGCCCCCCCCCCCCCGTCTCCGCGGTCCATGGTACTGTTACAGGTTCATCGGAACCTCTCACATCAGAATCTCAAGCACTTCACACTTCTGACTAATTAGTGTCTTTAGTTTTGTGAATAGTCTTCAACGGTAAGCCATGGGCCAGGGAATTGTTATCACTATGTATATAGATAACACAGGACGTTTAATTTATGCCAATACGTAAGGCTCACTTATCTGTAAGAGAAAATAACGATTCCCTGGTCATTAGGGTTACAGGAACTTGTGTCCATTGTGTCGTGCTTTAGGTAAGATGTCTTTCTCTCAGAGGCCATTCGACTGTGTTCTATACTGTGTAGCTTCAGATTCATCAAGGGGTGAAAATTAAGGTCTAGCGAGAAAATTTCTATACCGTCGTTCTCTGAGTGGAAATGCACAAGTATACTTCCTCTCTCCACCTTTCATATTTCTTGATTTTTTAATTTGTTTTTCATGACAATAGGTTGTTTCCACAAAAGGCTTATTACTAAATTTCTTCAATACTGCTTAGGTGCTCAGGTGAGTGAAATTACTGGAGATTATTCGGGGGGGATATAAGGAATGTTTGTGCCTTACCTTTGTGAAAGACACATTTTATTAGAATACAACCTGTCTGAATATCCCAACCCCACCTACAAAAAGCTTCCTTCGAACGCCCAGATTAATATTAATTTAATTTGTTTAAGCATGTATTGTCGGGCTATATCCAGAACCTACTGAGCTTCATTTCCTTTTCTCTGCTATAGTTTCAGTTGTAGCAAACGCGTATGAAGAAAGCTGAGTGAATTATTGATGAGTGAATTAATTGGAAGTAAATTAAAAAGAAAGGTGGAAACTCTTACAGACCTAGAAAGGGGTTGAAAGCAGATTTCAAACTTAATTACATTGGGCTAGGAAAATGATTACTATATTAATGTAACATTTGTACTGCATCATACTCATTCAATATACTGGAGTGTTAATTAGTGTAAACAATCACGCTGAACCTCTGTTTAAGCTGTTCCTTAGGTAAATTCCACGTCGGAGTAAGAAACACAATAAGTTTGTTTTGCAACAATTCAACCTGTCTGCTTTCCGCTGAGATTTCCTGTAAAGTTCCCTTACATTAACATGATGCTTCAAGTCGCCAAATAAAGAAGGAGAGAGAATTCTTTTTAGTTCCCTGGAAGTAACCTAGGTAACGTATGCAGAAAGATGTGTGATAATACTTCCTTGTTCTGTCGTCTATGCGACATCAAGGTACGCTTGGAGAATCAGGATAACTACTTCAATTTGACCTTGTAAAGTACGTACGTGAAGGATTCCTCCACAAGTCGTCTTCATAGGTTCAAAGTGGGAGAAAAATTCAACCTCAAAGTGGCGTTTTGGAGGATTTTCCACGTACAGGTAGGTCCATAAAGACAAACGTTTCAAGTTTGGTTGCTGGAAAAGTTTTTACTTTTATTATAGGCATATTTTAGCGACTTGTCCAGTTTTAGCAAGGTTTTGGAGTTTTCATAAGTGTCTTCTCCGTGTAAGTCAGTGCCAAAGTAGAGGATAACAATTTCAAGTTGTGACATGCTACCAGTTGGGTAGCACATTCGAAGATTCTTGTATAGCAGGTTATCTTTTACAAGCCCGAAACCAGACACGATATTGAAGGGGGGTCCAGATAGATTCTCGGGGGCAAAATATTTTAAGGGGAGAGATATACTTAGATGTTAAGGCAAAGGAATGGTTTACTTCTGGGAGACATTTTTCAATGGGAAGCCCCTTCCCCACCCCCTTGGCTACACGCATCGTCGCGTAATAACATGGAATATATGCCCTTGTTCCTCTTCACGTACAACTTCTTTACCTAACAATGCCATAAGCCCACAAAATCTCTTGTTAACAAGACATGTATTAAAGGAATATAAGACTTAGTCGTAAAAATGCTGAGGCACCATATCATGAAAGAAAACATTCAACTCCTGAAAAGTTTCGTTTGGGGCTAATAGCCGTTCGCATTCATATTTTGTAATAGTTACCTAAAGCAAATATTGTAGCAGCAAGCTCAAGCTGTGAACTTTTAACAAGCCTTCCCCCCGTTTTGTTTTGAATAAAAATGCTATAAGTGCTACAAGCATGGGCAGAGGCCTTCCCTTCGTGCCATGAATTGTTTCCGTACACATATGATTCTCCATTTTCATTACAATCCATTGTGAAGGGCTTATCCATCGTGTTGAGAACTGGTTGATTAATGATAGCAAAATCCCATAAAAGGAGCACCGAAGCTGCATATTTGGCGAGGTGTGGGAGGAGGTGAGTGCATCTTCGGGAAGTTAGAAAAAGACAAATTCTTTAGTGCAATGACGCGGGTTCTTACAGCCATAATCAAAACAAAGAAATTATCACCATTTGCATCAGCAAAGAAAAAATACCTGTCATTTTCTCTAAATCTTTGTAACTCTGGGGCTGGGCACTGGTTGGTTGAGCCTTCAATTGTATGCGCTTCTAAATGACCCTGACTGCCTACGCTGATATCTATCACTGTTTTGAATTTTCTCAAGTGTCAATTACTTTGGGTTTCACAGCGGCGTTTGCAGAACTTTGGAGGTGGTGGGCATAACCTGTGATTCTCCCGAATAAAAAGGAGGGGAGTGTCACAAATTTGACGAAATTGCACCACTTGTTTGCACGTGTGGGGTCCAGGGACCCACGTTAAGGGCCAGTGGCGAAGCCCCGAAGCTCCTGCAATATTATATGAAAAGACCGCTGAAAGTTAGTTCCAAAGACTATTGATCATGCAAATTTTGTGAAATTCGACGTTAATGATAGAGTTCAGAAGTGAACTCGGATAACATAGTTATGAAATGAACAATTCTTGATATATTTTCTTTTGCCCTATTTAAGAGCTGTTTGTTTTCGTCATAGGTGAATATGATGGGTAGGGTAATTTACCGCCTATATTACTTTCAACACGCTACACTCCTCGTTAAAGGGCTATTCCAGGGACATTAACCAAATTGCAAAGGAAACCCATATTGCGGGGGTACGGGCGGTGTTATAGTCTGGAAGGGACATTGACGCAGGGGCAGCTAATTGTTTCCGCTAATTAATTTCGTTGTACCTCATCGACAGGGTCACTAAGTACACAACTGAGATCACTTTTGCATGTATTCCTAACAGTGAATAGACCGACCATAATCCTTTTATGGGGGCTGGTTCAGGAATTTGTCATAGGTTTGATTCCTAAAAAAGGGACTGTAAGGGAAGAAAGCAGACCTCAGTCCGATCGAGGTTAGAACTGAGGTTAGAAAATTTGCATGCCGAGTGTCCAAGGTTGTAGGAAACCCCATGTACAACATAACTGCCTGGAATGTTTCAATGTGCCTGGAACAAGCGTGGATCCCCAGTACGAGACAATATTCGGTATCCCAAACGTCTCAGATTGTAGAAAACTGCCTCCTAAGCCCTTAAGGCGAATTTGTCCTTATAGTTCTGCCAGTGACATTCTTCAACCTGGTTAACCTACAAGACTGTGATGGTCAATTACCTGGAGAAAATCTGGCATCCCCATATCCCAAGACTGCAGGAAATCCTTCTAAATTTCTGAAATACGAACTTCCCATTGGAATTCTGCGTCTACCTAGACTCTGCAGAATGTGTTCAGGGAATTTTATTTTACTCCCTCTGCAATAAGATCTCTGTACGTGTTGGTGTTCCATGAAATTGTTCACTGTGAGGGCGGCGGTTGAATCAGGATGGTGCAGACTCAAGATTAGGGGCAAATTAATGGCCGCCAGAAAAGTAAGGGACAAAAAAGAAATAAATTAACCCAGAAGACTATCTTACACAGAAAGCCCTATGGAAGATATTTGGCGTCCTAAGAGGGCCGTAATACGTAACATCCCACTCACCACCATCTTCACAAATTTTTGACAGCAGTGGTGCTTTGTTTCATCCTTTATCTACCCTAGCCTTACAATAGAGGCTGCTGTTACCTGCTACTGAGGTACCGCGAAGGGCGAAAGAAAATGAATAGTACTTGGGCCACAGGCTGTACATTGATACTTACTGATGAATTACGGGCGGGATCGAGGAACTTTACTTGCTCTCAGTGCTGTAAGGAAAGTTTAAGATTTACTACAAAAATATGACTCAGTTGGGTAATTGTAAGTTTTAGATGCTTCTTTTGTCTCTTCAATCCCTCTTTCTCTCTCCACTTTATCCCTTTATCTCTGCTCCGGCAGATAACTAGTGTACGCAATAACCTTTAATCATTAACAAAATTACCTGGGACAAATCTCCCCTCTCCACCCTACTGTTATTTTTGAAGGTGAATAGACGTTGCACACTGAAGAAAATAACGGGCCCTCCCTTTTCTCAACAGTTAATATTAATGAAAATTTTTCACTTATTGCGTTGGTGTTAGTGTGTAATTCTAAGCGAATGATAGTCCTTGTCGTTTTCTGTCTAACAATATCATTCAGTCCAAGTAGTAGTTCATCACTGTAATCGTCACTCACCTCACCCGTGGATGGACACTGCCTAAGTGTGAGCTTAGGAAAGAGTAGGAGCCTGTTACATGTTATTCTGGTCTCCAATAACTTCTTGGTCTTTTCAATATAAGCAGTTGTTCCAACTGTTGTAATATTTATTTGCCATACAACAACTAAAACAATACAAACGGCAAGCATGCGCAGAAGAGAATAATAACCACATATTGACAGATATATTCATATATGAGTCCTAAAGGTTAGGCAAACATGAGGGACTATGATATAACCCAAAAGGGTCAGCACAAGGATTCGTGCGCGCCAAGTGAGACTTACATTTGAGCCCTGGGTTGTATTTTGTAGGACCTAGACCTTATCTACCTCTCAGCCTAATGTAAAGCTCACCTATACTTTCTTATCATTTGGCCATTGGTTAACCTATTGTATTAATTTGAATACTGTCTATCATAATCATTTGTATAACCTGAAAGCGAGATCTGCCACACCTACATTCAAATGAACTCCTCTTATTTTAACCCTATAAATGGGAATTTTTGGTACCACTTCAACCACCACGCGAGGCTACTTGGAACGACGCGGTGGAATGTAAAGTAGGCAGAAAACAAATAAGTCAGTAGTAGTCACTTCAACGGAAGTGAGAGGATTTTCTGTTATTGTCTTTAACCCAACTTTGTTCAACGGAATTGTAAAGAGTAATTAAGGAAGTAGGTCTCCTATACACGCCTACAAAATATCTATAAAAAACAGTGAATCGACTTACATTACTACAGGTGTTGGGACGGACGGACGGATAGATGCCTTGGATTGGTGGATAGATTGAGGCGGCAAAGTATTTAGGACTCGCGGGCACAGTACTAAATGTGGCCTTAGGGTTAATTTTATGCCCACCCTGATTGTAATCATAATAACAACATTAAAAAATGACTTCGGTAAACTGCACTGATGCCAAAATTCTCGTAAAGTCAAATAGGTGTGCAAACTAGATCTGACTCACGTATCGGTTTCTGAATATTTTACAGAACCAAGACCATGTTTGACTGAGATCGAGTAATCACATTCTGGGCTTAATATTCCGAGGATATTTCACTTTTCTCCCTTCTCCAAAGGTGTTGTCTATAAGAAGTGCACAAGTTTATATCTTCATTTGCCCTAAATTAATACTTAATGTCAATACGTTACCGTACTCAAGATGAGATTATAACTTTTAAAGGTGGTCAATTTTAGGAGTTTCATTGTTTTCTCGCAATGACCTGCAGGAAACCGTAAAAGGCCGTCTCCCATCCTTCATTTTTATTTGACGCTTTAAACTCCAGGTATATTTTCTTTAAGAACGTGATAGGGACTCATATCAAGATGAAATATTTATTATATCACAATGATCCTCCAAATTTTATCGTAAACAAATATTGTGTTTTCTTATAATATAAGAATATAGCTTTTAAAATTGTTCCCTTTTATAACTTACTCCAATGTGTCTAAATAAGAAATCGAATGCAGCCAAACGGATGTATAACTTTCTTAAAAGGAATGCTTTGATTAAAAGACGATTTTATAGTAAGTATATACCCGAGATAACCTTTGCAATATTTACTTATGACTGATGCATGGTTGTTTGTATCCGGGTTTATTTCCTCTTCCGCATATATCCATTTGCCTAAATGCCAGGATGTCCATTATTTTCCAAATTGCTCCACTGTCGTAAACATGTAAACATATTCAATCACTCACAAGTGAAACCACAACCTGTAAATACTTCCCACGACATATCCCAAAGTCAATGACATTCATAAAGACTTTGGTATCTTCATGGACCATTCCAAATGTTCCGCTTTCTTGAAGTAGTTGTCAACCAGTGTCCGTACGTGGTGGACGTAATGAGCGAAAATGTTTCACTGAAATTGTGCATTATGAAAAATCAAGGAGATAAACATATGAACCAGATCTGTAACAAAAGACGCTTTGACAAGAAATTGATTTTAAAGTTTAAGTCACTCTGACGCCTTCAAAGTTGAAACTACAAATTAAAGCCTTGCTTTCCGTGAGGTACGTTGTAACTGTAACATTTTTCTGACAAAAGTGTAAGAGAAAAATAGTTGCATGGTGCTTAGGCATTTTTCTTCCATCCTTAAAAAAGATAGTGTTTCCTACTGTCTCCTAGCAAAACGCTTCTTAAAATCAGGTGACAGAGAACTCGTTTGGCACTACGCATGTTTGGAGCATTTAACTTCAAATTTTTGAGTAGCACAGGGAAAGTAAACAATTATCACAGCAGGAATGTATGCAAGTCCACCTTACCGACTCCGGGCCAGTTTCGATCCTACTAGCCATAATTCCCAGCCAATCACGAGTCAGTCCCTTGTGTATAGTCTATTTGACAGTGTGATATGTAACACACATCATTTTAATAAACTTTAATAAAAGTGTGCAGCTGATAAATTAGGTTATTCATAGGAGTCAATATCATGTGCCCGCCCACTCGGTACTTCATATTATTGACCGCCACCCTGTGATTCTTCACTGCCTACTGTGCGTAATTTTACTGTAAGTTTCAATTTTGGGGGTTTAGCTGGAATCCATTCCCATGCGCATGGAAATGTATTTTGTGTTGGGGTGCGAAACGAAAATGTGTAATTCTTGGCCTAGGGATGAAGCTGTGTCAGGTTCCTAAAATGGGAAGGGACAAAATTTTGCGTTGCACTTTTAAGGGGACTTATTTGTAACACTGTCTAGGCAAAGTGCTACTCTCTGCTGACACGTATATTACCAATAAAATTTTCGCCCCGAAGGCCTCTACATAGAGGGGAATTGGTACTTCCCAGATCTTGTAACTGTATGAAAACATTCCTCGTTTCAAAATTTTATGCTGTAGAAATTAAAACTTTCAAATGGAAGATGAATTAACGTTTCCTTACAAGCATGATCCCAGGTTGCAAATTTTTCGTAGGATATCGAGGAGATATTCATAACTTTTTGTTCTTTTAAGAGCGTCACTTACGTAGCTTAAATTCTTGTTTCACAATGCTATGGTAGTAGCTAGCATGATGGATTGTACGCATGCATTACCCACACAATTGCCATATGACAACCGTGACTACAATGTTAAGAAACAATATACTAACTCCGTGATTAGGGATTTCACTTGGTAGTGGCAACTCGAATAACCAAAACTATAAAGAATGACAATGTGAATATGAAGGTCAACTGGTTTGATGGAATATATAGGCCCATCATGACGTAGAGTGTCATTAGGTTTTGCTAGCATTTTCCTGCGAAGAAGCCGCCAGCCTGGGCTTGCCCCATGTAGTATGGTGGGATTTCACTGGTTTTGCTTGGCTGGGACCTGGGGCACTCTCGACGTGAAAGTAGAGGTGGTGATTACAGGGGATACGGTAACAGGGAAGGGCGTGCACCTCCTAAGTAGGGATGGTATCAATTAATTAGCCTCTTCCTCTTTTCATAAGAGAGGCGTAAGGTAAAACATCGCTTGTAACATGGTGAACCGCCCCGATGCTGGGTAAGTGGCTACGCGATGACATGGTTTATTTTCTTTAACAAAGGGTGGGTCTATATCAACCTTTTTCCCATCACAGTCCCCATCACATCTCAATTTAGTGCCAGTTCTATACACGGTCTAAGACTGGCACTTGTGGCAACCCAGTGCTTTGTTAGTTCACGTATAAATACAGTGGCTATCAATGGCAATACCTTCGTGTACTAGACTGCACTACACGCTCCTTGCTCACGGTACACATACAGTGTGTTCATGCACGAGCAATGGAGGGTGACGGCAGGGGTCAAGCCTCCTCCCACAAGAAGGCCAACAACCCGTACCCCGGACAAAGGGTATGAAGAGGATGGTAAAAGCAAAGTTTTCTTTGCAGAAATATTTGTGTTTTTTGAGACAATGGAAGGATCTGTAGGTTTTGCATTTAGGATAATTGCAAAACCTGGGGGATTTATCGAAGAATCTGCAATATCAAGTATGCGACTGGTCGTCGTTGAGGATTACTTACTCTAACGTACCCTTCCAGGCTCCCCGAATAAAACCGGAAGTCTTCTCGATGCCCCTCTCCCACCTGGTGCCACCTCTGCCTAGAATTACAATTTCGGAGTCCAGAAAAGCAACGTTTTCTGAAACAACGCAAAGAATATTTGGTAAAACAAGATATTAACTCTATTGGTCCCTGATAACCCGGCCAGCGCCGTTCGTCCTCCATTGACGCACAGCCTATAAGAAGTAAAGTAGTGATTTAGTGTTTTCAGAAATGTGGTCTGCAGAACTGCGAAACGCACCTAAAAGTAGAATACATTTGAAGAATCTACATCGATTGTTGGCGGAAATAAATTCCCCAATAGTGGATAACTTGTTATTACTTTTGCATCCTACCTTACACAAGAAAACCACTAGGTTATGCTATTGAGGATGGAATTTGCAAACTAAACAAAAAGTGCAAACACTATGACTTTCTAAGTATGGTGGAAGGATATAGTGCTCTTTTTTACGTAAGACCATAAAAGCAAATTAAGGAAACTCTACAGAGCGAAAAGCGCCCCAAGATAATGTGTGTTCGAACAGAAGGATTAGAACTCCTTTAGAACAACAAAGTGTAAACCATCGACTGATCCCCGGGGATCAAAATGTAACACTTTATTGTACCCACTATGTCTCCAGATGAACTTGCTAAATTCACCCCAGCTGCCTCTGCTTCCACCCCCAGGTTAAATCGTTGTGTAAGAATAGTTATTTTGTGACTCAATCAAATTACATGCCAAACCAAATGGTTTTGTGGAACAAAAGCTATATATACTACGTGCGCTCAGCATGTTCTCAACTCCTAAGGAAGTTCTGAATGGTACACTCTTGTTACATGCGATAAGGTGCCGAGATGTCAAGGAAGCAAACAACAAATTATAGCATAAGGCAATGTCAACAAAGGGATTTCTCTAAGAAATGTGAACCCATATATTTTTTCATCCAAGGTGTCATCACACAGAACTAGGCGTGTATTAGAATAATAAGGATGTTTGTAAGTAATAGCAAATGGTGCCTCCACTTACCTCTTCTTGGTACTTATAGGGTAAATCTCGTCATCCCAGACAGTTCCAGTTTTCCCCAACTATGCAACTTTTAACTCCTCCCATAACTGAATAAAGCTCCTCCTTGTGCAGACACAAAGCTGTTTTACTGCTGGAGGTCATGTCCTGGTGAGCATACGAGGCTATAATGTGGAATTCAAGTGTTTTCTCTGCATTCTGTGGAAGGGTGAGCTACTCTGCATCTTTTGACTTTTGAATTTCCCTGTCAACCAAAGACGAGTCACCAACTGAGAAGTTTTCCACTAAAAGTATACTTTGGGGTGACCAGATTTGCACTTTAAAGGGAACTCGTATGAATAATATCTAGTTTTGAATATTAAGTGTTGAATTTTGCAACAATTAATGTTCTGTACACAGGAAGAATTATGAAGGTACTGGAAATACATGTGATCGTGTTGCAAGGAATTAATTACGGTATCAGCATAGGAATTAAAAAAGGGAGAACGCTGACACAGTACATCGCTCTGTGTTTAACGAGTGAGGCCACGGGAATAGTGAGGGCGCTTCCACTGTACAGCTAAAGCTAGATGATTGGTGTGCCTTCATATTTACAACGTGATTTCAACTTCATATGTTAAATATCTTTTTATCCGGTTTTGATTTCTTGACGTAGTCAGAGGAATCAATGAGATGGTGATGTGTGTATGTGGGTATGTGACACTTTGCTTTGAAGGGCAGTGACGTAGCTAGATTATTGGGGGGGGGGGGGCAAAAGCAAAAATTTTCTGACAGATTATTATCTTGAAGTGATGATGTACTATCTAAGCGTAGCGCCACCATCATCTGGCGTGTAGCGCGCGGAAAAAAATTCGAGTAAAATATCTCCGAGATTGCCTTAAATGATACTTCCAGGCCTTGTCATTAACCATTTCGATGTGTAATTCTGCTTAAAAAAAAGAAGTGCTGTAAGTAAACCCCTCAGAATATAATTTTAGCTACTGATTTCCGTTGTAAGAATTTTTAATTAAGGTGGTAAAAATTTCCGACAGAGACTAGAAATTTCCGACAGAGGCCTTCGGAGGCTTTGTGGGGGGCGACTGCCCCCTGCCCCCTCTAGCTACGCCAGTGTTGGAGGGTAACTTCAAGGGAACCCATACTTGGCATGTTAATACCCCTTATTGAGTAGATGATCCCTATTGTTTTTGTGAAGGTTAAAGGTCATTTGAGTTTACCAGAGGTCAAATGGTAAATACTTTGGAAGTTGCTCGTAAAAACTCTGTCTTCAGATGTGTAACTTCAAGGAATCTTATACTTGGCATGTGCATGTCCCATATTAGAAAGATGATTGTTATTGTTTTCGGTAGAGGTCAAAGATTATTTGGGGTCACAATAGGTCAAAAGATCAAAACCTTATAGACGCTATATCTCTTGTAGGGTAACTTTGATGAACCTCATACTAAGCATGTAGATGGCCAACATGAAGTAAATAATGCTAATGATTTTCGGTTGAGGTCAAACTTAATTTGAGGTCATCGGAGGTCACAGGTCAAAATCTTGTTTACATGTTATTTCAAGCAGGGGAACTTTGACGAATCTCATACTGGACATGTGGATGGCCCATATTAAGTAAATCATCATCAGGTCAAATGGTCAAAACCTTGTAAACACTATACCTCATGCAGGGAAACTTGAAGAGATTTCATACTTGACGTGTAGATGGCCCACATTGAGTACATGGTCCTTTCTGTTATGTAGAAGTCAAAGGTCATTTGGGTTAAACACTATATCTCATGCAGGGAAACTTGAAGAGATCTCATACTTGAAATGTAGATGGCCCACATTGAGAACATGTTCCTTGTTGTTATGTAGAAAAAAGGCCATTTGGGGTCACCAGAAGTCAAAAGGTCAAAATTTTGTTAACATGTTATTTCAAGTAGGGGAACTTTGATGAATCTCATAGTAAGCATGTGGATGGCCCATATTAAGTAAATGATCCTCATAATTTTTGGTGGAGGTCAAAGATCATTTGGGGTCATCGGGGTCAAAAGGTTAAAACCATGTAAACATGATATTTCAAGTAGGGTAACTTTGATGAATCTCATACTTGGCATGTGGATGGTCCGCATCGATTAAATGATCCTTCTTGTTTTTGGATGAGGTCTGATGTCGTTTCAGGTCACCAGAGTTCAGAATGTTGACACTTTGTAAACACTATAAATGCTATATCTTGAGCAGGGAAACATTGATGAATCACATACTTGATATGTGGATGGCCCATACTTTGTGAAGGTCAAAAGTCATTTGAGGTTATTGGAGGTCAAAAGGTTATTTTTATGGTATCAGTGTGTTGGATCTATTACCAGGGATCCTAGACTTTCTGTACCAAAATTGTCAAGATAGAATTTATGAAACACTGTCAATTTGAAAATACAAAAATAGACTTACATTGGCAAGGAATCAACAAGCCTTTTGGCTTTCTGGTTCGAAAGATTAGGAGCAATTTTTACTAAAGAGATAAATCATGGCGCCTTAGGTGTTTTATTTTATACTCCTAACTTGAAAACTTGTAGTCTCTCCGCCAGTAACTGGGCAAAGGCAGGACGTTATGTAGTGTATTACGCACCGTTGCTTTGTTACCGAGAGTCAAATCAGTGGCTTCAGTCCAGATCGCCTGACGTCAACGGCCCTTACTTTAATTTCTATGGCTATCAGTGGTACTTGAGAGTACAGGTGTTTAAGGGGATGCCCTCCCGAACTTTGAGAGGGGTGATCAAGCCTCCGCTGCACCACCCCTGTCCTACGCTTGGAAAATTTCTGGACCGATTCCAATTTAAAGAGTCTCATTCCAAGACAATTGTTAGTCCAGTAAGAAGGACGGACTCAAGTTCAAAGCAATATCCGACTCTAGACTAGGATTTTTCAGTCCTAGGGGCTAGTACCTCGTGACTTCAGTAATGTCCAAAACATTGCATTGCAACTGTTCTTACAATGGACTACACAGCTTTGTCTAGTTTTCCATTCCGTTCTCGTCCACACTATCATAGGAGTGCATGGGAGGGGGAGGGGGAACTGCGCTTGTGCATGATCCCAGCGATTGATGTAAGGCGTCGAATATTTACATGGAAAATTAGGCACATGCCCTAACAAAAACAGCTCTATAATTCTATAAAGTAATCCTTAGAATTTTTTCAAATTGTGTATAGTTTTCATAAAATTTCTTTAGACTTCCCAAGGAAATTCTACAGAAATTTTTAAAAACAATTTTGTATACGTTACTGTTATGTAAAGGATCGTTATAACATCTTTATGAAATCTCTAAAGGATTTCAATTTGAATCATATTAACACAGGGAGTGGGCTGTATAACCAAATTCTCTATGCATTCTTAAGAAAAATTGAAATTTCACAAGTTCTGCAAAAATTCTGCAGAAATTAGAAAAAAATTCTAAGTATATTTTTACTAGGCTATATGATTCGTCTGAACTTTTCCGAAGGTGAACTTAAAATGGTACCATCAATTACAAGATACTAGAGGGCGCAGATCTTTAGAAAGATGTCTTGTTCAATATGTTAGTACTTTTGAGGAAAATAAAAATATGCATTAATGATTAACTGAACTGAATACCTTTGAAATGCAAACTGACATTTATTATTTACACTATTCCTCCCTCGTGATGCCTTACATACTTGCAGAGAAACGAGACCCAGTTCAAAGAATTTATACAGCTTTGAAGGGAATCGTAGCATACGTGGCAAACATAACAATGTTTAACATTACAGGAAGTAGTACAACTCAAATTAGAACTAAATAAATTTACATTGCACAATGGCGAAATGAAATTTGATATGCAGCATTTGGTTTACTTTTCCTGCTCTGTCTGAGAGGTATTTTTCATCGCAAACTTAAGTTTAGGGGCATTTTTGGGGGAGACTACTAACAGGACCGATGCTAAAGGGGGTGTGGGGTATGGCGTCTCCCCCTCCGCATTCACAGATCCAGTCGGCAGAATTCTGCACTAGTCCTCAAAATGAAGGGAAGTGGAGAGGGAAAATAGGTAAAGAGAGAGAAAAAGAAGAAAAGAAAGAAGGAAAAGGAAAGACAGCAGATAGAAGGAAAGAAGAGCAAAGATGGGAAGAGAAAAAAGAAGGAAAAACGAAAGAAAAAGCTCTCGCGTATGTGTGAAAGGGGGTACTCAGGGAGGAGAAAATGAAATTGGAGTGTATGTAGACTGTAGACAACGAATGTCTTAATATTTGAGAAAACCCGTCAAAACACACGAAACAAAAGCAACACGATAAGTTCTTCAGGCATACCAAAAGTTGTTCATGGCAGTGTGGTATCGTGTCACGGCAAGACGACAAAATTTTACACCGTCGGCAAAATGAAGGAAAGATGGGAAAGGAGGGAGGAAAAGGAGAGAAACAAAGGAAGCAAACCGAACGTATTTTAGGCACCCCTTTCCACCATACTGGCGTATAGAAATGTTCGGACACCCCATTTTAGCCCCCACTGGCTTGCGTGTGTGCTGGTAGACGCTGTATTGTAGAGACAAATTTGTGTTTTGGTACCCAATACACATAGCATGTCCAGTTTAAACTGATCTGTGTTTGGAGGGCAATATTATGCAATGTACAAAGTTTGGGATTAGGGAGGTCCCATGTGTGAGGATCAGGGGTTGTGGAGCCGGCACGGGAGGCATGGGGACGCATGTCCCATGCAATTTTCAAGAATTTTCAATTTTCCTGAAATGAACTCAAACGCGTTTCTGTGTGCAGTACTCATTACCTTTCATTGATTTGGAAGTATTACGGTATATACTAATTACTCTCAAAATGTGATCATCCTTACGAAATTTTCCACAGTAATAAAAACTTGAGGGTCCATTAATTGTTCCTGACCATCGACAAATATGAAACATAAAGGAAAGAGTAAGTGGCTGGGGGAAGTATGACAATCTTTTGTACGGATAATATTGAATTTAATGGATGGAAGAAAAACAGTAGGCTACAAAAAAAAATGTCTTAAATAACGCTGTTTTCTTAGGCACGCGTCGCGCGCATCCGTTGTAAATATTGTTTGGTATTTACTTCATGTAGAACATCTTGCGTGTTCCATGGCTTCGTACAAACTCTTCCATTAGCATTGTTACCACCCACAAGCCAAACCCTCACCATCATGAAAAGGACTTGTTATTATGAGCAAGGCTGTTATTAAAATGGTCAAAATATGATTTTTATTATCTTTTTAGTGCATATTCAATGAGTGTCCTTGAAATTAAGTTGAAAAAACAAAGGCTAACATAAGCCATATATGGTAGGTCAATCTTTCGATGTTACATATTTGCATATTTATCTCATGTTTATTTATTCATAAAACAAGTGTAGAATAGGAATTTCCCTGTAAAATGGTCAATATTTGATGGTTTTGAAATCGGTATTCGTTAGATAAGGATAACTTTTATATCCCCTTACTGACTGGTTCAAGTGGCGTAGGCTACTACGCTTCACCAGGCTAGAAATTCTGACATGGGGAGGGGTCATTGGTACAGCAAAGGGGGCAAGAAAGATTACTATTATATATATACAGTGGTGCCAACAGATTTTAAGTAGTTTGCGGGAACCCCAGGGGATGGTATTTCAAGATCACAATAATCAGCTTAAAGAAAACCGGTGGCAATTGTGTAATGCAACTTCCCCTTCTCATGTGATACGGAGATGTGGAAAGTCTCCACAAGGGAATGGGAGGACGTTAAAATCATGATTTTTCCTTAGCTCTGCAAGCGCAGTTGAAGAGTGGAGTTATTTGCGGACAGTAAGGATGGGCTGCCATGGGGCTCTTATGTTTTCCATGTAAGCGTGTTAAAGGAGTTGCGGCATCCCCTAAATATATATATCTAGGAAAAGCCCTATAGTTCTTAACACAACTGGTGAATGCACTTTGATTGACATTTAGTAAATACACAAGGACATTCCTGCCAGACCCCTTCCATATTTGAAAGGAAGGAAACAAACAACCATTATCACATACATAGACGTTAGAGTTGGATGAGGTTTTACGCCTCATTTTCTAACCAATTGGTTTAAGTCGGGCCTGTCACGGCCTTTTTTCCAGTTGTGGCTCACTGGCTTGTTTTTTCTACACCATTGCGTATGCTGAGTACCGAGCACAATCGCAGCAAGTTCCATTTTTAAAGTCTTCGGTTTGACCCGGCCAGGAGTAGAACCCCAGACCTTCCGGCTGCAAGTCGGATGCTATAACCACTTGAGCATGCAGTCGTTGGAGTAAAATGTTTGAATCCATTTAAAAACCGTTCTTCCCATCGAAGAACATTTCAACATTTGACTAGAGAATCCCACCCTTCTTTATCAAGAACTTTTTTTCAAAATTTATCTGAAATTACCTAACCAGGAGGATTAGTTTCTTTACAGAAGTGTGTCAGCTTAAGTTTGAAGAAAATATTTCCCTAACCCTCTTATACTCTAAAACATATTTGTCACTACCATTCCATGTCCACCATACGTGGGCTCTCAGTATAACGTAGAAGAGTGTGTCAAATCAGACTTCACTTGGTTTATACTTTTTAACGTCCTAAGGACATTTTTTCATGTTTGGTGGTGACCTTGCAATTTTATTTCCTGAGTCGTGATCCAAGTGGGAATTTCCAATATTAAAGTAACGTGGTGGACGAAAATGCAATAAATTTAAACTCTAGCATCATTTAAGTGAGACGTTTCGTGTCATTTCAGAACTATTTGTGATTTTTAACTTATGTCAATCAGAGGACGAATGGACAAATGCTAAGATTTCATGCGTTGGCAAATAAACCAATAGTACCCTATTTGCATAATTTAAACTCTTTTTTAAGGTTAGACTTTGAATGCAGACAGTTAGGTAGTAGGTGCATTCATTCGCAGAAAAGAATGGTTCTCGTCGCTTAAGATGACCAAACACTTTGACTACGGTCCACTGACTAAACTTTCTGAAGCTGCGAAGTAAAATTTGCTAATTTCTTCTTTAAACCTGGCACTGCAGGCTAATATGACGGAACACCGCGCCCGATCCAAGCTTGGAAAGTAATAAACAAGGCTTAAGAAAGGGATGATTTTCAAGGAGAAGAACAGGAAAATTTGATGTCTGAACATAGGGGCAAACCCGGGTAGACTGTAAAATAAAGCCGATGGCTTCGTGGGAGGGCGAAGTTACGACCCTTAGTGGCGTGAGGTCCAGGGGCCCGCCTCAGGGTCCCCGGTAGTATAGGACAGAGCCCCGTTGCGGTCGAAGGGGCGAAACCCCGGGAAGCTCTGAGGTATTTACAAAATTGTAGGCATTAAAATGATGCATTTTAGCTTAGTTTTAATTTCATTCTCACTCTGTATGACTAACAGTCGCCGGGATCGATAATGCAGAGGGCTTGAGGAAGGAGAGAAGAATGGATTTTTTAGGGTTTCCCGGGGTTTTGAAACAATAATTTTAACAATGGGAGATCCAGAACCCAGAGTGGGTACGCGCAAAGCGCGCTGAATAACTCGTCTCATATTATGGTACCGGAAATGGCACCTTCCGTGCCTAACAATTTGCATCTTTACAATTTTTAAAAATTTGTAAATTACACAGATCGATTCAGATCAAAATTTTGCTTTGAAATTTTCTGGGGGAGGGAAAAATTTCACCTCCTCTGCGTACTGCTATGGGGCATTAATGGTTTCAATTATAATAGATTTGTACGAAGCTATGACAGACAGGATGTTCTACAGGAAGTAACCCCGAATCCCGAAACAATACATTAAAACGGAGGAACTCGAAGCGCGCCGAAGATAAAAGCGTTGAGACACCGTTTGAGACATTTAATTGTAACCTATTGTTTTTCCTTAGTTTTAAAAGCAGTATTTTTAGTTACTTGAAAAATTCCTGCTTTCCCCAGGTGCCTGCCCTTTCCATAGAACAGGATAAAGGAACCTATATCCTATATCCCACTCGATGGTTCTTTCTTTCATGTTTCATTTTTGTCGAAGGTTTGGGACAAACCCCTCAACTTGTTTTATCGGTGTGAAAAATAAGGTTTTGTCGATTTTGAGGGTTACAGAGTATGCGATACTTTAAAACAATGAATGAAATGCTTTATGAACAGTTTTTACAAGGTATCGGCAATTTAACTGCCAGGAAAGTAATAGTCACTGGAGGCTTCTTGCACTGTTTATAATATCAGTTAATTTTCACATTTTTAACTTGAATTTTCCTTTTAGCAGAAATTTTCCGTATCTTTACAGACAATTTGTATTGCGACATTAAACAAAATGTTTAACATGTATTTTCTGTTTATTTGAGAAATCATGTTTTTTCTGTTTTTTAAACCAAATTTTACTGCACTGTTAAGAATATCTATAAATTTACAGACATTTCTATAGTATTTTTGTATTTTTCTGATTACACAGAAATATATTGTCATTTAACAAACACCAATTTGTTTTTCAATTAAATAAAGGTTCGGTTTTTTAAAAACCAAAACAAACAAAAACTCGAAACTCTTCAATCTTTAAAACAGATCGTTCTGCACAGTTTCAGTTTTTAACAGAATTTTCGGCAACTTCATGTCCCTACTTGAAAGTTATGTGAACTTACACTTATTATGAAAACATCTTTTCGTAGTTGTAAATATCACAGAATTGATCTTTTATAACACATTTAGAAAAGAAAAGGGAACGCTAAGGTGCTTATTTCAAAGCACTGATAAAGGTACTAATGTCAAATCATCACCACAGGTGCTTATGCACTTGAATGGAGCTAATTAAAAACGTCTCACAAAGTTACTGTGAAAAGACTGTAAATTTACAGCTTTATGATGAAAAGCACATTATACTTAAATTTGCGGAGCTTATTTTGTAAGCATTTTTATTTTTTATCAGAAAGTAATAAACTTATTATTTTCCTTGTTTGAAAATATTTACAACCAATGTATTTGTATCCTTTGTAATATTTATTTTGTAAGGAATTATTACATTATACAAGAAATGTTTACTTTCCAATTACAAAGTTCCTAAACATTAAGAGTCTAAGACAATACGACAAAAAAAAATTCAGTGTGTTTTGATCGAGGACGATCTCGTAAAGAAACATTAAGTTGAAATGCGAATATATGATCTAGATTATTGTCAGCTTTACATGACGTAATCATCTAAAAATAAGTGCAAAAAGAAATATATATATATATAAATACTAAATTAAAAGTTTGGATAAAAAAGTCGGCTGTAAATTTACATAAAATTAAAGTAACTAAAACAGGAAAATTGTGTTATTCGATTTTACAGTAGATTTATGAAAAAATAATTTACATAAAGACTGTAAAACAACGTACTGTTTATGTTATTTCATGATTACAGTCTGTAACAAAACATGATTTGTTTGGAAAAAATTTGCCATAAATATAATGTAAATTTTCAGTCCTCCCGAGTAATTTATCTTAAATTGGCGGCTTTTGCGGTCATATTGGACCATTTTTTGAGAAAAACCTGGTTCCCCCAGGTGTAACTTTAAATGTTAATGAAATATTTTTCTTATGAAGATCGCAAATCTAAGATAGTAGCCGTCAGTCAATTTGCTGAGGATGGTGGTAGTAGGTGGGGAAGGGAACAGCAAGATGTAGCAAGGGTTTTGGAAATAGAAATATACTCAAGCTGTCCTACAGGAAGTAATAACCAGGCAATTTTCCTATGTACAGCAATACAGCAGTACTAATGAGACATCAATTTTTATTAGGCCCATGGGAAGCACGCCGAAAAATTTATCGACGATTGCGATTCCCTATACATGGATAGGATTTGGGATTTTGTTTGCAAAGGCCATGGTTCATTTAATGACGTACATTAATGCTTTCGGCGACCCTTACTTCAGAGCTTCTAGACACAATATTAAGGCGCGTAGGAGACTCCCTTGCTTTGAAAGAAATTTTAGGGTGCCAGACAAAATTTTCCATTGTATTAGTCACTCTTTTCTGAGGGTGCGGACAAAGCACCCCGATAAAAATCTTCTTAGCAATTTTATGACATTTGTATCAATGTTTTCCTTCATTTAACACTGCAAAATTTAAGCATACTAGGCTGTTGAAAATTTTCCTATAATATCTCTGGTCTCGCTTTCTTTGGCTTTTTTTTTTTTTTTTTTTAGTCTCTGAAAAAAGTGGGGGCAAGTGCCGTAATCCCGCCAACGGGGAAGAATAATTGACTGGCAGGGTGGAAGGACTAAATTTGCTTACTCTTTAAAGGAAAAGTAACAGACTTAAAAAACATTTTGAATGTTATTTCTCCCTTCAATCTTTTTCAATTTCTCCTCCACATTATCTTAAATACTCATAACTGGGAAATTTCCTGTGTCTGACTGTGTGGTTATGGTCCATGGTCCTCTTACCCTTTCACCTATACCCTCCGGTATTTTCATTTTTCCAACATTAAAATCGGCTCGTAATAGTTTCAGGAACCATGTGAAGAGATCGAAGATTGTTATTCTGTTTATCACATGTAATAATATCCTTTTATGGTTGAAGTAAGGCGTTCATGGAGCTATTTGATATGGATGTAATCTTACCCTAGGGTTGAAATAAGATGAGCTTGAATCATAAGGTACGAAAACAATGGAAGAAATCCAAGAAAAATGTGTGCAAGGGTTAAATATCTGAACAAACCGCGTACATGTAGTACACTAAATTTATAACGAGAGTAAAGTCAGAACTTGACTTGATCAGAAATTTTTGCAAAATTTAGCTTAAAAGGCATTTTACGACAGTTTTAGTAAGTAGGCCTGATTAAAGAATATTGTAATAAGTTCTCAATGTCTCCATTTACAGTTTTTGATGTTTACTTCAACTTGTCAACAATTTACTTATTCGCATATAGTCTCGATGCGAGGGTATGGAACTGCCATCCCCCTATTCACCTATTCACTTTTCGCCATAATGTAAAAAATGTCTGGTATTTAATATTAGAAACTCTCGGCATAAAAGAGGGAAAATTGGTACCATCTTTGGAATTTTACATTTTATGGTTCTCTGATACTTACCTCGGCAACGTTTTTGGACGGCTATCCGAAACAATTAATTTTTTCCGTCTTCTGCAACATCCAGCGTCAAGTGACATATCTTTCCATTCTTTCACTCCAAATTTGTGGAAATATTTCTTCCATGACGTTGGCTAATATGTTTGGTTTACATATTTGCTTATATTGGAATCACCTCAAACATGTTTGACACATATGCTACTTGTATCAAGTGACCTTCAATATTATTTTTGTATTTTTAATATTGTGTTTTGTTGTTTTTACTATTTCAAATTGCCCTGGGTGAGATTGGCACTTCCTTAACGTATTAAACACTTTACTGTTTAAAAATAATTACCCTGACAAAAGTTCTTTGGGATTCTTAAGAAAATATCCTTAAAATTTCTGCAATGACATTGACGTTTGCATATAATTTGTATAGGAATCTCTACAGTTTCTATTCACTTTTAAATTTGAAAATTTCTAAAGAATCTCTCCAAGGTTACTTAAGAATCTGTATTATGTCTAAAGGATTTTATGTTGTCTCCAGAATTTATATATTACAATTCTGTGAGGTTCTCGAATTTTGTATAAGTTCTATAGAGAATTAAAGTTTAACAGATTTTATAGATAGTCTTTTGAAATTCTACACAAAATTTGGAAATATTCTTAGAAATTTATAAAACAACTCTGCATGAATTGTCGAAATCCCAAAGATTTTTAAATTCTATAGAATTTTTTTTAGGAATATAGAATAAAAGCGTTGTTACAGAAATGGTACATTTTATGAAAAATTAAAGAATTAGGCTCGTTCCATAAGCTGTTGGCTATTTATTCGAAAACGTAGCAGCGGAGGGGCCCTACACCACAAACACATTGAAAAGCTTTCAATTTTAAAGGTTCTGCAAGAGGCGGACCTTCATGACTCACTGTCATTCAACCGTATCCTCCCGAGCCACGGGATGTAAGGTTCACTGGACAACCTCACCCTGATTTTACCGATTAACAAAAGGAACTAGACGTGTGGAGGTGACATCGCTTCTTCTTGCTAAGTTCACCTAGGCTACAAATATCGCAAGTTTTGTATTAATATCTCGAGAACCACACTTCAGAATGGCATGTAAATTTCACCAAAATACGTCAATTTATTTTCACTTTCACATTACAAAAATTGTTTTATAATTTTTTAATTATTTATTTTTTGTTAAGTTCTAATTTTTATTTACTTATTTTTGCTTGAACCGTTTCCTTACGGCATAAATTGCGGTACTCAAGACAGCCTATGCCATTTTGCGTTTTATTGGCAACCCACCTGGAAGACCTTGCAAAGATATTCTTCACGGATATCAATCGTTTTGCAAATATTTTGAAAATATTTGTGATCTTTCTGCATGTGTACAGAAAACTTGTTTTTTGTAAATTTGAACCTCTTCATGGCACCTTTCAGTGGAGACGCTATATTACATAAGGGGGGTAACAATTAGAGCCATAATTTGCAACGCAAAGTTAAAGATTCAGTAATAGTCACATTTGGAAATATTTACAGCCATCTGATGGGGGTTGAACACCGGGCCCTTCCTTCACAAATTGGAAAGTTTAATGCTTAAACTTAACATTAAGTAGAAGTGTCGGGTACAGAACTCATTTCTAGCCTAGCGAAGTATTGGCCATGTGAAACTCGGCATTTAAAGAGCAATTTAGATATTACTTAATATTATTACCCAGCGACTAACAACTAATACAACGCCCACTTGTTTTATTTACATTATGGATAGCAGCTGACCCATAAATTGGTTTTTCTCGAGGAATTGTGAACAAAGATCCCATATCATGGGCATGTAGCTGCGGTGTGAAAAAATACAAAAATTTAATTGCAAATTTGGGCAATATTGAAGCTATTTAGGCATAAGATGACAGGAATGATCTTGCATGAAAGATTTGCTACTAAAATAAGTTTGTTCCCTTTTACTTTGCTTTGGATTTGTCAGAAGAGGCACTCCTCATATGCACAAATCCTGAATTTATACTGCCTACCCTTGATCTGTAGGGCCTCTCTTCAACTTTCAAATCTTCAATATGGTTTTCAAAGTTGCATTTTCTTATCCCTGAATAAGAGAATGCGTTTGTGTGTGCCCCATCGTGATTCCTGCTCCTGAATATACTGATGAATTTGGTATAAAGAAGTAAAGACTTTTGGAACTAGGCTATTTACGCGACCGGTGAATTTCCTAAACTGAAATAAAAACATGTCATTGATTCCGTTTGTTTGCCATGTGGTGCAATGATCAGTAAATTGAAAGTGTAAATGCTGACTTGCCCAATTCAACTTTTATATATCTCTTCCTGACTTTGTTTGTTTGTCATTTACATGACAATGCAGTCATTAACATAATACGACATCGATCAGTTTTCACATGTGTTACTATAACTCCACTTATGTCAACAGATCTTTTCATTATGACCAAAGTGTAGGAAATAAAGAGGGGAATAACACAGAATGACACGTTAGCATAGCTTAAAAGCAACGTTGTCAAGGTTGTTCGTATCTGTAAAGGCCAAAGGAATACTAAGCCTAGGTTGGGGCTGCTACATTTGCCTCCCCTCCCAATTTGGGCAAAATATTTGGTATTTTCGGCAAATTGTCATATTTTGGGGGGAACGTTATGGCATTTGTGCATTAAAATTTCGGGCATAAGTGCTCATCCCCTACCTTTATAGAAGTAAGAGAGCAGGAAAAGGGGACGTAAAAATTGATAAGTTATCAGCTAAGACAGCTAGGATAGTTCAAAAGTTCCACGTCTGGTGAACGTAGACAAATGGAACCAAAATTTTCCTGACTTCAACCATATCTTGGTAGGAGGCTAAACAACAACAGCTTAAGTCAGTGATGATACTAGGGAACCCGTTTTACATTTCTCCGTCGTCCAATGGCGACGGTGGAGAAAAACCGTTGAGAAGCTAGGTGTTATTGGACCACGAAAACTGCCAAACAAAAGTATACAATACCAGTTTGCACGTGCGGTACGGTACGTACTGTGGACTGGTGGGGCTAATTGCGTTCGAAGACTACGAATACCCTTGTATCTTATCCAGTATACAGTAGGTCAAATGTGAGCCGTGCATACGAACAACACTATCTTATCATAATGACAAGTTTTCCTGTTTACGTAAGCTTCGTCTTGAAACCCGAGGCAAAGAAAACAGACGACTTTCTTCGTATAGTATCATGTAACTGACAAAATCCCGTTCTGTGTGGTATGAAATGTCTTGTTTTGCCTTGTTCTCACCTTTCCGAAGACTTCCCTGGATACAGAACCGTCATGCTACAGAACAAGAAGCATCTACCCCCGGGAAGGGAGAGGAAACACGATTTCCCGGATTTTAAACATCGTGAACAATCTACGTATTTCTACTGAGAATGCAGGTGTTGAAAGAACTCACAGTTTGCTATATTAAATTGAATTCAGGAAGAGCAAGTAAGGTTGCCAAGTGATTGTTAATCAAGGGCCCAAATTTCCTAGCCCCATAAACTGATGTTCTTCCACCAGAGTACTTCAGTTATAAACGTCTTTGGCACTTTCCAGTTAATTGCCTTGGTTAAATTGCCCAAGGCCATATACAGATGAGTACAAACACTGTGCGTGATGTAATAAACACCTCTTTTAATGTTAGCTATCTTTTGTGCCTTATGTTCAATCATGTAGATTGTACTGACATTTCCCTGATTTGCACAAATCATTGACCAATCAGAGTGGCTCATATTTGAGGGCGTCATTTGAATCTGTCCACTTTTTGTCTATCAAAGTAAGATCACCAAAATGTTTGTGGGTAAATGAGTGTTTGAGTTTACGAGAGTCACTCATGCTTTGGGAAACAAATTAAGCAGTGCACTGCAAAGTCTTGATAGCTTATTGGTTAGAGCGGTCGTCTTGTGAACGACAGGCGCTGGGTTCAGGTCCCGCTCATGGCTTAATTTTCTCTCTCTGATTTATTTTTTCTGCTGTTTCCCTCTTCACAAGGGCTACGCCAGTAGTTGAGATTGATTAAATTTCATTATCAAAACAGTTTATACAACTTTCGAACTATATATATATATATATATATATATATATATATATATATATATATATATATATATATATATATATAGGTCGAACGTGGTAAGATCGACTGTAAATGTAGGTCGAAGAGTTAGTTCGACCTATCTAATTTACCCGTTTCGGGATTTACACACTTTGTGTGGTAACAAGGAGGGAAAATTGTAGCGTGCGGTATTTGTACCTTGGTTCAAGCCGAGAATCACGTTAGTCACGGTGGTGCAGTGGTTAAGGCAGTCGCCCGGACAGCGACCGTCCCGGGTTCAAACCCGCGTGGCTCAATTTTCCTTCTGGTTTCTTCTTTCATTCTTTCCTTGTTCAAAAGGCTATGCCAGTAACAAAAAACTAGAAGTACCTGTAGATCTACCCAGTTTCCTGGAGACCGCTATTAAAAAGTAGACGTTTCGGATAGATCTGCTATCCTTGGTCACTATATAACGAATAATACAAGAAGTCCTGAGCATAGCTGCTCCAAATAAGGCCGTAATACGAAGACTTAGCCCAAGCCAGAAATTGAAGAAAAAAGGAAAGAACAAAAGCAAAGTTGAAAAGTTGAAAGAGAGGATTATCTCACCGTACGCACATCTTTTACATTGATGCCCACCGGAGAAAGGCGACCAAGTCTATAAATCCATCTGAGTTCTATGGCCTCCCGTTTATGTTTGAAAGCGTTTGCAAGCTATTGAAGCCAGATTAATTCAAAATTGTTACAGATTTGGAAATGTTGGCCCAGCGAAGTATTTCCTTTTCCTATTTCTTGTCTATGACCGCGGTGTCTAACACGTAATTTACCTCCCGTTTCACCCATGTACAGAGGATACCCCTCCTCTGTCATAGATCCAGCTTGCGAAAGGGTTCAAAATTTATCCAGAAAGGACCTTTTGGCTGGCAAAGGAAGGAGAACTCGGAAGCCCTTCAGGACCCCTCTTGTTGTTACTCGTAATCCACAAAGATGCTTCTATCTCTTTCATGGGGGTTTTGAATAATTTGTATCCTTCTGAGTTGGAATTCACATACAATTTAGAGTTTAGGTCTATTTCCTTTCTTGACATTCTTATTAAGCGTACTCCTCAGTACCGATTTGTTTGTTAAGCCTAATTTCAAAAATCTCTATCTCCAGTATGATTCATACCATAGTAAAAAATACCCTAGATAACATAGCCTATGGACGGGCACTTTGCATTAAATCTATTTGCTTAGAAGAAGGGGACTTGCAAAGGAACTTTCCAATCTTCAAATAATCTCGCTGAACGGGGTACCCAATTTTTAAGGTTCGTGATAAAATCAAAGACGCTAATAGAGTGTCTCGTGACAATTTGCTTAATACCCAGCCAGCTTCTAAAAAGAAGAGGTATTTTATAACTCCTCTCGTGACCACTCGTAACCCGCGCCTTCCTCCTTTGTCTAAGATTATTAAGAAACATTTTCCTTTTTACAAATGTCGAAGGATTTTAAGAACACTTTTCAACGTCCCCCTGCAGTTATTTACAGACAACCTCCTAACTTGAATTCGCTTCTAGTTAAGGCTAAGATTTCTAAGGATTTTAATTTGTTGAGTAAAGGCTGTTTTCAAACACATTTTAATCGGTGTGTTACCTGTGCTGCTATTAAAGAAACCGATTTAGCACAGAGCTTTTCTGCAGGTCAAAAGTTTTAACTTTTTCACAATGTTACCTGTGATACGGTAGGACTGGTTTACCTTGTTACAGTAATTGTTTGGATCGTAAAAAGCAGTATGCGGGAGAAACAGGAGGGGAGCTGAGGATTAGATACAGTGGACGTGGGCAAGAGATGCGTAAAGCTAGTGCGTCTCTGGATAAACATTTTCAAACTTGTAAGAACTTTGAGTTGATAGGAATTGAAAAGCTAGTTAACATTAGCAAGAAGACACGTGAAGAAGTTGAGCTTAAGTGGATTTACCGCCTTAATACCATTGACCCAGTCGGCATGAATGTTAAAGACATCACTTGCAGTTCTTAGCATTATGTTTGACTTTCCACCTGTTTATTCTTTCTTGGTGAATGTTTCTTAGAATTTGTGCTTCAGTGTACTTTTTTACGTCACCAAGAAAGTTTAACTTTTCGAAACGTCGTGCTACCAGTATGCTCATTGTACCTTTTAACGATTTAACCAGTTTTATCATCTTCTTGCATTGAAGATTTTAATGATCCAGTTAACATACGTGTTTTAACAAAACTTTTTATGGATTGTTCTAAATATGTTTTAATAGGGCGGTCGCTTTCCTGGCGACTGCCTTGACCACTGCACCACCGTGACTAACGTGATTTTCGACTCGAACCAAGGTACATATACCGCAAGCTACAATTTCCCTTCTTGTTACCACACAATGTGTGAAAACCTCGAAATGGGTAAATTAGATCGGTCGAACGTGGTAATATCGACTGTAAATGTAGGTTGAAGGGTCAGTAACTGATTCGATCATGAATGAAAATCAATCAATCAATCAATCCATATATATATGACTCTACCTACTCAATACTACATGGGACGCGTTCCTATGACGTAACGATGGAGAACTTAACCCAACAGTATTTAAGCTTAGTTGACCGCGTTCTACCACATAGGCCTCAATGGCTCAGTGGTCAGAGCATCCGCCTTGTATGCGGGAGGTCGCTGGTTCGAATCCTGCTTGAGGCTAAGTTTTCCATTCACAAAAAAATATCCTCTTTCAGTATAAGGCATGTGCCTATGTTAGAGGAAAAATGGCCTAAGGTCTCTGTGCGACTATTTAATATAGCGTGGATTGACTCATTCATATAAAGTCGCTACGTCACTCTACCTACTCAATACTACATGGGACGCGTTCCTATGACGTAACAATGGAGAACTTAACCCAACAGTATTTAAGCTTAGTTGACCGCGTACTACCACATAGGCCTCAATGGCTCAGTGGTCAGAGCATCCGCCTTGTATGCGGGAGGTCGCTGGTTCGAATCCTGCTTGAGGCTAAGTTTTCCATTCACAAAAAAATATCCTCTTTCAGTATAAGGCAAGTGCCTATGTTAGAGGAAAAATGGCCTAAGGTCTCTGTGCGACTATTTAATATAGCGTGGATTGACTCATATATATACATATATATATATATATATACATATATATATATATATATATATATATATATATATATATATAAATATATATATATATATACAATGTTGTTGTTATTTCCGAGTATGGGGCATCGTATTTTTTTTTTTCTTTTCTAGTAAGTGTGGAGGGCCTTTTTGCTTAGTTTGGAGAAAATCGGAAACTTAAGTGGTTTCCTGAGGAAATGGTAGATTTCCAAGTGGCAGTGAAGGGCATGTCCTCCCAATTCGTTGCCAGACTTTCCCAATTCATTGCCAACCCTTACGACCGTCAGTTCTGTGGGATCATCTTGGCAAGTCTTAGGCAATTTTCAAAGAAAATCGTTGGTTCTCCAGGTGTTAGTTTGTAATACTAATCAAATGTTTTGGCTGAACAATGACTTCAAAATAGCTTTGAATAGAAAGTTTTCATTGCAATTTGCATAGGTGCTGCTGAAGTGCTGTGCCCTTCTTCTGCCAGGATGCAATCCATGGTCCACCTTACCAATAGGATTCAGGGCAACGAGCCCGGTCGGAATCAAGGACAAAGCTAGAAAACTCTGGGGTGTTCATATGTGCTTGAGCAGCCACACAGATCACGTTTTATCACTTTTTAAGTTATAATCCATACTAAACGTCAGTCTCGTTGATGAATCGTGGTATAAGAAGGGAAAGAGGATGGTAAGAGGGATGCAAGGGTTCCCAAACAATAATTCCACTCAATCTGTCTTACGGAAAGTAAATAATGAAAATTCTAGTCATGTACAGAAATATAGCAGTGACTATGACACCCCTATTAATATTGGCTACGGGATAAGCACGCCGAAAAATGTTATTGACTATTTGGATCCCGATGGTACGTTGTAGGTTTCATGTAAACCAACATTTAGTGTTTTGATGAACCATATTTTAGGGCTACAGCTCACCAAACACAAAAATAGGGGCTCAGCCCCCAACTCAAGGGCGATGCGTTGCAAAAGTTGTTAAAGTGCCTTACATTTCCTGGAGAAACTTTGGACGCTTTGGGTAGGGGAAGTGCTCCCTTGTCGCCCCCTTCCAGCTACGTCACGGTCAGGAGAGGTCATTTTCTGAAGAATTAAAAACAAACGGAATGCTCTTTCTACAATTTTGATTAAGACTTACTGAGAGGTCGTAGACTGGTAGTTTGAAACGTGCTGAACCAGTTGTTCTGCAGGAAATTGTCTAGCATACATTATTCTTCTGTGGAGTTGTTGGAGTTCAAATGAAATCTTGTGATCACACTTCAGTACTGACATAACTACTTAGTTTTTTGTGAAGATATGTCGCCGTTTATCGCAAACCACTTACTCAAATATGTATTGCATTTAACAAAGTAGCCAGGCAATTGCCATTGAAGGAGGACACGATCTAAACTGACGTGATTGCTGATAAGCTGGATAGAAACAAAAGGACATTCGACGTCTTTCGAGAATAGAACCAAAAAACTGAACTTGCAAGATATGTTTTATTTTATTTAAACATTCAAAAGAGTAAACTCAGCTAGAATGCTAATCTCCCCAAGGCAAGGCCTTTAAAAAGAAAGTAAAAAGTTATAGTACAATAAGAAAGGGAAGGGCAGGCAAAGGAAATGATTGAAGAAAACATAAAACACCTAAGAAATAAGAAAAACTGATCAAAGAAAATGAAAACGGAGAAAAACAAACCTGAAAGCACAAAAATGACTAAAATGGACATTAAAATAGAAAGACATACTGACTAAACACAATAAAAACTCTCCCAAGCATATAAGACAACAATTAAATTAAACTAAAAATGATAAACGTAGTAAAAGCCACTAAAAATAAGAACGCAAAGCTTTTTTCAAGGAGATATCAATAAACGTAAACGGGGAAAGACATTGCACTTTCAAACTCAACTGTGAGAGGCACTTGCAGCAAAATATTACAATGTAAAACATTATTATATAACGATATTTCCAAAGTTAATCAAACAAACGAACTCGATTATGGTGAGGGAAAATGAAGCAGTGATATAAAGGGAGAAGGCAGAATAATTAGGGTAATCTTACAATCTGCTTGTTGTAGTATCACACAATTATGAAAAATTCACTCACATGCATTTTAATGGGACAAAGGTATCAATCGACGGTACATTTAAATAATTGAAGTGTTAATTTTTGTATTTTTAGAACAACATGCTTGCAGAAACTGAGTAGAAAGAATAGGTATAGAGGGTCAAAATAACAACCACGTTATCTAGTGTCTGTCGTAAAATTTTCACATAACGTAAAGGGCACGCACTACAGTGGCCGAGCTAGCTTTAAGGTTGATTCAAAACTTGCAAATTGCTAAAAGATATGAAATGAGTAAGACTTTTATAAACAAAAAATTTTATTATAAAAATCATCTTAGCTGAGGGCAGCTGCTCTTCACTTGTTGTTACGTTGAGGGAAAGTTTCACATTATCTCTTCAGTTGTCACTTTTCACACAGCGAAGGCATTCTTTCCTCTTCGAGAAGAAGCGTTAGGATATAATAATTGGAAGTATCGATTCCAGTCATGAACTAATACCAACAAAACCCTCAAATGAACACGTGCTAGAATAGTGGATTGGAGTAAGACGGTGTTGCCCTATAGTACTTGTTAATTAGTAAGAATGTTAATGACGTCGTAAGCACTGTAACCTGTGCAAACTGATATAGGCCAACAAAATATTTCTTTTTGTCGCAACTTAAACTGACTTTCACCGAATTACCTTGTTACCTTGCTTTAATTTTATTTTGTAACTTTACATCGTCGTTCCTCAGTTTGTTTCCAAAGTTGCATTGTCTTACACCAGAAGTCAGTCTTGGAGCAAGCAGTACTGTAAGCTGCTTACAACGATGAGCATATACCTTGATCAATTTGGTATTCAATCGATTGCCTCAACATGGAAATAAATAAGGACATGAGCTTCTCATAGGGGAATGTTATGAAATCACTGATGTCTCCATGCATCTGACGCATACACATCACTAAAATACTAAAATAGGGGAAGAGAAGACTGGTTGGAAAATTTCAAGAAGAACACAACAGTGGTAATTAATGTGAGACTATAATGAAGCATGTCCTTTCCTCCAATTCACTTTGGCCTGAAAATATAATAGTTTCTTTTGCTCATATCTCGAGAACCATAAACAGAAATTGAATACAAATTTCACCAGAATACTAATATTAGGTATCCTTTCAAGCCATTAAAACAAAATGAAAACACAATGAAAGTAATATGAACATGCGACAACTGCTAAAAACAGGCCGTTTACGTGATCTGTGAAATTTTACCTTTTTAAATTGTAAACGTGTTATACGATTTCATTGTTTTCTCTGGGGATATGGCTTGTAAATCGAAAGTGAATTTGCTAATATCTTTTACACGTATCTCCTTTCATGTATCTCTTCCTGACTTGTTCCTTCATGTTAAATATGTAAATGCATTTATTTTTTTTTCTGAAATTGACCTGAAAGAGAACTCGTGCTTATTATGGAGGAAACAGTTTCAGTGATTGTAACGCGAGTTCGTTTTCATTTTGTTTAAGGTACCTTTTGCATGAAAAATCGAGGCCTTACCTTCCCAACAGACCTTTACTTGCCAGTTGCAATAGATATAACAAACAGTGATGTAAAGTAAGCTAATAAAAGAGAAATAGCATACTTACGAAATAAAGACAAAGTAAAACACCTATTGTGGGAAATTAAATTGACATTTAAGATCAATAACGAAAACGAAGAGTAAAGAGCAATAGAAGAAGAAAGTAGTAAACTGAAAACTGACAGAAGTTGCCTAAAAACGAATATTAAACAAAAAAGGGAAGAACAAACAGAGTAAAGAGATGAGAGGAACAAGAATAAGTTAAAAATTAAACTCGATAAGAGAACGAGTCATATAATATCCTTTATTACAACTTTAAAACAATTATTGGTTGGAGAACTCCTTACATTTGCTGGAAAGATCGTGCCATTCTTTTGCCATGAAAAAGACAAACGTTTTTTTTTTTTTTCGCGAAGGTAAAAAGGAATCTATGAAAACACGATGGTGTGTGTATGTAGCATGGGCGTAAATCCGGGGGGATATATCCCCCAACATTTGACTAGGGGGGATGGCCCTTGTAATCATCCCCCCAATGTTTCAGTCTACAGATACGTGTATGATGGAAAGTATATTTTATTCTTCATTTTCGTAAGAAATTTTTTCAATATCGCTTCACTTTCTATGACAAATGTTTCTCAAATTATCAGAACTTTAGCAAATCGTTGGCAATCTATCAAAATTTTCGCGCGCTCCGCGCGCTTCCAAGCTTACGTCAGTGTCACTCATATTATCAATATCTTCCGATAGCAACTTTCGGAGAAGCACAGCAGCTAAAAGTGGAAAGTTTACGAATTAATAGGTAAAAGACTGGCTTATGGCAATGGCATGTAGGTTTGTTGGGCAATTGAAAGTGTCTCGATGTAGAGTCTGAATGCAGGCCTTGTAATCAGGTAATGGAAATATTATTCGTCACTGTTTACACTTCATGAAATGACCATTACTAAGGTATTAATACACGAAACTATTCTGATCACGACACTTTCCGAATAACAGAGATACATCTCCAAACATCTGTGGGGACCTCGCAGAAATATGGCATCTTTTAATCTAATATGTAGCATGATGTAGAAGGTTGAAAGTAAGTATCTGCCGTTATACATTTTTCAAAAAATTTTACCAGAGCTTCGCCAGTTCGCGCTGAGCCATTATCGGTATAGATTGTAATTGTTAATACACTCATGACGAAAACAGCACTCTGTAACGCTCTTATTAGTCCTTCACCCCTTTTGCTACATGTATCAGGGAGGTCTAATATCACCTCCCTGCACCTATACTCTCCTTTCCTCTCATTTTCCATTGCTGGCAGCTGTTCATCCGGATTTTAGTTCAAAAGTAGTAAAAATACGATAGTTGTAAAGTGTTTGGCGTCGTACTATATATTATCATTTGGATGTCAGGTAGTATACTCATTATGTCATTGCCCCCCGCACCAATTGAAATGATTAATGCAGAGCTTCCAGGAGGCCCTATTCAGGTATCTGCTAGCCTTAGATGCCCTTTCATAATGTACAATGAAGGAAAGGACATATTTCGTAATAACTCAAGAATGTTTCTGTGGACTCCACGCACATACTTTTGTGTAAAAACTTTCCAGAAATAGAAGGCAGTAAAATAGTCAGAAGGGAGGGGGCTTTAGGAGATATTTTAACAACGTATCTGTCTCTTAATAGACAACATATTCTCCTCTTTTACCTTATCAACAATTAGCATTCACTAAATTATGGACATTTTCCGGCCATATATGATCAGTTCCAAAAACATCTCAAAGATAGCACCATTTTGCATCTAAAAGACCTTAAATTAATTAAAAAAATCTGAAAGGGGAGGGGGAACCCCTTCCCCAGGACGACATCTTTATGTCGTGACAAACGAAGGATCAAAACTGCTGCATGCAAATGCAGGAACGCATGAAAAATAAAGGTGTAATTTACGCAGACTTGGGGGAACTGAGGTATTATTACGAACTGAGGTATTATGGTGCCCCCAATCACAAAAAACCTGGCGACGCCACTGATCTCAAGCCAACTTGCAGGTCTTGTAATGATCTCCGAATTCAAAATCCAGTTGTCTGGGATGACCCTATATGTTGATCCTGCCTTTTTAAGGATAACAGGACATTGTTGCTCCTGTGCAATTTCAATCCAGTGTAGCTCATCAAGGAGTTTTGTGCCCAAAATAGCATTTCCTTAATGTACAAATATACCAATAGCCTACCAAAGAACATTACCGCTAAACTTAACAGCTTAAAACAGTCTTCCTGGCACTTCTGAGACATTAAAACCCAGGAGCTTCGGGGGCTTCGCCCCCTGGACCCCACCGGGGCCCTAAGACGGGCCCCTGGACCCCACCCGTCATGGGCTGGCGCTCGGCACATTTTCCACATTTGCGATAGTTCACCCCATCCCCCCCCCCCAAAGTTGAAAAGAAATCAACGCCCTTGGTATGTAGGTGGGTGGTGAGTTTGCGTGTGTATGTGTTTGTGATGACTAGCTGGAAAAGACAATATCTAAAGATAGGAATGATGGATAGTTTTCATATTTGTTATATGGGTCTATCAAAAGAGGGGTCTATCAAAAGAGAAAGAATCCTATTATTCGGTAGAGTTCACGTTAGGTCACCAGAAGACAAAAATCAAAACCTTGTAGACACAATATCTCAAGTAGAAAGCATGAATACTTTTCATACATGACATGTGGATTCTTTACTGTCAGAAAATTAACCCAAATGTTTTGGTAGAGGTCAAAGGTTATCTGAGATCACTGGAGGTAAAACTTCAAAACCTTGGAAATTGCTTGTTAACACGACATGTTAAGATAGGAATGATGGACCCTTCTCGTATTTGTCATATGGATTTATTATGTTGAGACGAAGAACCCTAAACCCTAATGTTTTGGTACAGGTCTGAGGTCATGTGAGCTCATCAGAGGTGAAAACTAAAAACGTCGTAACAAATATCGCAAGATAAAACTGGTAGATTATTTTCATACTAAGTGTATAAATTTATCATGTCGAGGAAAATAACTCCAATACTTTTGGTAGAGATCAGAGGTCATGTGAGGTCATCAGAGGTCAAAAAACAAAAACCTTGAAATAAAATGTCATAAGGTAGGAAGCATGGATACTTTTCACACTTGGCGGTTGGATTCGTTATAGTCAGCAGATGAACCTTATTGTTTTATGGTATAGGTCAAAGGTTATTGCTTGCTTGTAAACTTTTTAGCTCAAGATGTGAATGATGTAAACCTTTCGTACTTGATATATGTCTTCCATATTTAGAGGAAGAATTGTATTGTTATGGGCGGAGGTCAGAGGTCATCAGAGGTAAAAAACTGAAAACCTTGTAAATTTTACTCTTCATGATAGGAGCAATACACAGTTTTCATAATTAGCATGTGGATGCACTTGTTTGATAGAGGTCAAAGGTTATCTAAGGTCTTTGGAGATCAAGTGGTTACAAACATATTTTAAGAGGGAATCAATGGTGCATCTCATACATAGCAAAAGGATGTCCCCATTTTGTCTAAAAGAACTATATCGCTTTGTAAAGGTTAAAGGTCATTTGGGGTAACCAGAGATCAAATGGTGTAAACTTAAAATATAGTATTTCATGAAGGGTAACCTTGATAGAACTTATAGGTGACTTAACTGCCATTTGTCAGTGTGTATACTTTACCATCAAATTCAATTAGTTAATGAATTTGGTTGCACTCCTGGTCTAAAGCACCCTTGTGTGGACCAGTTAAATAGGTGACTTTGCTTCCTTTGTTGAAGCAGCTCAACTTTCTTAAAGCCATTTAAGTCAGTTTTTGCTATCATTATTGCAAGGCTCTCTGATGGCATATCATAAGTCTTGTCTCAATTCAGGGTTGCTACTCTTTATGGGAAAATTTTCAGGTTTTAGTTGGAGGTAATTAGTAGAACCTTTCTTAGGAAGCACTTGATGCTCAAATTGTGTCAATTTGAAAGCAAAAGAATTACTTGAAAAATACTTACAGTAGAAAGGAAGAAGGAAGCCTTTTAGCTTTCTGGTTTTCATTAAAATCTGTTCTTGCCCCGACATATACAACGCTAGCAAAGATGACCTTGGACCAGAGTTAACACATTTTTATATTAAGCATATCTCTTGTACCTTAACGGATTTGGCCAACAAGGGATTTAAACATAATTGTAAGTCGTTTTCGTTTCAAACTTTAGAGTTTCTTACAAAGATATCCACAATTATCGTCGTGCGTTGCACCAAGTTTTTCGAGCAGCGCTCCTTAAAAATTATTCTATTCTGTTAACACTATAACAAGTATAGGAAGCTCATGCAAGATTACAATGGTAAAGATAAGGTAAGATATGGCCTTTGCAAATAAATTCTAGTAGGTACGTTAATTGATGGCTTTATTATTCTGATAAAGCTGAAAAGATCAAGTAGCTAAAATCTGACTCACACAATCGATTTGTTCCGGCCAAAAATAAACTTAAATTTAGTCAAGCCCCTAGTACCTTTGGTTTGATATATTCTGGCTCCTAGATTCTCAAATGGCGGTCTTGAGAGCCATTTGCGGCACGCAACATGCTCAAAAAATGGTCCACAGAATATTCGAGGAACCCAAAGTTTTAATAAGAAAAAATTGTTCAACGTAGTACTTCAATAAATTTAAAGCAAAAACTTAAGTGAAAGTGGCCCCGCGCTTAACGCTTGAGAGCCCTGTTCTAGCTTGTTAGTAGTAGGTACATTAATTGATGGCTTTATTATTCTGATAAAGCTGAAAAGATCAAGTAGCTAAAATCTGACTCACACAATCGATTTGTTCCGGCCAAAAATAAACTTAAATTTATTCAAGCCCCTAGTACCTTTGGTTTGATATATTCTGGCTCCTAGATTCTCAAATGGCGGTCTTGAGAGCCATTTGCGGCACGCAACATGCTCAAAAAATGGTCCACAGAATATTCGAGGAACCCAAAGTTTTAATAAGAAAAAATTGTTCAGCGTAGTACTTCAATAAATTTAAAGCAAAAACTTAAGTGAAAGTGGCCCCGCGCTTAACGCTTGAGAGCCCTGTTCTAGCTTGTTTTTATAAAATTGAGCATTCACGGCAGCTCCTTCGTATAGACTGTACTACTTTTGTTTCGAACATTTTAAAAATCTGATCTTTATTCAACATTTTGTTGTAGTTGAACCATTTTCTCTCAACTTGATGAAAAATTCTTGTAAACCCCTTCCAGAAATATGAACGGTGGTACCATCTTTACACTTATCTCCAATGACAAAGGCATACCACTTTCCACTGTCACAACTGTTGATAGAATGGTTACGGAGAAGTTGGTTAACCAGTTAGGCGGTCATTAGCCTCTTCGTAAACCCATTAACCAACAATGTTCTTTATACCCAGTTCCAATATTTTTACATTCATGCCGAGTGAACGTGAATTTTTTTCCCAAGCGTTTTACAGTGTAAGACAAGAGCTGCAGAATATGTGCCATTTAAGTTGAGGTACAGGATGAGCATGGCTTTAACCACAATGATCGTCTAGCTCGGATGATTGATACAAACCAAGCACTACCGTTTCCTTGGGTGGAGAAAGATTAATCCGATATTGTTTATGTTGTCAATAAGGCTCAACCATTCATTTTTATCACTTTCCTGTTTTGCCCTAGGCAAGACTGTGAGACTCCGGAAACCTTTTCTTTGTGCAAAATCATGTAGGGCTTTGGGATTTGTGTACATACTTTCAGAGATGTTTTCAAACAATAGGTAGTACAGACACTGGTTAGAAGTGAACTAGCTCACGTCCACATTTGACCAGCTTGTAAATGACTTTGCTGGTGTTCACCAAGTGGGTAAAATACCATAACGATACAAAAATTTATAAACAACACCACCTGGCACTTTGCATGACTGACGTAGTTTTAAATGCAAACACTAATCACACTTTTGAATATGCCACATTTGCTTTGTTTTTACAAAGCATTGCTGAAACAACAGCGCTAATCAAAGTATTGTATGCATGTACGTAGCACATTCCCTTTTATTTCAGACAGTGGAAAATAAAGTTATATATTTAGTATACTTGATAACCTCACACAAAGCTTTTGATTTTCAGCACGCCTTTAACGAAAATATGATTATCTTTAAAGGACTAGTTGAAGCAGAAATTATTTTGATAAGTGAAAACGAAAAGCATTTTGGGTGAATTTTTTATTTAGTAGAAAATTGTAGTTCTCGAGATACATTAGCAAATGAAAGTGCTACTTTTTGTGACTTGAAGTTAGCTTGAAGTAAGCAGAGGGTATATATCATTTATAAGCAATGCTTTGTTTTCTTTGTTTTTCAGTCTGTTGGTTTGACCTTAATTAATAGGGCTCTAAGCTTCCCATGGGAAATTTAAAGTTACTTATGGAGGAGGATTATGGAGGAGAAAATTGGTTGCAAAGTCTAAAGAGAGACAAAAGAAAGCTCATTAACGTGTGAGGAGGATTTTAATTATTTAATTATTCTCAATAACATATTGTCTGACAGATTCGGTAGATGTTTCTCCACTTCTCACAGCGCCCTGCTTCAAGTTAACTTCCGATGAAAAATGTGAGAACGTTATTTGCTGTTATCTTGTGAACCGCAAATCAGATTTCGATGCAAATTTGTCCAGAATACATTGATTAAATACCCCTCTAACATATGAAAACTCTATTTAAGCCTAAGAGAGGCTTTACCTCTTGGTATTATGGTTTCGCCACTGGCGGCGCCATGTCGAATGAGAATACAGCCCCTTCAGTTTCCACACAGGAAGAAACATTAAACTCCTCTTTACTTGCATTAAGCTGCAGTTTTGTAGAGAAGGTCGGCTGAGATTTATGTTTCCTGGACACTAGGGTGTTATGCTACACATAAGTTAGTCATGCTCAATTAAATACCTGACACTCTCCCACGCGTTTCATCCGCGATATCATTTTTTCTGTTTCCACGGTTGAACAAAACAAGGTAATTATCCATTTGCCATGTGACACACCCATTGTCATTATTGTATGTGGGCAGTTTGTTGCTGTTTATAAGTAAGCTCATAAACAGTATTGCGGTTCTGTTCAGTCAGTGATACGGTTCTTCCATTCAGCTTACCTGAAATTACATTGCTTCTATAAGGCTGGTATTTTGACAAATATCTACAAGCACTAACACCAGTTTGATATTTGTATGGTTACTATAGTTTCGAAAGTTACGTTTTTACATACGATTGCTCCTGATACCATTGGCTTGTGCACTTTGGACGTGAAAGAAAGTACCAAACCTCTGAATGGCCAATTTTCAAAGAGCCATATGGAGAGGTTGAATCATTAAAAATGATGAGTTATTGATATGCACTACACTGCTACACTGTGTCTTTTCATGCCTACCCATAAATCTATACTTTACCATATATTTGGTTTGAAAATGTGATGTTTCCTCTTTCTGTTGTTATCTTACTGAAAATAAAATAAGTAAATACCCCCATATTAATAACGATTAAGTCATTTTAAAAGGTGGAGCGTACCTTTAGGGAAGCTAATTACCAAATGCCATTTCTGTATGTTGTTACAAAGTAAAGAGAAATGCAAAAGTAATTCCATAATCATGTTTTCCAAACTTAAAATGTAAGAAGGGTTTAAACAGTTTGATTCATTCAACAAAAAGTTCTTTGACTTAGGTCTAAATGTATTCATTCTATACCATACCTTTACTTAGCAGTCGCCAATCTCATCACTTTTATGTGTACTCTTTGTTGCGATCACAGTGAGTCTTACACATTACACACCATTCGAGATGTGAAGTTTTCGTAAAAAGCATTTCAAGAAGGGTTTAAGCTCAAATCAAGTTTTGATGTGTTAGAGAAGTTCTCATTCTAAGCATTGTGGTGAAGTTTTTATAGAAATCCGATGTGTAGTTCTCAAGATATTACTCTCTAAATTCACTATGGTCAAAATTGACCATTAATTGGTCAACAATGCACCGACTCAAATATGGTCCATTTTTTGAACGTAATTTACATTAAAAAAGTTGACCATACTTGGGTCGGTGCATAGTTAACCAATTAATAGTCAATTTTGACCATAGTGAATTTAGAGTGTAGCAGTTATAGTTGTCACATTTTCAACACAGAGTGCAAGAAGCAAGCACTCACGTATGACTTTAAAGCCTCACATTAATGAGCATTCCTTTGTTTTTCTTTAGACTTTACAACCAATTTTCTCCTCCACAATCACATATTGGAATGTGATTGCATGAAAGGCATAAAAATGTTATAAACTTTACATTCCACATGGGAAGGTCCTATCCCTATAAACTTCAAGGACAGCACAACAGACAGAACAAACAAATGAAACAAAGCATTCCTCAACAATGCGAGCAAGTGATATAACCCACTTAGGGTCACAGCTGTAGAAACTTCATTTTCTCGAGTACCACATGTCCGATTTGAATCAAAGGTTTCACCATATTACTTAGATTTAGTTCCTCTTTTACATACGGAAATTTACTTTTTGGTTAAACCCTTCCTTTAAAATTTTAGGGTCTAGTTCTAAAGTGGCGGCCAGCAGGTATGTTGCACGTAAATGTCGGCAAAGTACTTGCACGGCCAGAATTCAAGTAAGAAACCAGACTATTTGATTCAATTCTGGCTACAACATTATTATAGAGTAAAACTCTAGTAAAGTTGAAATGGGTGAAAACTCCAAAGTACTTGAACACCCTTCGGGATTTCGTCAGTTTGAACTCTTGACATTTACACTTTGACCTTGGTTTCCGAATTCAGCGTTGTAATGACGTATTTTTGTGGTTAATCTTAAGAGACTGGGCATCCATCTTGAAAAGATTTTCAAGGATCGATTGGTATTCCGACGTATGATATGACTAGAATGGGAATTAGCAGCTAAATTAGTTACCAAATGAATCTTGAACCATGAAAATCGGTTCAGATTTAGTGAAGTTATGTACGGAAATAAAATTCAGCAATCTGTCAAAAAAATTAAAAAATCTGTCAAATTATTAATATTTGAGACAAAAACATATCAAATAGATACTTTATGTTCCGAAATTAACGAAGAGCGTGCTTCTTATTGAGACGATCATTATTTCTTGAAATTTTCAGCAATAAGGTACACCCCTAGTCTTTGTTCGGGCTATGAATACCTGGTAGAAATACCGCTGTCAGTTTGTTATTTGCGGTTTTCTATCGTTAAAAAATCGGCCTAGTCATGACGCCCCAGTTTCAAGGGGAAGATTTTTCTAATGGAAAGTCTTTTGGATAAGTTGAAGATGAGCCCCGATTCTTCATGGTTTTTGCTCTTCTGTTTCGGGTTTTAACACTTCAGAGAGATGAATGTTAGGATTCTATAAAAAGTATAGTTACTGTTGTGGTGTCGAAGGTAATCTCTGTTTCCTGAGACCGTGCTTCCGGTAAACGTATTAAAATGCCCTTTTATATACTTAATTCAGTTTAAGTTATCATATGCGACAACCGGCTAAAGATTTCAAGTTTCCAAGGACCTGCTGTCCTACTATGGCCAGTCCATTCCTTCATAAAAGCTGGAACTCTTATCAACACCCCCATCAAGCTCCAGTAATAGGTAAACAGCGTAAATAAGCCATAAAAAGACATCAAGAATACCTTTATTCATCCATATAATTAAGACATGTGTGTCATTGGTATTTGAAAGCGTAGCACGTCTCAGTCCTATAACTCCAATTGAAGTTGTCCTACTCACAACCCTCAGGCTGGCACACAAAATAGGAAAGGCTGTAACTTAAACTTACAACGAACTCATAAACAGTATCGTTACGATTTTTGTAACCACTTTTTCTAGTTTTGTCGAGTCCAACGTTTCTTGAATCGACCGCCATAACTTCTTGACCTTACACATCTTACACCAGTGAGGATTTAAAGAAGGTGACAGGCCTCTCCCACTCTAATTATTAGTGTCTCATCATACTTTCTCCTAGAGTATGTCAGAACCAGAGACGTGACACGTTTGGATTGTGTCAGAGTGTAGATTCATCCGATCTTATACTTTTGGGATGCCTTATTTTCTCCACGTAGTGATGTAGTTCTAATGTGGGTTTTAAGGGTGCAATTTCTTGTAACCTATAGTTTGGGATTCAACGTTTTGCCATTGCTGGCGACATTTAAATAATATACGAAGAACTTTGATGACAAGAGTACGGTTTCTTGCAATCTACAGTGTATAAGATTTAACACTTTGCACGACACTTGCTCGTGGTTTACACAGCACTGTAGTAAAAGACGTGTGCTTCAAAGTGACATTTTCTGCTATTTAGGGTGTGTATATAGAAATCCTAATTTTCTACCCTCAGCCCTAACAACGGAGGGGATAGGGCGGACTCTTCCTTACAGCCTCTCTGAACAATCCGTCTGCGATGAATAGTTTGTGTATCCGACACTGTTCAGACGTTCATGGGTAAACATATGCCCGTAAATATTTCGCCGGTTGAGAAAATGAAAAGGTAATATTGCCTTAATGCTTTTAGAATATCCCCCTAAAAATATTTAGTCCCCTGGGAGATATCTTAACGCCCTCCAGTGCCTTGTCTGGCTAAGTGGTGTGGTATGTATTAGCAGTTTTAAGGGCAAAATGTAAAGGCAATGTACTCGATTTCCGGTCAAAAATCATCATCGATTGATAAGATAACTGTACAAGTCATCTGTTTTGTGATCGACTCATATTCTTCCCAATAACTCATGTGTACAAGTGAACGACCGAAACTTTGCTGCATGCAAGTACATCCTTGTACATAATTTAGAAGCTGCCAAGTTAAATAGAAATCTACGACGAAATAATTATATGGCGTTCATCTACAAAGGGAAATCCCTGTGCCGATATGTGCTCAGACTTTAAGCTTTGTCACTTAACTATAAGTCCAAGTTTTCTTGACATTGCAACATCTGATCGAATATAAATAAAGTATACAATTATAGGGTTTGGGGATTTTCTACAAAAACTTCTTCTTGATTCTTCGGAAAAAATCCTTGCAATACTAAACAAATCTTTCTAGCTTTCAACAGAAATTCCAAACGCATCGAAAGATTTTTCAAGAATTTCTTTAAATGGTCCTGTAAATTCTCTATGACTTCAAACAATGATCGCATAGCTCAGAACATTGGTACAAACGTCAAAATAATTGAAAACTAAACTTTTCAAATTAATTAATATCTGTTTTAGCTGTTTCTCGATTTGTGGTCACCGTACTCTTAAAGATCCTTGAAAATGTGGGGGTGTAGAGGTTAATGGGGTTCAAACGTGGCTTCGAAAATATGATGACCTGTTACAGTTATACACAAGACAGCAAGGACCTGTCCGGAAGTTTCACATTTGGTAAACTTAAAGTTAGCAAATCCACATTTTCCTGACTTCAATCAACAGGATTCACAGGATATTCAGGAGTTGTCATAGACTTTTTTCCAAATAGGAATTACGAAGGATTGTGGGATAGATTTTTGGTGTGCATCATTTTTTTGCCACAGCAAAATGCCATTGACAAAAACATCACGTACCAGAACTTATCCTACAAGCCATTCCATTGCAATTGCTATTTGGAAAAGGGTCTATTGACGAGACACCATCTAAAGGGGTCTATTTTATCCCATCGTTGTTCAAGCAGGGAGGTGGTCCAAGAGTGTACGTGGGTAAAAGCTTTTGTTACAGGACCACAAAAGTATCACAGAATCTATTAGTACGTACTGAAGTCAAAGGAGAGCACTAGTTGTACTACCTCTCACGGCGATATTGCGATCAAAAAGTTTCAATACTCAAAAAAAAATTACAAAGCATCTTTTGACGCATTCAGTAGGTGAAATATAAGCCTTGTATAAGGACGACTTACCCTAGTTAATATCAGGTTGTTCCAGTTTACGTAAGAATCTTCCTGAAATCCGAGGCAAAGAAAATAAACGGCTTTCCTCATAGTATAAAGTAACCGATAAAATTCCTTCCAGTCTGGAATGAAACATCATGTTTTGCCTTAATCACATCCCGAAGATTATCCAAGCTTCAAAAATATCAAGGATGTTTCAGATCGAAGCCCACACCTTCGATAACTGGATTTGCTTAGTATTTCACGTAAATTTGCGCCTTCTTCTGTGGTTCGGTGTATGAATTTTTTCAGTGTGATACTTCTCCTTTTGAACACGATCACTATGAACATACCCGGCATACTTCATCTGCCACGCAGTTATTTTGATTATTTCATGAAGTTAAAATTTTGACCATTTCCCTGATTTCACCAAGTTAACCATGTTCCAATATGAATAATCAGACCATTTGAGACAAATAGGCATCATCTTTTACAAGGATGATACGCCATTACGCAGCTCTATTGACTTTTTTTCAGTTTGTCATATGCTTTGTGATGCGTCTTAAAAAAAGGGGGTCCCAAACTTGAAGGCGCTACTCAGGCTAGGTTTTTCATGGAAGCGGCGACAACAACGTTGATAATCTCCGTTTGGTTAATAAACAGACCTTCCGATTGACATCTCAGCTTTACCTTGGCATGCCCAAATGCCCGAATCTGGGGTGAAAACATCTTACGGTCTCTGTTGCCTGCTTGAGAGAAAAGTTTCTTACACTGTGGGTAAAGGTGTGTTTGACAACTTGGCAGCCGAACATTTTTTGGAACTCAGAAGTGCGCATGACAAGCCGTTTGTCCATTTTTGTACCACACTTAATTTTTATTCGAACACAAAATCCTGTGGCGCAAATTATTAAGGCTTTTTATCTTCGTTTCATACCATCTTCAGAGACTTGGATCTGTACTTGCCTGCAAGTGCAAACCATCTAGTTTGATATTGTAGTTGCTTTGCTACCGTATGTTATGACATACGGAAATTCAAAGATAGCGAGAAGTCAACTAAGAAAACCCTCTTTTCAGGCTTTATTTCTTCGAACCATATAGTTAAATTATTTCCACCAGGTTTAGATAGAGAGACAGACAGACAGACATATTGTCCATATCAGTAAAACGGAAAATGATATTCCGTCGACAGTGTGTGTATAAGATACAAAACAGTAAAAACATAAAAGCAAGGATACACACAAATGGGATAAACATTAAAAAACATAAAAGCAAAGATATACGGTACACAAATAAGATTCAAAACAGTAAAAAAAAAATAAAAGCAAAGATATTCACAACTTACAGTGGAAAATAGGAATAAATGTAAAATGAAAATAAAAGCGAAAGTAGAAAGATCAAAGATTTACACTGTGGACAGACTCTCCGCATAACCTTAACGGTATTCACCCTCTCCTATTAAGTACCTGTAGTTATATTGCCTCTGGCATACTCTCATGGGCACAATACTGTTTGCGGTTTTATAAACACAGTCACTTGTAACACGAAAATTCTAATAGGTTATGCGTGTAATGATGTAAGTTATAAACTGGTATTTCATTAATTAGCACAAACAATTGACCCAATGAGGGTGGCTTATATCTGAAACATAACTTCAATCTGCCCACTTTTTTAACCCGGTTAAAGTGCAGTCACCAAATTTGACGGAATTTATAATTTGTATTTGGGATGATGAGTATCTGCCTTGATATGAGCCAATCATGCATGTTGCGGAAAACAAAATAAGTAATTATTTTCTGATAATAAACGACATCGCTCCATTGCATGTGTGACGTAGCTATAGTGGTGTCACACACCCAAAGAGTGGTTTCAAAATGCTGTTAAAACAAAGAATAACTTCAAAATGTTTGCATGTGCAATTTCGATTGCACAAAGTTGCAATCATATTGTTTACGCTTGCCTTTGTCAGTATCGGCCATTCTTGTTCTTCAGCGTTTAGCTCAAATTTCTCTGTCGGGTCAGTTTAATTTCCAAATTCTATCTAGGTCTTCACTATCTCGTAACGTCCCTTTAATATTCTACAAAAATGAATATGTTGTTTCAGGTGGCTATATTTACCTAGGCGGGGTTGGGAGGATATTGTGCAGGGATGGAGTCTTTCCATCAAAGTGAGAGTTAACGCAAGCTCCTACGGATACCATTAAAGCGCTGTAACGTTGTGCAGAGATATTCCCATATGGAGATCAAGGTAAACATATCACAAGACCTAACAAAGCTAAAAAATTTTTAATTAATTTCATTCGTTATATCGTGTTATGCAGCGTTCCCACTTTCGCTTCCATATTGACCAATTACAAGTTCCCGCTTCAATACTCCTTGTTTTTCACTTATGGTTTCGATCGATGCTGAAAGTGAACGTATGACCTCTGGAGTTGCAAAGGACTGGTTGTTCCTTTTTTATACTCAACCATGCGTTCTTTTTCTCTTGGGGAAAAACTGTTGGGTATCATCATGCATTGATACCAACAAAATTATAAAAACAGTATGTGACTGACGCGTAGATTGAAAGGGACAGTTTTGAAAGCAGGTAAACGTAAGTCGTATAGTCTGATAGTACTTGTTTATCGAAGAGATTGACTTAGCACGACATTGTCGCCTGTCCATACTAACACTGAAAATACCTCGACCATTCCCAAAACTAAGATTAAAATGGTGATTTCGATGTGACCGTTGACCTCCGAGTTCGGCCTTCTATTGAGAGGAGGCAAAATTAACATCACTCATAAGTCACTTCCTGGCAATATGGTAATGACTGGCTTATGCTGAACTTTACCGACAGTAATGCTTTCATTACATGACAGCTAGGCCATTATAACATTCCGTGATAATATAGTAACAGTGAGTGCGAGACCTTATTGAAGGTGTCAATGTGCCCATCTAATAACTATTTAAGGTCGAAAAAAATAGTGATTGTGTGATAATTTGAACAGTTGACCACAAATGTTCACAAGGTAACGTGAGCTGCAGTAATTCCTTTATTACTAAAACGATACACCGAAGCCATTTCAGACTTGAACTTATTTTGTGTTTTTCAAAATAAGTTAGAGTCTGAAATGGCTTCGGTGTATCTTTTTAATAATAAGTGTTCAGTGAGGGCTCTACTTAACATCATGTGTCTCAGCCGTGAAGTTACAAATGCACCAGTAATTCCTTTCATTTTTTTGTATTTTAGCTATGAGGTGACCGAAATGTTGTATGAAATGAAGTACCTGCTACTGTTCTTACTCGAGCTGTCGACTTTGTCAGGTAAGAGGCACGTTGTCGTGTAGATCTTTTCAATGGTGATTGGTGATGAAGATTCTGCAAAATAACCAAAACATACATAAATGGAAACTTCAGTCCCACATTTCAAAAATGTAGCATTCCTGAAATTTTCATTTGGGTACGTTGAATACGAATTTCTTTGAAATTCTGTTCAACTTTGAGTTGTAACTTTGTTACAAACCATAAGCGGCTCGCGGTAATGTGGAAATGGAGTGGGCAATCGTCCCTTTCTCTAACTTCACAAATACTTGTCTCCATTTATCAACAATAATATATAGTAAAAAATTATTATAGTATTTCGGACGACAACATTCCCACAGGTTAAGAAATGTCATATATTTTTACTGAGTTCTACCACTGTTCGTATGAATTAATTTGATGCACCGCGTCTTGACTTCAAGATACTTTGCACACCCCGCGCCACACCCCACTCCGACAAAAGCTTCTTATAGCCACCATTGTTACAAGGTATTTGGTTAACGTTTTCATCAAAAATTTGTTAGCATCCCATGGTTACAACCTTTTTATGGCTTATAAAAAGTAGAGAAGCTCACGGTCACTAGTCAAGTACATGTCATGCAATTGCTACTTTATAATGAGAAATTGCACATTTACCGATCTTTGTTGCCTTTTTTAAAAAAGCTGGTCTTCAAATGTTTGATTACTTACCTTGATTACCCCATACAGTTATCTAGAAAGGAGATTTTTGCTTGGGGTATCCTTGGGTCACTTTTGTCTTTTACCAATCTGGTTCTCATAGTGAAGTTTCGATGACACAAATGAGTTACCGCGACGAGAAAGAAACAAATGGGTTACCTTGACAAGAACAGGAATGCTTATTGATATTATAACAGCAGTCATTTGTTGGTTTTGTTTTTCTTCATTTTCACCCTTATTTTTTAAGCTTCAATCAGTGTCTAAAATGAATGCATCATACTTGTGATAGGAGTAAAACTAAATGACAATTGTAAAGAAGCGTCTTTCACCTTTTGTAAGAGCACAGTATAATTTAAATTAAAAATAGTTGTGTATACCTAAAAAAATTAGTTTTCTTTGCCTTTTTGCAATATAAAATGGTAGCAAACAAGTACTGCATAAATCACACATATAGGATAAGATTATATTACTGAAAAAGGTTTTCCCTAGCATTCTGTAAAAGAAAACAAAACACTATGTAATATACTTTACGTAATACCTTGGATACATGGCAATAAAAGTCTTTACACCATCATCGCTGTATACTCCTAAATATTCAGTTTTTAAGTATTCTAGCCACCTCAGAGCCATTAATAAGAACAGTCTGCAATTTTGATAAAATGATACCATCGTGTTTTATATTTTTCTTTGCAAAATGCATTTCCTTTAACACTTTGTGATCGAACAACAAATTCTTACAATATCATGTTGCAACTATGTCATTACAGAACACTGGTAACTTAGTTGGTCAGCAGTACAATAGGCATATTTTGTAACAGAAATATGAGACTTTGACCTAATTTCTTTCGTATGAAAAGTACTGTACTATTTATATTAAATATTCACAGTTGTTAAAGCTCTTCCATGTCGTTCTGGATATTGTAAGAGCAGAGGAAGAACATTCCGTTATGGAGGAAAGATTGGGCCCGAGTGCTCATACAAAGATCAAAATGTTCAGGAGAACGCAGTGTGTACTAGTAATGGCAATACGGCACCTTCTTATGCCAAAGGGATGGTAACATACGGAAATCGAGTAGCCAACCTGCCTAACAAACTGATTTGTTATGGACCTGATCCACGTGTATCTCGTTACTCTGGACGAAACATCTACCGCCAAGCACCTCTCGTCTGCCGTCCATTAGGTAAAAAGATATTCGCATTTTCCTAATATTTAAGAAATTTTGGACGAGTTAAGTCTTATCAGCTAAGGTTTACACGGCTATTCAGCTGAGAGTAAAAAACATTACCTCCTCAATTACCTAAGCACACTTGGATACCGTGGGAATTCCTTTTTCCTGAATCAAGGATATATTCTTTACCATTTATTGCGCTTTTGTTACCTAATTTGTAGAAGAAATTTGTTCACAGAAGTGGTCATTAAGGGACAGTCCGAACAACGTAAAGGACTGAGATTTATTCTTTAAATAGGAAATGCCCTTGCGATCCTTTAATAAGTCAGGGAAAATTGTTGAAAGCCCTTAATTGCATGAAGTCCCAAGTTTGATCAATTTCCGACTCTAGGGCCTCTTACCCTCCACATTCTCATAGACTTGACGGGCGACTGATCCTCCACTGTCAGACAAACTCCTCTGGCAGCTTCGGAGCTAGCCGGTTACCTAGATGAGATTATCCTAAGCCTGTGTAGAGTTTCAGCAACTTGTATTTGGATTGTCGTGACCGTGCAAAAAGTGATTACGGTACCACAATCATGTAAGACTGTGGTTTGGTAAAATCTATATTTATTTACTTTACTTATTTATTTAAGCTTTGCTTAATAAAGGGTAAACCTCGGTTAGCCAAAGCTAATCTTCCCCGAGGCCCTCAGTCACAATGTGTAAGACATAAAATTAAAAGAGAAATATTAAACGTAAAACAAGTCAAAATTAAAAACGTATAAATATATATTTGTCTTGTGAAAAGCGTATGCAAACTTCGATTTTCTTACCGGGTAAACACTTACATCAACTGATGTAGAATTCAGAATCGGCACGTAAAAACCATAAACTAAGCACTTTCATTAAATATGAATTGATCTTTGCGTATTAAACACTTATTTAAATTAGAATGTTGTGTGGACTTATCTCAAGTGAAATCAGAGTCAACAAATATAACAGTTGGGTTAATATAAAATTATAACGGTATGTCTGATCAGTTGTACGATTTATTTCAGCAAATGAAGTCTGTTAAATTGTCATAAAGGGTTTTGAGAACATTAATATCAAGTATCAGATTCATGATAAAATGTAAACACGAACCAACCTTTTGCAGAGCCTAACTTTAGTTTTCAAGACAAGACAAGGGCTTTGTATTTTTTGTTACTATGAAGGGAGACGGTTACAATGCAAAGGCTTAGCTGTCTAATACAATGGGGTTTAATTTGAAGGACCGTTAAACTTGAAACGATTTCCTGAAATGTTCATTCCCTGACTTTGAACCTAGATTCTACACCTCCGATAGCATGTGGAATGACAATAAATGTATAAAACAGAAAAGAGGTTATTTTGGTAAAACTATTACTAGCTGGCCGTTTTAGATATATGAATTTCCAAGAAAACCAACATTAAAAACGTAATTTTGATGCATTGCACGTTCAGGGTCTTACAAACCAGGTTTGTCTTATCCACGACCTACTGGCCAAGGTGCCACCGAGAGCATTCCATATGGTTCCTTCACATGATCAATACTCAAATTCCTTTTTCTTTTCAGAAATTCTTAATTATAATGCAGAAGTTCATAAGCACCTCTAATGGTTTACTTTGTGTTGTCTATTTAACCACAAGTTTGAACGTAATGAATAAATTTACAAATGTATACTAAAGTGATAAAAACCTTCCTAAAAAGTCTTAGAAGTGCTACATTTTGGACACGTACATTACTAATTTTTTCCCAAAAAAGTTTAATCCTTCATACATTTCATAAAAGTTAACGTTCAAATTTCCAAACATTCGATAACTTCGCGTGATTTATAAAAACATCATTATAAAGAAAAAGTGGTATTTGCTGGACAAAAGGTTTCAAAAAACGGCGTAAGTTTGTCTTATACCATAGGAGTGATCGATATTGACCCAGACGAAAATACGGAGCATATGCAGTGCGTACATTATTATTACAGCCAGAGATGATTTTAAAAACTAAAATGTTAATCTAAAGCCAATGATGTAATGTTTCAATATCTTAACCAGAGTGACTGCGAAACTATTTCATGACAATGAGCTTTCGGAAATGCAGTTTTACATTTTCTGTCTTTCTTGCTTATACGAAGATGCAACACTTCCAACAGTAAATTGTCCCAAGGAAGTATCGAGTAGTGCAGACGAGGATACAAATACATCAGCCATTGTACAATGGAGTAAGGTATCATGTTCTGATAATTCTGGGGAAAATATTGCACCGAACTGTTCACATCAATCTGGAGGTAAATTCCTTCTGGGGATTACACAAGTAAATTGCACCTGCACTGATAGCTCTCAAAACATAGGCCGGTGCTCCTTTAACATCTCAGTTACAGGTAAGTTCGACACCATGGAAACATTGTCAAACTGATTTGTTAGCGTTTCCTAAGTATGGTTGGAGTTATTCAGAAGGATTATTTAATGACAATTTTCAAAGCAGTTATTGGCGATTATTACTGTCTCCAGTAAAAGAATGTGACTTTCTTTAAATTTCAAAGGTTGCCTCTCTTACCATAACTTTAAACACCCTACGACTTACTTAGCTATGTGGGTAGTCATATCACTAAAAAGTGACCGTGGTATTTGCTCAACGATAAATTGTTAAGTAATAAGGTTTTTCTGTATTACAGTCTTTTCTAGGAGATACGTAATTACTAAAAGTTACTAGTAGGTCAAAATCACAAAACATGTTCAATGTGTTAGTTGTTTGAACAAACAGGTATAATGTTTAAAACTTAGGATCAAGTCTAAGTCTAAAGCCCAGGAGGTAATGTAAATTCATGTTGATAAATATATCTCTGAAGTTATTGGATGACTATACGTACTCAGAAATATAGTTTAACATGATTTATCTCTCTTGATGTGCAACACTTCCGACAGTTAATTGTAACAGTGAAACAGTAAAATAACCTTTTTCTGTATTGTAGTCTTTTTCAGCTCCTGTGTAATCAATAAATATAAGGTCAACATAACAATCAATAACGTTGGCCTTGAAGTTTAACATGTTTTTGATGCCTTGCCGAAGGCAAAAGGAATCTATGCAATCACGCGGGCGATTGTGTGTGTGCGTGTGTGTGTTTTGGCATGAATCGGGGATTGCATGAATCGGGGATGGCAGGTATACACCGTACACCTGTGAGCTGGGGATATCCCGCAAACTGGGGATATCGCCATTTCTAGATTGCCTAAAATCGTTCAAATTGGGGTATCAGATATGCGCCCTAAGATTTTAAGGCCGATCTGAGGTGTTTCCCCAATTGGCGCATTTTTAAACTATGGCCCCGATTGGCGCCATAAATTGGTATGCATGTGTATGTATGTGTGTTTGTTACGTTTGGTCGTAAACACGATACCTCATGCAATGAAGGATAATTTTCATACTTCGCACAGTGCTGTAGTACTCAAGACTGGTCTCGACTCGAGATCGGTCTCGAGTCACGATGTTAAGGACTCGGACTCGTGACTCGGACCCGGAGGGCAAGGACTCGGACTCGGACTCGGACTCGGACTCGGACTCGGACTCGGACTCGGACTCGGACTCGGACTCGGACTCGGACTCGGACTCGGACTCGGACTCGGACTCGGACTCGGACTCGGACTCGGACTCGGACTCGGACTCGGACTTGGTCTCGTACAGTCCAGACTCGTGACTCGGCTATATAATACCCGAGACCGGGCTCGAGACGGAGAATTTTGGTCACTTTCATTTAACCCGTCGTCACATGGCACTTACTTACCTCGTTCTCTGCAGCTCCTGTACAAGTCCACAAGGTATCCGTCTTTGCAATATGCATTGTTTAGTGCGCGGCAGATGATATCGTGTAAGTTCTACGGTCTGCCACTGAACAAGCACGTAAGCTACGTAGGCCTACGTAGGTAAGTAAACGCGTGAAGCTGAGTAGGGAGGTACTAATACCCCCTCCCTGAGGGTTGAGTTGGTGGGTACAATTTAAACCTCACGTCCACGTACGTCGCAATGGTTTACCAGTATAGTAGTAGACCATGTCGTCTTCGTAGTCACTTGTTAATTCCATAGGTTAGGTGTTGGAACAGTGGGGAAACGGGGGCTACCGTCTCCCACCCTTTACTATCGGGGAAAGCACCCTTTTTTGCTCCCGCACTCTCAGGTATTGGTAGGCTATCGTAATTCATGTTGACTGCAGCAAACCAACGTAAAACTTTTCATCGTATTCACAACTCTTGTCCTGTACATTACATATGAAGAACATTTATCCTATAAGGAAACCAATTGTTATCGGCTTCGCTCGATTTGATTTCTCCGTTTTTCTTGTATGTATGAGAAAGAAGGAAACGTTTCTGTCTAATTTAACCTTCGAGGAAAGAGTAAAGGAATCCATATGTTTGGAAGCTCCCTTTGCCGACATAGGCCTATGTTTATGCTGTAGTTTTTGTTAGTAGGTTTCTTGCCACTTATACATATGATCCTTTTGCATGTAACTGAAATTCTACCAAGTTCATCTGGGGTGCATTGAGAACACTCGACCCGCTGGCTGGAGAGACCGTATTGATCCGAACCCGAGAGAATATCCACTATTGCGATTTCATTAAATACTAACAATGTAATTATTTTTATATCACCATTAAACAAGAGGTGGCACAGGAACAGGACAAGGACCATGATGCCCCCGTCGGAAAATTTCCAATTCCTTTGTAAGTCATCTCTCCTTTGAGAGTCATCTCCAAGATAGAAGATATGATAAGTGTATATTCCCAACGGCGAGATGTCGTGCCGGTGTAGCGGGAAGAACGGTCTCTTTCTAGAAATGCTGTCTTCGCTACGGTACTTCCACTTTTCAAGTCACGCTACTTTCTGACAAACTAGAATTCCTACCATAGACCAAATGTAAAATGTCAAGTAGTCAAGGGTACGTCTACTAAGATTGTAACCCGGACATTTTTTTTTTTTGAAAAATAAGGGCTCCGAGCGGGGTAATAACTGTTCAGTCACTCCAGGCCTCCTTCTCTCTTGGCCCACTAAAACATCCCGTTAACCTATGCGTACAATATTATTGGAGGAAAATATTCAATGTTCCTTCCACGGAGAATATCCTGTGTGGGTAAATTCATTAGAAATGCCTTTTGTGACAAACATCTCTCTTTAAAGGTAAAGAAAATTTAAGAAATAACGAACAAAACTACTGTCACATGATTGAAAGGAGCAATTCCTGAATTAGAATGTCGGGGGGTTACATCCTTTAGGCATGCCTCGATCGTGACGTCAGCGCGTTTTTAATTGGCATGCTGGTCGTCACAGCTCACTAAACAACGGGATCCTTAATTCAGTTTTCATTCAATGAACGACAAGCCGTCGTGAAAAACTTCTGCAGACATTTGATTTCATGATATGAATCCACTGCTACCAAATGTATATAAAATGGCAAGTTGAATGGTGAACGTAAAAGTTTTCTTTGGATTGTCAAAACTTCTTCAGGATTGTTATGAAATGTGTTAATGTGCTTATTTGTCCGAGACGTTTGAGATAGATATTAATTATTTCCAAACCTGTCCCAATAGAAAATTTCAGTCAAGAACAGGTATTTGGTGTCGGGTTTTAACAGGTACCTGACAAAGCAGTTAAAACCAGTTGAAAATTCCAGTCAAGAGACAGGTATGTGTGTCGGGTTTAAACACTGAGGTCCCCAGGCTGAAAAAAAAAACAGTTAAAACCAATTAAAAGCAGTTCAAACCCAACAAAACCCGACACACAAATTGCCCGTAGACTAGAATTTTCAGTCGGGATTTCAATGGCATTTAACTGATGGCTGGAAAAGTGGAAACGCTGCAATTGCACCTTTAGCTCTAAAAACGACCAAATCCTGCCTATGTCCCATCGAACAGTCATTCCAGTGTCTGTCCTGGAAAGTCTGTCAGAGGAGTTACCTAGGACACAAATTACTGTAATGATTCTATACGGACAGTTATTCCAATGGACAAGTCATTGTCAAAACCAGTGGTTCTCAAAGTGGTCCCTACCGCCCGGGGGCGTTGGGAAGTCTTAGGTGGGCGCTACACAGTACACGGAGAATAGGGAGGTTGGCACTAATTTGGGGTCCCTGCCCATTACGAAAGATCACTACAGCGATTTAGGGCACAATAAGACAAGGAAGGTCTGTTTCCCTCCGCCAGTTCTTCCCCTCCGCTTCTCACTAAAATGGAACCAGACAGTCGTAATCTCGAAGCGTTACACCAAGCTCATCCTTCACACTGACTGAACTACTGTGCTCGCTATATCAGTTTCAAAGTATGCCTACCTTCCGCGGGTTTTTGATGTACTTGCAAATAGAAAAAGTTAACTGAGAGAAAAAAGACATTCTTGAGCGTCCGACTATGAATGGTAGGACGAGGGGGGTAGGGGAAGGGGGTATTGGAAAGTTCAAGATGGTGGAAGGGAGCGGTAGTCTAAAACGTTTGAGAACCACTGGTCAAAACTAAGGAAACACTAGCCAGTTTTAGTACTGTCTCCAAGAGATGGGTGTTGAAGAAGTGTTTTACTATCACTTATACGACACGAAGGACGAACCAGAGCTTCGGGATCGCGTACTCGTCGTTTTTCGACACGAAAAGCAGTTCAACATGTTATCGTTTGGAAAGGAAATTCAGGGTAAATACCCACGAAAAATCATTAGTTTACAACAAAGGATAGCACAAGACTCGAATGACGGTAACGTTAAGGTGTTATCTGATGGCCTTTAAAAGAAGGAAGGGAATATTTTGACAGGAGTTCCAAATTCGGAGCATATATGTACATAGTATATTAGTATAGGCCTAACGTTAGGGATAGACCTGTGAGTATTTTTTGACTAGAGACCAAGGTCAAAATGGCGGAATGTCCCACCTATGGAGGCAAAGTTAGGTCCAAATTTACGGTGTCTCGACCAACCAGTCGTTTCTTCCTTGCGTGTACTTTCTCTAACACTTTGCTATTTAGGGTTTGCCTGCGTATCAGGGGTCACAGAATTAGCCCCGACGTACGCCGTATCGCACCTCATGATCATACAGAAATACCCTTTTGAAATACAGCACAAGTATTTAGTACGCCCACAAACGTTATCAGCTTATGTGCAGAGCGTCGACGCGCTGTACATAGCCGGTTATGTGTAGCGCCTTGACGCGCTTAACATAGCCGGGTAACATTTGTGCGGGCACATGTGAGCGTCCAAAACAAAAACACGCCTGTCTATGAAAGCCGAAGTACGCGCTCACGAGTGTGCTCTGTTTTGCCAGTTATATCCTACACAAACAAGTTATAGATATAGTTGCTTTCGCGTTCAAATATGCTCTGCGCGTATTTTGATCTTACGAGCAGTTGTCTACTCAGTCAGTGTGAAATTCTGTACGTTTTAGATATTAAGCCTAGGATTTTTAGTTCAAGGAGACAAGCAAAGGTAAGTACCTATTAACTATTCCAGTGTATATTATTATCTATGCTAGACGACTAGAGAGCCTTCATTCGTTATTGTCGCCTAGGGTTTCGTAGTGAATCCTGTTGCTAAGGTAACGGTTTGTTATCTTAGCGTTACATTAGCGTTGTTATGCGTTTAGTCACAGGCGTTCCGATATATATGTACATATATAAGTAGGGGATAAATGCGAGGGTGCCCGGTCTTAAATGTGATTTGAGACCGACGATGACGTCATCACAGAGGCTGAGCGGACCGAAGCGACAGCCGAGGTCCGCTGCCTCTGTGATGACGTCATCGGAGGTCTCGAATCACATTTAAGACCGGGCACCCTGCTTTTATCCCCATTCATAAACACTCAACATTAAAATTTTGGGAATCGACAAAAACATTGAATTTTCGACAAAATTTTACCGATCAAATTTTAATTCTCCCAGCTAACTTAGGACTCTATTATGACGTCATGTTTAGTTTCTTGCGGTAGTAGCGAACAACTTTAAGCCAAAAGAAAGTGGACAACCACGCAAATATTTTCACTTAACATATTGATTGTAATCTCAATTCATCGAACGAAATTTAACTGGATTAATTTAACGCAAAATCGTTTATCTCTGAATTATCATACATCGTTGTAGAGATGAGGCTGAGCAATGAGCATTAAAACAAGGAAACTAACTTCTAGCTGGCTATTGTTTACAGTGAAGTTCTACTCCACGAAAGTTTCACAGAGGTAAATAAATACACAGTGCTGTGCAGTTACAGTCTACTGTAATATATTGTGTGCAGTGCAGTGCAGTGCAGCATTCAACGACATGCATGCGGATATTTGACTGCAAGTAGTTAACGCACAAGATCGTTCAAGATCCATAAGTAAGACGGTGATTTAAGGTGTCTTTAGCCTTTTTGGAAGAGGATTATAGTGTTGGTAACTTTGAAAATGTGTTCAAGTTTTTAATACAGATTATGCAGGCCTAACGTTAGGACTAGCTTAAACTATTTACAACATTAGTTCATAAGAAGCCTAGCTCGGCGTAGAAATAGAAATGAAGACCGTGCTGGCCTGTTATGTCTGTCAGTGTTAGCGGAATTGGTTCAAACGTAAAAACCTGACAGTGACACTGTCAGTAAAACCTGTTTACCATTGCTCTGCATGTCATAGTTATAACACAGGCCCCATGCTGGCATTAAGCAGCACAGAGACCAAATTCACTTTTCTTTACCATGCAGTCCAACTTAGGAAAATAAGGAGTGGAATATTTGTAACAGGCAGACCGTTAACAAAATGTACCCTTGGCATATACTGTTAGGTTATAGCCTATACGCTCTTTTAGCCATACCACTGCCAGTATCCAAGAAGATGAATATAGTTTTGCTAGCATTCATTCATGGGATGAAATGAGCATTATGCTTTGGAATGGTTATAGCTACAGGGGTGCTAGGCATAACAGTGTAATACTACAGTAGTTTACAGTAACTGGTTTTCTTACTCAGATGTTATGGTTTATGTTGCTATGGTAACACATCATGGACAAAGCATAGTGCACAATGCAGTAGTAACAGTGATATTCAATTCACCTTGAAAAAGTAATTCTCCTAAACTGGCAAAGGCCAGTCTCGAATGCGATTCGAGACTGGTCTCGAATGGTTTTCAGCCAATCAGAATGCAGGAAATCAATAAAGGTGTTTATGAATACACTATATATATATATTTATATATATATATATATATATATATATATATATATATATATATATATATATATATATATATATATATATATATATATATATATATATATATATAAGATGCATATATCAATAGCAGGTGAAAAAGTGCTCGATGCATAACAGAGCTTTGTATAAATACAATATACACCCAATCTATGGACTTATAGCTGCAACTCTTATATATATATATATATATATATATATATATATGTATAGTGTATTATATATGTACATATATATCGGAACGCCTGTGTGCGTTAGTAATGTTTCAAACGTGCACAGATATAGGCGACATGCCACTAATTTGTAGCGTCAACTCTTACATGATCAAACCAAAGGTAAAATAGTGTTCCTACAGTAACAAAAGTACTGCTGTTCCTTTACTCTTTGGGATTTGCGAGGGAGAATATATCTTTTCTTAAGTTACGAAAAGCACCAAAATGTTGTCGCCATGTTTCACCCACTAGATGCGCACAGCGCAACGGCTGACCGTCGGAGACTAAACCATTTTGGACCTAACTCTTGCTTTCAAATTGGCCAAATTTTGTACAAGGCATGTATTCGACCTTGGTCTCTAGTCAATAGATACTCTTAGCGATAAACCTAACACAGTACTGCTTATATAGCTGTATTGCAAAGCCTCCCTGGGCTAGGCCTTCAGCACTGTAAGTCAGTAGAGTAACAGCCGGTTGCATGTTTCGGCTCATACAGTGACTAACTTAGGCTAGTGCAGTTTCGAGTGTAGTACGGGGGTCAAACTGTACATCATGATCTATCGCCTAACTTGGGGCTACGACACTGGCATGCTTGTGTGTACATTATTGACTAATTACTAGTCTACCGACTTGAGCTGAACTCTAGGCTTAAGCTACACTAAGCATTTCAGCAGTTCATTTATCATTACTCTTACTGTCCTTTTACAGCTTAAGCTTTTAGGTAAAGTGTATTGTTACCTGTCTTTGTAATGGTATCTTCGTGTAGACTTCGTATGGTTGAAGACCAACTTATTTGTTTGAAGATTGTAGTATGTGGGCTGAGTTTGTTATTTCGGACCTGAAATGTACTTTTGAAGAAGCATCTAGAGATACCTTTCTTTTTCGTTTGTCAGAAGTGTAACCGCTTAAAGGAACTTGAAAGACTTCTGGTTGCTGCTGAAAGCTCAAACGGGTAGGTTTCAGTACAGAAAGATGGAAAGCCTGTTGAAATTGCAGAGTGGTGTCAAACTGTTGAGACGTCAAATTGTTTTGTGGGATTATCAGTGGAGAATATTGTTCAGAAGGTTGTGGTGTAGGTTGCCTACGCACCTACTGTACACACCTAGCTCGCACGCCCACCCACACACCCATCTAACGGCAGCCTAGGCGGCGAAAAGCATCCGGGCCTAGCCCTGGGCTGTCTCCTTTTTACTGCCTTCACAATACACCCACATCTCTCACCACTCTCACTGCATTCACGAAAATTGGCTCAATATTCTCAAGTCTTCCCCCCCCCCCCCCGTCTCCAGGACTCTGTGCAACAAATTAACCCCACCCAAAATCAGCGCAAATTAATTAATAGGAACTCCATCTTATGCACAACTCTTGATCACCTTTCACCTCTCATTCCCAACCTGCCCATAAAGTTCGTATGAACTAGGCGGGGCATAGGTCAAAAGAAGAAGAAAGGTTGTGGTGGAATCAAAGAAGGGGAATTTTTGTATTTCTGGTGGTCTGTGGGAGGATGAAAAGGATAAGGGTAGCCTAAGGTTCTGGGCTAGAGGCTAGAGTGGAGATAAAAGGTTGCATCTTACAAGTTACAAAGTTGTGTCAAGCACTCATGTGGGCAATATGTGTGGTCTGTACAAGGCTGGCCCTTGAACAGGCCAGGTTGTGGGTTAGTACGTTACGTGGCCTAAGCATTTTACACGTGTGGAGTGATTTGAAACCGCTTAATTAGCAAAATATAGGCCTCCTGTATAGTACAGTATGTGCATGTGCATATAGCCTACAAGTCGGCTCCAAACCAACGCGACCCCAACCAACCCGGCCCCAGGCCAAGTTAGCCAACTGTCAACCTCAGCCCCAAGGCAAGTTAGCCAACTCAGCCTCAATATGATAAATAATGACAGAAGTTTTTGTGTTCCAGTCACGGCTTGTTTTCTCGAAGTTCTGAACATATATGGCATGGATTGATCATACTATACAGTACCATGAATGAAATTCAAACAAAAAACACTTGCTGGGAAGTTGATTTGATTTGATTTATTTATATCTCCAATTGATTTATTTTACAAGAATAGATTCCAAATGACGATAAACAAGCCAAAATCCACAATGAAATAACAGTGAACATAAAATAACGACATTTGAAATATTAGCTTAGCATAACTATTAAGCAAGAGAAGATAAAGGACCAGAAAAAGTAATCTTTTCAAGTCTGGCCCTTGCCCATAAGTAAGGAAACAACACAGAAAACAAACATAGAAATACAAAACGACAAGCGGGTACAAAAGAGGGTTAAGTACATGAACTTAAGTTGGGGGTGGAGTGGGGCGCGCCCCCTTGTCAAGGTACAGGAGCCTGCACTCACTGTTTTAGAGATAAAGGCCAACCTAGCTTATTTGATATATATATATATATATATATATATATATATATATATATATATATATATATATATATATATATATTGGGTCTAGCCTACCTCTTATAAGCCTAAGTGTTAATTACCAGCTTAGGCTTGACTAAGTATAAGCCCTACACAGTACATGCTGTCACAGTGCTGACTGCATATATTGTAACACCCTAGTCATGATCATTACTGACCATCGAGGCCCCATATGAATTTGGAAATCTTTCTCCAAGGGGAAAGTGGCCTAGGGTGCGGCCTTCGGTCCCTTTGCGAAATCATCACATGGTCCTCTTCGCCACTCTGACATGGAGACCATTAATGCATCATGTACCTTTTGTTTTGCACAAGTCTATATTGTATTAGCAACACTCAGTGAGTTCAGTGAGCTAGGGACGTCATCCCAGGTAATAAGTTGGTGCAAGTAGCATATCATAGGAGTGCGGTGGTTCCAGGGGTCCTTTCCCTTTAGGCCAGATGCAGCTTTTTGAAGATTTTCAGACTTGCCAACCTCAAAAATTGCAAACCTTGAGGTTCTCGCAAGAAAACCTGGAAATGACATTTCAGACCTGGAGATTTTAAGCAAGTCTCATATATTATTACGAAAAAGTGCTAGTACAAATTTAAAATCAGTGCCCGGAAGTTACGTCACATTCTCTAACCGACAAGTCGATGTCCCATAGGTACTAAATGTACCCCTTGTTTGTCATTTCTCGTCCCAGTCATGTGTGCATACTGCTATTCATCCCTTTGTTGCTGTGCGCTGCGTAGCGAGCTAAATGGAATGCTTGGAGCTCAAAAGGAACTTGGTCTATTATGACCGTTGTAGGCTGTTCTTCAGGTATTTTTCATCCACCTGCTAGGCTCACACTGGCGTAAAACAGACAAATTTGGGGTCGACGGAGAGCAACGGTTTTATTTTATACTTTTACGTGAGGGGCTGTGGGCTGTGCGGGGTCGGACGCGATGAAAAGTGAACAGGCTCAGGGCGATCCGTCGACTTTCCGCGGGCCAAAATTTTACGTCGCCAATTTTTCAAACGGTTTAAAAATTCGGAACGTAAAATTTTCCCGGCCGCATACGCAGGGAAGCGTTGTGCAAGTTGAGCGTGGGTTGCTGAGCGCTGAAGGCGGTTGTGCATCGTTGAAGGATCTGTTGCCGTCCGTCGATGACTTTCACTAGCGAGTTTCGATTTCAGGACGGTAGACAAAGAGGACGGAACGCGCAGCAAAAACCTGAACTGCGCATGAGCAGAAGTAAACATCACTCCGTCCTGTTGATTTTCAGAACGGTCGTCGACCGATTTAACGTTCGGTCTAGAAACAGGACGGTACAGGGGTTGCCATGGTAATTTTCCTCTTCCATGCGTAGGTGTTTCTGTGACGTTAAATTTGCAAGTTAGCTGCATGCAAGCGTACATCATTTTGTTCATGTGGCATTAAGCTGCTGACAAAATGGACGTGACAAACAATAACAGCGGCATATCTGGTGAGCCATTTTACGAATGATTCCGTGCTAAGCTTAGGGAAGTAGCTGTCTTGAGATAGTTTCACCATTTTGTAAATCCTGCATATTTTTATGTGTAGCCTTATTCCTGAATTTGACATTTTACTAACCCTTAGTTGGTAGCCTAAGTAATTTTCATACTGAAAGTCAAGATTACTCGGTTTGTTGATGTCGTATAAAAGTACGAATTCTTCCTCGTTGCATTGATGTCAGTAAACACCCCAGTTACGATGACGTCTCTAATCCTATGTAGATTCTTCATTGTAACAACTTAGCTAAGAGTTTGGATGCTAACAAAGCATTGAAACTTAGTTAAAAATATGAGCGCGTCATTGTTTTGATGCCATTCTACCGCACCGTCGTCTACAAAATCGAAACGCCTTACATGTCAGGACGGAACGCCGCGTGCGCGTGCATTTAACTCTCCGTCCTGTTGCTCTACCGTCCTGAAATCGAAAAGTCGCTACTCACGTCTTCTGACGTTGCACAACTGCCTGTGAACGTTTCACAATGCGTTGCAACGTGTAACAACGCAAACGAGCACGCAATTCTGACTTGTCGCAACGCCTCGCGTTGCGACACAAACGACAACCAAATAAGGACCATACTTGCCAAAGATGTATGTTCAATATGCACACACAGTGGTGTGTCCGGGGGGGGCCCAGGGGGCCATGCTCCCCACTGAAAAATGAGGGCAAATAAAAAATGCGAAAAAAGGGGAGAAAAATGAAAAGACAAACAAAAAGAAGGGAGAGAAAAGAGGAGGAAAGGGGGTATCGAGAGAAAAAGGAAAAATAAGAAACTGTCCTATATATATATATATATATATATATATATATATATATATATATATATATATATATATATATATATATATATATATATATATAGAATACACAAAACAAACAATTGGATGCCGAATTCCGAATTCCATAAAATTGCTCAGAACTTAGGCATTACTGAAAGAGTTAAAGACGCAATACCTCACCGGCATATATAAATATTAAGGACTATAAAGATAATTTCAGGGCCAACACACAATGCAGACTTATAAACCCTTGCAAAACCGATATCGGACGTGCTAGTGAAACATTCCTTGACCGCATAAACAACGATATCAGGGCAAACATCCAGGTTAATCAATGGCGTAGCACCCGCTCGGTCATAAATTTGTTCAATACCCTGGAGAACAAACCGAGCCTTAAATTTCTGGTCTTTGACATATCAGAATTCTACCCATCTATCTCTGACAATTTGTTCAAAAAATGCCTCCGCTGGGCAAAAACCCTCACACGTGTTACCCCCACCGAAATGGACACCATCATGCATGCTAGACGATCTCTACTGTTTGATGAAAGTGGCAACCCATGGGTGAAAATGGATACACAAAAAGAGTTCGATCTCACCATGATGGGGATATATGATGGTGCAGAATTGGTAGGACTCTACATATTACAAACCATCAAAACTGAGTTAACTAATATAAACGCAGGGCTGTACCGTGACGATGGTTTGGCCGTAATCAAGGGCACCGGCAGAACCGTCGACAAGGTGAGAAAAGACATCACCAAAATCTTCCAGTCCCTGGGCCTAAAAATCACTGTGCAAACAAATTTGAAAAATGTAGACTTCCTGTTAACTGTTAACTTTGACTTGCCCACTGGCTTGCACAAACCTCACAGGAAACCTAATGATGAGCCTCTGTATATTGATACCGGATCCAACCACCCACCCAAGATTCTCAAGCATATACACCCCTCTATCGAGAAACGGATCTCGGCCCTATCTTCCAATGAAGAGATATTCGAAAAAGCCGCACCCATATACAACTAAGCGCTCCGCAACAGTGGGCATAATAGAAAAATAACTTACGAGAAGAATACCCAACAACAGCACAAAAAGGCCGTAACAGGAAGCGCCATGTAACATGGTTCAACCCACCCTTCAGCCGAAACGTAAAAACCAATGTTGGAAAAATGTTCCTAAGATTGATAGATAAGTACTTCCCAAGAGGACACGCTCAACAAAATATTTAATCTCAACACGGTCAAAGTTAGCTATAGTTATTTGCCCAACATGCAATCTATAATAAAAGCACACAATGCCCGTGTCTCAACCCAGAGCAAACATGACGCCGCCCAGACATCATGTAATTGCAGGAGCAAAGAATCGCGTCCCCTTCGCGGGGAGTGTTTGGCCCGGTCAATCATTTATAAAGCAACCGTGGCAACCGACTAAACTACAAAAAGTTACATAGGCCTATCTGGAGGCCCATTTAAGCAGAGATATGACAACCATGCAAAATCTTTCCGCAATCCTAAATATCGAAAGGAAACGGAGCTGTCCAAGTAGCCTACATATGGGATTTAAAAGCAAATAACCAACACTTTTTGATTCAATGGGAGATCTTGAAAAGATCCAACACAAACACACGCGGTTCCGGCATTTGCAATTTATGCTTACAAGAAAAGCTAGAAATAATGCTGTCGAAAGAAAGCCTCATCAACAGTAAGTCCGAGCTGGTTTCGACTTGTTGCCATGCATACAGGTTACCGAACCGTACCAAGCAGAAAGGGGAGTAAATCGTTTTGAACTTGTTCTATTTGGGCAGTTGGCTGATGATCGCGTAGCGTGAAATCCAGGGTCCCAGCATCCAATTGTTTTTGTGTATTCTATTACATTGCTCTACTGTAAACTGGTGTCGAACACTTTTTGCTCTGTTGCGGATTATTTTCTGTACTAGTACATATAAATATATATATATAAATATAAATATATATATATATATATATATATATATATATATATATAGGCTATGTGTGTGATCGAAATGAGATTTGAAAATTTAAACTTAGGAGCGTACACCTTTTTGGCTCATTTGCGTAGAGCAGGAGTGTTCTGCTGCGCGTACCTGATTGTTTGGTGGTAATAAACAGTCGTTTTGTATTCAAGTACATTAACTTGCTCCTGACTGAGGGCAACTAGACATGAAAGCTTTGTTGCCTGTCAAGTCCCTTTCTAAGGATGCATTTGGCAAGGATGAGGTTGCCTAGGTACCACCAAAGAGGTTTATAACGTTAAATGCATTTGTCCTTGATTAAAGTATAATCCCAACGCGCTGAAGTGGATCAAAGTTTTTCCGGTGTATACCTCCTGCTAATGCCAACTCCTTAATCTCTTCAGGGACTTTGTGTCAAATAGAAACTTTCTGATTTCACCTAGCCCGGTTACCTTTTACTTTTTTTACCAGTGGCGCCGGCACGGGGGGGGGGCATGGGGGACGTTCACCCTTTACTGATTTCGGAAAATTTTCTCGGAAAATTTTTAAGTGGGCCATAAAGGCGTTTAAGTTATAGATTTCTGTAGGGGATAGGGTGAAGTCTCTTTCTGACTTACTGATGAATCTTTTTTAATCATTTTTTTATCAACAAGTCGTTCTCAAACTCTCACAATCCTCGCAAATCCTTCTAAAATTCCACAATTTCGCGCTCCGCGCGTTTACAACCTCACCACATGGCTTGTGTTACCATCAATACCGTCTCAAACATATTTGTATTATCCAATGGTGGGGTTCTACATGTACATAAAATTGTTCTTGTGCATAGAAGTCATTGTGGAGGAACACAGCTTTGCAAGAATGCAAAGAAGTGGAATTCAGGGGAAGACACATTTTATGATATTGCAAGCTTATACGAATTACTAGGCTGAAGGCTCGCGGCCCTCTAACTGCCGGATGCATTTTTGCTAGGAATTTAAAGGTTTCAGTGGAAAGTCTGCACGCAACTTTTGCTATGGAAATGATTTCTAATGCAAAACTTCGACCCACTTCGCGGGCCGAAGTTTTGGGGCAATAATAAATTACTTTGACCAAAACACTTGTTCCAAAAAAGGACATCTTCGACCTCTGCAGGGACCCTGCCTCAATAGAGTATAAAAGAGTAATCTAATATCATGAGTAGCATAGACAGTTGCATTCGTAGCATGTATTTGTCGTTGCACTTTTTTATAACGAGTGCAACGCCAAAGCCAAAATGCCACTAAAGAATGAGAAATTATTATTAATAATGTCTAAGCACGTAATTAGTTGAAATATTTGCCAAAGATACCACCATTTTGTATCCAAGCCACCTTATCTAAACAAGAATATTTCAAGGGGAGGAGTTGTTTGCCCTCCACTAAGAAAGCACACCTTTCCTTTACAGTCAACCAAAAATAAGAATTTACTAAATTATGATTTTTCCAATACATAATCAATTACATATTTTTCAAAAATAGCATCATTTTGCATCTAAGCTATCGTAAATGAACAAAAATTTCGCAATGGGCACGGGCATCCCTTCCTCTTAGACCTCTTTCAGGACATCACCTGCACAAGGTGACAAAGGAAGGATTTGCTCCGAATGCAAACTGCCGCCGATGCGAATATCCACAATTTACACCGACTTTCTTGGTTAATCTGGGGTGGGCTTGAGGCATCATCTTCTGTGGTGCCCCCATCACCAACCTCTGCCGGCGCCACTGTTTTTACGGTATAATATCGGCAATCCCGTGAAGCTAGGTTGCATCTTCTTGCTTGCATCTTCAAGTGCTGTAAAGTCTTCATTTTGGAAACACAATTGTTTCCTTTTTTAATGTGTTTTTTTCAGTCCGTTATCATATGTTCTGAACAGTGACAACGACACGTTACTGTACATTTCCTTTTAACAACTGGCAATTGATAGTTGTATAGCTTACAAGTGTTTGACTTCTTTAATTTATGACAAAAATTCGTAACTATTCATTCATTAATTTGTGCATTCACTCCAGGCTGAATAAACTGAAGAAACGAGATGGAAAAAGTTAGCCATCTTACCCGCCTACATGTATAGCAGGAGGGACCATCGCAAATATGAAAAGAACGAAAATAGATCCTTAAAATTTGCACAATATTACACCAAGTTGTGTCTAAGGACCCTCCAATATTCAAACATTTTCCGGAGAGGAGGGGGAAATCCCTGACCTCAGACCCCTCCCCAGGGTGACGCAGCGGTCCGAAACAACGTTCTACCCCCACCAAGTCGAGAAAAACAGCTTCCTATGCCTTTGAAACAAATAGAAAAAAGAGGTCATAAAAAGTAGATTGAAATCCAAATTATTCTCCCAAAAATGAAATTTATGGTATAGAAGTTTCTCACTTGTAAAGTTCTAAAGCATGAGATATCAAAATTTGGAATGTTTAAATGCAACTTAAAATACCCAGAAAGTGTCATTTCCTGCAATCTAGGAGGCATTTTTTGTCAAAATTTTCTCGGTACGCTCATGGCCAACTCATAGTGGCTCTCCGCTGAGATAGTGTCTGGGCATATCCCCCCCCCCCCCCCATAAATACAATAATGGACACGCCATCGTTCACACACGTGGGTGGCGGGAAAGATGTGACAAGTTTGAAACTTAAATTTAGAAGAGGATTTTGAAGTAATTTTGTGGCCAAAATCTTTAAAAATTAGAATAGTCAAATAATGTAAAGTGAAAGCCAAATGGAAAACGAGAATGACAACGCTGGGAATCCGCCGGGCTCCTTTATATTGGTCGTTTTCCGCCGCTGGGCGCCACTAAGCGACCAGTCACGTAGACCACTCCGTAGCGAGGCGTAGGAAAGTGCCGCGGAGCGTTGTGGAACGTTGAGCTCGGTTGTGATCCTTGCCGCGCGGTTGCTCTCCACTCATCGGAAGCCGTAGATGAAAGTGTTTTGAACATTGTACCGCGTTATTGTTCGTTCCAAATCCGTCAACAAGCGTTGAAGAACCGCTCGAGTAGGCAGCAATCCGTAGATGAAAGTTATCAGCTGACCGAGTGTTTCGTTTTTGCCTCAGAGAAGCGTGGGAAAGATATAAAATCAGTTGTGTACCGTTGCTCTCTGCCGTGTATGCAAATGAGCATAAAAAATCCTTCAACAATCCGGTGACGATTCTAGTTTTGCAAAACATCCAGTTTACGTCGCCGTTAAAAAGTTTTTTCGGTCAGCGGTCGCCAGTGTGTGAGCCTAGCATTTAAGTAGCTGGTGAGGTGGAATGTGTGTCCACAGGCGTTCGGAGCATTATAGTATACACATATAATACACTATACACACACTTATATATATATATATATATATATATATATATATATATATATATATATATATATATATATACTTAAAGGTAGGTCAATTCGTCTCGACGACAGTTGCTTTACCTGCGTAGCTATCCATGCGGTCCCAACGCACGTACTTGCTGTGACGTGCGTTGAGACCCCACAGATATCTACGCAGGTAAAAGCAACTGCCGCGAAGTCGTCGAAACGAATTAACCTACATTGCAGTATAAATATATAAATATATATATATATATATATATATATATATATATATATATATATATATATATATATACATCGTATAATATATATTTATGCCCTATAGTATATATATATAATGCTCCGAACGCCTGTGGTTGTGTCTTCCGGGCACTGATTCTAAATTAGAGCCAGTGTTTTCTAAACTAGGAAGATTTTAGATTGTTTTGTTAACCCTCTTAATAATGTTAAGATGCCATCTACAAAGCAGACTGACTGAAAATTGTGGAAGGTTTAGTTCGACATATAAAGAAAGGCTGTCACACTTTAGTCACTTTTGTGACAACGATACATCTGCGATTCAGAAGTAACTTAACCAGTGATGAAAGGAAACTTATCTGGCGTTGCCGCAAAGTGATTTTCACCGTGAGTATATGTATATATCGTATAATATATACTTATGCCCTATAGTATATGTATAATGCTCCGAACGCCTGTGGTTGTGTCTTCCGGGCACTGATTCTAAATTAGAGCCAGTGTTTTCTAAACTAGGAAGATTTTAGATTGTTTTGTTAACCCTCTTAATAATGTTAAGATGCCATCTACAAAGCAGACTGACTGTAAATTGTGGAAGGTTTAGTTCGACATATAAAGAAAGGCTGTCACACTTTAGTCACTTTTGTGACAACGATACATCTGCGATTCAGAAGTAACTTAACCAGTGATGAAAGGAAACTTATCTGGCGTAGCCGCAAAATGATTTTCACCTTGAGATCTGGCATTTTCACGGTGAGACGATGCCCGAAGTCGTGAGACTCACGGTGAAACCGTGAGAGTTTGCAAGTCTTGACTTAAATGAGTGATGTTCACCAGGAGCTCTACTGTACATTTATAAACACGTGGAAAAGCAATCGTGCCATAAGGTAGTCAGTGTAACCCTGACATAAAGGGTAATAATATTTTGTTTTGGTGTTTTTGTTGTAGTCTTTATATCAGGGAGCAAAATATTAGTGAAGTTACTCCCCATTCGGAAAATCACAGGGTGGGTTAAGGCTAGCCCTACACCTACAGCATAAGTTCCATTAATTGGCATCATTATGCTTTTAATCATTTGTGTCTACAGAACAGCCACAGTCTGCAGCATGTACAGTAGTTTATATGCTACTTAAGGTCCGTATGTAGGAGCAGATTATATAACTTGTGGGGAGAAAAATGTTCTTTGTGAGTATAGGCAACAACCTGAAGCAATGAGGGGCATGAACCTCCTCATTCTGATTCGCCGGGGCGGGCAGGTAGTTCAAAAGCCTCCTAGACTGTACTCAAGCTAAACTTTGCTTTAAGGACATAGCCCCAACTACAATACTTGCATGCATCATGCCTCTACCAATGCATAAGTTCCTGTGCTTGAAGAAATTTGTCACATATTTTGTAACTTCTTTTTCAGGCAGATCAGCTTGTGCTGGACTGTAGCTGGGATGAAGAGTCTTACAGTACACCTAGATGTATTCGAAATCACCTTCAGTAACACCCCAACACATTTAGTATTTTATTGTACCAAGTCAGAGAGCCTAGCACCAGTTCCTAATCAGTGACCTGTTGTAGTACAGTGCAAGTAAGTTCCATATTCATGGTGAAGTGAAATAATTTAGACAGTTATGTGATTCAAAATACCAGATATATGGGAGTATATACTGTTTTACATTGACATTAATACATCATAGCAGGATAATGCTCTAAATTGAGACACATGTTGTGGTGGTTTTGCCAATTCCATTTGTTTTACCTGCTGTAAATGGAAGCAATAATTACTTTAATTAGTAATGCCAGTTTACCCTTTTTAAATTTTACCTAAAGGTTGGCATTCAAGATTGTTTATTTCAGAGGTTAGAGAATGGATCTCATTCATCCAATTCCCATCTACATGCCATAGTTGTTTTGAATGCTGAGGTATAAACTGATGAAATTTATTCTTCGTATTAGAAAAATTGATTGCAGTATAATTTGTGATGGACTTCTCGTAAACCTTTCATTAATGGTTATGTTTCCTGTAAATTAAAAATGTTTACATGATCTTGAGCAAATATTTGTTTTTCTGGCAGAGCATGCTGTAGGTAAGGAACTTGTACAGTTAAGTCACTTTCTAAAAGTAAGACAGTGATCGTACTTCGGCACAAGGAGCAATATCTTTAGGAAAAGCAAAGACTTCAGATTAAATAATGAAAGAGTGATACATCAAGATATCATGTAGTCTACCATCTTAAGGTGAGTACACAAATTTCAACATTTTTTAGTACAGTGCACAAATGTCCTGTGAAAATGGCAATGAAACCATTTAGAGTTATGTTTCAAGCTTTTTTAAGTAAAATTCTGAGATAAATCTTACACTTACCTATAAATACACGTTAAAAGGGTTCAGTAAAGCTTCAAATCATTTGTCAAACATGGAATAATGTTTCCATATTTCAGGAGCAATCTGGAACTAATTTCATGAATCAAAGACTTACTAAAAGATGTTCAACTAATTTATGAAATTAGAATAAATAAGAGTTTGGACTACATGAATACATTTTTAATAGTATAGATTAGGTGATGTTTTCATCCTTGTCTGTGTAGCAGATCACTTCAAAAAATTGTCTTGATCAAGTCTTTGTTTACGTTATTATGAAAGTACTCCCATTGGTAAGGAAAGCCAAACAACTTTAAAAGAGGAACTAAAGGCTCCATTTAAAGTCTTGCCTTATAATAAGGATAAAGTTGTTCTCAAGTGGGAATTGTTTGATGTTATCGGTTAAAACATGCTAGAAATTCATCTGCAACGGTTCCTTGTTTACGTACTTGCATGTAAAGTACATTGTTGCACTTTATATTCAGATATATATGGTGTAAGGTTGTCTTGATTATCTTTTTACTGTACCTCAGATGTCAGTCACTTTTGTTATACCAGGAATGCATCATTGTGGGTTACCTGCTACACTTGGTACAAATGTGTATGAATATTATCAATTGATTGTGTCTTACATGTGTGTCTATCATGCAGTGGGAAATGACAGTACGTCTCAGAATTTGAGTTGAAGCAGGAGAACCCCCCTCCCCCAAATATTTTGAGAGGATTTTGTTCAAAAGCTATATAAAAGTCAAGCTTTCCCCAACAGGTTTGGGATATTCATGCACACGACCTAAATCTTGAAGGATTGTTAAGGAAAGTACAGGAACTGTGCAATCCCACTGCCAAATGCAAGCCTGGTACCTATTCACAATTTGAAAAATGTATGTCGTTAGTGTGAAAGTTTATTTGCTGGCCCTTCCTTTACAAACATTGGCCTATAACACCAATTTTTTAATCTTTTTTATTATACAGAAAGCATTGTGCCATAATTTGTCAGGGTACCCACTGTGCAGACGTACCTCAAAGAATTCAAGGTCCGGCTTTGTCTGCAAGCATTGTAGAAGCAGTCATGAATCTTTAATTCAAATCAACCTGAAGTTAGGGAGGTAAATAAGTAGTAGGTTGTACCATTTTAACTTCAGGGTACTGTGCCATGCAAGCAATTTTTGAAAACTTGACCTTCAAGTGAAGCTCACATATATAATTTACATGTCACACAGTGTGCTCAAATTGTTAAATGCTTAAATATGCTATGTTCACTCTCTAGCTTGTCTAAGCACTGTTTATGTCACATGGAAATGGATGTATGATTCATGTCTCAGTATTGTACCCTTGGGATTTTTAGCACAGATGTTCTGCCATTCATTGTAATCGAGTTTTTTTCTTAAAAGATTTGTTTGTGAAGACATTGTGTTTAACTGCAATTGTCCTGTATCATAAAATGAGTTGATGAATAAGTTTCTTGCTATTTTGTGTTATAGAAACTTTTCCTGTTGTAATATATGTGTGAAATATGAAACCACGGATTCAGGTTAATGAAATTCAAAATTGAAAAATGAAGTATGTCTTGTAGAAGAAATTGTTTACGTCATGTGTCGTGAGTATACTGCATGGTATAACCAATTCAAAGAAAAGGGGAGAAACTTGTTAGAATACTAAATTTTAACTTTCTTCTGTATTCTTTTCGGAAGACTGGTCTCTAAAATATAAAACTCACTGGTACAACACTGCCCATTGAAATGGGGGACCTTTTGCACCTTCTGTTTGATACCTTCATGTGAAAAGACATGGGTGTTAGGGCTTTAAGTTGAGTGTGTTCGCTATGACCATTTAGAAACATGATGAACAATTTTATGCAAATTCATTAAGGTTACCATTGAGCCATTCTGAAAATTCTCCTTGGTTTATCTAGTTGAATGATAGCATGATCACATTTGTTCAGATGTTGAGCTTCTTTTTAGTCATGTAGTTACAGACAAGTTACTAGGTGCAGGTTGTGCTTAACGTTAATAAAATATTATTTCAGTATACCTGATCTTTTATCTTTTTTGTATTCCTCACAGATGTCTCTGATGCTGCGGTACAATGAAGAAGAATTGAAGTAAAGTAAAGGACAGTACTGTTCCCTTTAAAACAAGGACCCAAGGAGAAACCAAACCAGTTTGTGATAACAGTCTACAAGCTGTTAGTTCTCCTGTGACAATTGATCGTCTCCAGCTGCTGTTGACGCCGTCCTCACGAACACTATTGCTGCTATGTTAAGTACCCTTTGTCAATCTACCAATTTTAGGAGCTTCTTGCCTGTTACTGGTATGGGTGAATATTTAAAAGACAAAGACATATTAGCAGCTCTTTTTATTTTTTGTCCGGAGTGGACATGAGCACTGGATGAGCATGATGTCTTTTGTTTAACAGACTTAACAAAAGTTGTGATTTGTTTGATCTTCAGTATGGTATTGTATTTCGACCTTGGATTTAAAAGGGTTGCATGCTGCTGATTGCCCAGAGTTTATGAAAAGATTACACATTTCCAATGGCTGTTATATATTCATGGAACAGTATGGCTGCCTTAGAGATTTGTAGGATATTATAGATTTGAGCAAAACATATGCCATCAATGTAATGCTATGATATTACACCTGTTTGCTTAAGGTTCACTTTGGATAAACTGATACAGATCATAAAATATCTATATGTTCAGATCAACTACAGTAAATGGGTGCTAAGATGAACTTCTGCTTTTAATACACATGGTCTTCAAGTATCCTTTCACAGCCATTACTGTTCAACAAATACTCCTGGATTAAAACAAGATTCCTTTGAGCATGTCTTGCTAGTCTTGTCCTACTCAAACTGTGTCTAGTGAGGTGTCTAGGAAGAGGGGGTATCCCCTCGCTTTTGGAAGAAAATTGAATTTAAAGGGTCATTAGATCTGCAATTTATGTGACGTGTTGTGCATATCTTACCACAAATGTTTGACATTTTGACATTTTTTACTGTGAAACAAATAAGGGTTTTTTCCTTGAATTGTGGGGGGAGGTGGGGAGGGTGGAATGGAAGTATACCTTTAGCTCACCACATATTTTTGCTGGGGGTGGGCTATGCCTGTGTTGGTGGGTGAGGGCTGATGGTGTCTTTTCACACAATCTACTACCAAACATGATGTCTTAGCTGAAAATAGGCTGATATTGTGGAGTATGCAAGAATAGAAAAAAATTATATTTTGGCTGGATAAAGCCTGCCATCCATTCATACTTGATCCATGATCCGTGTCCGGGTCCGCGTGCGTGTCCACGTCCGTGTATGCGTGAGGTGAACATCCATTCATATGTGAAAACTTATCCGGGACCGCCCACATTGCAAGCTAGAATGTCATTTTCTGTTGCCCCTCTTTTACTAACACCACAATTGCTTGCTAACTCGATGTCGCGTGCGCTTAGAGGAACACAATCATTTCCTGCTACTGGCCAGTACTGGGCCAGCATTAGGAAACGGCAAGTGATAAAAAGAGAAAGAATAGATGGTGGAATGTTTCTCACCATTCCTTTTATCTTTTCACATGTAATTTGCTCTGTCAACCTCACCGCCTTGCGTTTCGTCATCGTGCTGGTCTATGGTAAAGTACTACCCAGGACACGGACACGGAACGCATGAATAGATGCTCGTAATGTTTTTTCTGTGTGAGCGATTTTGCACTGACACGTACAAGCACACGGACACGGATCACAGATCACGGATGAATGGATGGCAGGCTTCAAGGGAAAACCTATTTCCTTGGAATTTTTGTTTATTGTCATGTAAGGTGGCTCAGACACAAAGGGCTGTTATCTTTGCCAGAGCTGTGAACAAATTATGCTTTGACATTTTCATTTTACTTTAATTTGGTGTGGAAGTTCTGAATCTGTGGCTTGGTATCCCTAGGCAGCCTAGGCAAACTGCCCCCTCGTTTGCCACTGTGTAGTTTATACAATGTTAATGAGTAAATGGGTTCAGTAAGTTTAAAAGTAGTGAGTAACAAAAATGACCCGGCAGTATCTTGCCAGGGGTTGCTATTCAGAGTAGCAATTCCTTGATCTCAGTTATAGTGAATCGGTAGGGCTATCATTTGTGTGCACAACTGTAAGTTATTGACAAATTGTTGCGCATCATACCACGTATCCCTCTGATGTATGCTTAATATATACTTTAATTCTTACAACAGCTCTTACCTGGGAGAAATGTTGTTATAGCAACCAGCTTTCTGGGTTACTAGCTGTTCTGACCCAGCAATCTTTAACTTTTCCTTTCATAAAATGTGAATTACAGCAGTGCTTAAACTTGATTCAGCTTGTTATCTTTTTTAAACACATGTTGAATAAATTTGGTTAAAGTATGGTTACAGAGGTAACTGTTAAATCTCCCTCTTTGTCATTGCTTTTTCTAAAGTGCTGGTTCTGTATTTACAAAAGTGTATTACTCGAGCGAAAATGGGACTTTATTGTGCGTTGAGAGTGAAAATTTCCTTACTGTTAAGTGGTTTCCCCAGTCGTGTTAGAGTTATTCCTGCCTTTGAGCAGTAAAGATTACCGACCATCGACTTCGTCGGAAAAAATGCCTCATTAACCCATGCAAATAGCTGTATATAACATTCCCATTGAGTTATTCAGGGAAAATATTACTGAATGACAGTTACAGTAGCGTACGTAAATGATGATGGAATATCAATTAATTTTAATAGGTTGACCCAAGCCCATAACGGTTCAAGCAAAGCTTACTCTGAAATTTTGCCCATCCTCTCATCCCTCTTAAAGGGTCTTTCACCCCTCTGGGCACCACCTTGTCCCCTTCAGCAACTTGGCTGCTACGGTCTGTGTTGTCCTCTTCTTTGTCTTTGCCTGTGTCTTATCAATTTTGATGTTTTGATGGTTTAAGCCTGTGGTTCCCAGCAAGTGGGGGTGGCAACATCCCCCCGTACATTCCAGCAACTTGGAGAGGGTGTGGGTGATTTACACGATGAGGGCGGCAATATCTGAATATCTGGGTGGGGTGTTTGAAAAGATGTTAAAAGCGTAAAATGGGCGCAGTTTCCTGTAGTTGAGCCCTCAAGATAACACACAAAGATAAAAGTGAACACGTATGATTCCCTTAGTCTCTTGTACTACACCTATCTGAACAGCCATCTACAAAATATGTGTTTATTTTCACAATTTTCCAAGGATGTCTCTCACATCTCCATTCACCTGTGTTGGTAGAGGGAAGGGGGGATAAGGTCATGGCCTACACCTGGTCAGCCCCTCTTTCCTCGGCTACAAATTTTCAGATTTCTTTGGAGCCCTAGACGCTGTGGATGAGTGTGTGACATTCCCGTAGGTCTCTCTTAACCCCCACCCCAACAACACGTCATATAGATGTCCCACTTCCAAAAACATTTGCAGATTGACTCACCACAAAAGGCATGTACATACTGTGTCTAGTTTTTCGGTTTTTTGAGTGGGCACAAGCTTTTATTGCCCGAATCTCCGAACGATTTCGAAAAATTCTACACACATTTCTACAGATTCTGCCAAAAGGTTAGGGTTATCTAAAAATTTTGGGAACACCATGCCCCACCTCCCTTCCTATAGGGATTAAGGGGCTAGGATCTACAAGTGTCAATTCTTAACAGGAGCCTTATTAGCATTTCCCCACTTTGCAACTTTCTGAATTTCTACTCGACACATTGCTTTGATATCAATTTATATGCTTGCTTATATGGACAGACTTTTCTGTGGACTATATACGGACATTATTTCCCCGTAAAATCTAGTCCCCCGGGACAGTTCATCCTGCGGGGGTGGGACAATGTTTCCTCCAAAATGTTGTCCGCTAGACATTTGTTCTAGGGAACCATTGCCCGACCGGACACATTTTCCAGGGAAGACATGATTTCCTTTTACATCGGTGGTTAACCTTTTGTTTTTGTCAAGGAGGGCAAATTCTCCAATACGAACACAATTTAATGATCCCCTTCGCCCGCTGTGGAGTTTTCTCAGTTTTTCGTTCATAATTTGTTTTCATGTAGCATAGCCTAAACAGTAAATAAATAGTACGCCAGGTGCTTGCATGTAGCATTAATAGTACAGTAGGCCTAAATGAACGGCTCCCCAGGTGGTCCGTTCAAAGTGGGTAGTGACTCCATTTTGGAAGTAGTTTCAGGTTTAAGCCTCAAGTGGAAGATAATCAGTGGACTTTTCTTAGAAAGAGTAAACGCCCATCCACCTGCCCTAGTGCGCTACACATACTTAGTTATCCTGCACTGGTTCTACTGTTTGTTCTCTTGTATATATGGCACGGTACACCACAAAAAATAACCTTCAGTAGAGGAGGGTCATATTTTTGCTCACCATCCATAAATATTTTTCACCACATTTTTCTTTTCCGCCATTCGCATTTCTGCACTCTAGTTTCTCATGGCACTCAATAGGTACTACACTGCTACGAAACAGGCTCTATCAGTGAATTAACAATGCTGGCCGGCTCATGACGAAATAGTGCTCGTTTTTTTATTATTCCTAAATACATTTTCTTTCTTTCACAAAACATGTTGGTCTTCTAGAAATTAAAACGGTAAATACTAGTGCATGAACACAGGGTAGTTTGTAAAGTATAATAATTACAGGTCCTCCTCAGTGCAACTATTTTCACTGAGGCGAGGGGTGCACCTCTCCTCACAAATCCCTCTCCAACGGCGGTCGATTGGATTAAGAAGTTACGTTTTTTATTAGAAAAGTTCCCCAGCCAGGATTATACCTGTAGCGGAACGTTAATTTACCTTTCTTTTGGAAGAGTGTCAAATTTCTACAGCATGGCATATCAAAATGAAGGGCGTTTAGATGCACTTGCAAATTCTGAAAAGTGCCATTTCATACAATCTGAGAGCCATTTGACAATGAAGCTTTCTTGGTATACTACGCGCCAACTTAGTTACAGTAGGGCTCCGCGTAGATAGTATCACCAAAGAGGTGGTATAAGCCAGCTAATACCGCCTCCCTGGCATCACAAATCTCCCAAGAGGACACTGATCATACATTTTCCTTTTCTTCGCACACTTGAAAATGCCTATGACGTCTCATTCTTAGTGTACACTTTTCCACAGAGGGGACTCGGACACGGACTCGGAAGGTTAGGACTCGGACTGGGAAGGTGAGGACTCGAATACAGAACTGACTTCGTATATAAAATTATTATATTAAGAGAAGGACCCCTATTGTTTCTGATGAAGGTCAAAAGTCAGGTGACGTCACCGGGGGTCAAAAACCGAAAACCTTGTAAACACGATATCTCTAGGTAGGAAGCATAGATGCTTTTCGATCATACTTGGCATATAGATGAGATATAGTCAAAAGATAAACCCCATTGAATTTGGTAAAGGCCAAAGGTTACCTGAGGTCACCGGAGGTAAAAATACGAAAATTCTTAAAAACTGCTGTGTGAACACGATATCTCAAGATATCAATGATGGACATTTTCATACTTGATATATAACTTTATCATATTAAAAGAAAGAAACCTATCATTTTCAGTGGATGTCAAAGGTCATTTGAGGTTATAAGAGGTCAAAAACAGAAAACCTTGAAAAAACAACATATTTCAAGACAGGGATGAAAGATCTTATTCATATTTGGTTTCAGATGTGTTACTTTAAGAGAAACCGGACCCTTTGGGTTTGTTGGAGGTCGAAGGTCATCTGAGGTCATCAGAGGTGAAACTACGAAAACTTCGTAAGCTAAATAGACAGTGGGAGGTAACTCAAAATTGTGTCCTAAGTTTGGTTACAAACGAAAAGTTAAGGTTCAATTTTGTTCCATTATGGAGAAAACATTTATTTGTTCACAGGCATAACAAATATAGTAATAATTCTAATTCATCTAATTATGGACACGTAAAGGATGCTGTGACTATTGGATGATTAGAAATACTATATGCAGAATGAGTTCTTCTATGGCGTAGTGGATTAGAGCTCGGTATCTAACGCAGACGGTTCCGAATACGATTCCCTCCTAGGACATGTTGTTTTTTTCTATTTTTTGTTATTTACTTTTTGGTAAGGTTCAAAGGTCATATGAGGTCAAAAGAGGAGGAAACATCGTAAAATTTGAAAAAGTCAGAAGTGCAAATTTAAGGGATGAGCCGAGTCAGGACAGCAAATCATTCCCTTTCAGCAACAAATCACTAAGCCCTTGGGCATTCTGGTTTCTCTTTTGCTGTATTCACAGATGAAACACCTCCAGCAGTAAATTGTCCCAAAGAAATATCTAATCCTGCTAATGAAGATGACAATACAACAGCCATTGTTCGATGGAATTCTGTATCATGTTCTGATAATTCAGGGCAGAATATTGTACCAAAATGTTCATATCAATCTGGGAATAAATTCCAACTCGGAAATACAAGCGTCGTATGTTACTGCACTGATAACTCTCAAAACACAGGTCGATGCTCTTTTATCATCACAGTTACAGGTAAGTCCGACTCTGCCGAACACATTGTAAAATGATTATTGTTAAAAGAAAATTTTGAAAGCACTTCATTGCTGGTGATTACTGTCTGCTGAAAAAAATGTTTTCTTTTTTCATTGCGTGGGAATGTTTCTCCTTTCGTGACTTCAAAATGTCTGTGACAAAGACATGTTGATAGCCATATACTGAAAACGTGACTGTGGTATTTGCTCGTCAATTTGTTTAAAAATACCAACATTTTCCCCTATTTGGTCTTTTTCAGGTCAAGTGTAATCCATAACAGTTATGCAAAAGTCAAGTTCAATTGCGTTGACTGTTTAATGTAACATGTTTCTGTCTTTTGCTGTATACACAGATGAAACACCTCCAACAGTAAAATGTCCCGACGAAACATCTAATCCTGCTAATGAGGATGACAATACAACAGCCATTGTTCGATGGAATCCGGCAGCATGTTCTGATAATTCAGGGCAGAATATTGAATCGCAATGTTCAAGTCAATCTGGGAATAAATTCCAACTCGGAAATACAAGCGTCGTATGTTTCTGCACTGATAACTCTCAAAACACAGGTCGATGCTCTTTTATCATCACAGTTACAGGTAAGTCCGACTTCGCCGAACACATCGTCACATGGTTATTTTTAAAAAATGATTTTGAAAGCACTTCATTGTTGGTGATTACTGTCTGCTGAAAGAATGTTTTATTTTTTCATTGCGTGGGAATGTTTCTCCTTTCGTGACTTCAAAATTTCTATGACAAAGATATGTTGACAGCCATATACTTTAAAGAAACGTGACCATGGTATTTGCTCATCAATTTCTTATTAAATTGTAACATTTTTCGCGTATTAAATAATCCACAACTGTTAGGCAAAAGTCAAGTTCAATTATGTTGACTGTTTAGTGTAACATGATTCTGTCTTTTGCTGTATACACAGATGAAACACCTCCAACAGTAAATTGTCCCGGAGATATATCAAATCCTGCTAATGAGGATAACAATACAAAAGCCATTGTTCGATGGAATTCGGCATCATGTTCTGATAATTCAGGGCAGAATATTGAACCGCAATGTTCATATCAATCTGGGAATAAATTCCAACTCGGAACTACAAACGTCGTATGTTCCTGCACTGATAACTCTCAAAACACAGGTCAATGCTCTTTTATCATCACAGTTACAGGTAAGTCCGACTTCGCCGAACACATCGTCAAAGGAGTATTGTTTGAGGGATATTTTGAAAGCACTTCGTTGTTGGTGATTACTGTCTGCTGGCGGAGGAATGTTTTCTTTCTTCAAAACGTGGGAATGTTTCTCCTTTTTTGACTTCAAATTTTCTGTGACAAAGACATGTTGATAGCCATATACTTAAACAAAACGTGACCGTGGTATTTGCTCATCAATTTCTTATTAAATGGTAACATTTTTGCGTATTGAAGTCTCATTCAGTTCAAGTGTAATCCATAACTGTTAGGCAAAAGTCAAGTTCAATTCTGTTGACCGTATAGTTTAACATGCTTTTCTTTCTCTCTTGCTGAATACACAGATGAAACACCTCCAACAGTAAATTGTCCCGACGATAAATCTAATCCTGCTAATAGGAATGGCAATACAAAAGCCATTGTTCGATGGAATCCGGCAGCATGTTCTGATAATTCAAGGCAGAATATTGAATCGCAATGTTCATATCAATCTGGGAATAAATTCCAACTCGGAAATACAAGCGTCGTATGTTCCTGCACTGATAACTCTCAAAACACAGGTCGATGCTCTTTTATCATCACAGTTACAGGTAAGTCCGACTCTACCGAACAAATCGTCAAATAATTATTGTTAAAAGAAAATTTTGAAAGCACTTCATTGTTGGTGATTACTGTCTGCTGAAAGAATGTTTTATTTTTTCATTGCGTGGGAATGTTTCTCCTTTCGTGACTTCAAAATTTCTATGACAAAGATATGTTGATAGCCATATACTTTAAAGAAACGTGACCATGGTATTTGCTCATCAATTTCTTATTAAATTGTAATATTTTTCGCGTATTAAATAATCCACAACTGTTAGGCAAAAGTCAAGTTCAATTGTGTTGACTGTTTAGTGTATCATGTTTCTGTCTTTTGCTGTATACACAGATGAAACACCTCCAACAGTAAATTGTCCCGGAGAAATATCTAATCCTGCTAATGAGGATGACAATACAAAAGCCATTGTTCGATGGAATCCGGCATCATGTTCTGATAATTCAGGGCAGAATATTGAATCGCAATGTTCATATCAATCTGGGAATAAATTCCAACTCGGAAATACAAGCGTCGTATGTTCCTGCACTGATAACTCTCAAAACACAGGTCAATGCTCTTTTATCATCACAGTTACAGGTAAGTCCGACTTCGCCGAACACATCGTCACATGATTATTTTTAAAAAAAGATTTTGAAAGCACTTCATTGCTGGTGATTACTGTCTGCTGAAAGAATGTTTTATTTTTTCATTGCGTGGGAATGTTTCTCCTTTCGTGACTTCAAAATTTCTATGACAAAGATATGTTGACAGCCATATACTTAAAAGAAACGTGACCGTGGTATTTGCTCATCAATTTCTTATTAAATTGTAACATTTTTCGCGTATCAAATAATCCACAACTGTTAGGCAAAAGTCAAGTTCAATTGTGTTGACTGTTTGGTGTATCATGTTTCTGTCTTTTGCTGTATACACAGATGAAACACCTCCAACAGTAAATTGTCCCGACGATATATCTAATCCTGCTAATGAGGATGACAACACAAAAGCCATTGTTCGATGGAGTCGGGCATCATGTTCTGATAATTCAGGGCAGAATATTGAACCGCAATGTTCAAGTCAATCTGGGAATAAATTCCAACTCGGAAATACAAGCGTCGTATGTTCCTGCACTGATAACTCTCAAAACACAGGTCGATGCTCTTTTATCATCACAGTTACAGGTAAGTCCGACTTCGCCGAACACATCGTCAAAGGAGTATTGTTTGAGGGATATTTTGAAAGCACTTCGTTGTTGGTGATAACTGTCTGCTGGCGGGGGAATATTTTCTTTTTTCAATGCGTGGGAATATTTCTCCTTTTTTGACTTCAAACTTTCTGTGACAAAGAAATGTTGATAGCCATATACTTAAAACGTGACCGTGGTATTTGCTCATCAATTTCTTATTAAATGGTAACTCTTTATGCGTATTGAAGATTTTCAGCTCAAGTGCAATCCATAACTGTTAGGCAAAAGTCAAGTTTACTTTTGGTTGACCGTTTAGTTTAACATGTTTCTGTCTTTTCCTGAAAACACAGATGAAACACCTCCAACAGTAAATTGTCCCGACGATATATCTAATCCTGCTAATGGGGATGACAACACAAAAGCCATTGTTCGATGGAGTCCGGCATCATGTTCTGATAATTCAGGGCAGAATTTTGAACCGCAATGTTCATATCAATCTGGGAATAAATTCCAACTCGGAAATACAAGCGTCGTATGTTCCTGCACTGATAACTCTCAAAACACAGGTCGATGCTCTTTTATCATCACAGTTACAGGTTAGTCCGACTTCGCCGAACACATTGTCAAAGGAGTATTGTTTGAGGGATATTTTGAAAGCACTTCGTTGTTGGTGATGACTGTCTGCTGAAAAAGTTCTATTTTTTCATTGCGTGGGAATGTTTCTCCTTTTGTGACTTCAAAATTTCTGTGACAAAGACATGTTGATAAACGTATACTGAAAACGTGACTGTGGTATTTGCTCATCAATTTCTTATTAAATGGTAACATTTTATGCGTATTGAAGTCTTTTTCAGTTCAAGTGTAATCCATAACTGTTAGGCAAAAGTCAGGTTCAATTCTGTTGACCGTATAGTTTAACATGCTTTTCTTTCTCTCTTGCTGAATACACAGATGAAACACCTCCAACAGTAAATTGTCCCGACGATATATCTAATCCTGCTAATAGGAATGACAATACAAAAGCCATTGTTCGATGGAGTCCGGCATCATGTTCTGATAATTCAGGGCAGAATATTGAACCGCAATGTTCATATCAATCTGGGAATAAATTCCAACTCGGAAATACAAGCGTCGTATGTTCCTGCACTGATAACTCTCAAAACACAGGTCGATGCTCTTTTATCATCACAGTTACAGGTAAGTCCGACTTCGCCGAACACATCGTCAAAGGAGTATTGTTTCAGGGAAATTTTGAAAGCACTTCATTGTTGGTGATTACTGTCTGCTGGCGGAGCAATGTTTTATTTTTTCAATGGGTGGGAATGTTTCACCTTTTGTGACTTCAAATTTTCTGTGACAAAGACATGTTGATAGCCATATACTTAAACAAAACGTGACCGTGGTATTTGCTCATCAATTTCTTATTAAATGGTAACATTTTTGCGTATTGAAGTTTTTTCAGCTCAAGTGCAATCCATAACTGTTAGGCAAAAGTCAAGTTTAATTTTGGTTGACCGTTTAGTTTAACATGTTTCTGTCTTTTCCTGAAAACACAGATGAAACACCTCCAACAGTAAATTGTCCCGACGATATATCTAATCCTGCTAATGAGGATGACAATACAAAAGCCATTGTTCGATGGAGTCCGGCATCATGTTCTGATAATTCAGGGCAGAATATTGAACCGCAATGTTCATATCAATCTGGGAATAAATTCCAACTCGGAAATACAAGCGTCGTATGTTCCTGCACTGATAACTCTCAAAACACAGGTCGATGCTCTTTTATCATCACAGTTACAGGTAAGTCCGACTTCGCCGAACACATCGTCAAAGGAGTATTGTTTTAAGGGAAATTATGAAAGCACTCCCTTACTGATGATGACTGTCTGCTGAAAGAATGTTTTATTTTTTCATTGCCTGGGAATGTTTCTCCTTTTGTGACTTCAAAATTTCTGTGACAAAGACATGTTGATAGACATATACTGAAAACGTGACTGTGGTATTTGCTCATCAATTTCTTATTAAATGGTAACATTTTATGCGTATTGAAGTCTTTTTCAGTTCAAGTGTAATCCATAACTGTTAGGCAAAAGTCAAGTTCAATTCTGTTGACCGTATAGTTTAACATGCTTTTCTTTCTCTCTTGCTGAATACACAGATGAAACACCTCCAACAGTAAATTGTCCCGACGATATATCTAATCCTGCTAATAGGAATGACAATACAAAAGCCATTGTTCGATGGAGTCCGACATCATGTTCTGATAATTCAGGGCAGAATATTGAACCGCAATGTTCATATCAATCTGGGAATAAATTCCAACTCGGAAATACAAGCGTCGTATGTTCCTGCACTGATAACTCTCAAAACACAGGTCGATGTTCTTTTATCATCACAGTAACAGGTAAGTCCGACTTCGCCGAACACATCGTCACATGATTATTTTTAAAAAAAGATTTTGAAAGCACTTCATTGCTGGTGATTACTGTCTGCTGAAAGAATGTTTTATTTTTTCATTGCGTGGGAATGTTTCTCCTTTCGTGACTTCAAAATTTCTATGACAAAGATATGTTGACAACCATATACTTAAAAGAAACGTGACCATGGTATTTGCTCATCAATTTCTTATTAAATTGTAACATTTTTCGCGTATTAAATAATCCACAACTGTTAGGCAAAAGTCAAGTTCAATTGTGTTCACCGTAAAGTTTTACATGTTTTTCTTTCTCTCTTGCTGAATACACAGATGAAACACCTCCAACAGTAAATTGTCCCTACGATATATCTAATCCTGCTGATGAGGATGACAATACAAAAGCCATTGTTCGATGGAATCCGGCATCATGTTCTGATAATTCAGGGCAGAATATTGAAGCACAATGTTCAAGTCAATCTGGGAATAAATTTCAACTCGGAAATACAAGCGTCGTATGTTCCTGCACTGATAACTCTCAAAACACAGGTCGATGCTCTTTTATCATCACAGTTACAGGTAAGTCCGACTCTACCGAACAAATCGTCAAATAATTATTGTTAAAAGAAAATTTTGAAAGCACTTCATTGTTGGTGATTACTGTCTGCTGAAAGAATGTTTTATTTTTTCAATGCGTAGGAATGTTTCTCCTTTCGTGACTTCAAAATTGCTATTACACAGAAATATTGATATCCATATACTTAAGCCCGGGTCCCATAATACGCGCTCCAACTTTCAACAAGTTGCGCGATTTTTCAGTCAACTTTCGACGCAACTGTTGGTTGGTCTCATACGCTCAACTCTCACAAATTTTCACTGTTGCCTAAGTACCATACTGGGTAATTAATGTCAGTGTTGACGCATATTTCGGAGATGGGAGGCATATTCCCCTACATTTGACCAAGAGGGGATGACAGATGTAATAATACCCCAAAGATAGGCACATATGGACACACTGCAAATTACTGTGTGTCCGTAATTTGTTCAATCAGCTTTTTCCCTTGGTAAAACACTAAAGCTGCACAGGGGCCTATTAATAGGATTTTAGCAATACTTGGTCTGTCCAGCGAGTTGCTTTTTGACAGCTTATCTTTTTCATGTGTAAGTTCAGGCGCGGATCCAGGGGCGACGAAAGGAGAGCTACAATGTTCAAAACAGGTGAATAGCTGAGTAATGATCCTTGACTTAAGATATAAATAAGTAAACATCGTGATCTGCAGTATGGGCCCGGCTAGCGGCGCTGAAATTTAGCAACAATTTTGTGTTAAAGAGTGAATTGTTTTGTAATCTAGAGGGATTGAGAGGCAAATTTTTCGCCATACAGACCTTGCAGAATGAATACAGATGACAAGCTGTCAGGTGCCGTGCTATTGTGCACAGTGGCACCAGCTGTTGCAGGCAAAGTAGCGGCGTGCATACCCTATTCGATTTCAAAACTGTCTGAAAAGTTTTAAAATGAACTCAAAAGGCTTTTAAGCTACAGACAGTGGCGTCGGCACAGTGGGCAATGGGTGGTGTGTGTCCACCCTCATCGATTCTTGAAAATGTTTAAAATGGTCCCAAAAGTCGTTTAACCTACAGATTTCTGTGGAAGGTGTAGGGTGAGATGTATTTTTGATGATTGGTTTATTTGTTCTAACCATTTTCTTTCACAAACTGTTCTCAAACTGTCATAAGTTTTGAAAATTCTTGATAAATTCCAAATTTTTGCACGCTCCGTTAGCGTCAAGTCTTGTGTCAGAGTTGTCCTTATTATCAATAGCTTTCGGGAACAAAAGAGCAAAAGTGCTTTTTAAGAATTCTCAGTCAGAAGATTCGTTTCTGAATAGCATAGGTTGGTTGGAAAGTGAAAGTCCGATGCAGGTTCTAAATGCAGGTTTTGTCATGGACTAATATTTTATTCAAAATATCTCCTCCGAAGTGGATTTCGGGTAGTGAGAACCCCGTTGGTCCCTCTTTTGTATACTGTAACTAATTCAGAGCTCCCGGGAGGCTCTATACTGTTCTCTGTCAACCTTGGATATCCTTTTAAAATGTGAAGGAAAAATTTATTTAAGTCCAAGAATGTTTCTGTGGACTCCAAGCAGGTATAATAGCGTGTACAATTTTCCCATGGGCGTGGATCATGGGGGGACGGAGGAACGCGTCCCCTCACTTTTTTGGAAGGGGGACATCGTCAAAAAGTCCCTTCACTTTTTCAAAAATGATGGAACAGACTGCAATTATGCCTAGGAAAACGAAATTTTTAGAAGAAAAATAACCTAAAAATCCTACACTTTTGTTGCACCAAATCACATCTGAGGGCATTCAGTTCTAGAAAAATTTCCCTTAGATCCCTCCCCATGCCGACGATCACAAAACTTATTGCCTCCCCGTGACGCAAATTCTGGCTTCCACCACTGCTTCTTCCACCAGGACGGCGATTCACAAATGTAAGAAAGTCCCCCCCCCCCCCACACAAACTTTTAGAGATTGATCCACGCCCATGATTTTTCCTGGGACTTAAGGAGTTTTGAAGACAATATATTAACCTTCTCTTACTCCCCTTTTTCACCCGAGCAAAAGTTGGAATTCACTAAATTGTGGACATTTTTTAAACGTACAATCACTTTAGAATGACCCAAGATACCACCATTTTGCATATAGGCCCCCTAAAATTAACAAAAATTTCTCAAAGGGGAGGGTAAACCCCTTCCTGGGATTGCACTCTCATGTACTAATAAGAAAAGACTCTCCCACTCTTCTATATAGCGTATACAAAATCCCACTGCCTAAAAAGGCACGGTTTAGCAGTTATCTGCGGTTCCCCCAATCACCAAGTCCCGCCGGCACCATCGGTCATAGATTTCTGAAGGTTATACCCTTCAGAAATCCATAAAGAAGGTGATATATCATCTCTCCTTCCATACGGATGTCAGGTTGTGAGAGTCCTGTTGGTCTCCCTTTCTAGTGTACAATTTAGAGCTCCCGGGAGGCTCTATGCCGAAAATTTTCGGCACGCTTTGAGCGCAATTGTTTACGTTTACGGAGAGAGGTACGTTTTTATTGAGTGATGAATTTATTTTTATCACTTTTTACCAAAAATCAAATGAAATCTTTCACGATTTTTGCAAAGTCTTCTCAATATTTCTTGATTTTCGCTTGATCTGTGCACTTTTAGCCTTGAATTGCTCCTTTTACTATCAGTGAGGTCCCAAACGTATTTGCATTACTCATCGGTGGGGTTCTACCATTACCCAATTATTCGTGTGCATAAACTTGATATCAGAGGAGCCAACATTGTAAGGATGTTAAGCAACTGATATTCATTTTTTCACCCTCCTCTTCTTATGAGAAGTGAAAACTTAGTATCGAACCCACTTTCTAATTGATAGACACACATAGAGGGAACTGACACCGTTAGTCATAGCAATGGTATTAAATGTAAATTCAAATTTTCGGCGCGCTTCGCGCGCAATTGTTTTATCTGACGACCTATACCCGAATACCGTATAACGAAAATAAAATACTCATTATGGCAAAAATCATTTCAACTTACCTGCACGGGCTCATGATGTTGGTGTGTAAGTTTTAAGATAACTTAGATTCTCCGGAACTTCTGCAGGTACATATAGTAACTTATACTGAGCCATACACATCAAATTCCATGCAACATGAAAAGGTATAAAATCTCACTGACATAAGAACTGGAGCCGATTTCTGTGCTCTTAAAATAAATATTGCGAGAGTTTCCGGAGGCTTCGCCCCCTGGAACCCCACCGGGGCTCCGCCCCTGGACCCAACCAGGGGCTCTAACGCGGGCCCCTGGACCCCACGCGTACGATCTCGCGCTTCGCGCTCGTGGTGCACCTTCGGTGCACATGAGATTTTCCATCTTGGGCCACCCCTCAAAATTTCTGGATCCACGTCTGTGTAAGTTTGTTACTTTTGTAAGTGAGCCAACCTTCATTTAGGACTTGGTAATCTCTGGGGGAGCTGCCCCCTCCACCGCACACTACGGCCCCAGAAACGCCAAAACGCAAAAAAAAAAAAAAAAAAAAACTGCACAAGGTATAGCCAGGCAATCGATCCTGTTACAGACATGAAGTTAAACCAAGTGTATTTAAATAATTTTTGATGTTATATTTTCATACTTTGAAGGGTATGCTCGGCCTGTAACGATAACTTTAAGTGCACCTTACAAAATTACAAAATGTATATTCGACTTGAAACACGGAGACGGCAATTTGAGAATGAATGGAGGACATTACAAATTATTGCTCAATCTGCCATTTTGAATTGAGTCAATAAGCTTCAACAGTTTATATCTCAGCTCAGGCATGTCCTTTGAAGTTGGGAGTTCTACCATCCGGACTCATTTTCAAGCTTTGTATTATGAATAACTAAAATGTAAGATTTTTGATACGCTTTAACTCAATCCGAAGTCTCTTTTCAACAGCACGAATAAAGATAAAACAAAACAACAGCAAAGCAAATAATTTAAAATTGATAAGTATGTTTTATTTATTGCATAATGAAATGACTATAAACACGTAGGCTTAGGGAGGTCAAATTAATCATATATGCACAATTGCACACGGAAATGATAAAATAAGTTTTTCTTATAGCGTAGGTTCTCAAGTAGCGGCCCGCAGGCCATTTGCGGCCTGCGAAGCTCTCTAAAATGGCCCCAGAAAATTTTAGAAGCCCAAACGTTAAATGAGAATTGAGCTTTGTTTTTCAATTCTTGTTGCTACTATTATTACAAAGAAAAATCTCAGAAAGTGGCCATCGGCCCAAAACACCAGAGAACCATGGACGTCCGGAGGGCTGCAAGGGGGGTAAGTGCCCCCTGGAAAATCAAAAACTTGAAAAAACGAAGAAAATATAACATTAACATCAACATTTCTTAACAGTTCACTCAGTGTATAAATTTCTACTCTCAAAACAGGAATTGAATAAAAATATCAACACTCAGGCCCCAGCAGCCCCCCCCCCCAAGCATATTTTTGGTATTTTTTAAAGTTTATATTTACGATATTGCTAGTGTTTCCCCTTTTTATATGCGGTAAATAGGCTTTGGAAGTTCCACTTCCAGCGATCTGGAAAGCATTTTGGGCCAAAATTTACTTGAGCTCAGCGCCAATCATGGTGGCGTGGAGCGCTGAGAGTCTGTCTATGGCCTTCGCCCCCCCCCCCCTTGACAAATTACTGGCTACGCCTTTGCCAACATTGTGTGAAGTAGCATCTAAACTCTTTCTGGGAGTAAAATATTTCCCATGAAAAAAGTTTTCTCCCTAAAAATTTTGCCCCCCCCCCCGGAATTTTTTTCTGCGGACGCCCATGCAGAGAACCCCTGTTACAAAGTGTCACTAGGCAAGTGATGATATAGTAACTTCTTCTATTTGTACCAGAATGGGTTACTTTCAAATTTAAAGAATAGGTACAGTGGCGGCACTAAAATTTTCTAAGTTGGAGGTAAACGAGGGGCAGCAAAAATAAGATCGAGGAAATGATCCAACGGTGCCGAAGGCCGGCAGAAATAAGAAAGACTCTCCCATGAGCGTAGGGTTCATGGGCTTACCATAGTAATCCAAGGTCTAATACATTGAATGGGAGGCTGTTTCGAAGACAGATAACTATAGTTCTACATATTTCATAATCATGCTAGATATGGTACCAGACTCAGTCTGGCAAAGGGGCAAGACGGAGAAACGGGGGGGGGAGGGGGATTCCACCCATGCTCTGTAGTACAGCGATTTCTTCCTCACACTTCAATTTATTTTTTACAAGTTTTGATGGATCTTTAGTGACAATCAGATAAATACAGTAAAGAGTAAAACAAGTTGTATTAAAATAGTAAAAAGGATCACGAAATATTAACAAACTTAGCATTCTGGAGTTGTAAGTTATACTCATGTGTATAAAACACAATGAAGACTAGTACAAGATTATTGCGCACGATATGCGTACGACTCTGCCAGTACAGAGAAATGTAATTGATTATGAATACCTTCTCATTCAACCAGGCGTACGCTTATCACAGGTCTGGTATGTGCCTTCTCCAAGAAAATAGGGGGTGCGCTTCCGCGAAAATTAGGAAACGTTGGCCAAAGTTTCTACTAACAGATATGCTTATGTGCGGAAGGACGTTATTGTAAATATTTTCGCACCTTTATATCGGAACATGAACCAAAAGTAGACCTACTCAAGGACTACATGACTAATGTAACAGTTATGCTTGGTCTAAGATCGGGCTAGTGATTGTAGGAGGATACTAGAAGGATGGATACCCATGGATATCCCATGGCTATATTTTTGCAAAACAGATTTAGCCTACATGATATAGGCTTAAACACTGTGGACGCACGAAACAATGGGAACTGTACGATCGAGTGGTATTAGTCATATCATAGTCTACCTGTTAACTCCCACAGCGTCACAGTGGGTCTCAGCAAGGCCCTTGGAACGGCTAAATTGAGGGCTAGCTTCACTGAAAGTGTTACTTGGAGAATAAAGTTTTCAGGTTTTCTTCACAAATTATTAGGTTGGTAATGTTGTGTTACAACGACCAAAAATCATAAATAATGAAGGCACTGAAGTAGGATGGTTCAGTCGTCTGACCCTATTCGGAAGCTTTTCAAAGGTCTTGCTCATGTATCAGTAACTAACACAATTATATGTAATGACCGCAGCCTGTAACTATCAATCCTCATATTGAATAGTGTTCGTTCCCACTGCAGTAGTGTGAAGAATGATTTCATTTTTTTTTCACGTTTGTCTATTCCCACGTCCATTTATCTCTAAAATACAAACAGACTTGACCTTCTCCTAGCCCCAAACCCTTGTCTAACGCCCAACCTAATGTTTACTCCAAATGAAACTGAAGCCAGCAATAGCCCTCCTTAGACCTTTTACCTGTTATGTTATGTGTAGTCTTTGTTCTTCCCAGTCAGGTGAGAATGAGACCACGCATGACAGACCCTGAATGTAGAGGCATGGGCGGCGATCACGTGGGGGGACAGGGGGACATGTTCCCCTCAATATTTTTCCCAGGAGAAAATTCCAGTCAAGAACAGGTATGGGGTGTCAGGTTTGAATAGGTAAAAACCTGTTCAAACAGGACAAAACCAGTTAAAATCAGGAAAAAAATTCCAGTCGAGTAACAGGTGTTTGGTGTAGGGTTTTAACAGGTACCTGACAAAACCACTTAAAACCAGTTAAAACCCAGCAAAACCCGACACACCAATTACCGGTTGACTGGAATTTTCCTCTGGGTTAGTGGGGACATAATATCAAATTTCCCTCCCAATATTATGAGGTATGCAGAAAAATAAATGTTGACACACACATTTTCGATATGAACAACTGTGATAATAGCCTATTAATTGCAGCTGGGGAGAACTTTTAGATTAGAAATATGTGATCTGTGTCCTCTAGAATGGACCAAATCGCTCGGCTTCCAGGGGTTTCGTCCTGGACCTCAACACGGGATCTAGTATAAAGGCTAGGTCAGTAAAGTTTGTTGTCTTTTCGGGGACGTAGCTCCCTTGGGGAGCAGAATTTCTTCGGGGGTAACGTTTGGTTTCGAACTCTGCTCTCCACCAGAGAGGCGAGAGGACTTTGGAAAAAGTATTGGGGCCTATAGGCCTATTTGTTACTAGCACAAGTAGCTTAGGCTCCTAGAACTAGTAATAAACCTAGAAGGCCCCGTCTATGACACAAATCTAATGTAAAGCCTAGGTCACAAGTCGAACGTTAAGTTAGGTCTAAATTATTTTTCTTACTGTCACATTAACGACAGCCTAAACGTTAACGTTACAAAGCGGAAGTGTTAACATGCGAAATGGCTTTGTGATTAATCCCTAACTTAGGTTTCAGGTACCGATCCAATCATCAGGTTCACAATCACAGGCGGTTATAACGTTATTTATTGCCTACATACAGTTAAACGTTATGTAATTCTTATTTGTATTAGGTACGGCATGATGCACTAACGATAAATAACGTTAGAACTGCATGTGTTCACAACTAGGGTAACCTTAGCCTAGGGTACCACCTACAATCCGCGACAAAAGTAGTTGGAACACCCCCGCTCCCCCGATTCAATGTTGTTAGTTGGAGATTTTCGAGAAATTCCGACGAATCGACCAACATTGAACGGAGGGGGGGGGGGGGGGATTGGGGTTACTTGACCAGTTCAACTAACCTCAGAACTGCGACGTAGTACTCATATGAAATTTTGTTCCACCACTTTTGTCGCGGATTGTCCTTGTGCCTGTACAAATGCAGGTGCCGGCTCAAAGTGGGTTCAGCTGGTTTGCTAAAATGACGTGGCGCGCCATGATAAAAGGTGATGTCAGCACAAAATGGATGAGGAGGAGTTGGCATGTGTCACATGAATATGTTTCCATGAATCCATGACATTATAAAATGTCAATATCTACTCGAAAATATATATATAAAGCTCTGGATGACGAGCAGAAAAAGCTTGGCAAATTGGATTTATGGGAGTTTAGATTCAACAGGGGCGAAGTTCGTAGCAGACCTTTTATAGGTAGAGCTTTGCCCTCGAATGATTTTAGGACGTGCCAACACAGTGGTATAGCGCTGTCGTCGTAGTGGGGAGCAAAAATGCTGTTGGGGGTGTTGGCTGACAATGGATTGTGGGGTTGAGGGTGGAGGTTTAGGGTGGGATGAGGGATTCCGATTACAATGGAGTGAATTGCAGTGAGATGGGAACGGTTTGGATGGTGTGAGTAGGGTGCTAGGCCGGGTGCAGGTTGGAGGGGAGGACGGGGTAGGTTTCTAAAAATGATTCGGGGTGGGGGTGGGGGTGGGGTGGGGTGGGATAGGGTGGATAGGGATGGCAAATATCAACAAATATTAGCAAAGAAAATTTATTTTGTTTTTCAGTTTTTTTTTGTTTTTTTTTTTGTTAAAATTTGTTGAAGAGCCCCAAAGCATGTAGATTAAGAAAGAACGAAATCAAGTTACAAAATAACGGCGAATTAATACAAAAAGCAAAATGCTAAGAAACTGCTAAGACGATAATAGAACCCGACACCAGTAAATTGGCAAAGCTTAATCAGTGGACTTAACCATCTGATTATGACGTCGATCGCATTGGACGGTTAACTAATACCTGGTAAACCTTGATCAGATCGAGGTTTCCTTTACCATCTATTTATCACGCATATCCCATTGGACGGTAAACCTACTGCCCAATATAGTCTGGTTAGTAAAGCAGTATCATGATTTATTTAGAGAAATGATGCTTTACCGTGTTTACCATGTAAAATGTCAAGCTAAGACAGACATGCAGACCGTCGATAGACCATCACAATATTGTTCGATCCAAGGCGAATAATGTTAATCACATTTGTTCGATCACATGACCGTTGCTGACGTCATAATGTGGTGGTAAACCATAATGTCAATTATGCTGTGACTTTACCTGGTTGGAACAGCGCCGCCAGTTTAAGTTGAAGTGGAGGTTCTCTCCTCACAGAATTAATAATAACAGTACGAAATAATAATTCCGCCTTCATATAGCACATAAATTTTATGACAACTACATAACATAATACTTGTCCTAATTGCCCTTTGACACAATAATTAATGTGGTTATGACGTCACACAAGGGCTTAGTCTGTTTATCTGAAGAATATCATTTTTACACAACATACTTATGACACATGCACTACTGTCAGACGCAATCACTGGTCGCAGAAGGAATGTCAAGCGAAAAGCCCTCCGCTCACCACGACCGCATTGGCCCCATAGAGGTGTAACGCTACGCCTATATAGAAGCTATGTCCTTGTTACTTGACCAGTTCAACTAACCTCAGAACTGCGACGTAGTACTCATATGAAATTTTGTTCCACCACTTTTGTCGCGGATTGTAGGTCTAATTCTCACGTACACTTTGTTCACTGAACTAGTATGGGGAGCAAATACTAGGTCAGCAGACTGCGGACTAGGGTAACCTATGAACGTTTATAATATAAGTTGTAGGTTCTTATATCTCTCAAAGTCACTCGGTACAGTAATTTATCGTACAACAGTATAAGGCCTAGTGATGGACAGTATTTGGCCTAGTGGTGGCTAGTTTACCATGACCTCGAGCAGAGCAGGATATATCCTGCTCTAGAGCTGTGTGACTAGACTAGCTTACAACAAGTAAGAAGTAGGCTGAGTGTATATGGATCGTTATGTGCACTGTCTATAGGCATAGTATGTGCTCGGTTACACACTCGCTTGGACGTTCAACTACGTTGGGCACAGCGGTTGTGCATCCACACGCATCTTTCTGTCACATTTTTACCTACAAAATCAAATCCCCTGGCAATATTTTCCAAAGGTTACCAGTGGACACTTAATTATTTAACTGTTATCCTTTGGGTCCGTTTGGCAAAGACACTATAAGGACGTATACCTTTTCTATAAATGCGAAGTAATTGGCTGTCTTGGCTGCCATATTTACCAACTTTGTGTTCGCTTAATCGGTCATATTTCGCGGAATACACACTGTGGCGCATGCGTAGTTGAAAAAGTTGATTGTAAAGTTGCAGCAAATAGAACATGTTCTATTTCTTTCAACTACAATTTAAACTTGACCGAGTTGAATCGATTGTCAAGTTTATTCCCGGTCCCACCATGCAACTGGTGTGTCAACTTAGTTGAAAGTTGAATCTCAAGTTGAATCGCATATATGGGACCCGGGCTTAAAAGTGACCACAGCATTTCCTCAATCCTTTCTTATTAAAAAATAACATTTTTCTGTATTAAAGCCTTTTCAGCTAAAGTGTAATCAATAAATGTTAGATCAAAATCGCATTCAATGGCGTTGGAAGTGTAGTTTAAGTCCAGTGGCGCCGGCAGGCTTTGGTGATTGGGGGGCATAGCAGATGATGTCGTAATGGCACTCCAGTGAACCTCCCAAGTCTGCACAAAATACGTTTTTTTTTTTTTTTTTTTTTTTTTTTTGTTTTTGTTTTTTTTTTTTTCGTGTGCTCCCTACGTTCGTATACACAGTGGGGATCCTTCCTTTGTCAGGTGTCACTGCACTAAGGTGCCGTCCTGGGGGAGGGGTCTAAGGGGAGGGGATGTCCCCCTCCCCTTTGAGAAATTTTTGTTTTTTTAAAGTTGCTTAGATGCAAAATGGTGCTATCTTTATGATATTTTTGGAGCTGATCACATACCTGTATGGCTGGAAAATGTCCATAGTTTAGTGAATTCTAATTTTTCCGACTGGCTGGATGTTTTTTTCCAACTGAGTGGCGACGCTTAACTATTCGGTTTTTTATGCGCCCTGCGTTTTGAATACAGCAGTGAGGATCTTTCCTTTGTCACTACATAAAGGTGCCGTCCTGGGGGAGGCGTCTAAGGGGAGGGGGTGTCTCCCTCCCCTTTGAAAAATTTTTGCTTATTTAAGGTTTCTTAGATGCAAAATAGTGCTATCTTTTGGAATATTTTTGGAGCTGATTATATATAGCTGGAAAATGTCCATAATGTAGTGAATTCTAATTTTTGGTTAGGTGAAAAAGGAGAGCATGTTGTGTAAGAGAAGAATACATTGTCGACAAACCTCCTGAAGACTCCCTTTTTCTACTTTACTGCCTTCTATTGGCAACGTTTTTATCCAAAAATACGTGCGCGGAGTCCACAGAAACATTGTTGGACTATAACGAAATTTTTCCTCCCCTTCATTGTTCATTATAAAAAGGCATCTAAGGCTGGCAGATACCTGTATAGGGCCTTTCGGAAGCTCTGGATAAAGTACATAAAATGGAGAAATGACATAATGCTTATTACGTGACATCCAAATGATAATATAGAGTAGAGCACTTTACAACTATCGTATTTTTACTAATTTTGAACGAAAATCCAGATGAGCAGCTTCCAGCAATGGGGAACGGGCGGGAGGGAGACTATTGGCGCAGGAAGGTGATATTAGACCTCCCTGATAGTTATAGCAAAAGGGGTGAAGGACTAACAAAGGCGTTTTCAGAATGCTTTTTTGTCGTAAGTTTATTAAAAATCACCATCTGTCAAGGGCGTAACCAAGAATTTGTCAAGGGGGCGATGCCCATAGACAGATTTTCAGCGCTTTGCGCCACCATGGGTTGGCGCAAAGCGCAAGAAAATTTTGGCCCAAAGTGCCTCCCACATCGCTGGAAATGGCACTTCCCAAGCCTATTTTACAGCATATAAATAGGAGAAACACTAGCAATATTGTAAAAAAACATTAAAAAAAAACCCAAAAATATGCTCAAGGGAGCGGCTGCCCCCTTCACCCCCCCCCCCCTTGACTACGCGTCTGCCATCTATACCGATAATGGCTGCGCGCAAAGCGCTCGGTAAATTTTTTTGGAAAATATGTAACGGCAAATACGTAATTTCAACTTTCCAAATCATGCTACAACAACTTAGATTGAAAGATCGCATATTGATGCTATGGGCCCCTACAGATGTTGTGATTACAGTTCCATGTATTATTATGTTAATAATGGTCATGAGATGGAGTGCAAACATTAAAACATGCGCGCAAAGCGCGCGAAATCTGATGAGATTAAATGAGATTAAATTAAATGAGATTTCCTTAACAAAACCTGCATTCAGAATCTGCATCGTTGTTATCAGAAGATATTGATAATAAGAACACAGTGCTAAGGTTTGAAGCGCGCGAAATTTTTGATAGTTTGCGAAGTATTTTCGAAAATTCTGATAGTTGGAGAAACATTTGTGATAGGAAATGATTAAATAGATCTATCACTCGGTTGAAGCACACCTCACCCTACCCCCTACAGAAATCTATAGCTTAATCGCCTTTTGGGATCATTTTAAAATTTTCAAAAAAATTTTCATTGGGGGCACGCCCCCCCCCATGCCCCCCGTGCCGGCGCCACTGACTGTTTAACACGTTTTAATCCTTTCGTGAATACACAGATGAAACACCGCCAATAGTAAATTGTCCCGACCATGTATCTAATCCTGCCAATGAGGATGACAATACAAAAGCCATTGTTCGATGGAATCCGGCATCATGTTTTGATAATTCTGGGCAGAATATTCTACCGGATTGTTCAAGTCAGCCTGGGGACAAATTCCAACTCGGGATTACAAACGTCGAATGTAACTGCACTGATAACTCTCAAAACACAGGTCGATGCTCTTTTAACATCACAGTTACAGGTGAGTCCGACTCCGAAAAACACATCATCAACGGAGTATTGTTTAAGGAAAAGTTTGGAAGCAGTTCATTGCTGGTGATTACTGTCTCCAAAAAGTATGTGTTATTTTTTTCAATAATTAGGAATGTTTCTCCTTTTATGACTTCAAAATTTGCTATGACACGAGATGTTGATAGCCGTATACTTTAAAAGTGACCGCGGTATTCTCAACAGTTTCTTATTAAATAATAACATTTTTCTGTTTTTAGGTCCTTTCAGCTAAAGTGTAAGTACATGTTAGTAAAAATCGCGTTCAATTGCGTTGCAGGTGTAGTTTAACACGATTTAATCCTTTCGAATACACAGATGAAACACCGCCAGTAGTAAATTGTCCCGACGATGTATTTAATCCTGCGAATGAAGATGACAATACAAAAGCCATTGTTCGATGGAATCCGGTATCATGTTCTGATAATTCAGGGCAGAATATTGAACCGCAATGTTCAAATCAATCAGGGGACAAATTCCAACTCGGGATTACAAGCGTCGAATGTAACTGCACTGATAACTCTCAAAACACAGGTCGATGCTCTTTTATCATCACAGTTACAGGTAAGTCCGACTCCGCCAAACACATCGTTAACGGAGTATTGTTTAAGGAAAATTTTGAAAGCAGTTCATTGCTGGTGATTACTGTCTCCTAAGTATGTGTGTTATTTTGTCAATGATTATTACTATTTCCCTTTTTATGACTTTCTATCACATAAAAATGTTGATAGCCATATACTTAAAATGTGTCCGTGGTATTTCCTTAACAATTCGTTATTATATAATAACATTTTTCTGTATTGAAGTCTTTTCAGCTAAAGTGTAATCAATAAATGTTAGGTCTAAATAACATTCAATTTCGTTAGAAATTTAGTTTAACATGTTTTGTTTCTCTTGCTGAATACACAGATGAAATTCTACCAACAGTGTATTGTCCCGAAGGTTTATCTTATCCTGCTAATGAGGACAACAATATAAAAGCCATTGTTCACTGGAATCCGGTATCATGTTCTGATAATTCTGGGCAAAATATTCTACCGGTTTGTTCAAATCAGCCTGGGGACAAATTTCAACTCGGAAATACAAGCGTCGAATGTAACTGCACTGATAACTCTCAAAACACAGGTCGATGCTCTTTTATCATCACAGTTACAGGTAAGTCCGACTCTGCCGAACACATCCCCACATGATTATTGTTAAAAGAAAATTTTGAAAGCACTTCATTGCTGGTGATTACTGTCTGCTGAAAGAATGTTTTATTTTTTAAGGCGTGGGAATGTTTCTCCCTTTATAACTTGAAAACGTTTTTGCTATTTTTCCAACCTGCCAACAGTTTTTATTAAATAGTTAGAATTTTCTGTATTGAAGTTCTTTTTCAGCTCAAGTATAATCAGTAACTATTAGGTCAAAATCACGCTTAATTGAGGTGACCGTGTACTTAAACAAGTTTGACTCTTTTGCTGTATGCACAGATGAAACACGTCCAACAGTATATTGTCCAAACGATATATTCAATCCTGCTAATGGGGATGGCAATACCACGGCCATTGTTCGATGGAATCCGGTATCATGTTCTGATAATTCACGGCAGAATATTGAACCGCAATGTTCAAATCAATCTGGGGACAAATTCCGACTCGGAAATACAAGCGTCGAATGTAACTGCACTGATAACTCTCAAAACACAGGTCGATGCTCTTTTATCATCAAAGTTACAGGTAAATCCAAATCCGCCGAACACATCGTCAATAGAGTATTGTTCAAGGAAAATCAGTTCATTTGTGGTGATTACTGTCTCCTAAAAGAATGTGTTATTTTTTTCAACGCTTAGGAATGTTTCTCCCTTTATAACTTGAAAACGTTTTTGCTATTTTTTGCTATTTGCCCAACCTGCCAACAGTTTTTATTAAATAGTAAAAGTTTTCTGTATTGAAGTTCTTTTTCAGCTCAAGTATAATCAGTAACTATTAGGTCAAAATCGCTCTCAATTGAAGTGACCGTGTACTTAAACAAGTTTGATTCTTTTGCTGTATACACAGATGAAACACCTCCAACAGTATATTGTCCAAACGATATATTCAATCCTGCTAATGAGGATGGCAATACCACGGCCATTGTTCGATGGAATCCGGTATCATGTTCTGATAATTCACGGCAGAATATTGAACCGCAATGTTCAAATCAATCTGGGGACAAATTCCAACTTGGGATTACAAGCGTCGAATGTAACTGCACTGATAACTCTCAAAACACAGGTCGATGCTCTTTTATCATCTTAGTTACAGGTAAGTCTGACTCCGCCAAACACATCGTTAACGGAGCATTGTTTAAGGAAAATTTTGAAAGCAGTTCCTTGCTGGTGTTTACTATCTCCTAAATATATGTGTTATTTTTTAATGCTTAGGAACGTTTCTCCTTTTATGACTTCATAATTTCTGTGGCATAGAGATGTTGATAGCCATAAAATTAAAATGTGACTGTAGTATTTCCTGAACAGTCTTTTTATTAAATAATTACAGTTTCCTGTATTGGAGTTCCTTTTCAGTTCAAGTGTCATCAATACCTATTAGGTCAAAATCACGGTCAGTTGCGTTTACCGCGTAGTTTAAAATGTTTGTCTTTCCTACTGAATACACAGATGAAACACCTCCAGTAGTAAATTGTCCCGACGATATATTCAATCCTGCTAATGAGGATAGCAATACAACGGCCATTGTTCGATGGAATCCGGTATCATGTTCTGATAATTCAGGACAGAATATTGAATCGCAATGTTCATATCAATCTGGGAATAAATTCCGACTCGGAAATACACGCGTCGTATGTAACTGCACTGATAACTCTCAAAACACAGGTCGATGCTCTTTTATCATCACAGTTACAGGTAAGTCCGACTTCGCCGAGCACATCGTCATAGGAGTATTGTTTAAGGAATAGCTTGAAAGCACTCCCTTGCTGATGATTACTGTCTCCTACGACATATGTGTTATTTTTCAATGCTTTTCTTTATGACTTCAAAATTTCTATGACACAGGGAAGCTGATAGGCATATACATACAAAGTGACCGTGGTACTTGCGCAACAATGTCTTATAAACTAATAACATTTTTCTGTATTCTAGTCTTTTCAGTTCAAGTGTAATCAATAACTGTTAGGTAAAATCACGTTCGATTGAGTTGACAGTGTAGTTAACACGTTTTCCTCTTCGATTGAACACACAGATGAAATTGTTCCAATGATACATTGTCCCGACGATATGTCTTATCCTGCTAATGATGATGACAATACAAAAGCCATTGTTCAATGGAATCAAATATCATGTTTTGATAATTCTTGGAGGAATATTGTACCGGAATGTTCAAATCAATCTGGGGAAAAATTTCAACTCGGGATTACAAAGGTCGAATGTAACTGCACTGATAACTCTCAAAACACAGGTCGATGCTCTTTCATCATCACGGTTAGAGGTAAGTACGGCTCCGCCAAACACATCGCCGAAACAGTATCGTTTAGGAAAATTTTGAAAGCAGTTCATTGCTGTTGGTTACTGCCTCTTAAAAGTATGTCTTATTCTGTCAATGATTATCAATGTTTCTCCTTTTATGACTTCAAAACTTCTATGACATACAGAAGTTGATAGCCATATACTTAAAAAGTGGAAGTTGTATATTGCTCGACAATTTCTTATTAAATAATAATATTTTTCTATATTGAAGTCTTTTCAGATCAAGTGTAATCCATAACTGCTACGCAAAAGTAAAGTTCATTTGTGTTGACCGTGCAGTTTAACATAATTCACTCTCTTGCTGAATACACAGATGAAACACCGCCAGCAGTAAATTGTCCCGACGATATATCTAATCCTGCGAATGAAGATGACAATACAAAAGCCATTGTTCGATGGAATCCGGTATCATGTTTCGATAATTCTGGGCAGAATATTGAACCGCAATGTTCAAATCAATCAGGGGACAAATTCCAACTCGGGATTACAAGCGTCGTATGTTCCTGCACTGATAACTCTCAAAACACAGGTCGATGCTCTTTTATCATCACAGTTACAGGTAAGTCCGACTCCGCCAAACACATCGTCAACGGAGCATTGTTCAAGGAAAATTTTGAAAGCACTTCATTGCCTGTGATTACTGCCTTTTACGTATTTGTGTTATTTTGTCAAAGATTATTAATATTTCTACTTTTATGACCTCAAAATTTCTATGATGTAGAGGTGTTGATAGCCATATACTTTAAAAGTGATCGTGGTATTTGCTCAATAATTTCTTATTAATAATTAAATTTTTTGCACTTTATTATTGTAAAACCCAAGTGTAATCAATAACTGTTAGGTCAAAAAAATCACGTTCAATTGCGTTGACCTGGTAGTTTAACATGTTTTTATTTCTTGCTGAATACACAGATGAAACACCTCCAACAGTAAATTGTCCCGACGATATATCTAATCCTGCTAATGATGATGACATTACAACGGCCATTGTTCGATGGAATCCGGTATCATGTTTTGATAATTCTGGGCAGAATATTCTACCGGATTGTTCAAGTCAGCCTGGGGAAAAATTCCAACTCGGGATTACAAACGTCGAATGTAACTGCACTGATAACTCTCAAAACACAGGTCGATGCTCTTTTAACATCACAGTTACAGGTAAGTCCGACTCCGCCGAACTCATCGTCAAAGGAGTATTTTTAAGGAAAATTTTGAAAGCAGTTCATTGCCTGTGATCATGCCTTTTACGTATTTGTGTTATTTTGTCAATGATTATTAATATTTCACCTTTTATGACCTCAAAATTTCTATGATGTAGAGATGTTGATAGCCATATGCTTTAAAAGTGGCCGTGGTATTTGCCCAACAATTTCTTATTAAATAATAACATTTTTCTGTATTGTAGTATTGTACATCTTAATTGTAATCAATTATTATTAGATCAAATCACGTTCAATTGCGTTGACCTGGTAGTTTAACATGTTTTTCTTTCATGCGGTATACACAGATAAAACACCTCCAACAGTAAATTGTCCCGACGATATATCTAATCCTGCCAATGAGGATGACAATACAACGGCCATTGTTCGATGGAATCCGGTATCATGTTTTGATAATTCTGGGCAGAATATTCTACCGGATTGTTCAAGTCAGCCTGGGGAAAAATTCCAACTCGGGATTACAAACGTCGAATGTAACTGCACTGATAACTCTCAAAACACAGGTCGATGCTCTTTTAACATCACAGTTACAGGTAAGTCCGACTCCGCCGAACTCATCGTCAAAGGAGTATTTTTAAGGAAAATTTTGAAAGCAGTTCATTGCCTGTGATCATGCCTTTTACGTATTTGTGTTACTTTGTCAATGATTATTAATATTTCTCCTTTTATGACCTCAAAATTTCAATGATGTAGAGATGTTGATAGCCATATGCTTTAAAAGTGGCCGTGGTATTTGCCCAACAATTTCTTATTAAATAATAACATTTTTCTGTATTGTAGTATTGTACATCTTAATTGTAATCAATTACTGTTAGATCAAATCACGTTCAATTGCGTTGACCTGGTAGTTTAACATGTTTTTCTTTCTTGCGGTATACACAGATGAAACACCTCCAACTGTAAATTGTCCCGACGATATATCTAATCCTGCCAATGAGGATGACAATACAACGGCCATTGTTCGATGGAATCCGGTATCATGTTTTGATAATTCTGGGCAGAATATTCTACCGGATTGTTCAAGTCAGCCTGGGGAAAAATTCCAACTCGGGATTACAAACGTCGAATGTAACTGCACTGATAACTCTCAAAACACAGGTCGATGCGCTTTTATCATCACAGTTACAGGTAAGTCCGAATCCACCAAACTTATCTTCAGACGAATTTGTCCAGTTTTAAAAAATCTCCCGGGAGTTAGTAAGAAGTATTGTCAAGCAATAATTTTGAAGCAGTTCGTTGATGGTTATTACTGTTATCAGAAGACGAGTGTGCCATTCTTCCAAGTTTTAAGAATGCCTCCCGTTTAATGACTGTAAAATTTGTAAAACTTAGCTATGTTGATAGCCACAGAACATAAAAGCGAGGGTAGTATTTGCTCAGCGATAGATTTTCTGTACTGTGGCCTTTTCCAGCATATGCGTAATCAATAAACGGTAGGTGAAAATCACGGAACATGTCAATTTCGTTAGTTGTTAGATTACTATAAGTTGTTTTAATCTTTCTTGCTGATTACACAGATGCAATCATGCAACACTTCCAACAGTAAATTGTCCCGATGAAGTGTCTAACTTTTCTTCAGTAGGCCTTTATGTCTTTAAATGTTTTAGAAACGTTTCTGCAAAATTTATAAGCTTGCTATTACTTAACTTGATTGATAGTATTCTTAGGTACTAATAAACGACTGCTTCTTGATCATCAATAACTTAATGAGAAAACGCCATATTTCTGTATCACATGGAATTTGGAATATCCAGTATTTTCATGTTTAATGCAAACTGATATGGCAGTGATAAAGAAGACTTGAATGTCAAATTCATCGGGTAATGTTCATGCGTGCCCTTTTTGGCAAACTCCTTACAAATGTGTAGTAGTGTAAAGACTTTTGAAGTTTTTTTTTGAAAATTTACCTTTTTGGGGACCTTTTGTGATGTTAAGTCTTTGGACATTTTCTATTTCCTCATTTTATTTGGAACTGAAGTGATTTTTAGTTTTAGGTCTTTTGTCTCCTGTTAAAGCACCTGGTATCTTCTTTTACAGATTCCTTTGTTGGTGTATATTAGACTTGTAGTACTCGAGTACGTACTTGTACTCGAGTACCTTTTCCTGTACTCGTACTCATACTCGTACTCAGGCCCTTGTACTCGTACTCAGGATTTTGTACTCGTAGCATGGGCGTCAATCCTGGGGGGACATGTCCCCCACATGTCGATGGGTGGGGGACACAATATCAAATGTTCCCCCACATTTGCGTAAAAGAGAAGTGTCGTGGCTCTATTTGACTGGCTTTTTGAGTGGCATGTAGGTTTGTTGGGCAATTGTTAAGTGTCTCGATGCAGATTCTGAATGCAGATTTCGTCAGGAAAATCTTATTTAATGACAAAATTTCGGCGCGCTTCGCGCGCATGCGTCACGGTTTGTACTCCTCATGACCATTAAAAAGGTACATATACATGGAACTATTCTGACCACAACACTTTCCGAAAACAGACACACATCTCCAAACATCTGTAGGGGCCTCGCATCAATATGGGATCATTCACTCAGTGGCGTACGCAGGGGGACACTCCATTGGGCCATACCCCCCTCACTGATGCCTATTTTTTAGTTCCTAAAAATACGTTTATTTTGTAACACAAATTTTACTTCCGAAAGGTAGCATATTTGGCACCAGATTGCATATAGGGACACCTAATTTTTCAAAAATTTTAAAAGGGGACGGGGACACCCCCTCCCCATAAAATATTCCCCCAGGCCGGCGGTCACACAACAAACTGCACCCCCCCCCCCCCTTGAGAGAAATCCTGGGTACGCCACTGCATCCAGCCTAATTTGTAGCATGTAGATGTGGAAGGTTTAAAGTACGTTGTTGCCATTTTTCAAATTTTTTTACCGAGGGCTTTGCCGAAGCCATTATCGGTATAGATGGTACAGATGGTGACTGTTAATACACTTACGACTATAAAGCATTCTGAAAACTCCCGTGCTAGTCCTTCACACCTTTGCTATACTACGATCAGCTCCAAAGATATCCCAAAGATAGCACCATTTTGCATCTAAGCAACCTTACATTAACAAAAATTTCTCAAAGGAGAGGGCTATCCCCCTCCCCTTAGACCCCTCCCCCAAGATGACACCTTTATATAGTGACAAAGGAAGGAGCCACACTGCTGTAAACAATCGCAGGGTGCATAAAAAAGGTGAAATTTACGCGCCGCCACTGCAGTTAGTAAAACATCCAGCCAGTCGGAAAAATTAGAATTCACTAATTGTGGATAGTTTCCAGCCATATACGATCAGCTCCAAAAATATCCCGTTTTGCACCGAAGCAGCCTTAAATTAACAAAAATTTCTCAACCCCCCAGGACGACACATGATTTATGTAGTGACAAAGGAAGGATCCCCATAGCTGTATACAAAACGCAGAGCGCATAAACAAAGTGCAATTTACACGCCTCCACTCAGTTGGAAAAAACATCCAGCCAGTCGGAACTTGGAACCTTCACACCCCAAAACGTATCACCCTAGCAACGGGCCTGGTCGTGTCCATGATCTCCGACAATGATCCACGTTGCTGAGCGTGGTTTCAGCTATTTTGGGACATTATGAAAATAAAATCTTGAGGTAATTCCGTGGACTCCGTGTATTTCACCTGGCAGATCATCTATGATGGTCATGTTAACTTTGAAATGATAATTCTTTTTAGAATAGGACGTCAGTCATCTTAAGGGGGGGTGGAGGAAAGGGCCTATAGGAAGACACCCCCTCTTCAAAACCAAAGGGATTGGTTTGTGATAAGTCGTGCATGTCCCCGTCCCCCAACATTTGAATACAGTTTGACGCCCCTGACTCGTGGTCGTAAATGTACTCATGGGTACAAAATTTCAGTCCAGGTTGCTAATATTTGTAATCTTCATTGATCCTTTCTAATTAAATAGAACTTGTAATTATTTAAAGCTTGCTGTGCAGATCAACACAGACTATCTCAAAAAATTAAATTGTACTGTCTCAATAAAGTAAACTGTACTGCTGCAAGGGCCAGTAACAAAGGGTTAAATGGAACCTGTCTTCGAACAAACTGAAGAAATTACTACAATATTAACTGATTAATCGCCTAGTAGGCCTATAGGGGTACTAAATAATGGTAAGCGTGTCATCTTCTTTTAAGTACTTTAGCCCCCCTCTTCAAAAAGGAACATCTTGCCCTGGTGTAGTCTAGAGTGTTTGAAATTACATTGGATCACTAACTTAGAGCCTACAACCTCTCAAATCTTGATGACTATGCTGATGTTACTTTTAGTTGTTGGCAAGTGTGCACTTCAGGCGCGTGTCCAAAGTGGGGTCCTGGGGGTCCGGACCCCCCTGCTCGCGCCGACCTTAAGGTTTTTTAGACTGTTTTAGAGTTTTCGACCCAAAATAACCGCCTCATTTGAAAAATCATATCTCAGAACCCCCCCTCCTCCCCCTGCTGAAAATCCTGGACACGCGCCTGCACTTCCGATAACAAAGATTTGAGACTAGCTGACATGTTTGCATGTGGAGAGCATGCATTACATCTTAGAAGCAGAAACTTAAACTGACCAGCCTACTCGGACCAATGCTAAAATTTTTAAAAGTGACAAACCCTAGTAAGGAACAAGCCAAAATTATAATCAGTCTTCTTCACTTGCTGGAATCAATCTTAATTAGTCACTTTTTATTGGTAACTACAGTTTACCCCAAAAAATTTTTTTCACAGAATTTACTTTGAAATGAAACACTTTGACAGTGGGTTCCCATTTGGAACAAGAACAAAATGCCATTGAAACAACTGCTGGAATTTTTCTTTACTTCCCAAGTACCACTGCTCAGTATACCATGATGATGGCTTCTAAGTGCCATTGCAAGTTTTCAGTATAAAGCTTCTGCAAGTTGTGATTTGTGCAGGAGAATATGGAAATTCTTGCAAGTTGGTCATTCAGCTTCAAACCCCAAGCTAATATTCTTGCTTAAGGTCAGACAAAATGAAGAAGGTAAAACGTTTTTATGGCAGTGGAAGTAATCATAATTACACCACAGGTATTATTTCACTGATTTCATTCACCGCTAAAATCAGTCACCACTATAATTTCATGTTATACAAAACGTAGTATTGATACTGGTATATATCGAATGCAACGTTTAGTTGCCATAGACTAAGGGTTTCAAACAGACAAACAGCTGAAGTTTGATGTTTGAGGGTCAGGAAGCCCCTTGGCTCATCAAGGACCCTATACCAGAGTGATGAGCACCAGTAAGATTCACCTTCTCCTTTCGACTAATACTCAGAGGTTAACGGGGTAGGCGTATATTGATCGCTGCCAACTCTGCCCCATGTAACGTCTCCATCTGACAGACGTGAGTGTATCCCCAGTCTTAACTTAGCCACTTTCCAAAGACTGGGACGGTAGAGGTTTCATTGCCCCACTGATTGACAGCTGAACCAAACAGAGCGGACGACTTGCTGAATGGGACTTCCCTTGTCGGACAACCAGATACCCACCGGGATCTCATCCAGGGCCTCTAGTATGAAAGGCAGTATACTCAGATCACCAGGCCAACTACACCCTCAACCTTGGAGACGATTAGAGACAGTTAAAGTCTTTAATTAAAGACAATAAAAGTCTTTAAATTATTACCTTAAAGATAATTGTATGTTGCTGCTGTTATATTTCTCCAGCATATGCAGTCAGCAAATGTACTCGTGCTCGTACTCGAGTACATTTTTCTGTACTCGTACTCGTGACTTTGTACTCGTACTCGGGCCTTGTACTCGTACTCGGGAGTGTCTACTCGCACTACAAGTCTGGTGCATAATAATATACTTGAGTTAGAGGTACTTTTTCTCTTGGTAAACCGTTTGAAATGTTATATGTAAATCGGATTATAAAAGAAACTTCCTGTTATTTATTATTGTAAAGATTTTTTTTCTAAAATGTTCCCCAAAATACTGCTTTTGTTCTTCCATACCTCAATGCTACACCTCCAAAAGTAAACTGACCTAACAATAAGTCTGTACAGTGGTAACACAACAGGTGTTGTACAATCGAGTTACGCATCCTGTTGTAATAACTCACTGAAAAACCTTCCATGGAACGATATCCACTTGCACATAAATTCACCACAGGAGTTATATCAGTTGCCTGTACATGAACAGATAACTCGAAGGACAAAAGCCAACTTTCCTTTCTTACCACACTCAATATTAGGTCCATTTTAAGGGTATATTTTCTCTACCTGTTTCCTTGAAGAGTATTTGTAGAAAAGTGATACGATAGACATTGTTGAAGTAATTCTATTTGGACCTTCTCGAAAGATGATGACAGATTTATCAATTTTTCGACCTTTGCTGTAAAGGTTTCCTGTTATTTCACATGCAACTCAATGCAAACGTGTAGTATGAATACATTTTCATGAATACGAGTACAAGCGCAGTGTCTCTGGCTGTGAGTACGAGTACACGTCTTTTTCATGAGTATGGGTACAAAATTTTGCATTAGCCCAAATGTAGGCCGATAACTTCCAAACTCTGTGAGTACGAGTACGAGTGGGCAAAAATGTTAAGTCCACTCTCACGAGTACGAGTACCTGCAATTGCGCAAAACTGTAACTACGAGTACCTACTAAATACAAGTTTGACTCGATTACGTAACTCACATCTTGCACTTTGCTTTGTGAAGTTATATTGTTGCCTTCATTAGGATACAAATAAATAAAGTCATATGGTGACAGTAATGAAGTCCTTTCATTTTCGTTCTTAACGCCATAGTTTATCTTCATATAGTTTTTGTTGTTTCATTATATATAATACACTGCAGGGAGATGAGATATTATACTTCACCAAACATCAGAAATGTGAGGACATGTCAGTCTCCTAAACCCATAAGTGTCATCAATATAAAAACTTGGTGGCAGGGTACCTGACCATGCAAATTTATGCATGCCCAATTGATGACGTCATATGTCGAAGGTTAGAGGTCAAAAATCTAAAAATATACCAGCCAGTATTTGCTTATATTAATTTGGGAAAACCACTTAACTACTAGACATTTTATAATAGTGCATTTTGTTTGCATAGGGTCAGGACCAAAGGTGATTTCAATTTCATCTGTGAAATCCTTTAACAACAGTTTTTACAGAAAAGTGAGATGCTGTAGGAGTTACAGAAATTATAAAGAAATTTTATAAGGATACTTAAGAGATTTTATGAAGATTCTACAGACTATTTTATACAAATTCTATAGAAATATCTGCAGAAATTGTTTATAAAGTCTATAGATTTCTGTAGAAATTCTATCAACGCTCTAAAAGTTGTAGAAAGTTGTAGAAATTTTAAAGATTCCTTTTTTATAGAATAATTTGTAAGAAAAATAAAGAGTAGCATATATCAATCTTGCTGTGTACCTTGAAAGCGCATTGGAGATACGTTAGTTAATAAACAGAATATTAAATTTAAAGAAGCCACATCATTTTATTAGATTATGTAATTACATTTGTGGCTGAAATCTGAAAGAAAAGACGTAATTTCATCGAGGTGGGGTGCCCCCACAACAGAAGTTATCAGCTCAGTATGTCTTGCAAAGGGAGTACGCAAATTTCCCTGCTTCCGCTCATTTTAATGTAGATGTTGAACCTGCACACTCTTGACGCATAATGTTTACTACTTATTATGTTAGCTACTTTTTTAATTGCTTATCATATAACGCGATATTGTTGTATGAGCAGTTTGTATTTTTACAATGTTTTGGAAAGTAACGGTGAAATGATTTGAGCAAAGATCGGTGGTACAGTGAGTCTGTTGGACCGATTGGAAAGCAGGTTGTGTGGATAAACACATGGATGAAAAAGAATAATGGGCCGATATACGTGAAGAACAGCCATGACGGGTTTACAACTGTCGAGCAGGCTTCTATGGCGGTTTCATAAAAGTAAATGTAGAGCTACTAATAATAGGTCTTTTAGCATGATCTCCCCTCCCCTCGCACATTACGCCCCCACCTCCGCTCATTGTAATGTCAACAAAAGGGGTTTACGTCCGTAACAAAATTTTGTTAGGGATTGTACACGATTTCGTTATTGATCTCCTACTTCCTACAGACAAAACAAAGCCCTTGGCAAGATGTGAAAATGACATATTGAGCAATCAGAGGGTTGTACCTTGGAAAGCCAATTGTACTGATAATTCAGGGGAAGTCAAACCAGCTGAATGTAATCACGCAGATGAACATTTTGACATCGGTAATACCACCGTAACTTGCAGATGTACCGACAATAACAACAACACAAACGTCTGCTCCTTTGTTGTGTCTGTTAACGGTAAGTGCGAAAATACCTTCTGCTTTGAAATCTTTTGGCTAGCATGATTAGACTGGGGATTAAAAAGGGTGTGCTTAATACACCTCATTGTACTGGAATTTTGTGCACCCTCCGAAACTGTCAGGGTCAAGTCTGTAGACTTCCACGACCAAGACTAATGTTTCTTCGGTAGTATCAGGGAGCTGTTATTTGGATGGAGATTTATCGAACACTTTAATTTATGTTAATACTTAAAGACCCACTAAATCGAGGTGAGATTATCAACGATAAGCCGTTTGTTTGGTGCAGGGGAATTTCTTTCCTTTGCTTGCTGGCTCCAATTTGATATCATTCCCCTAGCAACATCATTCAAGTCACGTAATCCTTTAACAAGTGGCCTGCGCAGAACAATTCTTTGATGTGTAGGTTTGCGCCGCCAACAGGTTTAGAGCAGGTGATGTTAAACTCGAAACGACTGTTAATTTGAAATAGAAGAATACAGCTAGCACGTTCCTTTACAAGATACCGAATGCAAATGAGCTGACGAGGTAGAAGTCTAACTTTTGTTACAACAACAGAAAAGTTTCCGGAAGTTTCCTGAAATAACCAGATGTAGATTCTTGATTATATTTCGACATAAAACCTAACTGACCTACTGTCATGCGCGTCACCGAGCGTCGAAAGGTGCAATATGTTTTATTTCCCTGACGACTGGCAATGTTGTGGCAATGGACGAAAACCCCCAGTCTTACTGTAGATGTAGCAGACGACAAATCCCTTTTGTGTTAACTTCCTAATCTGGTGTAAAGTCTTATAGAAATGTCAAGAACGATACAAGAGATGGATTGCTGAGTGACCTTGGCGGCACAAACCCCACTTCAAAGCGATGTACCTCCATCCAAATAACAGCTCCCTGGAAAGAACAACCACGTTTACTTAACGTTCATAGCCGTTACAGTATCAGGTAACTTTAGCCATTATCTTTAGCTACATGGGTGTCATTGGTGCTGTTTTCATTCAAATAATAGAATGCATATTTATTGAAGTTACGAAGCGCCGTCGCGACCGAGGAGTGTGGGGTGTCTCACCCCCCCCCCAGTTCGTCAGAGCGACGATAGTCGGAAAATCTGAAATACCAGTTGGAACTTCTGATATCTCAGTCTAGCACATTTTTCCGACTGAGCCTATGTCAACTTTGTATATGTTTTCCAACGATAGTGAGAATAATACCAAACGTTATTTTCCTCACGTAAAATCGAATCAAAACTGTCCTTTCTTCGCAAATTCTTCTCAAACTATCAAAATTTTCGCGCGCTCCGTGCGTTTCAAACCTGCCCTCAGTATCGTTCTTATTATCAATATCTTCCGATAGCCACTTTCGGAGAAGCACAACAGCAGAAGTTGAAAAGCTGTTTATCAATACCAGGTAAAAGACTGGCTTTTTGAGTGGCATGTTGGTTTGTTGGGCAATTGAAAGTATCTGCAGATTCTGAATGCAGGTTTTGTCATGGAAATCTTATTTAATGAAAATTTCGGCGCGCTTCGCGCGCATGAGTCACGATTTGCAATGACTCTCATGAAAATTATTAAGGTAATTATACCAGGCATAGTTCTAGGGGTTAGGGGGCTCCCCCTAAAACTTTCAAACTCCCACAAAATTGCGCAAAATTTTATATAGACTAATATTGGTGAAGACATAGATATACTCAGGAAATATTCCAAATGTCTTTTTATCAGACCCGTAGCCAGTAAGTTTCCACAAATATTGTTCTTCCGTGTAGGCGTGATTCTAGAGAAACACGAAAATGCATTGTTGCAAAGTTCTTTCCTCTTTTTCCTAACTTTTGGAAGATTCTTTCTTCAGCCTCGCCTTCGTGGCAAACACATTTTGCAGGAAAAAGATTTTTCAGTTTCGTAGGGGAGCCTTAATGGGTAAGATAAGGAATGTAATCTCCGACGAAGACCATGCAGTCGCCCCCAAAAATTTCATGGTTTTGCCCGGATTCTTCGATAAAAACCCAAAATTTTTCAACTTTCCTTAATGAAAACAAAAATGTGAAATCTTTTTTTCAATATTAATCCCAAATTTTTCGGCGCGCTTTCGCCTTATATTTCGAGTTCCACAACCCATTGCATCTGTCGGTACTTAGAGTAGCTGGCCCCCAGTCAGGGCGCTTCGCCCCGATGTCGGTAAATCAAAGCACCAACCCTGGCTGACCCTGCATGCAGGTTTTTCATTTTGACATTGAAGTATATCCCCACATTTTTAGCGCGCTTCACGCGCAATCCTCACAATCCACATTGTGTCACTTATGAACATTATAGCCTAAGCACAAACGTACCAGTGAACTTCTCTAGCATAAATTAGGTATACATTCTGAAACGCGCCTGTTAGTCCTACACCCCTTTTGCTATACCCTTCTGGGAGGTCTAATATCACCTTTCTGCACCTATACTCTCCCTCCCGCCCATTCCCCATTGCTGGAAGCTGTTCGTTTGGATTTTTGTTCAAAATTAGTAAAAATACGACAGATGTAAAGTGCTTGGAGTCATACTCTATATTATCATTTATATGTCAGGTAATAAGCATTATGTCATTGCCTCCATTTTATATACTTGGTCCAGAGCTTCCAGGAGGCCCTACACAGGTATGCCAGCCTTAGATGCCCGAAGAGAAGGCAGTAAAGCAGTCAAAAAGGGGGGGGGGGGTTCAGGAGGTTTTTTGACAACGTTTTCTTCTCTTAGACGTTAGACAACATACTCTCTGGTTTCTCCTAACCAAATCTTAGAATTCGTTAAATTATGGACATTTTTTAGCCATATATGACCAGCTCCAAAAATATCCCAGAGATAGCACCATTTGGCATCTGAGTAACCTTAAATTAACAAAAATTTCTCAAAGGGGAGGGGACACCCCTTAGACCCCTCCCCAGGACGGCACCTTTATGTAGTGGCAAAGAAAGGATCCCCACTGCTGTATATAAACGCAGGGCGCATAAAAAATGGTGCAATATACGCGCCACCATTCAGTTGGAAAAAACATTCATCCAGTCAGAATTTGGGACCTTCACACCCCCCCCCCCTTAACATATGACCCTAGCTACGGCCCTGAAGTGACGTTTCCGAACTTTACACTAACCAGAATGTTTTTTTTTTATGAGTCCCCCAGACTCTCATGGCGAAGAGCCGAAGGGCGAAACCAAACATTGCATTAAACAGAATGTCATTACAATGACTTGAATGAGTATACAACGATGGTTGTTCAGTTATGTGACAATTGTCAATAAATTGCTGAATTCATGTAATATAAGTCCTTGATTCACCTATAGTATTTACGCTATAGGAACCCCTTAACAGCTGAGATTTGTCTGATGAAACTAAGTTTTCAAAATAATTTTGGGGCGACTGTTTATTCCCTTTAACAATGTAATTTTGAAACGATAAAAAAGAGGTTGTGTGGGTTCTTCGATCCATCCCTCCCTCGTGATGCTTACGATAATCATACTCCAGGGCGCTTACAGGTAAATGTGCAGAAGTGGTGCGGTAACAGGCCTACACATTCATTAAAAGTCTGCCCTTTATACTTTGTTAGTTTTTAATTCTACGATTTACTCGTGTAGGCACGAGTTTTCAAGCACATAAAACATTCTGCTAGTGGCTTTGTGTAGGCCTACTATTACTCTAATCTATCCTGAGGGATACAACGCTGCGATATTTCTCTTTATTCTGTGTCTATCCTTCTGTTTTCAGTTTTTTGTCCGGAGGAATCACTCTCTACCGAGAATGGAATACTGTCGTTTCCAGCAACAAAAGTCAACCAGTCAGCATACTCGTTGGAAACATGTACTTCAAGTAAGTAGCCATCATATGCAGAAAGGACTAGTATACTGATGTATCAAACGTCTATTGTTAAATACAATGTGATCCCCCAGGATGAGTTTGTGCATGCAGTTACAATCAGTACACGTGAACAAGTTTTTTTCTGTAAATGATGAAACAAGTCTTAAATCTGCTCACGCTCGACGCCAAGGGAAGACAGAGGCGGACCCCTTCCTTCTCCCCCCCCCCCCAAATTGCCCCCTAGAAAATATCAAGTTGCCATTGACATAACACATTTTACACACCTCGTCCCCCCCCCCTCCCCGAAAATTTTCTTCCTCCTGGAAGCAATCTCGCCATCCCCTTTAGTACCTTGTGTGACTACGGGCCTAAATCTGTCCCTTGTCAGGAGGAAACTCGAACAACACGTGACGTAGAGTTTCAGTGAAATGTGATACCGAGAATTAAGTGTGTTCGTCAAGTTCTCTCAGGAAAAGTGTAATGGAAATTTACCATTGATAATTCTGCACAAGGAAAATCGACTTTTGACATTTGAAAACTGGAAAACCATGGGGCTTTTCAAACTTTGTGGAGAAATCTCCCCATAGGAAAGTTTATGTGGGCTACTTTGGGGACTACGAGCCTTTGGCATTTTGTTGAGAATTACTCAGAAGCAGGGCTTTGTTCTTTACAATTGAATTTTTGGCCTCCGTAACATCTTTCTGGAGGCAAGTTTGGCTGACAGTACATTCAGAGGGTTATTGCTGCCAGTAACTTCCTGGAAATTTCCACATAGTATGTGAAGTCATACACAGACAATACATGTATCATACCGCCTTTACTTTCTTGTTGATTTTTGTTTCCACTTAAGCAAGCTTCGGTAAACGCACGCAAAGTGTGACATTACACTACATTACCTTTCAAATATCAATATTACCTTGGTTCTGTATCAGTTCGCCGCGATGTTAACATTTTTTCTTGCGCGCGCTCTACCTTGACCTAAACAAACGTTTAGAGTGTGGCTGACAATAGGATATAGTATTGTTGACTTAGACTCCACTGCGACGCGAGTGGCATATTTTTTTGACTTGCTACTCGACTTAAACGAGAATGACTTGTGACTCGTCTTCGAGAAAATGACTTGCCACTTGACTTCAACATGTGTGACTTAATTGACCGGTACTGAAATGTAACAGTGCAGATATCTTTAGCCTAAATGCAGCAAAGGACAAAACTATGTCTTTGCAGAAAAGGTACGCCAAGTGACGGAAGTTCTTCGGATGGAAGTAGTTATAGGAATTGACAGCAATAACATTGCATGTTATCATATCAAACATCCTTAACAATGATATCATAATTCGGGCAAAGTTAAAAATTTATTATTCAAATAACACATTTGCTTGGCACTGTCTGCATTTGACAATCACTGATAATCTGGTTTTCTCCATTCTTGGGTATCATTTGGTGCATTAAAACTTTTGAACAGTGTTTTAATTTTCCAACGGCAAATTTGCTCAAAATAAGCTCTTCATCTCTGTCTGGAGTTCAAGTGTCCTGTAATCATGGCAGGGGCGTAGCCAGGAATTTGCCAAGGGAGCGAAGCCCATAGACAGACTCTCAGCGCTCCCATCATGGATAGGCGCGAAGCACAAGGAAATTTTGGCCCAAAATGCCTCCTAGATCGCTGGAAATGGCACTTCCCAGGTCTATTTACCTCACATAAATAGGGAAAACACTAGCAGTATTGTAAAAATAAACATTAAAAATACCAATAATATGCTCAAGGGGGCTGCTGCCCCCTTCGCTTCCCCCCCCCCCCCCCCCCAGCTACGCGTCTGAATCATGGTAATTAATATAAACGCTGCTGAGCATTTCATTGTAACAAATCTGCAACGTAAGTTTGCTGTCAGTCACTTGCATAATTCTCAAAGAGGAACATTAGGGCCTGCTCAGTCATTTGTAGTTACACGTATACCCAGGAGTGGCCTCAGGGGGAAAGATCAGTTGCATATAGGTCTTCTCTGGAGGTGAAAATGGGGTTTCGTCGAGGAGAAAATATCTTGTTCTAATTTTTTGTGTTTATTACATTACAATAAAAATGACCATTAAGATCGATACTTGTCGTGCTTTTGGAATGCCAAATTTCCCCCATATCGGCGACCAGCGCATGAAAGACGCAAAAATGTAGTAACACATTTATGTATAAATTGCAATGACATGCACTCTAGAGACTTTGGGATGCCAAATTTTTCGCATATAGACCTTATGCATTGAAATCACACTGACGTCATTTTGGGTGAAAACAATGAAGCACACGTGCACGAACGGATTTCGCAGCACGTGTAGTAGTAGACTTACGCGCGTATACGATTGGTTGACAAATCAACTCTCTGCATTTATTTGTGTAACTTGCAATGATACGCGCTTTTCCTCCACTTTCCTCTATTTTCCTCCAAAGTAGGGAGCACTTTCTCCTTTGTGACATCATATGCATAAGGTCTATTGGTGACGATGTTGTTGTTGGTTACCGAGTAACCATAGTAACAATTTATGTGTTTTCAGTGCTCTTACCTGCATTCTAGCGTGTTGAAAAATTAGAATGCTAAAGGCCTTTGACCGATGCATCAGACCATGATGGTGTTGAGGTCTTCTTTGGACTCGCACCCCGCCCATCTGAAAGCACCACCCATTGACTGGGGCACTGGATCGGCAACTGAGCAAGGGTGCCGTTCTCTTTTCTAATACGTTTAAAGGATGTTCATATTATAACTCAAAAACATTGTAATGGCAAATGCATTTGTTGGTACAGGGAATGTGATGATGAAGAACAGGCGTTCAGTAGAGCTATTTAAACAACCAAGTAAATATAATCGTATTGCACAAAAACGGTCGATTCATTGTGGCTGTTCCTCGACCGATGATTTTAGGAAAATCAAACTGTCAGCCTTATGGTCTTCTCATCAGTCGAAATGAATGTCGAATGTAAAGAGACCAAATCACATATATGGGGTCTCAAATGGTCAAATGTTGTAGTGACCACATACCATATTCGGAACTATTAGACCCCTTGGGAAAATTTGAATACTTATATAAAAGAGAACCTATGACTTGACTTAACATGAAAAAATATTGGTTGAGACTTGAGAAAAATTGACGTGGTCAAATGTTTGGGATAAAGGCCTTCCCATACTTGAAACTGTTGGCCTCACAATTCAGTTTTGATTTCTTTAATGCGCGGAATATTTTTATCCGACTTGAAAACATTTACTCCTCCAGTCCAAGATATGAACGCACTTTGCTTTTTAAACTAACATTCCTTTTATTCCTGTCCTAGGTAACACCTCTCTGGCTATCATCAGATGCAATCCCTTCACCAATGGTGCCGCTAAATGGGGAGTCCCCCAGACTCAAATATGTGTTCCTGTCTCAAGTGGAAATGTAGAGGCTTACGCCGAAGCATTTACAGAGGTGATCAAATTCGTAGAAGATAATTAGCATGTACTTCACTCTCATATTCAGTTCGCTTTACATTTTGAAGAAAGAATTTCGTGAACGAACTAAGAATTGTTAACCAGAGTAATATGTAAAATAGTTCTGATGGATGCAGACACGTGGCGAGGACAAAAGTTTTGGTCATTCACATTTAAGGGGGGGGGGGGCAACTAATCCGAGGGAATCCTGTTTTCATCTTCATACTATTGTTCTCTCTTAAAGCCATGCACCCATGGTCGGACGCAGAAAGTGTTTGGAAGGGGGTAGTTTTGCCTAAACTGTTCCCCATGTTGCAGAAAGGCACTTTTCGTGCTTTGTAAATGTCATCTAAACAATCTTTTATTTAAAATCTCGGAAATTTACACATCGATGTCATAAAAATTTGCTTGAAAAATTTCTGGGGGAAAACTGCTCTTGCTGTCCCCTTCCTCCGTATAAAATGTGAAGAAATGCATCACAGAATACAGTGATTGTTCAAAATAGTAACAAACCAGTCAATTAAAGCCTACAAAGCCCAATCACATCAAACAAAATGAACAAAATTAATAATATAGCTTGATACCTTTGCACCTAGGGGAAACACCCCCTCCTACTACTCATTTGACTATGAACTAACAGCTTCCTTTTCTTCTTGACACTCTATTTAGAACTTAAAAAACGTGACGGCCAAAAATGTTGCTGCAGTGGTCAATGAACTGAAACAAGTCACTGAATCGTCCGTTGGTACAACAGTTGTCATTGTGAAGGCAGGAAATATATTGGAAGAAATAAGTGAAGTCAACTCGTCATCTCCTGAAGTAAGAATCGCACGAATTTCGTTTTAAAGTTAAGTGGCTCTTTCCTCGGTTTCGCATGTTGATCTCCCTCCACGGCCTTAACACCCTCTCCTAGATTTGACCTACATATCCTTTATCAACATTGTTCCCAACTCCCCCACGTACGGAAGCCGACAACATCGCGGTGGTATGAAATCTGACATGCCAGTTTTCCCACGCCTTTCTTTGGTAAACATGGGAAGGACCCGAAGCCCCGACAAAGATGACGAGGTGCCGGAAGGATTGAAAAAGCAAATATTTGTTTACGTCGTAATGCCTACCGTAAATTTGCAATGTTTAGTGAAGAAAACTTGAAAAATTTGGGTTTATGGTGAGAAAAATTGGGAAATTCGGGGACTCTCTTGGATTAAATTTGAAAATGTGGGGTTGTCATGGGTAAAAATTTGAAATTGTGTTTCTACTGAAGAATCTCCCTTCCTTTAGAGAAAATCATGTCAACCGTCCCGGTGACTGCTCGTCGTCTGGATTACATGCTGTACGTTACACATGAAGGCTTCACAACGAAATCGGATAGTTTTACGGTGGGAGGGGGCAGCCTTTACCATTAGGGGTCATCCCTCCCTTTCCCCACCTGGCGCCACCTCTAAAGTGGTGACCCAAAGGACAATTGCTTTAGACGCTAGTGAGCCGAAATGGGACTGAACAGTCTCCTTTCAGAAGGTTTTTAACTCTTCGTTTTAGTTCAAATTTGGAATCATCATTTTTAACGGGGAGTATCAGCTTATGTGGGGTTAAGGCAGATTGAACTCAGTTTCCTGGGCTCTCACTGATTGCTAAGCTCCATTGCTTCAAATGCCGGCACTTCAATCCCCTGCTACAGAACCGACTCATTTGTTCCTGCAAGAAGACAATTGCGCAGACAGGGGTGAGTAGTAAAGTTATGTAAAAATATTAGTGAATGAAAAACTGAACATTAATATTCAATACCCAGGTCATTACAGTGTGAGTTAAACTCAGATGTCCTTTTTCAACACTAAAGGTGACCAAAGATTTCGTCGAAGTAGTGGGAAAGTTCATGACCAATCTCAAAATGAGCAAACAAGAAAGGCCAGACGAAAAGGATATTGAGAAAGAAGATAAACCGAAAGTCGACACGGACAAAATTCTAAAATCCCTTGAAAAGCAACTACGAAATGTTCAGAGCAGCTCTGAGAATCTTACAAGTGTCCAAGAGAGCATAGCAGTCAATGTTGTTCACGTGACTCCGTTGACCGAGGCGATTACTTTCATCAATTTCAAACCGAAAGAATCAGACCGGGGAAACCGTAGCGATGAGTTTGAAGTCAAAAATGGGGTGCCGAACGAAGAAGAGCAGAAAGAGATTCACATTTCAATCGTTATACCAATTGAAGCCTATGAAGATTATTATGATGGTAAGGTATTACGTTACAGATATAGACACACTAGCAAGGGGCTGCGGATGCAGCCCCATCCCCTTCCATTCCTGTTCAATGGGATTTGGACAAAAAAACAATTTCTTGGACGGGTAATTGGAAAATTTGAACCAATTTTCTCGGGTTTTGCAAGTTTATCTCCGAACCAGTAAAATATACCGTAACTTAATATGTATTATGATGCATTTACATCAGGGTATTATAAAGTAAGAAGTAAGTCTCATAATGGCTACAAATTACCAGCAGACCAGGGGACAATGTCCTAGTCAAATTGCATTCACATAGTCCATTATATTTATTATTTAAACAATTATTATTATAGATTTAATAAAAATCACTATCAACCAAAAGTTATCTAATGCGCCGCAAGAAACACATAAATATATTAGTCTGTAATAACTGTTTTCTGTATTCTGTGTAAAACTTATGAAAATAATTTCTCAACCCTCCCCCTAACAAACCTTAACTCGAGAGCAAATTGTAAAAATATCAATTTTACTTAAAGGATCTGCGTTAAGTATCACGTTTCCTTACAGTTACTATATTACTTATTAAAATAAGCCCGACTTAAGTTATCCCTTGTTACTTCCAATGCGTCTAGGGTTTTTTTTTTTTTTTTTTGATTAGCGACACTAGAGTAGAGCCACAGAGGAGGACATAACAATTTTAGTTCTCTTGTAAGCCTTCCAAAATGCAATTAAGGGGAACATGTCTGCTACTTCACGCTAACTGTGATGAAAAGTTCAGTAGCGTAGCTAAGGGGGCAAGTGGGGGCAAGGGGAAAGTTACCCCGGGCGCTACCTCTAGGGGGACGCCAGATCGAGATCACTTTAAAAAATGTTGGAACTACCATTTGCCATGAGCATGATATTGATATAACAATCTCATCTTTAATAAAATAATATTTACGATATTGCTAGTGTTTCCCCTTTTTATATGCGGTAAACAGGCCTTGGAAGTGCCATTTCCAGGGATCTGGGAAGCATTTTGGGTCAAAATTTTCTGTCTGTGAGCTTCGCCTCCTCCCCCCTTGACAAATTCCTGGATACGCCTTCGTCAACACTGTGTGAAGTAGCATCTAGACTCTTTTCCGGGAGTAAAATATTTCCCATGAAAAAAGTTGGGCCCCCTAAAAAATTTTGCATCCCTGATTTTTTTCTGCGGACGCCCATGGACATTTGTTCTATTTAAGATCTTGAGTTGTATACGTATTCATGAGATTACCCCCCGGAAGATGGGGGTACGGGCGCTGATTTTGTTTCTTGCCCCTGGCTAATATAAACCACTCGGTGTGAGTCGGGACCTTCTAAAATATCTACTAAGATTGTTGTTCAAATTGATGTATGACATTGGTCAAAATTTTAATCAACCAACCAAACTTTGGGGAAACTGACCGCTCCTTGTCCCACTTCCCCTCCCCTATTGTAAAAGTCGTCTTATTTTTAAGAACATTTACAAATCGATTGCTCACATTTGTTTTTGTTAACTGTCATATAGAGTATGTTGTTGGTTGTCAAATATGAAGTGGGCCACCGAAACAGAACTCTTTTCGAGTTCCATTTAGCTGCACGTCTTAATCTAATAGATTCTCCGTAGGCTCCACGCCATGCTGCGCAGACTTGTCAAGACAGTGTGTGCTGTAAAATGAGAATCTCTGACACGCAGGGAAACGTCTGATCGCAGCTGATAACTCTTTTTTCCCCTTTTAATTGGTCACTTCAAGGCAAAGGTAGCGCTAGGAGGAGGGCAGGGTCACCATGGTCCCTCGTCAGGGAAGGCTGATCAAGCCCTGTCTGGGGGATTTTCCACTTTCGTCGTGGAACCTTTAGTATGTAGTTTACGGCGGCGATCCTCGTGGAAGACAGATTTATCAATAAACCCCAAATGTTTACATACTTTTCAAAATAATCGAACGTTTTAAAATTTTCTTTAAGAAAAGCCCCAGACTTTTGTTTTGGTTCGTCATCCTTCTATCATTTAGTCAACTCTGTAGTGGTTTAGGGTTCTGAACCCTTAGGCAAACTTGACACCCCCCCACCCCCACACCTTGTCAGGCAAACCTTGGCGCTACCTCTGCAAAAGGTAATGAAATTTCATGGCAAATCATTAAGAGACCATTCAGAAGAAGAATAGGCCTACTCCACATTTGTGTCAGAGCAACCGTCAGGCTGTGTGAGAATCTCTCTCGAAATCTTATGACTTGATTTCACGGCTCTGACGTCATAAAAGACATCATCCAAAATAAAATTAAAGCAGTCAGCACATGATGTTAAGCCATATTAGTCCAATGATGATATCACAGTTTACGCTAATTGACCCTTGAAATGATCTTTTCGGGGGGTTGTGATATTTTGGAGCTACCTTCTATTCCGTAACTTACTACACAATACACATATCTTACATTATTTGTTCTTTATGTCTTCACTCTGTATTTCTCTGAAAAAAAGTCACTATTGGTGTACTAAGTAAACCTTCATATGAAACATACGGCAAACTCGTATGGCGACACACAAAATGTTTGTCACACATTATGCACAAAGATTCTTGAAAGAATAGCAGGATCAATTTCATTCATTGCTTTTTTCTCGTCCTTTTTTCTTCCTTTGTCTTTGTCATTTTCCAGGAAATGAAACCATGTCTATAGCGTTTGTTCTTCATCGAAGTTCGGTCCTCTTTAATGATCATGGAGCATCGAAGGATGAGATTCTGGTTAATGACGTCGTCATATCGGCTTCCACCACCAAAGACATCGCCAACTTAAGTGAACCTGTTGTGATAACGTTTGATATGGGCGAGGAAGTTATCAGAGAACCACAAATTCCTCATTGGTTTCCTGGAGGCGTGATCGATGTAAGTAGTAAACATGTTTTCTTTCTATTTTCACCCATAAGCTTCAAGTTAAGGAGTCATTTCCTCTACCGCTCTTCGGCAACTTTTTTTTTCGATACAATGTACATGGATCCAACTCGCAAATGTTGGTAGTAAACGAATCTTAATCTGATCAGGTACAAAGCATAGCCTACGAACTTCAAATTAAAAGACCTTTTCTTTGCAAATTTCTTGTCACTTTCCCACATGTGGTTCACATAGGTTATTTGTGGGCATCCCTGGCTTTTCATGGGCCCAGGTTGAGCATTATGTGGGATGTGGGAAAATGGTAGATTTTCTATGTCCAAGTTTTCCCATGTAGGGCCCATGTTCATGGGGTCCACATGGACAAGTTCTCCCTATGTGGGGCACAAGTGCATCGTGGCACCCATGGAGGGCCACTCCTAAATATATTCCATTTACAAGAACAAATTTATTCCACCACACACTCTTCCAACAAATACTCAGATATGGGTGCACAACGATTGATGATAAGTCCACAGACCTATATAAAAGTGTGCAATAGACTGATAGACCCTTTTCCAAATATCATTTAAAAAGGATTAAGGGATAAAGTTTTGTTGTGCGTCGCTTTTATCAATGGCACTGTACTTCGGCGAAAAATGATGCTAACCATACCTCTATCCCATAAACCTTTGTAATTGCTATTTGAGAAAAAGGTCTCAGGCATGTTCAAAATAGGCAGTTCTTTGTGCACGTTTATTTCTTAACGCGGGAACACACCTGCGCGTTTTTTTCCAAACACCTGTCAGCTTTGCAAGCCACCATCACCCAGAGTTGTAATCGAGTCACTAGATTCGTGACTCGAGTCACCAATTGTCAAACTTTTAAGTGACTCGAGTCGAGTCATTGACTCGAGTCACTGTACTATTTCAATGGGGAAATTACTCCTGAATTCTCTCGAGTCACTATCATTTTGAGAAGAACTCGAGTCGTGACCTTTTACAACACTGCCATTACCCTAGTGCACGAGAAATTCCAACATAATAAATTTGGTGGGCGCATAACAAACTTTTCCGAACGCATCCGACAGCCGAATTGGTATCCGTAAAAATCGATTGGACAGCCATATTTTTCGTATGACGAATGGTAAGCGCGCAATATTTCATGGTTTCAATTACCAACAAGTTGGACGCAAAACGCATAAAAGATAGCAAATTTGTGAGAAGGGCAATATTGAGAAACTAGTAGACTTAGGGAGCGTTACATGTTGTAAATTCTGAAAACCCCGATTAAAAATATGTTAAGATAACAAAAGGCATTTGGGACTGCATTGAAGGCATTTTAAGAGTGTTAGGTTTGGAACCCTATAGGCCAGTATCTGTATACTATCCAGTAATGACAGTAACAAGACATTGATGATATCTGTCGGCGTCTATTTTAATTCCTTTACCAAATTTTAACCTCTCCCTCCACACCTTTCATCCTATCAAAACTTTAGACACCCACCATCTACCCTGCGCTCATTAACATTTCCTCTTCTCTGGTCCCAATATTGGCTGGGAGTATTTCTTCCATCCGCATATTCCTACATCCGTCTTCTTTGCTATTGTTAGTGTCACCAATTAAAATTTATGCTATGGTGCACATCCCGTGGTGCAGCTAGAGTTGGTAGTAGGGGGCACAAAGCCTACAAAGTTTTAGACACCTGTAGGAAATTTTGAATGAAATTTCCTACAGAAGATGGTGGTCGATTTATGTGCGGGGCCCCAGTTTTGTGTTTAATGACCTGAAGCCTTTTAATGAGGGTCATGGAAAACTAGCTGTAGATCCTTTTCATACACAATTCAGAAACCCATCAGTCCGCAATGTGCAAATCAAAATGCTGGAGAATAACTTTGACTCATTGCTACTTTCTGTACCACAGCTTGAGTGAAATAACTGTATCGAAAACCATTCAACCCCCACCCCCCACCATCCACTTTTCCAACAAATACCACCTCAACCACCAGACCTATACCTTTAGTATTCAGGGACGCCGGGGTGCCGTGTTTCAGTTTCAAGAGTTCACTGGAAAAGTTAGTTAACTGTGACTAGCCCATTGTTTCCTTCAAAAACCGGCCACAAAAGCTCCTTAACCCAAGCGGCCAGGGCTACATCGTTAGTCCGCTTATGCTAGTTGGGTTATTATTTAGAAAGTGATAAATAGAGATCTTTATTTTGTGGCGTGCTAATGATGCATCGACAGGCATCTGTAGACAGTTGAAAGTCTCATGGTAATGCCCCAGACTCCACTAGTATGGTGGACCCTAGATTGCACCCTGGCAGGGTTAGTATCTAGCACTTCAGCACTTTTGCAATGAAAAACTTTGGTCAACACCTACATGCGACCATCTTCACTTAAAATGTTTGATTTCTATTCAATTGCACCTGGAGGATGCAGGATATCCTCAGGAAATGGTCCAAAATAAAAAATTATTCCCGCAGAAGTTCGACAAACTGGCCCTCGAAGCATTTCACTTCTTTGCGCCTTCGGGGTTTAGGAAAAGAAACATGACCCCCAAACCATGCCCTGAAAAGGAAAATTATATCCTGCATTTTCGAATCAACATAATTATTTCCATAGTATCCAAAGTAATAAACTTCTTTGTTAAAGTTGATAGTACCCTAAATTATTGAAACATCTAAGAAGCAATAAGCGTACTGGACAACTTTCATTTTGGGGTGATCACTTTCGCTTGAAGTTTTAAGAGAGTATGCCAAAAGAAAAGCATTTATTTTGCCCCAAACATTAATCCCCTCTCCTACAATGTAAGCGGCCCCGTAGGTTTCGCATGCATAGATATATACAAAACAAATGGTGCGTTGACTCCCGACGGGGTGAAAAATTCATGAGCGGAAGTGCTGATCACTGTTCAATTGTTTTTAAAGCAAACCTTGTACTCCACCTTACATCAGAAATGAGAAGCTGTGTGTGGGTGGGTGGGTGTTTGAAGAACATACTTTAGCCGTTATCCAGAATTCGCGGTATTTGCTTTGAGACTTCTTTACAGTCTCTCTGTAGACGCATCATCGTGAAGCATACCCGTTTACATTTTTGCAGTCCAATATATTCACCTCTTCTTCACAACAGTACATTTTTTTTCTTATTGTTGTTTTCTCTCACTCCTTGACAGATAATAGATAGCTGGTGGACGCAACTGACGACGAATATTCAAGACAAGAGCAAAAATCAATTCGAGAACAAGAATCAAACAGAACACATGAATAGATTTGAAAACCAGAATCAAACCGAACACAAGAATCAAACCGAGAACAAGAATGAAAGTGAGGACATAGATCAAAAAGAGAACACACGTCAAACCCAGAAAATTAATCAAACCAAGGATATGAATGAAAGCGAGAACAAGAATAAGACTCAGGACAAGAATCAAAATGAGGACAAGAATGAAACTGAGGATAAGAATAAACCAGAAAAAACTTATCCGGATTTTGCATGCCCGAAAAAGCTGACGTGTGTGTTTTGGAACCCTGAAAAGTACAAACAGGGGAACACCACAACAGGAGGATGGGTCGGAGACGGATGCAGCTTCGCATACACTAGCAATACCAACGCTACAGCATGCCGCTGCGACCGCCTAGCAAACTTTGCTCTTTTGATGGTATGTATAGCTGAGCGCCTCTCTTCATGTTTCCTAAAAACAAACTTCAAGACAAACAAAATAATGACTGCATTGGCATAGTAAAAATGACACTATGAGAATTAAAGGTAGCAATTTTGCTCAAATGAGATCCTCTTATAACGTAGGGACATACTTTACCCATGAAAGACTGTCTGTAAGATTGATATCTGAGAATTAATGATTGCATGGCAAACCTCCCCCAGCCCCTAGAGGGTCCAGGGGCAACGTCCCGGTAGGGTATTACAAAATGGAGATGATGCAGGGTACATGATAGTTTCACTTAGTGGCACAATCTGGGGTTGGTGAATCAGTGGATGGAGGGGGCACCACAAAGGATGTTGTCATAAAACCACTCCAAATAGCCTCAGAAATCACTACAAAGAGTAAAAATCTGCCCAAGCGCATTGCCCCCCCCCCCCCCCTGCGGTGACAATTTTTTACCCTGCTTGCGATACAGTGAAGTAGAGATGTTCCCACAAATTTAACTAAGAGAAATGATTCTTCTGCGACAGTATACGTGCAGATGAACCCTGTTGAGTTCTGAGGCGCGTCAAAGGGCCTCTTGTTCGGTCCTCGGGAAACATCGCGGTTGTGGTGTAAGTGGTAAAGTCTGTTGAGTAATGACTAAATTGCAACATGCACTAGTATGAAGAGTATTAATGGTCTTCAAAAGACAAGGAGAATACCGAGCACCTAACAAAACACGAAATTTTACGTAGTTCGAACGAGAACTCAGACAAAAAGCTCCAACGGGAAATATGAGATAAGTCAATGGTTCTGAGCCTGGAGGAAGTCCCCCTAACTCTGAAGTTTGGTCATTCAGGGGAAACTGGCTGTATTACCCTAACTAAGCTTTTCGTCCTTCCTTCCCTTCTTTCTTTTCCCTCCCTTCCAAGTTTCTTCCAAGTTTCTTCCAAGTTTCTTCCAAGTTCCTTCCTTTGCTTGGCTGAAATTGTGTATTACTAGATTGTGGTTAATGTTGTTATCATTCAAATTAGCTGCGAATTCAGATGTGGCTCAATTAAACTAAGGAGAACTTTTGCGTTAATAAAAAGGGCGTAGCGCGACAAAGCTGTTGTGTCGGTTAATGTAAGGAACAATACGGTACGTCAAACCATTTACACCACGTTACGAATAATTCTCACGATATTAAATTGCTGCAGGGAGGTATTAGTAGACCTCACTGATTGCTACATAGTACCATCTTGATTCCAACTTCGAAGGAGGTTAGTGATGTAACTCTAGTTTTCAGACTTTTCCCAAGCATACTCCCAATATCTATGGTAATTATAATGATCATAGAGCATTGGAACAGTTTGAGCAGGGATGTTTCCGCGCGTAGTAGCACAACGAAATTTTCCTTTAGATATAATTTTCCAGGATAAATATTGCATGCTCACTCTACATTGATAAACTTTAAATTCCCTGAAAAAATATGTCGGCAACTAAGGGGAGTCTGAATCGAGAGTGACTGCTAATTAGCTAAAGTTTTCATTTTTTCTGAAAAGATGGACAAATATCTAAAAGTTGAGGAAGGAGAAAAATTGCCCCTTCGTCGCATCCTTGCAATCATGCATTCCTCCAAAATCGCGCCTATGTCACAAAAACAATCTTTATAAAAACTTATCGTTGAATAACGTGACCACATTTCAGATGGTATTAAAGAAAAGGAATTATATTGTGCAATACGGAAGCGATAATTAGACAAGTAGGCACGAATGGTGCGCGAAGAGAGCCCCCCAAAAAAGGAAAAAAAAGAAATTAAACACAGGTACACGGACATTTGAGTAAGATTATCTTCATTTACATTGCAAAAGTTGTTAATCAGTTATTCATAATAGGCCTAATGGAATACGCTGTAGTGAGATTACGGACTTCCTACAATGTGTGCACAGCAGCCTGCACTAACGTCCTTTGCCTAGAGTGTCGCCACCGTACGTTAACGTTTAGGCTTACCAACATGGTGGGTCCCATGTCTTGTGTGTAAAGTTTAGACTTGCTCAAGTGGTTCAGTATGCATGTTTTGATCAGAACCAAAGAACAGAATGAAGGACTGTGATATTTTCTTACCTTTATGTTGGTATTTTATCTGAAATGTTGAAGATTCATCACCAAATTACTCAAATGAGAGTAGTGCGGCGGCCATCTTGGTGAGTCTCATTTCGTTCATTCGGTGGTGACGTTTTTGGTTACGTGACCCCCTGTCAATATATGTAAGACGTCCGTGAGTGCGATAGTCGTCGAGTGGCAGAGTTGTCTTTTCCGGCAGCTTCTGTGCACCAATATGTTCACATGTGCATCGGTTCAATCTCGCTCAGCTTTCCTCCCAATTGGTTTGCCATTAAAAACGGTTGCCCAGATGACGAAGTCGGTTGCGTGTCGGACTGAAGGGCCCTCGGGCCGACCCGTTCACTAGCCGACTTTCCTACTTTGTTTGAGAAACTGAGATACATAGAAGGTCATCTTGAGTGTTATATAGCGCCTCTGGGAATGGCCGCTATTAAAGTCTGGTGAGCATCTGATATTGGGTCTCCTGCCATTCAGAAAGTGAGGCCACATGCCCATATTTCCTAATGATTGTTAATGCCCCTGTTGGGTAACTAGAACAACGAACATATTTCATCCTAAATGAGTATTCAGGAAACAGTCTTCGATTACATGATCTACTCTGTCCTTTCGGAAGTTCATATAAAATCAAAGCAACCGTGGTTACAAGTCATGAGTTGCAATTGATTTCTGTTACCAATTGTACACGTGACGTAACGCGTTTGACGAAAAATTGGGGAGTATTGAGAATGAGCGCATATCCATCCGTCCACATTGGCATTCACGTCGGGGAGGACGGGCAGGAAGGGCCCTTGCTCTACAGATTACCAGAAGGGGCTCCACCAAGAATTTTCTATTAAACCCAGTGGCGGAGACTTGTGTGAAAAGGTGGGAGGGGGAATGGAAGGCCCTTGAGGCAAAAGTTACTGTGTCAAAAATGAAATTCAATGGTAGCATTTCCAAAAAGTGGGGATATTTTCTCCGTCCCTGCCCTCCCCCCGGATTTCCGTGTATGATTAAAGTCATATAAGTCAGCCTCTTTCCTCTAAAAAATAAAAAGAAGAAAGACTTCTTCAGATGTCTTCACTCGCAATCACTCAGCCCGCACGACTCGAATGTCCGTCCTCCCTCTTTTCACGCTAATCTCAGACTCTTGTATATGATATTTATTTCTTTTGCAGTGTTATTTTCATGAGATTTCAGAAAAGAAATCTCAGGATAAAGGGATTTTTCGATGCAACTAAAAACATATTTGTCCAAAAAATATTCCATAGGTACGTTAACCGACGGCTGATGATGTTAATCACATATTAGCCCCAACCAGAGCTGAATAAAATGAAGTTACGTGCACGTTTTTTTTTTTTTTTGAGACCTAAAACCAATCCGAAGTGATTTTCTCCCTTCGCCTTCGGTTGTTAAGGGTTAAGTACAAAGCATGTATAAATGGATGTCAAATCATTGGACAGGGGCGCAATTTCACTGCTTGCCACTAAGAGCCATTTTCCCTGACCATGTTCTTGTACATTGGTAGACGTATATATGGTACTGTATGATATTAGTTCACATTTTGACCTCTTTCTTTCCCAACAAGAAAAATAGGGTTCTTGTACACAACTTAAGGCATCCATTCATTCATTGGCCATGCATGACTTACGTGTCATAACTTACATGGTAGGCTCATCTCCAGACTGTTGAATACCTGCACACGAGGCCAAACACGTTTTCCAACACAACCTTAGACATCAAAAGTATCCATAATTTTAGAGAGTGCATTATTTTCAAAGTTTTCTGAAGGTTTCCAACCCACCCATACTAGTTTAGACTAAATTCCACACATGACAGATTAAATGTATTGAAATCGTGAGCCAGAATAGATTGAAAGGAAAGTCATTTATCTTCAACCTATAAGCCAAAAATGGAATTACTTCAACAATGAACGTCCTCCTTTAGAGATAGGCCTATATCTACAGGTTGAAGGTCTGTGTCCCGTCAGTGTCCATACTTACTGATCCATACAAGTATATACTCCATTTCTGCATACGTTACATCAAAAGTCAAACCTTCAAAAACACCTTTTCCCTTTCTGTTTACACTATTGAGAGGCAATTTGCAACTTTATTTTAGAACTACTGTAAGAATGTTACGAAAAGTGCTAGGCTACATATGTGTTTCAGCATTCTGTATGAGGCAAAAAATATGGAGTTCCACCATATCGTAATAAACCATACTTTTTCCTCTCAAGGATACTCAAGGTGATATTGGGATCTTGGCCTTGGATATAATCAGCATGATTGGCTGTGGCGTGTCTACCATCAGTCTTGTCGTAACCATGTTAACATTCGTCTGCATAAAGTAAGTCACGAGTTACCGACTACAAGAAATGTTATGAATGAGCGAATGCTCCGCTTAAGAAGTTGTAAGTGTTAGTGTAGTGGGTAATTCCATCAAATAAATATATTAAATATGTGAAATTTCGCCACATCAAAGGCAACGATATATGACAGAGACAAACGAAAAGTGTTGGCGGCCTATCTGGACAAGTTTGCCTATACATGAAGGGATGAGCAATTTAAGTATAGGAAAGCTAACATTACAGATTCCCGCCGAGGAAGACGGTTTTGACCTCTCAAAATTGTGAGCATATGGAAAGATGTTAAAATCAGGTTGGTATCACCATGATGTGCCAGTACTTATGAGTCATGGAGATGTTGAGATATTACATTCCCGTACGCAGGGGAAGGGGGTTCCAGTGGTTCGCCACTGGGTTCGTTTTTTTTTTTAAATCGAATCCACTTTGATACTGAACCCCTTTGTGATCTAGGGGTGGTTCGCCGTTACTTATGACTTCTTCCACCTTCTTGCAATGCACAAACTGAGGCTGTTACAAATTAAACATATTTCATATAAATATTTGGATAACATAATAAGCATGGTTACGTCATTATCCCAACACCTTCATTTAGCGAGCTCTTCGCGCGCAATATCATTGATTCAATTTCCTTCTATGTCCAAAAGGAGGTTACCTTATATGTATTTTTGCTTTCTTTTGCACACCACATTCTCTTGTAATGACTGAGCTGGTTTCTGTCCAATGAAAATTTCCGAAAGATGGCCTCTATGGATTTACGTTTATTAATAGTAAAGGGAGCTTGCGCCAAAGGTCAAAAGGTCATATTCAGTGGACGCGCTAATTGTTATCAGTAGAGGACAAATGCGCCAAGCACCACTACCAAGATCATTGCTTTAGCAGTCTAGCAAAGTGTGTTTGTTTGCCCTCCAGCATTTGATTGCGGTGGTTGACTTTTGTGCGCTTGAAACCTTCCTATAAATCAGTAGGTGATAGACAGGGCCATTGCGATAGCTCCTTGGACACCTGATTTCAGTTTAATGTCCCTTCTCACAATATTTGGCAACCAGTGCATGATGGACCGCATTGAACTATAGTGAAAATATGTGTTTAAGAGCGTAGTTTTCAGCAATCTAACGCGCATGTGATGCCAAATATTCTCTGAGACACTCGGGGACTCGTGTATGATAGACGAGAAAATGGTGACAAAGTTATATTTAAGAGTGCAATTTTCTGTAATTGATGACCATGTAAAATACAAAATCTATCATCTCATACTGGCGACCTATGTATCATAGACGAAAATCTCTAATCGGACACGCTTGTGCTTTAGAAAAAGGTACTCTAGGGCGTTTCCATTTTTTAGCCCTAGCTCAAAACATGTTGAGGGCAGAGGTCTGTGGTCATATAGGTGGGGCACAGGTGGTCAAGGAGCCAGATCGAGTCACTCATGATGCGATGAAGTGTGTAATCCCCTATACAGAGAACCGTAACGTGAGTAGCATGATCTACAGGAACTGAAGTATAAATATCTTGCTATATATTCTTTTCAAACAACAATTTTTCTGCTCGCTTCGCGCACACCCATTACCGGTAGACTCTGAAAGTTCGATGTCAGGCAGTGGCGCCACAAGTGCGTGTAAAATATACCTTGTCTGCACATTGTAGTGTACAACTGTACTTTAATACCGCGATGTAGTGTACAAAACATGTTTGTTCCACAGGTGTCTCAACATGGTCGCGAAAGCAAAACATGACGTCATGCGACCCGGTTTATTCGAATCCCCTCTTGGAAAATCCTGCGTACGGGCCTGTTCACATCTTACTCTCACGATATTTAGATCTTGAGATCATATTATTTTATATCTAAAAATTTTTGCTTTCAAAAGGGAATTCGGATGTCAATATTTTAATATCTTATCAACATACTGTGATTATTTCACTTAATTTCTAAATATTTAACCTTGAAATATTAAGAAATAAAAATTTCGGAGGTACCCAGATCACGTAACTTCATATTTAAATATTTTACACTAAAGTATTTAGATATCAAGATCTTGGATGTCTGAATATCTCTACATTGTCCAGTGAAGATGTTAAGATATTGAGATCCAGTAATTTAATATCTAAATATTTAAGTTTAAATATTAAGATGACAAGATCTCGGATGTTAATATCTCAGTATTTTCTAGTGTTATATTAAGATATTGAAACTCTGCAATTTAATATTTAAATATTTCATGCAAAAGTATTGACAAACAAATCTCGGATATTCACATCTTAATATGTTACTGTGAAAAGTCCACATAGTCACATAATATCACAGCATCTCCATGACACCTTAACCTTAAAATATCCCTATGTATGCACTTATCTTTTAGCCGCTTTGCTACATTCTGGCAACGTGCTCTCGTCAAGCCCACTAGAGTTTTCAGCAAACTTGTTTTCCACATGTACTACCTACTTGACGTGATGTGCAAACTGATTGTTTTACGTGTATGGTATTGTTAAAAAGAAACAAAAATAAAGTTAACTAAAACACGGTATATTTCCCTACTCTTGCCCTCCAATAGACGGTTGCGAAACAGTCGCCCTCAACAGGTAGTCCTACAAATCTGTCTAGCTCTTTTTGGACTATACACGTGTTTCATGGCCGGGATTCATGCGACGAACCTCGGTTTGGGATGTATTGCATTTGGAGGACTTATCCACTTCTTTTGTCTTGCGTCAGTAGCTTGGATGAGCATCGAAGCTACTAATATGTACTTCATGTTTGTAAAGGTGTTCAACGTTGATATTAATCACTTCATGTGGAAGGCTGCCCTCATTGGCTGGGGTAAGTGCAAAATATCACATCGTCGCAGTATTACTCTCATTATTACCAACATCAAATCTCCATCCTAGTCGGACTATTTTAGGTGTACAAAAATTCCCCCTCAGATAAGAGAGACCAATAAGACAGTTAACTTCTGTGGTTACTTAAAAGGGCTGTTGTATCACCCTAAACACATAAAGAGCCCCCACCCCCACCCCCACCCGTTATCTCTCTTCACGATGGGTGAAAGCACTTTAACAAGAATTCTACTATTGCTTCACTCTGACTGGTCGATGATAACATGTGCAGATCTGTGAAATGTGAGGAAGTGCAGCTCATTGTCTAACTAGGTCTCACACAGTAGCGTATTCAAACGACTATGGACGTGACCTATTCATCTTAGGATAGATAGATATAGTATTGTCTGAGATGTGCAGTAAATTGATGCTTTTTAATTGGACGAGGGGCTACAAGCATTGGCTCTTTAAAATAACACTGACATTTTGACACCACAGACACCAGAATAAAATGGCACTGATGTGATTAAAATCGTGATACTGAGTTGTGTTCCTTCTCACAGTTAATCTGAGAATAATTCGGACAATTTTCGGCAATAGATACATTAACCTACATACATGGGCGCGAAACCAGCTGCTCAGGCTTAGCTGTGGAGCACTGGTTAACTAAGGGAACGCACTTGCACGGGTTCCAGTAATTGGGGTAATAGAAGTTGAAAAAATACCTTTGAAAAAGTATGGGACATGTAACCGCAATCTGTGGGCCGCTACGCCCCCACCCTCACCTCAGTCCACCATTGTGTCTAAGAGCCGAAAAGTTTTTACTTTACCATTACTTTTTTTACTGTTGTCGCTCAAATTTAACGTAGAGACAGAAACGTAGAGTTTGTAACTTAATCTTGATGATGATGTGTCAAAATCCCATCTCATGCTTATTCTTCTACTTTACCCCAGGCTTTCCTGCAGTGATAGTTGTCACCAGCATCTTGAAATCCCCGAAAGCGTACTTTAATTGCAATTAGTGAGTATAATTACGTCATTATCCACGTCATGTATGCTTACATATAGAACAGATATGTTTTGGAGTTTCAGGAAGTGCGTCTTCAAAGGTCGATATAAATTACATTGTACCAGCAGGTGAACTTCTCGGCCGGCCAACATACCAGCTGAGTCTGTGTTCCTAAGACGACAAGATCTCTCTCATCTAACCCAATGGTTAGCCTTCTCAGGCCTACTCCTGAAATATTTGTTTCAAAAACGGGCCTCCCACCGTCAAGCAAGCCACTTCCTTTACAGCTATCCTTAAATAAAAAAAAAAAACTCAATACGAAAATGCCCAGAACGAAGTGAAATAGGCAATGAAAGTACTTGAAAATAAGGGAATTAAAATTTTCAGTTTCATCAAACCTTATTTAAAACTTTTTCGTCTTTTCTGTTTTCTGCTTTTGTGTACGTACAAAATTCACAATGCATAAGAGAAAGATAATAGATTACAGAACGCCTACAAAAGCTTTTTAGAGGTAATCAGTCCAAGAAGACACAATTTGATAAAGGATCCCAGCAACTACCATACACCGCAATCTAATAATTAAAAATTTAATTATATATATCACTAGTCATTTTATTTTGATGCGCTTAGCATAGCCTTCCCAAATTAATTTTACAGATTGATTCTTTTCTCAGACTTGCAATGACATAAGCTTCATCGAAGCTCCATGGTAATAGCAGCTCAAAATAACATCATACCGAACCTTCTCTCTCTTTACAGCTGTTTTATCGACTCCTCAACAAACATCTTCCGTTACTGTTTGCTGCTGGTCTTGGCTATATTTCTCGGATACATCTGCTTCGTCTTCCTCCTGATTTCATGGAAACTCACCTGCGGTCGCAAAACGTTTAAAAAATCCGGCCTCAAGCGTCAAGAAATTTACCGCCGTATACAGAACGTCATCGCCATCTCGGTGCTTCTGGGTGTCACTTGGATCTCCGGATTCCTTGCGATTGGTAAAGTGCGAATGATTTTCAATATTATCTTCTGTGTTTGCAACTCACTTCAGGGATTCTTTATTTTCCTACTCTTTTGCGTGCGACAAAAAGACATTCGATTAGCATGGAAGAACTCGATAACATGGAGACCGCTCAGTAGGATGACAACCAGGAAAGCAAGTACCAGAAGGTTGTTGTCGACACGGAAGGCAACGTCGGTCAAAAAGAGTAACAAAATAAAAGCGGAAGAATTCCCTGAAATGTCTAAGACAGATGGGTCCTCGGGATCCAATCTGAAGTCCATCAGCTACAAAGTGAAAGAAAAGACATCCGAATTTACGGTCAGTTTTGCTACGGAGGCTTCTAGCAAGGCAGGCAACGATTACGCACCGTACCAAGGGACCAACGCTAGTTTGATGAAAGACAAAACCACAAGCAACGTCGAATCATCGACGCCTGAAGAAAATTCTTTCACTAAATCCGCGTCCACGTTCAAATCTTTGGAGAGCCCTCTGATTATTTTATCACCGTACGAGAAAGACGCAAACATAAAATCAGGTCAGACGGACAGCTTACACACTACGGTACCCTTAACACACCGCAATAACACAAACGACGCTGATGGCATGCCCACTGGGAAAAATCTAGAGAACGATGAAACAGAAGCATATGCTGGATCTTCGTTTACTATATCCACGTCCAGGTTCAAATCTTTAGAGAACCCCCTGATTGATCAATCGTCGTACCGCGGAAACGCAAACAACGAAGAGAACGACACTAAACTCTATTCGTCGATCGTCAGGGATAAGCAGTCACAAACAGCGATTTTGATAACACAAGACAACGATTGGCCTTCAGATGATGGTTGTATGGCAGTGGGCAATGTCACAAACGATGGCTATTCAAACCCAATGGAAGCTAAGATAGTTCAGTGCGAAGTGCTTCCTTCCCAGGATCGAGCTTTTCGTGCAACTGTTCGCAACGACTGCAATACGCTCGTGAAAAATGCCATTATACACGGTGATGGAGTCCCACTCCTCGCTGCGATCGACACACAAGATGGCGAAAAATGAATGTGCCAACCAGTATGTTTAACAGTGTACAAAATTTAAAGAACTTTTGAACCAATGAACAGTTAAAGTGGAAAAAATGTAACTTTAACACTTAACATTTTAATGCGGATGTTTTCCAATGAAAGGGGGCATAACGGTCACAAGTGTAATTCTTAAAGGAGCTTCATAAGCATTTCTTTTACCACCAGCAAACACATACACACCATCAAAAGATATATACAACGACGACACAGAATCTAAAAGAAAAACTGTGCTATGGCCACCATCCTCGTTTGAGGCCAACATAAAAAAGATCAGCTGTTCTGGATGAAATGATACATATTGGTCAAACAAAAGAAAAGGTGAAAATTCCAGTTTGAAAGTTTACGGAATTTTTTATATATTTTATTGAACACTTTCAATCTTACATTACATGACTATCTACAAGAATAGGAAGAACTTTTGCATGGGTAAAAAATAATGACAAAATCTCAAAAACTTTAAAATCATTTCATGACCAGCAGATAAAACCTCAAGTAAGATGACACTTAGGTCATTCAGGGATCAAAGGCTAAACAGGCTGACTTTCATCCCCCAGCCCCCAATCCCCTTCGCCATTATCGCCCTTCACGTCCAAAACACGTTTCCCATTAAACATACCTCCAAACTGGCTGCAGCTTATTTAAAGTGGGCATGACACGGCCAAAATAACTTTTGTGTATTGCAAGATTGGGTACAGTAATGTAAAAGTATCATCTCACACACAATTAAAACCGGCGCAGTTCGGCATAAATAGAATTTGAAGAAAAACGTCCAGAAATCCAATTTCGAAAAATGCCGCAACAGGTCACCTGACTTTTATGACGCAATTGGCGGCACCCCGCACTGCGCTATGTAAGGACGCGTATCTAGATGTGAAAATAATGCAACGCTTTGGGAAAGTTTCATATCTTAGAAACTTCATGAAAAGGATTACATCACAATACCCGCCAACATACAGAGCGCAAAGCGCGGAACATGTTGGGGGCTTCGAAGCATATCATTGGCCAAGATGTTCGCGTGCATATGCGCCCGTGTTTTAGCTTCCCTGCATATAATAAACAGCTTTGTTTTTGTGCAAAAAGAACGCTGTCCGGGCGCGCTGTACAGAACAGCTATGAACATGTATGTACAGTCCATGACAAGCGCGCCTTTACTCAGTGAGCTGTTCAGTAACGTTGCTATTGTGAATGGTAAGCAGTCACCGCGCAATGACGCATGGTTCACGATGTGGTCACTGGTCACGCGCGCTGCTGTATAGTATCGTAGCACAGGTGTTTGCAATGATGTACCCGCTAACACGCGTTAGCATGCGATGTGTAGAACGATGGGTGAGCTGCCTGGTACAGTGTTACTAACCGTGCCTCCAATGACGTCACGATCTTGAGACGCGCTCACATACTTTTTTTTCGCTTTTGGATTTCAGATGGCTGAGTCTGGCCTGTAAATGGGAATTCACAAGGTCGTAATAATGTGTTTATTGACGTAGTTGAGTCGAAAAAACATTTGCTTCATTTCAAGCTGTACCCAAACAATATTTACTGAGAAACGTACTGTGGCCGTGTCATACCCACTTTAAAAAACACTCGACTGGTCGACTACTATTTTCTAAAAGCTGCGTCAAATTATTCGTGATGTACTTCACGATTCCGTAAATCCAGTATTCAAGACACTGAAATTTTCGTCCAGAACTACCATCGTCCATTCAATTGTATGGAGGAAAAAACTGTTGCAGCAGTCTTCCATTGAACTAAAATACCAAGGACGGAACATTGACAAACACAACACAGGTAGGAAAATACACACGGAATGCGCCCTCTCATTCGGTTGTTGCCCAGGCTTTAAGGAGTATTTGCATGTATTATAGTAATAAGTACCTTAAATCCTTCAGCGTTTCGTAACAAGATATGAAAAATATTTTAAGCTATACTAATTACCATTTACAAAGAAGATTTTCTGACAATTTTCTTGAAACATTATAAACAAGCAACAGCTGTCAGACGACTTTGAATAAGTAAAATGGACATCGAGCGGCGGCACATGCTTCGATTCATTATCCTCCCATGATATTTTAGTTCAGTGGTTTATCAACAATCCCCAATTTTCTACTATACACGTACTTCTGAAAACAACTTTCTTGCTAAAATGATATCCTCAGTATTAAGAAGTCTTCATTCCTTCCTTTTGCTTATCATCCAGTTCTCATAACTAAATTTATTGTATATATTTTAACGCAGTGTCAATTCACAGGTATCATACTGTACTTGATATGCACCTTGTAACCGAACTTGTTTCATACTATGAATAATGGACGCTAAACATAGAAATAAAAGTAAGGGAGAACGCTGACACAATGCATCCTTGCATGTTTAACCGGTGAAGCCACAAATATTATCAGGGCGCTTTCGTTGTACGGCAAAAGACCGGTTGATTGGTGTGTCTCCGTACGTACAGTGTGCATTCTGCTGCAGAAGTTATAGCTTATTTTATCCGTTTTTCGAAAGATAAGGAGTAATTTTCACAACAGGAATAAGTCATGGTGCCTTTAAGTATTTTGTTTTATACTCCTAACTTGAAAGCTTTAAGTTTCTTCCCCAATACTTGGGGCAAAAGCAATGACGTGCTATTTGTATTATGAGCTGGTGCTCTGTTGCGCACAGCCTAGCCAAATCAATGGCTTCAGTCCAGATCGGCAGACGTCATTCTCCCTTACTTTTATTTCTATACATGGGCGGCGATCCTAGGGGGGATGGGGGGATATATCCCCCCCCCCCCCAATATTTGAGAAATCGCCCATTGACTTTGATTTTTCACACAGTAAATTATTGGAAATTCTGGTCATATCCCCCCCAATATTGAGAACAATGTTTCTATGACGCTAACATATTAAATGTATGTTTTGTAAATATTTCAAAAGGAGGGTACTCAGATTTCAGAAATAAACCTCTTCACGAAGGGCAATGTACTCACTCCGTCTGCGTCACCAAAGTTTTTAAGTAAATTATATTCACTTACGAGAAATGTAAATGCCATGATGGAATTAATTCAAAGGCAGATTCTTATCATCCCAAATGTTTCATATTTTTTACCAACCAAGTTTATATACCCACTCCCTCAAATTTCATGAACTGTCTTTGGCACCTCCCACGATTTAGCTTTGATAGTACATGGTCAATTCTCTCTGCTAGTGACACTACAGTAACCATAAGCAAAAGGAAGTGGAGGGGGCCAGGGGAGCTCCCTGTCAAAAAGTGGGGGATAAAGTATACTTATGCTTCCCCCACTTTTCAATATTTTTTATTGTTAACACTATGATATATATATCAAACATTTTCAATAATATATCATGCTTTTTCAATAAATGTACTTAGAAAACTGAAAAAATTGTAGCATCAAACTACATTTATGGTCACTCAAATATTCAACAATATTTTGAAATACCCACAGACCCCTGTCCCTGGACAGCAGTCTGAAATATCCCTCCCCCTCCACCCAAGAACAGCTTCCAAAGCCTACGACACTAGCTTGCTCACCCTTTCTAAACACTGCACACTCATGTTATAATTTTAAAATCTGAATAAGTTGACCATACTGCTCATTGCAGCTGGGTAGTGTACATTTCATCAGGGTTTTCAGTTTTCCTATGAGGCAACCAGCTAAATTGGAAATTTGGCATCCAAAGTGCACAAAAATGCCAAATGCAAATTCATTTGCATTAACACTGCAATCGCACAAAAATCAAGATGTGTTGTCAAATAACCAGATATTTTTTATGACACCCAAATGGGTTTATTTGTTCCTTCATTCTCCTGGTTAGAGTGGATGGCATAACCTATGCATTCTAATCAAGTTTTCTGAGGGACAAATTGCTAGTCATAAGGAAAATATGCTGTTTGAGGTTCAAAGTTGGTTCCAAGCCAACACAACCTCAAAAATGCCACGTTCCATGTTGTCCCCATTAAAAAAAGCTAACATGGCAACCCTACGCTGCTGTCAAATCACTGACCTTACATGTCATTGACCACTAAGAGTGGCTTAGGTACATTTGCATGTACAGTTAAAATTTGCCTTATTCTACACCAAAGATCTGTGCCAATCAGCAATTTGAGGGATGATGTGATCAACTGGGGTGATGAATGTCTGCCTTTCAATGAGAAAATGGAATGAAGTCTACTAGAAGAAATTTGAATTTACAAGGACAGTTGGCCATGTCAACGTGTAAATAAAAATAAAACAGCCAACTGGTTATTAGACACTGGCTTAAGTTTAAAGTCAAAATATTTACAATGCTTGTATGATCAAACGATTTATTGCATTTTCTGAAAGTTGCAAAGTAAGGAAAATGATTAAAGTTCAATTACTTTTAAAAGGAAACAATTTTGTCAAGAATTTCTTTTTTTTTTGGTATTTTTCAGGTTCTCCAAGTGTACTCTATAAGAATTAAATCATTAATTTAAAAATATGAATTCATGGTTAATATGCCCCAGGAGTTGCTAAACATGTTCGTTGAAAGGTTCCCCTTATTACTCTTGACTGTTGTTCCTTTTCCTAACCAGCCCATGGGCACAACATCCAACACTGTCTGTCTGCTTTGCTATAAAGTGCTTTGGTTATTATTTAGCTATTTCACAAAGGACATGCTCTCACCCTTTCTAAGAAGCCACAAACTTGAGAATTGGTTTCCTGACACACTGCCAATGGCAATGTATTGGCAAGAATACTTGCACTTAAGGCCACCCCCAGTAAATGTTCAATCAGTTAATCTCTTTAAATAAGCCCAGAGTAGCCTTCTTTGGTGTCAGCTGCTTAACATGTAAACCAAGTACATCTGCAAAGTTTGAAAACCAAATCACATATTTCAATGCTTACATTGGGTAAACTGAATGTGGGCAACATATATAAACCACTAATAAAACAGTCTTCCTTGACATGGCTCCACACAGCTAAATGTGTTGATAATCTGCTTCAAAATTCATGCTTAGCATAAAAATATTTATCACATGATTATCAGGAGCAAGAAATAAACCAATATTGACAACGCTCACTTTCTGAGTAAAAACACCACTTGCAGTCTCCTTTCCATAATCCAGCATAAAATGTTCATCGGGTGAGCAGTCAACCACTATTGACAGAACTCACTTTCTGAATAAAAAGTTAAAAACATCATTGCATTTTTAGTCTCTTTTTCAACATAAATATGTTGTTTATACGTTGTTTATCAAGAGCAAGAAATCAATCAATCACTATTGACAGCACTCACTTTCTGAGTAAAAGCACCATTGCATTTTTAATCTCATAATCCGGTTGGCAGTTTCCCTAGCTGGCTTTTTGTGCTGAAAAAAATTCCAAACAATTTATAGGCCGTATGTTAATATTCAAAGCTTTGTTCAACTGTTGTTTTGAACATACATTCATAACCAAACTAAAAGCAATTGTCACTCTAACAAAACTCAATATTGCTCAACACAGCCAGAGTATGAAATAAAATAAGTTCTTCTGAGTTACTTTACCAAATTGTCAAGATTATTCTACAAAAAATTATATTTCAGCTTCAACAAAACTATATCCTCCAATTTAAATTCTTTAATTCTGAGTTATAAAAAGTAAAATTTAGCCTTTACATTGATGCAGGATGGAGAGATATTTCACACATCAAAAATAAAAATGCTTCTTTTTCTTTTCATCTGGCTGAATGTTACTTCAGCCGGAAAGAATTACACACATTTCTGTGCAACTACCATGCAACACAGAATTACAGTGTATAGAAGCTACCATCAAACCTAGCAGCAACATAAGCCTTCATTCACATAGCCTTTAAAAATTGCATCCTGGCACCACAGGCATTCCCTTTTGTTAAGCTTTTTCAGCGCCATCTGCCATCTTTAGCGTTACCACTTACCAGCTAACCTTCAGTATTCCTTTCAGAGCCTTTGGTAAGTTACTTGTGTCATTTGTAAATATAACAAGGTACTTCTATACATGTAAATGTGTACATGGTCACCAACCTAAAGCCCTCTAATCATATGATACACAAAAAGTTATCATTACAGCCTGTGTCTTCTTATCACCAGTCATCAGTTTCACAGGGAAATGATGCCAAGGATCAACCACATGGTTCACACCATCTCAAAATCAACAACTTCAAGGTAAGTACAATCATAATCATAGGATGAAAGTTTTATTTTCACATTGATTTTGATGACTTACTTCAAACACTCATATAATTATATTGTCTAAAGGATAAGTGAAAAAGTTCAATTAAGTCCCAATCTACTAAGAACATTTGATTAAGTCCCCGTCTATCAAAGCATGGTATAACAAATAGATCTTACCATGTTAAAATGTCAATTATTACTCTTCAATTGTGTAAGTAAACTGATATAAGATAACACCCTTTTCTTTAGTATCAGATGGAATGGCAAAATGTTACAAAATTCACTCTCTTAACATTATTGTTTAAAGTCATTTCAAACAAGCAAAATTTTCTCTGTTAGCAAAGAACTAGTCATTAACATATACTGTCAATGCAAAGAGATACAGGCATAATTAACATATGCTCAATCTTACTGCAGGCTGTGTAGGTTCCATAAAAGTTCTAGCTCTAAAAGTAACTCATCCCTCATGTTGATGAATGACTTGCCAAGGACTTAATCAATTTTGACAGTACTGTCTATTCCTGCAAAACGTTCGTAGAATGTCTGTGGAAATGAAAAATTTAAAATACATATCATAATCTTTCCAGCCATTCCAAAAAGAGCAAGCATGTAGGTCATTTTTGTGAAGTTGAAAGCTAGCTTAAAGGGAAAATGCAGCCCCCCCCCCCCCCCCAATTTGAACTAGTGTTCCCCACCACACTAGTTCAGGGAATGGTTCCTATCAATCATGTGACAATATTTTTGTTTCTTATTTCTTAAATTTTTGCAGAATAATTCCTTGGTTTACTTTCAATATTCAATGATCTTATACAGGAACATTATGAAAGTAATTGTGAGAGAAAGAAGAGGAGATCTGTAAGATCTAGCAAATTTTTGAAAATAAACTTGGGGCGACTGCCTTCTCCCTTTAAGTGTGGAATTCTGTAATAGATGTTGCTCAGCTTGCAAACAGAAACAATGGCCCAAATCTCCAACATCTCAACACTTCCAAGAATGTTGAAATGTAGTCACTTCATTTAAATTTTGACTACATAGTGCAATAAATTGGGATGTCACTCTTGTGCTACACTCAATGTATTCCTTGTTTTCCTTAGCATTTCCTAAGGCCACCACAACCTCATATGAATGTGACTGGTATCGTATGGTATTATTGGTATAGAAAGTTTGAACAACACCAGTGCTGCTCCCACAATGCTGTGCACAAAATGGAGTATTCCTAAGCACTATCTAAGCATTTCAATTTAATGAGGTATCTGTCATAAAGGAAGTACATATTGACATCACAAATTATTGACAAATTTACCATTTTAGGTAAAGTGAATACATTTCTACATTTCATATCTTTATAATGGAATATGCTATTAACATGGAAGCTACACCAATGGCTGATGTCATAGTCATTTCAACCTCTACGACAATTTTTTTTACTTCAATTTTTAAGGTCCCCTTTGAAAGCACATTGGCATCAACTTTTCTGCCATTCATTAAATATTACAGCAACATGTCTTATCCTGTTCATCATAGCACAAGGTATTACAAGGATTAAATTGTATCATTTTCCAAGCTGGAATAAGCCTGATGTTAGTTTTGGTAATAATGAGAAAGCAGCTACAATAGCACAATAGGCTCTGAAAAGTTCAGCTCATGACATTGGAAAGTTTGCCTTTAAGTGACAGTAATACATGCCACAGAGAAGCATATGTCATCCTGATTTCCAAAGCATACCACTACACACTGAACTGGAACCTTGTAGATACTCCACTACTGGACCTATGCATAACAGTTCCATGGTGCTCCATATTACTAAAGACACCTGAACCTTTAAAATGCCAATTCATAACGCCCACGAATGAAGTGCTAACTACCTTCAAACTTGTTGAAAGTGCCATGGGCTTGGATGGAGGGATGTTCATGGTCTGCACATTTAACAAAAGTTCTGGCAGCTAAAATTATGGGACTAAGTTTGACATACTTGCAATGCATTGCATGTATACAGTCAATTTCTGGTCACAGCCACAGGTAGGTACTCATTGCAAATACTCTGGCCGAAAATGACTAGAGCCAATCCAGACCCCAGTACTGACAATTTCCCCTCTTGCAATCCATCACCACTCCTTTAATCTGGCCTCCCTTCTTCAATCTAGTTTTCCCCACAGTGACCCCCCACCCTCATCTAGTCTAGTCTCAATCAGCTCTGTAATAATTTTGTCTCCACCGCCATGCGATTCCCAAATCTGATCTCCCCAACAATGTTCTCCTTCAGCCCTACCCTTCCATCCCCCTCCCACCAGTCTAGTTCATCATCCAGTCTCCCTAAATCCAATCTCTCCTAATCATATCTCCCACACCCTGCCTGCCCCATACTTTATCTCTCTCACTCTGCCGTCCCCAAAAGCTGATCTCCCCTTCTATGTCCTTCCTAAATTAGCCCATACACTTGAAGACTGAGCCATAAAGTACTGTTGGTGTAGCTTACCCTGTAAAGCTGTATTAGCTGGTGGATACCAGTGACGCAACACTGTTCACGGATAGAGTGCATACTAAGCTGAGGAGAACCTAAATCAACTGTCCGTAATCCAAGCTTGGCAGAGAGGATGGGACCGATGGTGGAGCCACACGGACTGTCATTACGAACCACAATATCCTAGCCAAGAAATGAATACACTTAGTTTTTGTTTCTTCCTCACACAATAAAGTAGCGAAAAACACATTTAGCAACTCATAAAGCAAGGTACTACAATTAACACACAGACAGATACAAACCATTGTGTACATAATAGCTAGTTCTTCTCTTACTGTGTTCTCAGCAATATTCCTTGAGTTTTCTCTGAATATTTTCTCTACATGAATTTATGTCTAAAAAGTCACAGTAGTTAGATCGTTATGCTGCTTGGATAGGGTAAAATAGGACACTAAAGACTGACTACTTTTTCTTTTCAGTCAATCAAATTCTCTAACTTCTACCTGATTTGGGAAATTATCAAATTTCCAAACTTTTCCCTGATATCCAAGGTGCATGACAATCCTATCTACAGCAATGAACTAAATCAATGTAATTGCTATTGCACCTGTCATAGTAGCAGTAAGATTACAGTCTGATTTCAGCACCAGCTAAATAAAGACAGCATTTTCTGCAGTAATGTGGTTTTAAGTTTTTCAAGCAACGTAGCTAAAGTGTTACATATTGACACACTTGGCTGGGTATTACCCTGAATACATATCTGAGCCCTAATTTAATCTTAATTTTAAATAACATCAGAGTCTTCTTTCCAAGCATTTTTTCCAATGCATAAGTCTGCATCTCATTGTGGCTTAAAAGGACACCGAAACTACTGTGAAGTTAAGATTTCATTTTCGGTACAAACTAACTTATCAACTTAAAACACTTAGATGTCTTTGGATCACATTTTCAACTAACCTGGAGAGGTACACATGCCCTTTCAGCAACTATTCTCATTAAAGATGCAGTTACTGCAGTAGTAGCATATCTCTGGTTGCAGTTGAACTTCAAAACAGGTCCCTGTATATCACGAAACAAAGCATTGACAGCTTTATATCAATTTTAAATTTTCACAGCTTTGTGACGGTTTTCAATCTCTGCAGAGAGTTTTTCATCAAACTTCTAATGGATGATGGTATTGAAAAATTTCACTGGTGGAACTAGTTCTAGTTTTAGAAGGCAAATGGTGTCACCAAGAAATGGATTAGCATACCATCTATTCTAATTCATGAATGACTCCTTTTTAATCATGTGATTGTATCTGCTGCTCCTTTGTTACAGTCATGCTGGATGACACTGTGGTTAACCTGAAATATGCAATTTTATGTTCTGAAATACCATGAAAGATACTTGAAAGGGAAATAAGTAGAGACTTCAAAGCTCTGGCTCATGCCTAAAATTAAGGTTGAAGCAACTTCTTACATGGTGAAAGAGCTGCAAATACCAACTAATACTTGTTAATATAACAGATACTGAAAGTTTAACTGTATCCTAGACATCTGTAGATAGAGCACACATATGGGTTGTATGTAGGTCCAGCTTCCACACATTTTAAAATTACCATTACTTCAGATGCAAACTAGGAACTATAAGGTGATAGGCTTGACACACTGAGGTATTAACATTTCTGTTGTGGGAGTAACATTCACAAATTTACATTTTGCAAACATACTAAGATACTAGTTCAAGTGGACATTGTAAATCCTGTGAAGGTTTCTGTTTGTCTTTGTTAGTTTTGGTCTCAGTATTTGGACTTACTATTAGTTACATTTTGAAAGAAGCAAAACTAGCTGAACTGCTGAAAAACTGTTCTAGCCTCTTTGATACTTACCCCATGAAGGGCTACTTTGTGATGTTCTTCATGTTTGTCTCTGTCAAAGACAAAGGAAAATGAACGTATAGAATACAACGAGATTTCTTTCAACTCCTCCATTTACAAGGCAGACAAATAAATTCAACCAATGCTCTTGACCTTTACTGAATGCAGGTGTTGTTCTGTGACCATGCATCCCACTTCTAAAGTAGCATGGCTAGAATGGGGGGAGCAGAGGAAGGAATAGCTGCAATGAGCATACTTTTCAGATAAAAAAATCACATCACTTAAAACTTTTAACCAGGTAGTGTGAAATTGACCAAAATGGTTGTGGCAAGTTTTCATGTGCTTGCTCGCCTAAAACTTAGGATAAAGTACATTATTTACATCATTTTTTATGTGCTCCCTCTCTTTGAATTTAGAACCTGGCTTTGCCACTGGTCTTCAGACAGAGTATTTGTTTGCTATGTTCTTATTTAAAGATGTATGCCTAAAATCATATCCTCTAAATCAGATGAACCTCAATCACAAGCATTAACCTTTCTAGTTTTCTGCTTATATCTACTAGGCCAAGTTTGGTTAGTATCAGTGATGAGTCACTATTAACCTTTTCCCTGTAATACAATACACTTTGCACACAGCTCATCCCTACATGTGAACATATATTGGTACATAATGAATATGAAATCAGCCCAACATACATGAGTTTAAGCTGCATTCATTACAAGTGACTGATATGTTCATCCCTCCGGCATGACCTTCAAATTTCTTTGAAGTCACAAATCAGCAAAGACATTGTTACAGCATCTTACATGTAATTAGGATGGACTGCATGAGCTTGGTCTGCACTTATTAAGAACGATTTTGGTATGGCTTGTTCAAGGCCAGTCCCTGGACCGGAAATCCTTCTCATTAGCCACTCAGTAAGAGATGATCCTGCACCCTGAGCACTCTGAGAGCCAACCTAAATTAATGAAAGACCACAAGAACATTTATATTAATGTTTCTTGGTAAGTATGAAATGTTGCTCACAATTACTGAAGGTTAAACTTCCACACACGAAAACAGAAAGAAGAGCAATTTGTATCACAGAAAACTGCTTCAAAATCTTTCTAAATTATATTTAGGATAAATAGTTGCCAAAGGCAATGCTATCAGTTCCTTTCACATTCTTATAAGCAAGTATTTCTCCCCTACTATTTAATTTAGTCATGAAAGTCACATTGTCACCTTAATGTCTAACTTCATCTGCAACCTATCACCTGTCCAAGTATGCTCAACAATTTCCAAACATATGTCACACAATTTACTTCCTAGAAAGCACAAGAACTGCAAGGGTAGAAACCTTAACCAAATCAGTTCTAAACTACTGAGTTCATCTTAGTATTAAACTGCTTTTCTTTCTGTCATTGAAATAATGTCAGCTACTCAATGCAGAAACAAATCACAAGCATGCAGATTAAAGCTTCATATATCCTAAAAGTGCTTTGTGGTAACAGCTTAGCTCTGTATATGATAGTATCCACACCCTCTAGCAGGTATAAAAGACAGGTGCCTGAGAGCCTAATTCTCCTTAAAAGTATCCTGAGCTAGTAAATACAAAATACTTAACTGTAGAGTGACTTTGAAAAGCTGCATGTGTCATGTGAATCATATTTTGGTTCAAATTAAATCCTTGTTAGGACACTAAATGTTTTTCCACTGCTGCACATCAACATATTTTTCTATATGATTTCTTACTTAGCCCTTAGACCTAATAAGCTATGAGCCCAGCTGGCTTCCAGAAAACAGAGTATTATTTGACCCTCTGGAAATAAGAAAACAGCGTGAACTTCCCTCACAACAGGAAACTAAATTTAAGCAAAACTTACCTCTTCATTATCAAACAATGTCATCATACGTATGTTTGGATCTGATTCCAAGAAACCATCTTCACAAGATTTTATGAGACCCTGCAAGAAATGGAAAAAAAAATTCTACTTTTGACAGGAAAGTTAACCAATACTCAGAAAATAGACTTGCTGGCATTTTTACATTGCTAAGTACCTTCCAAGAGAAGGGCCCCCTGACACTGCCGGACTGAATGTGACACAACCAATCAAAACAGTTGCTAATATTATCATCATCCCAGTTTAACCAGATTTACATCATATTGCCCAAATGAAGCCAGCAAGACTGTCAAAACATATATGGTTCTATTTGCTATCACACACAGGTAATCATTCGTTCGTCAACTGTCAAGTGACACACTCTGCTATAGACTTCAGGTTCCTTAACACTTTAACTGACACAGAACATGTCAGCAAACATGGCTGCAGTGAATTATCTAGTTTGGACAGAGCTGTAGACAGCAACTCCTTTGTAGGTAGTGCATAGTGGTGAACCAATGTGTTTTATGGTTTCAACTGATGAGAAGATCAAACAAGAATTTACAGTGAAATGGCACTTAAACAATGTCTTGCCAAAGTATTGCTTCTGACCAGTTTCTACTGTAGAAGATCAGCAGTTACATCATCTGATCTGTTTACATTTCATGTTGGCCAGCATCCCTACGACAACAACAGCACTTAAAGACAAAACAGTAGTATCACGTACGTGTGTAGCAAGGCATACACACTATATATGTACACTATGCAGTTCTGTCAAACATACATACAGCAGCGAAATAATCATGAGCTTACTAATAACACATCAGAGCTTGACAAACCTACACCACTGATGGCAAAAACCTGTCACACCCTAATGTTCACAGCAGTGCCCTTCAAAAAGGCATTAAGGCAATACTAAAGCCCTGCTTAGCAGTACACTGTGTGCATGAAATACTGCCTTGCTGTCTTATGTGGAGGTATCCATGATATCTGGATAATTATCCTCTATACATTCATCGAAGAACCTTTAAACTATCCATTTTGTCATACTTACACTGAATTCTACCAATCAAAATTCCATACTTTACATTCATAACTGACTTAAACCTTTTAAATGTTCTTACCTCTACAGAACAAAAGCAGTTGACCTGGTTGTCAATTCTTGGAGAAAAGATAAATTCATCCAAGGCCCCACCAATGGTCTACAAGTATACAAACAAATGAAAACTTTGAATAGAAGAGAGTTGAAATGATTAATGCACTTCTGTCGACAGAAGACAAAATGTGGGGGTGAGATTAGGTGGTGGTGGGGGGGAGGGAGGGGAGGGAGGAGGAGCTAAAAGCATGTCTGAAGAAAAGTGCTCCTGTAATTCTCATAACCAAATGATACAGTCAACAGACAAGTAGGCATGGTCACTGCATTAACTCAATTAAGCCACCGTATACCATTTCCAGCTTCAGAAAAATATCAGTTGAAATGGATGGCACAAAAGAGTGATCAAAGTCTTCATCCCATACTCCTCAAAGTTGCTTATCATTATCCCATTTTTACACGTTACTGAGCCTGTCACAATCCTAGGTTGTTCTGTATTAAAGGTGTGCATAGACCGCCCAAAACCATACTGAAACCACCGAAAAACCAAAATCAGTTTTGGGTGGTGTAGGTGATCTTGACTGACCATTGGGTGGTCTGACCTGTCATGAAACCGACATCATTTTGGTCTCAGGTGGTCTGTTTGTTTTTGACCCAACCAGAGAAAAAACAAAAAACTGACAATTTAATTGGTGTAAATTTAATGTATCTTATCCAAGATACAGTTACCATCCATCACTTAAAGTGGACCTAAAGTCTAAAAATTCAAAAATATATATTTTAGAGGTTACAAAATTAATCTTATTGGTCCAACTCCCATTGTCATAGCTTATTCCATTGCTGAGATATTAAATATTAAAATTTATTCACTTAAATCCAAACAGTTCATTGCGCAATAATTTTGACATTCTTGTTGTACAACTCACATTAAATGCTTTGTTTTCTTTTAAAATTAAAAATGTTTATATGACCTTGACCGCTTCCTGTTTTCTTGCATGGCATGCTGTACAGAGAGGGCTTATATAGTCAAGTCACCCCAAAGCAGTAAGAACGCGATCACATTTTGGCACAAGATGCGGTGGCTTTCAGAAATACAAAGATTGTAATTTGAGTAGTACAACAATGACATCACAAATTATTGCGCAATCTACCTTTTTAAATCGAGTGAATAAACTTCAACATTTTCTATCTCAGCTTAAGAAAGTCCTGTGAAGATGGGAATTGGACCATTGGAATTCAGTTTTCATGCTCTGTAATATATATTTTTGAATTTTCAGACTTTAGGTACACTTTAACAAAAATGCCAAAACCGTATAGGTCAAAGTCACTGTGCATCAGAGTAAACTCTATTTAAATTCTGTGTAAATCCCACAATTACCTTTTTTATTTTGTACTATTTTAATTTGCATACCATGGATAAGATGTCATCAGCTATAAGGCTGTATACTTGTTCCATGAGAGATTTCTTTCGGTTTTTTTCTGGTTGGTCTTGGGTGGCTTGAGAGCTTTGTCAGGTTTGGCACTTTGGCTAACTCCCAAAGCAATGACGGTTTAGTCTTGGGTGGTCTGAGTACGATGCTTTGTTGGTTTTGGGTGGTCCCGATTGTGTCCAAACCAACAACTGGGCAGTTTGGACACCAAAAACCCAGACCAATGCACACCTTTATTCTGTGTAATTGCATATATAAACCAGCTGGGCATAAACTATTTCTAAGTTCTGTGCATGCCCTACATAAATACGGGCCACACTGCTATCAAAAAAGATTGGCCATCAGGGCTGGAAAAAATGCAAATTTCCCGATAAGCCGGAAATTATTTCCTGCATGATTATAATTCTTTACTATCTAAGCAGAGTGCGACTAAGGGTAAGCACGTAGCGTACAGAAAATGTTTGGCAAAATGAAGCCTCCCAGACTACAGGAAATGGCCCTTCTGGGCCCTGATGATTGCATCTCCGGCCAGGGCTCGGAAAATATTTTTGAAAGAAGTAGCAGTCGGACTTTTTGGTATCAGACTGTATGTGGTAGCCTGACAGGACTTTGTTTGAGCCCGACATAACTAAATTCATGCATATATCCAGCACTCACAATGCTTTACTTTGACTTGTTTGTGCACAAAATACTTATGTAAAGTCTCCTTGTGTTGTTTTTCTTCAAAGTCTGTTACAGCTTTTTTAGTTTTGTTCCTCTGTCAAGCGACCTAGGCTTAACTCTCTTTCGCGCTGTACAGTCAGGCCGTTAAGCTCAGCACCTACATTGTATGTTCTGTTCATATATAGGCTATGTATGACATCAAAAGACAGCTTGCAGTGCATGTTTTGCACGCAGTGCATGTGGATTGGGAACGTTCAGATACTAAGGCCGAGAAGTAGTGTAAAAGAATGTGCTGAAAATTTACCGTTACCGTAAAGTACATACCTAAATAGATACGTCAATTGGCTCGACTTTTATGTTACTAGAGTTCATACTTATCACTTACATTCAGATGACATGCTTTCATTATCTTAAGAAGTAAATTTTGGTAAAGCAGTTATGCTACATAAACTATGCACACATTCCAACCACAATAATATTCTCTTGTCTCATATCAATTTGCTAAGACTTCAAATTTTTGGTGGAAAGACTTTTTTTGGAAACAAAATTCACTTCACCAGCTCTAGCATCGTACACCAGGGCTCGACAACTACGTAAGCCCGCTCCCCGGGCTAGTTCAAAACACTCTCGGGCTAGTGCCAGTTTACAATTAAAAGTTCGAAGGGCTAGTACAATTTTCCCACCAAGTCGATGTACAAAAACTCTAACAACATTATCCTCTCAATCAGTTCTGCAAAAATCTCCATTTCCCATGAAGAGTTTGTGAGCATAAGCATCTTTACGATACTTCATTAAGTAAATACCTTCTGCATGCTCATTCTCTTACAATAGTTTCAATCTCCGACACCACACGTACCCTTATGTCATGTATACCTAATGCGTGATAAAAGCCAGGTAGATATAGCTGCATGCACAGTAGGCTATGGCCTACCCTGGACGTCGTTACACAGTGCGGCACGCGCACGTACTGTTATATGTACACTCATGTATGGATGCTTACGATGTAGCAATAAACACTGCAATGTTTCAACGTTGCACTGGTTGTCAGCATGCATGTGATAATGTTTGCATTGTTTTTATAATGTCTTAATTAGCTTGGGGTGTTGTGTTGCGAATCGGGTGGTAAGAAAACAGTATGCTGTGCATGTAGTACATACTGTAGTGTTAGTACAATTTTCAATCGCTGAAAGTCTGGGAAAGTCTGAAGAAGGAAATTAGTTTGACACAAAGAGCCATAGAGCTGGCATAATTTGCCGGTCTGTATTATCTCTGTATCTTTATATGTACACAAATTCCAGCGCATTCGGTGTAACCTACAACTACGTAACAGCTGTGCAAGTATACTACTCCATAGGAAAAGTTTTCACTCATAAAATAATTGGCGCAAAAACTTACAGTTGTAGTACTTAGGTTGTCGGAAAGCTGGCTTGGGCTTTTACTGTTGTAGTTCTATACTGAAAGAACAGTCTAATGGTCCATGAGCCCATGTACGTACATATGGCTTCACTAAGTTCACTACTAGCGCTGTGCGTGTGCGCAGTGTAGCTCCCTATCAGCAATCGGCATTATCGTTCTCAGGGTTTCTGCCAAAGGGGGGAAAGGGAGGGATTTGCCCCCCACCCCTTTCCAGAAGGTGGGTAAAATCCCCCCTTTTCATTTCCATAAAAATTAAAAAAATGGTCCATATCTTGGTTTCTTACTTAAGAAGAGGACACCTTTGCAGCAATGTTTGGGCTTTCATAAGTAAATGGCCTTTAAAACCCTTCAAAATGCACCTTATAGGGGTCTTGAAGCAAGCTTTTGTCCCCCTGAACCCACTTGTAACTTTAGCCAGGGACAGCATCAATTTGGGCTAGGGGCTTAGGAGCAATTAATCCCCCCCTTTTTTGCATTTCTGGCGGAATCCCTGGTTCTAATAAACATGTCTGCATATTAGCATTAACATATTGATGTGATGGTACTCAAAAAGTATGTAAAATTAATGATTTTCAGTTTTACAGTTTTTTCCAAATACAAATGTTTAATTGTTGAGTTGTTAAATTGTACATCTGAAGATTTCTATGTTTTTGTCATTGTTCTGAGGTTGTGATGGCCTAACGTTGAAACGTTCATTGCAGGTTACATGGACGTGAGTACACATGCAGGCTATAGCCTAACGTTAGTATGATAAAATGAACTGGGGCTAGTGCAAATATCATTCGGGCTAGTAGATTGTGACTGTCAAATGCCCAACGGGCTAGTGATAAATATGCCGAAATCTCGAGTCCTGTCGTACACATTCTTTCAAGGGGTATATTGCGCTGTGTACACAGGAACAATCTTCTATCCTGTCCTATCTATCCTGTTACTACCTTAAATACTAAAATGATTCCTAACTTTATGTTGCTCATAATTTTTCATTGCTATTCAAACTATTTGTTTCCAAACTATAAGTTTCCAAATATATGGCAAAAAAGAGCAAAATATTTCCCATTTTTGTGTACCCCCCCATATGCTAGTGGAGCGTGCCAAAGTCACATGCACTGCTTCAGCACAGGCACATCGAAGAGAGCACCCAGGCAACGAACGTACGTGATAACAGTATGCTCAGTGACTGTCTTATTGTACCGTACATAGTTAACAGTACTGTACGGGTGAAATCTCAGCCCAGGAGATGCATTCGAAAGATTTTTACTGTAATCATCACGAAGGATCAGTGTGTATAGTAGGTAGTGGATTTTGATAAACAAGAAAGCAGTTTACGAGAAATTTGAACACATGGTTGAGGTACTTTACAGTGCAGAAGTTGCAGTGACAAATTTAACGTTATTTTTTGTTATAATGCACGTTACGGCACACTGGACACAAAGCCACAGTACGTTATGGTAGGACTGACTCAGTACCTGAAACATTTAACGTCCTGTAGTCTGCACTGCATTAGCTGTGTGTACAGTAAGTGAGATTCGCTAGAGGTGCGCGGCCGCTGATCGAAGGCCGCGAGTGCATGGCAAAGGGATTCAGTAAAAAATAAAAGAATAACACACATAAACAAACCTCCTGAAAAACTGGTAAATTAAAACGTTTCTTTCTTAAAGGTTTTAACTAGAGTAGTGATCAGTTATTTTTCTTCATGTTGGTTTAAAACCATTCCAAATTCTCACATTATTACAGATTTTTTTTTTGGACGTGGCAGGATTTCCCGCGAGACGCAAAATTTCCCGGCAAGGAGCTTCCCATTTTGCCAATTTTTTCCCGCCGTGTTGGCCATGCAGACAATCACAAGTCCTTTGAGTAAAGCTTTCACAGAGACAAACTTTCAACCACAAGCTTTGACTTAGTTGTATAGTATGTACATACATAGTATATGGTACAGCTGAGGTACTCCACATGCAGTGGCAGCATTGATATAGAACTGTACAAAAGGGCAAGCATGGGATATGCCTCATAGTTGCAGGCAAAGAACATTTGCACACCTTCCAAAAAGCTCTCCTAGGTTTAGTAATGTATTTGAAGCTCAACTACCAATAAATAAAAACAAGAGCCCAATGGGCACTGTGGTTCCTTGATGAATGTAATGAAACTGAGCAAACTACTGAATGAACCAGTATTTCTGTTGATTCACAAAATCTGCTCTGTAGACAATGCACATCTTGTGTTAACACATTCAAGCATAAATAAATTGTTCTGAAGAAATACAGCCTACAGGCACTTCAGGGGATATCAAAACAGACAGGATACAGTTACAATTTGTTTTATTCAATTAAGCAATCACAATTCATGCACGCTCAGTGGTATCTGATCCAAATGATCAGTAACTTGGTTCTCTTTATAAAATTAACAACCCATAGTAGCATTTAATTAACCAATTCCAATTTCCAATTCCTGCAAGCTCACATGTCCTAATCTAAGGACAAATGTTGTCTGTCTATAGTGAACTTTCACAACAGTCCTCTGCTTTCTGGGCAGAGAATCTTCTGCAATATTAAAAAGCAGTATTTGATGCACGTTTTCATAATGGCAGAATTATGGATTAAAATCGAAATACTATAATTTCAATTAAAATTGAGATACTTGGCATCTCTGAAAGATTTCCCACATCTTTCAGTCATTGGGTGAATGTGATCTTAATGTGCGGGAATGATACAGTTTTGTGCTTATATTTTTGACTTGAGGAATTCTTGGGAATTTGCTTTTTGGCATCTGGTGATTTCAACTCTGACATCCAACAAAACTCATATGAGTTTTCTGCCAGATCTAATCCAACACCTCAAAGCAAAGACCTATTCAAGCTTCCTACACTGAGATATAGAGTTGAAAAGGTTTGCAAAGTTTGACCTCCAGTGACCCCAGATGACCTTTGGTCTCCACCAAAATATTTTTCCCCACCATAAGGCATCCACTAAGTATGAAATTTATCCAAGCTTCCTACCTTGAGATATTGTGCTAACAACAAGTGTATCAGTTTTTGACCCTCGGTGACCCCAGATGACCTTTGACCTCCACCCAAAACTGTATGGCACAGCTTCTCACTATGGTGTATCTATGTACTAAGTATGAAATCTATCCAAGATTTTTTCCTTGAGATATTGCATTAACAAGGTTTTCAGTATTTGACTCTCAGTGACCCCAAATGACCTTTGACCTCCACCAAAAATTTAAGGATTCATCTTCTCACCATAAGTCATCCACATACCAAGTATGAAATCTATCCAAGCTTCCTACCTTGAGATATTGTTTTAACAACAAGTTTTCAGTATTTGACTGCTGGTGACCCCAGATGACCTTTGACCTCCACCAAAAGCTACAGCATTCATCTTCTCACCATAATGCATCTACATAACAAGTATGAAATTTATCCAAGCTTCCTTCCTTGAGATATCGTGCAAACAAGGGTTTTGGTCTTTGACCCCTGGTGACCCCACATGTCCTTTGACCTCCACCAAAAACAATAGGGCACACCTTCTTACTATGACAGATCCATATACCAAGTTTCGGTTTAGTCCAACTTTCCCTTGTTGAGTTACAGCGTACCGAAGCAAGTGTCACACACACACACGTACTGGTATTCATCACAAACCGAGGACCTGCGCACGTTGTCATGTATGCATATTCACCTGCAGACCAGCACATACAACAATGAGATTGACAAATGAACACATGCATTGTATTACTACCCTCTAGAGGGTGCTATACACACCAACTGGGAAGCCACATATATCTCCTAAGTCCACTATATTGGCAATACAATATAAGTCCACCAGTTGTATCCTACACACCTGAGGACCTCTGAAATTTTCACACACCTGTTTCAAATTCATAGCCAGTAGAGGACTCTGCCCTTACCTATACCTAGATAATGGAAAACGTGTGTAGAATGCAATGGAACTAAATTTACCCGAGGACCTGGGTTTAGGTCCTCAGGTGGAAAAAATGTCCTCAGGTGGTAGGTGTGTATTCTGGTCAAGGTCCTCGGCTGGATATCAATACAAGTGCACACGCACACACACACATACAAACACACACGCCAAGCTGACTACATAGGTTCCTTTTGCTAACGCAAGGAACCAAAAAATACCACCCAAGAATGTAGTATCCAAAATGAGATTAAGGAGGGTAATTTTTAATGAAAAATAAACTCAAAAATGCAAAATATTTCAGACCCTGGACTGAAAGCACTTCACAGAACACAATTTATGTAAAATGGTTCAGCATGCTAGTTGAAAAAGTTTAAAAGATAATTAACAAACCTATTTAAACTTAAATATGAAGTGTGGGTGGAATCTTTTCAGCTTACCCCTGGTTGATGATCAGCTAGGCAGAGGTCAAAGTCCATTATTTGGGCAGGCTGACACTTTAATTCATCACAGAGAAGTTTCACAAACAGAGGATGATGCTTGGTTTCCTGGTCAAGATCAAATAAGCAACTAGTTAGTTAGTGAGACCATTCACAGATCTGCCAAGAACTTTATAAAATATAGAATTGTGAATACAAGCAACATCAATGATTTACAAAATAAAAAAATTTGAAACAAATTCATATGACTGACTTGCATGATTTCAATATTAGCCAGCTCAAAAACTGTGGATGACACCATCAACAAACACTTAACTTTCCAATAAGTACTCTTTATTCCATGTTTTCTACATACTGGAATTTGTTGGTATACATGCCAAGATTGGCATTCCAAGGACTGTACTTTTAAATCATTTTAAATAGGTGTGGATGTCATGGTTACCACCATGTAGTATGTAGAATGTAAAATCTGGACTCAAAAGTAACATTAAACATGCTGCCACTAAGCATTACTTCAAAAATACCGCTTAATTACAAATCAAAGGTTGGACTGAACATAATACTAACCTTGCAACATTTTGCTGTGTGTTACACCCATTTACTGTTTTATAATGATGATTTTAGGACAGTAGTAATATGGTGATACCTGTACCCCTTGAATTAAGTTCATCAACACAGTAAAGCTATTACCAATGCCAATTTGACTTACAAAACAATTACATAGCTTCAGCTCGAGTAAATACACACCAGGGTGTTACACACACATACACTGGCACACACACACCAAAATAAATGCACAATAAGGTTAAAATTAGGGTTGCCACAGTGTAATGTCTACACATTAAATGAAAAAAGTAACCTGAAGCAAGTGTTACAAGGACATGATAACTTAATGTCTAAACTTTAAGGCTTGTGACAGAAATTACACTACTATCCAGTACTAATGAAAATAAAATTAAGGTGCATACAATTTGAAAATACCAAAGCAGATAGTGGTTTCCTGCATATGACATCACCTAGCTGTTCAATTCGTAGTAAATTACATGGAAATAGACATTTGTTCACAATACCTTTTTACAACACCAACCAAAATATGAGCATTTCAACCCTACTTCTTTATCAACATACCTCATTTCAACAGCAAAGACAAAGACACTACCTGTAGTTCATACTCTAGTACCCTTCACAATATACCTATTTCAGCCCAAGTTTTCTACCAACATGACCAATTCTCATCAGCAAGGTTTACTTACAATAACAACACTTCACATTGCACCCTAAATCTTGTAACCTAAGTTCTCTAGCTGCAAACTCATCCTCACAAGGATGGTATGATTTACACACCAACCTGTAGGTGGCGCTTTGCATTACAACATGGTTCAACTAATACTTACTGCTCCAGACAGGTTTTCTCCTGTATCATATGTTCTCTGTAGCTCTTCTTCTATGGTAGTCGCTAGTATGGGTACACTGTGATGGACAGAAGCAGACATATGACACTGAAAGGTGTTTTCAAGAGAACCATTTCTTCGCCAGATAACTACACCTTAATGATTAAAGGCAGTAGGCGGTCGCCCCAAAATTTGCTTTGAAAAATCAGCAAACTCTTGCAAATCTCCTCTTATTGCATTACAAGCAACTCTGAAGATGTTTTGAACATAACTATTATAAACAATAGGTAAAGCAAGGAGACATTCTCCATGAATTTCACAATTCACTAACAAAAACTTTGTCACATGATCAAAATAGGCCATTCATGAACTAGAGAGATGGGGCATACTAACTCTGAATGGGGCAACTGCCTACAGCCTTTAAACTAATTTCTTTTAAGGCAGGAGTATCCAACCAGTCGATCACGGTCTACTGGAAGACTGTGGACTGATCAAGAGTGGACCGCCAGGGGTGTAGAAAAATATGAAAAAAATAGAGCTTTTCTATGTGTAACTGTATGAGAGTGTATGTTTTGTAGATCTTGGGAGGGTGGCTGCTTGAAAAGTAGACCTTGGGTCAAAAAAGGTTGGGCACCCCTGATTTAAGGGTTCAGTGTAGCTATTGCATGGTAGAGTTTCCTGTTTGAAAGTTAGGGTCTCCTCAGAAACTTGAGAATAATTTGAATGGTTTATAAGCAAGGCCGCTGTACAGAGATAAGAAATGACTCCAGAGAAGAATTTGTGGAGGTAAAGTTTCATGAATGCTTGCCTAATTTTTTCTTTCTTCCTGACATGGGAACAGTAATGAGTAAAGGGATGGAGTCTCTTAGCCTTTACAAGGGTAGCTCAAGACTATAAACTTCCTTGCTCCTTGGGCGAATGTTATGAGGTCTTTGCCAGGGAAATGGGAAAACCCTCCTAATTCAAGTATGTAGTCAATATCATGTTACTCACTGTATCTTAATGCACATAGGTCGAACAGGTTAAGTGGTGGTACAGCCAAACACATTGTTACAATCCTGCACTTTACCATGATTTCCCTTTCCTGAAGTCGCCCTTAATTTTTTTCTTCAATAATGATGTTGAGCGATGTGCAATTTCCAGGACGCACATACTTTGCGATTCAAAAATTCTAGCGTGCAAGTTTTGATACACTGTAAAGGTTAGCACTCTATCCAAGCTAAGCAGGAATGGACAGAATACATATTAACCCCCAGGGTTAAAGACATGCTCTAGGAGCAACAACTTTTGCCACCTGACGGCCCTTTCCTCAGTCTTGGCTCCTTGATTTTTCTGCCACATTTAGTTCAATCCTCAGTATCCTGGCCCTGTTGCAGGTGGCCGATGCTTTCAACAAAAGTTTATTTTCCAGGCACTGCACAGGCCTATTGTTTTTATCCGATAATCACTACAATTTAACAAAAGCAACAACTACCCATTTTCCTGAAAAAACCACACAGTTAATCCTCCAAAAGATCAAAAAATTCTGCACTGGAGAAAGGTTAGTCCACACAAGACCTTGTGATGACTGTTTACAATCTCGATCCCCACCCATGCAACTTTAAATTGTGCAGTATAATCCCTCACAAGTACAGGCACATGCATATACTGTACAGTTCCCGCATAGCCTAACGTTAATGGCCTGTCCTACCATGTATGTCAGTAAATTCCACAAGTTGGATGGGCTCGCTCTGCCTCAGCTAACATAAAAGTTTTAAGTTCCTAAGAAGTTTCTCAAAACATAAGAAATTAGCCCAATGCCATACGTAAAACACTTCAAAACGTATCAGTATTGACAATAGGTTGCATACGGGCAGAAGAGTGATATTCCTACAATCCGTAGTCCTAAAAATGGCATTAATGTCAATGAATGACTGCACATGAAATTTCCATCAACAGATTTTAAAGGGGTTGCCAATTTCAACATCAGAGATTGATGAACTTACTACACACAAATGAAGTATCATCCATAAAAGGCAATAGAAGACATAGTGGATATGAACGAATGACATCTGCAAACTTAGCGCTGTATGGCCGTATGCCTCTACACTAAATAAGTGTGAACAGCACATACCACACTGAAGGGAATGGGGAAAAGGAATGACAAACATGAAGACAGTATGTGCTACAGGCAGCAGGAATGGCACACATGAAACAGACAAATGTATCAGAGACCTATATGTACTGCACATTATGTTTAGGGTCAGTTAGTCAGTTAGATGGAGTTTTACGGCCCAGTTTCTAACCTATTGGTTCAAGTCGAGCCGGCCACTGCCTTTTTTCCAGTTGTGGCTCACTGGCTTGTTTTCCCTACTCCATTGCTTATGCGGAGCATCACGCACAATGGCAGTAGGTTCCATTTTTAGAGTCTTTGGTATGACTCGACTTGGGAATCGAAGGGAGTTACCATGAAAGACTTATGGCACACAGCTGAATCTACATTCTGTTCTTTCTGCACAGCTCCAAGAAAGGAATGTTAGTGCATTGTACGTGTGTGCAAAACTCCAGGTTTTTTACTGAAGACTGCCGCACACTAGAGAAAACCTTCCTTCTCGACTCTAATTGGTCAAAATTATGTACCTTTAATGTCTCTACACCTGGTGTTCTTTGAGATTAGCATTTTCAGTACTGCCAACATATTGTCAGTTTCTACAATTAGAAACAGGTCTGCTGTGACGTCACAATCAATGTGCGTACCGCCGCAACTCAATAAATCAACACAGCATTGGGAATCACACAGTGCACACCATACCGCAGCAGACGCATAGCTAGCAAACGACAAACCATGGAGCTACCGCACGGACAAACGCCAAAACACAACTTTAACCAACGACTAGATAAAGGTAACGTTAGATAGTTATAAGGTGTTATATAAAACATATAATGAATGTTTTTCATTCGTGCAATAGTATGAATAATGTCATTTGTTGAAGATTTAACGTTCTATCTTTCAACTTTCAAAATAATTCATACTATCGCACTCATAAACATTCATTATTGGTATAATACAAGATTTTCAGTGTAAAGGAAATTTACATTGCAGTCCTCAAACTTCACTGGATCCCGTCACCAATGAAAGAATTGCACTGGCAACTATGACTGGACAGTACTGTACAGTATGAGAGTATACAGTGTAAAAAACATGCATTTGGTATGGGAGAGTAGCTACATGCCTATGCAGTGCACACACAATAGTGTAATACTGTACAATTGGTGTACATGATGCACAGTAAGATACAGTGTAAGCAGGTCTAAATGCTTTCATACCATACAGTATCTTACTATAAGGAGATTATGTGTGGTAGGATAGTAGTTTTCTGCAATGAGCCACATGAAGACAGAAGACTTCCTCCAATATTCGCAGATTCACTGGCAATGGGTGTTTTCCTGATTTGACAATAAAGAAATTAAGCTTCTAGCAGTTCTATTGAATGTGAGACCAGGCCGAAAATTTCTAGGTGGGACATGATTTTTGTTGATGTGATGCGTCCTTCTATCCATCTCTTGCTGGAGTGGCAATGTGAGGGGTAGCCCATACAGGTCCATTCTCCACACAAAGATCATATAGTCCTTCAGTCAAGTCCCTCATGGTAGAGATACCAACATACTGTACTTACTGAGTGTTTAAAAATTCTCAGGCACAGTAGCACAGTTCTTGCATAACACTTCAGCCCTCTACAAATCAGCTTAAATATCAGTTAAATTTAACTAGACCACCAACGATGCAAACTTCGACTTTGGCAAATGCAGGATTTCAAGCACAAAAGGGAGGAGGGCTGCACTCCATAAGGGCAAATTTCGCACCTACAAGCACCAATTGTACAAAACCTCGAGAAAGGGAGTGGGGTGGTCTAAGGGAAAAAACTTGAAATTTATGCACTTGAATGGTAATTCTGTCATCTGGCAATTGCATAAGCACTTCATATTGTAAAGAAGCTTTGGGACCGTCTAAAAAAAGGTGGTGTCAAAAACAGGGTTACAGCCGGGAAGCCCCCCTGGATCTGCGTCTCAGCATTAAGTGCAATTTTGGTACTTTAAACATATTGGAAGGTGATTGGACACCATCTGGACAATTCTAACTTGTGACATTTGAGGACAGTTCTCACCATGGAAACTTTCGCCTGGATAATCCACCCCCAGTGATAGTCCTATATGCGTAAACACTACTTGACATAGCCATTTACTGCCATACCATGGCATCTCATTCAAGCTGATTTCTTAACAAGATAAGGGTTGACCTTCGAGTAGTTATTTTTCAGGAGGCAGGCAAGGTTTATTAAAAATATGGGCATCTTAATTCTTGAGTCAGTTGCATAAATTACATTCATGAACGAATAATTACACGCAAATATCGCAAAAATCCTATCAATATTTTAAACTGATACCGCATTTTGAAGCAAAGACAATACTCGAAAGGAAAAACCGGAGCAAGGAAATACTCCCCATCTATTATCCACTATTTTCATTGCCTATGTTGCAAGCTGTATGTATATTCCTTGTTCAGTTACATGTTTGCGAAGCCACAATGAGACGAGCACACTGAGTCTACTCCACAGGGTACTATTTTCATGGTTCGGATTACCCTGGGCAAACACTAGCTAAATTGCAAACAACACATAGCTTTGTGTAGCTTTTTATGTAAGCAGGTGTGATTACTACAGTAAGCTATTTGTTTTTATCATAGGTTCACTGGCCGTAAAGTTGTTTGTTTGGCCAATTTAGTGCGGGAAACATACAGAAAACCAAATGCCAAATATTTCAGTTGACATTGTCCTGAAATATTGGCTTACACTGAGCATCAAAAAGCCAAGCGAGTGTTTGTGCTAAGCAGAATCGATTGTTTCTGACGAAAAGAAAGCAATTTTATTTCAGATTTTTTCCAATATACTTCCATGAAATGAAGTGAAATTTGCAGAGAAGATTTCTGACAAGATTTAAAAGCAACTGGTACCAGTTCATTTTTTATTTTTTGTACCAGTCAGGAGTAAACCCTCAAAACTGCCCCCTAAAAACATCGTTTCTTGTGATATCGATTATTCCTGAACAAGCTATGAGCATGCACAACCCATGAACTAGTGTGCAAACTTCCAGGCACAAATATCAAAATCCGTAGGAGGGTTCCCCTGGGTTTTAGAGAGTGTGAGGTGGTATGAGTCCATGGGGGTAATATCATGCCAGCTTTGGCACCATCAGTGAGTGAGAACTATCAATATTTCCATAGCTAATACAGCACATGTGGCAAGTATAGCAAATTTCTGTGGTGGTGGCCAGAAACTGTGAGGTGGCCGCCTGCGTAGAGGAAGATAGGTTTTATAGCCAAACATTGAAAAAAGAGCTGTAGTGACTTCATATAACCATCAATCATAACAAAGTTTTAGTGGCAGAATTTGTGTGACACGTTACACATCCTCTCCAATTTTCAGATCCATAGCTTACAGAACAGCCAAGAAAACGCAATTCAAAGACAAAATCTCTGAACGCCTCCCCGAATGCTGCTGTTTCGATCGCATTACTTCAACTAGAAGTCTTCTAGTCTAAGTAAAAATATAGATGCTTTAAACGTCTTACATTTCTGTCTCTTTGTTTGGAGCAAATTTGGTATTGTGATCCCGAAACAGATGAATGGCGATGTTTGGAACTCTCAAGATTGGTTTCTTGATGTGTACTAAGTGATGGGTAACTTGTCCTTCATCATCCTAGCAGTAAGAGAAAAGTCAATAATCATACAAAATGACTTGGGTTCACTACATTACTAGAAAAATTAACTATTTCCCCAAAGTATGTAATTTAAGAAAAGTCTTCATGTCACAACAGCCACTACCAAAATGAGATATTATACTAGCCAAATGATAAAATTTAAGTGACATACTAAAATAGGAGAAAGAAGGTGAAATGTAATAATTGTGAAAAATATTTCTTAGGCCTAGCCTTTATCTCTCCTAAATTATTTATAAACCCCCAAATTATAAATAGTATACACAGCTTCCTGAGCTTACCTCTCTCCCAAGAGTGGCAATTTGTTCTCAATGTTTGGGGGGGGGGGGGCATGACCAGATTTTCCAATAATTTACTGTGTGAAAAACCAAAGTAAATGGGCCATTTTTCTAATATTGGGGGGACATGTCCCCCTGGGATCACCCCTCATGCTCTATCCTTCAATACTTATGTGTTAAACACACCCTTCCCATCCAGTGTTTACACTAGAACATGAAATCTGAGGGTGATCTTCCATCATCTAAAGAAATTTCACTGCGGAGAAAGGATTTTGGCATAACAATTTGTAAGTTTTCTCTTTCTAGGCTTCAATTTGCCTACATAATCTAAGCTGGCTACAACAAATCATGAATTGACCCTATTTGAATTTCTTTTTTCTTTTTTTTAACAAATTATGCAACTGTGCATCCTTATCTTATAATAACAAACATCCCTTTCTGAAGCTCCCTCCTTCAAGTCCACCCAACTTTCTCTTCTTCTGTGGTAAGACTGGTAGTATTAAAAGCAGGTAAGTGATGGGGACAAAGTGAATCTGCCACAATGCTCACTTATTGTGTGAAATAAAGTTTCAATATTATAACACTTTAGCGTTTAAGTACAGTTTATGACCAGGCTAGTTCTCTCTCCTACTTTTGTCGTCTAGGTGGATGCCTTACATACTTGAACCAGCTTCAAAAGTTAATTTAAACAACACTGTAATACCAAACAAGTCTAACATACCACCAACAGAGATGGTACATAATACGGCAGTAAGGGTACAACATTATCAAAAAAGTAAGATGAGCATACCCTAAGCAAAACTCTCCCACCAATGGTCAGATCTCGATCAAACCAGGTATGCCAAATACCTCCACCATAGCATTCGACCCCCACCTGAAGATACCCACACTTTGTTTTCTTAGAGATGGGTTTCACCTGAGAGCAAAATAAGATCAAATTTTCTTTACATTACAAAAACAACTTTCTAATGTTAGGACATACCAGAATTTCGGTGATCTGAATATTATTACTTAAGACTAATAAAATCTTTCATCCGTCACATATATCATTTATTTACAGGTCATTTGATCATGGCAGAAGCTCAAACAACTTCAGAATAGTTGTGTAAAATGTTGCCAGCTGAGGATGTACAGTACAACAGATTGAAAGATTCTCCACAGGTTCTCTTGTATGAAGTAGACTTCCTTTAGAAAGACATTTATATTCTTCCCTGAGCATTGGTATCTTTTACTTTCATTTATTTATTTGTAACTACACGGTACACTTTAATTCCAGAAACAAATTCAAATGTTACATATACGCAAAATTACAATAGAAAACAGAGAGGAAGAACAACTTAAGTGAAAGGGCTTGCCAAGAGAACACTCCCTGGTACATAAGAACATAACATAATAACAAAAAAATAATATATGTAAATAAAACAAGAAAAAAAGAAGAAACAAATAGATAGTGTGCATGGAAGACTTGCAACCCAGTTAGATTTTTAAGTAACAATTTTACAGAATGTATTAATAACATCAAAGATACTTCAAAGAATAATTTGATAATTACATCAAGGATATTTCAATGAATCTTGGTCACTTTCTAAAAGAAATTGTTGTAACTTTATGCTGAGTCATCAATGACAGTGATAAATAAGTCAAGATATTTTGGAAAAAAAATGTTACCTTCAGACAGGGACTGTCTGTGTGGGCACCAATGATGCTGAATCCATTGCCAGGTACATATGCCCCTCCAACAGCAAAGGCCACAATTGTGGACTGGTTGCGGGTGACAAAATACTAAACAACGAAAACATCAATATAGAGTGTAGAAACATCACAATGGTGACTAATGAAATATGGCTCACTTGATTTTGCAGGTGAAAGAGATAGTGTACAGTATTTATTAAATGTACCATACTTATTAATATATTTTTAAATCTATAGACAAAGACTGTCATGAAAGGCACACCAATTTACATGACAAGTGGTGGATCCCCATCAATCAGAACAAAAATGTAACCCATTTCTGGAGACAACAGAAGATACAGTAAAATGTTATCCTTAAAATCAGTCCAAACGATTCCAAACACACCAACCACTGTCTTTCTTTCCTAGGTGTAAGAATACATATGTTAGAGAAAAGTACATATTCAACACCTGTTTGGAAGGTTCTCTCCTGCATGACTTCACTCAATAGTCAAGATGACTGAAATCATCTTTCAGACGAGAACAATCAGGTAACATCTTCAAAAATATGTTATTTTTTTTCAAATGTTCAAAAATTCCCAACTATTTACAGGAAATAGTTCTCAGGGTTTTCACTCATCATTTTTTTTCAAGAGTCACAGACTCTTCAAAATAAATTTACAAGAGTCAAATTTAAAAGAGAAGGGGTCAAAATAAATTTGAGTTTTATACAACAAACTTTATTCCTGTTTTTTGTTTATTTTCTATATTTGTGATGCTTTTCCACTATCTTTTTCTTGTAAGACATGATATTCAATCTGTCAATAATCAATATGAGAACTGGAAAGTGCTACACTTTGCGAATTAATTTGCACAAAGAACGTATTGGCAAAATTGTGTTATCATTACTGATTGTTGGGGCGAAAAAGCTGTGCGTCTGTTTGACCCCAAAGGTTTTGTGTCTGTGCGTCAAAATGAAAAGTTGTGCATCATTGACCCGGGTGCCCTAATCAGTGAAATCACTGGTTCTAATCCTCCAATCCTCAACATGATATCATGCTTGATAATAAGTCTAGAGACTTCCAACCCTAACCTTATTTCATGTCTCTAAGCTTAACCTATCCTGGAGACACGATATCAGGCATAATATGGATGTCTGGAGACACAAATGTGACACCTTACAAAACAAAATGTATGGATTTGGTGCAATACTTTTATTTATGAATATGTATGATAAATAACCCTTAGAATAAAACCCAGTGAAGAACACAGGAAATGGTCACTGATTCCACTGTACCATCTCATAACCCAGGGAGAGGCAAGCTTTGTAGAAGAAGGAAAATGAGATGGACTACCAGCCAAAATGGCAGACATTGTGGGCACAGTGTCATAACTGCTCAGAGTTGCATGTAGCAAGCCAGAGTGCAAACAGGATGTAGCAAGGGTAAGTAAATGTCTGCAAGGTGAATTTCATGGGCCAACAATTCCATCCTACTGTCTGCTGCATGTGTATGCCATACCTTTTGCATCGGCTGGATGTCCCAAGCATCTCTTTCTTTCAATTCTGTAAACCCTCCAGCCACCAACATCTTCCGACACTGACCAACCACTACAGTTGAAGGGATAAGAAAGAATATCAATAGTTTTCTTCACATTAGGGCCAGAAACAAACATATTATTGCAGTGTTGGTACTGTATAATAAAATGTAGCTGCTGGTTTTTGGAACTAACTGGTCAGACTTGACATTTGAGCTTGTTCTTTCAGTTCCAAAAATGGTAAAGTTATCACTGAACTATACAGACCAAGAGAAAGCTTATGCATACAAGGTCACAAAAAATATCACTAAGTTCTTGTACGAACTTTTCAGAAGAAAGGAGGATGTGTGTGTGTGCACTTTTCTTTTTTTTTTTGGCCCATCCAAAATGGCAGAATGATAACCTTGTTGGATGCTGAAACTGTGTATTGAACAGATAAGAATAACAGGGACAGTACCAGCAATTCATACATAGGTGTTGCATACACCAGAAACTAACTTCCAGACATGACACTCTGAACATTCAGACAAAATATTTGTGAAGAAATTTGGTTAATGTAGTTACTATAATTGCTCAAACTGTGAAAATTCAAAAACAGAAAATTCCTGCATCAAGACAAAAAGATGCAGGCAGAGACAAGATACTAAAGTGACTTGGCCTAATGCATTCTATACAATGACAGGCATAGCAATGAAACGTTATATGTACCAAGGTATGTGATGTCAGTTAATGTAATGTAATATTCTGTCATGTACGGAAGTCCACTGTCAGATAAGAATCCAAAGTAAACTCAAGAGGTGGCACTGACTTAGCAGTATTACACTACACTGTACATGGGATTGTGCTGTTCCTCTCACCTGACATGATCATACAGTACCACTGACAAGTTTTTAGAGTTGCAATCAATTACTCTGTTCTTCCCCTAGATATATTTCTAAGTCTTAATGGCATGCAAGCTTAGCATTGTCAAAACAGCAGTACTGCACAGTATTTTTAGTTGTTGCACCACTTTACCCCAGGAGACATTCTTGAATATTCAATAGTCACTACTGCTGCTGAGTGCTGACAGTGTGCATGCACACTATTCACCACATCAGATGAGATCACTACCGTAAATGGTAATGTACATTCTGCAACTGAGGAAAATAAACTTGAGTAACCCTGAATAAACATATGATACAAATAAAGTGATAGCACAACCAAGAATGTTAGAATGTTGCCAAACAGGTTCAGTCACTGTAAACAGCCAATGAAGTATACAACTGTTGCAGTATATATATTAGGGACTTTACATGTACAGTATATATGCTAAAGTTTTATTTTTTTAAATATTGTATGATGGGCCTAGATTTACTGTAGTACTGTGCTATACTGTACACATTTTTCACTCTTGTTCTGAAAATTTAGCTTCTGGTAACAACGAAGTAAACAAACTTATTAGAATTTAATTCAACCAATACAGTATCTGAATATCTGCCAGACTCCCATAAAGGAAATATTTCTGATATGGGTAAAAACCTACTTCTTTCTGGGATGCCTAAATTTTTTAAGTGGGTCATTCTCTGCCAACTCAACAAATAGGTCGGTCGGGCACCGACTCAGATTTTTTTTTTTTTGAAACTTTTATGAAGCATAGTTCCACTTGTGGAAAGAACACACCGAAAATTTCAGGTCAAAATTCCAAACCGTTTGGGAGTTATGGCCCATTGAAAAATGGCCCGGACCCCATCTTTTAATGCCCAATTTGTGCGCATGCCATTTCGATCATTTTTGAGGGCCTATAACTTCCCAGAGAATAAAGATACAAAGCTATAAGTACCTACCTGGGGCATTTTCTGCCCAAATTTTCAGAATCTGGCCTCAGACACACTGTATCTGGCTTAATTATGAAGATAAAGAGCTCTTAACATTGCATTTCATTGTAGGCGTCCATGCGAGATTTGATATTTGGACCCCTGTGGTTTAACCAACTTCTATCAGATAAGTACCATTTTTCATATATATAATATCTGGTGGGTGCACTTTGCTCTCATAAAGTTAAGGACCTGAAATAACTTCCATGACAAAATGGTTGGGAGTCAAACATGGTCCCAGAGCCAAAAAAACAAAATTTTGATGTTTTTCAGGTTGACCTTTGACCTTGTTTATCACCTCCCATGAACTAAAATTTTTTTCTACCAACAGCTCTATCCCTTTTCTATATCTGGTTAAAATTTCAGAGAGGGGTTTCCCCCCATTTTTAATTAAAAAATCTTTGAGTTGGGTAGGTGGTGCACCATTTCACATAGTGTACAGTGTATATACTGTACACATGTATACAGAAATTAGTAGCGAGTGTACCACAAGTTTAGCCCAATAACTCACATATACCTTGTTTGCAGTGTGGTAATACAATTAATGATCATCATTCTTGTGTAAGCACAGCTCATGGCTTTAAAAATAAGTATCTTTCCACAAGTCTTAAATGGGCATGACAGCCCCTTTGATTTCTTAGACAACATTTGTTATGTGTATAAAAGTGCTGTATTATACAGTATCTGTATACTGTACATACAGTGCATACTTGTTAAATTTAATAGTTACAATTATTACAAGTTTGTACTGTAAGTTACTTAAAATGTCTTTTCCTAAATAGATAACTGTAAATGAAAATAGTATTACTTCTGTGGTTGAAATTATACAAACAGGCCATGATATAAGGTCATGTGTGCTACATCAGTAGTTTGTACTATTATGTATATGTACAGTAGGCCTTACATACTGTACAATGTGTATGTGACATTGACCACCTTCTACCCAAACTCAAAAAATGATTTGGCAAGAATGAGGAAAAACCCCTCTCTGAAATTTTAACTAAATATAAAAGGGGGTTAGAGCTAATGAAAAAAAAAATTTCAAGTTCATGGGAGGTGATAAACAAGGTCAAAGGTCACCCCGAAAAACATCAAAATTTTGGTTTTTTGGCCCAGGGACCATGTTTGACCCCCACCATTTTGTTATGGAAGTTATTTAAGGTCCTTAACTTTGTGAGAGCAAAGTGCACCCACCAGATATTATGTATATGAAAAATGGTACTTATCTGATAGAAGTCAATTGAACCACAGGGGTCCAAATATCATAAATCACATTGATGCCTAAAATGAAATGCAATGTTTAGAGCTCTTTATCTTCATAATTAAGCCATATACAGTGTTTTTGATGCCAGATTCTGAAAATTTGGGCAGAAATTATCCCAGGTAGGTGTTTTCAGCATTGTATCTTTATTCTCTGTATAGATATAGGCCCTCAAAAATGACCGAGATGTGGACCATGCAATTCGGGCATGCAAAGAAGGGGGTTTGGGCCACTTTTCAATGGGCCGTAACTCCCAAACGGCTAGGAATTTTTACCTAAAATTTTTGGTGTGTTCAATCTACTACTTGAACTACACTAGGGAATTTTTTCAGCAAAATCTGGGTCGGTGCCCGACCATGATTTTCTGAAAATTTGTTGAGTTGGCAGAGAATGACCCAAGTGTATTGTATACACTACAATGAAAATAACATAAATTTGAAATATTAGATCCAGTTTTGGGGGGAAATGGATCAAATCACCTTCTGGTTACATGTTTTTGGTGCTACACTATGTTCTGTTGTTCTGCACATACTGTAGTTTGCATAAGTAAAATTAGTTGTGTGAGTTCATTCAGTTACCAAAGTGCGTTATTCATGACACTTTTAAAGATTTGTAAAACTTCAGCATAATTATGTATACCTTTAAAACACTGTCTTTTCATAATACAGTATGATGTGCTACCAATTCTTCTTTTTCTCTGGAATTGATCAATGTGACAGGGAAGATTGGTTCTACACCCTTCCTGTTGCACTGTGGTTGTGTAGCTAATGGTCTGCCAAAAGATCTCAAAGCCTGCCCATGAAATTGATTTTTTTTTACTTACCATGGTAGGGAGAGGGTGCACTGTTAACAAACTCAAGAAACTTCCCAGCAGCAGCCAATAGTTCATTCTTTGAGACATAATTAAGAGTCTGGAAATGGAAGGGGAAACACTTGTAAAGAACTTCAAGGAAACCATATACTTTACAATGCAAACTACCATAGATAGTGAAAAGCTCATTACGTCATTTTGTAAATTTAACCTGCATGATTATGACCTATAATACTTCTCATGTAAGTTACATACTGTACCTGGCATGGGCGTCCGGAGGAAGGGGGCAAGGGGGGGGGGGCACTTGCCCCCCTGGCAAATCAAAAACTTCAAAAAAACGAAGAAAAAATAAAGAAAAAAACAAAGAAACTATAACATCAACATTTCTTAACAGTTCACTCAGTATGAATTTCCATTCTCAAAACAGGAATTTAATAAAAATATCAACACTCAGGCCCCAGCAGCCCCCCCCCCCCGAGCATATTTTTGGTATTTTTAAGATTTTATTTACGATATTGTTTCCCAGTAAATAGGCCTTGGAAGTGCCATTTCCAGCGATCTGGGAAGCATTTTGGGCCAAACTTTTCTCATGGTGGCGTGGAGCACTGAGAGTCTGTCTATGGGTTTTGCCCCCCCCCCCAACAAATTCCTGGCTCACCTTTGTCAACACTGTGTGAAGTAGCATCTAAACTCTTTTCTAAAGTATTTCCCATGAAAAAAGTTTGGTCCCCTAAAATATTTTGTCCCCCCCCCCTGAATTTTTTTCCACGGACGCCCATGGTACCTGGAAATACAAAAAAAAAAAAAGAGTTTCAGACCTACCTTTCAGATTGCCTTAGAGGTCAAAAGAAACTCCTTCTTACAAAGGATTTTAGATTAGTTCCTTTCAATGCTGGAGAAGAATTGAGTGTTAAGCAGACTGTTTTAGGTTCAAGAATAAGAGCTTACCCACTTACTGTCAGTAAGCAAACTTTTTTGCAGTTGGTGATGTTGTGAATGAGGGCAAGTCAGTGGGTAAGAAAACACACAAGGTTTGACACATACAGTAGCATTACCCTTAAAATGTATCCAAATGATTTTTACATACTGATCAAAAAGAAATGAAATGCACAAAGTGAAGATCATAAGTTTACTTTGCTGGGATCCTCTAATCTCAACGTGGGACTTAAAAATTGATGTCATTACATTTGAATTTAAAGGTGTGCAACAGACTGTGGGTAAGTGAATTTAAACACGGGAAAGTAAAGACGGGGTAGTGGATTCTGTAAGAAGGTGGGTAAGCAACAACAAACTCAAAAGTGAGACTTGAGAAGCCTTTTTGCAATCTCAACTGCACATGTACGCATCTTGAAGATGTGGGGAAAAACAATGACACTATCCTACCTACAGTTTAACACATGCCAAAAGTTTGAGTTTATTTTAGTAAATATTCAAATCATCCCTTTTTGGATTGAATGGAACAATGTGCAGGGTTTTTGTCAGTGGTTTGGTATCTTGAACACCATCTTTTTTTGTGTATTTACAAAATTGTCTTACTATCTCTCACAACCTTCGTGCATTACCTTATTCGTACAGTATAGTCTATATGCTGAGGGTAATTTATCTTCCATGCACCATGCATCCCACAATTCCTAGCCACGTGCACATGCAGTCAAGGTTGCCAAAAGGCTCCTAGTTTTGCTAAGCAACAGTCAAGGAAGATAAAAAATGCTCATCAAAAATTCCCACCACACCAAACCCTCTTTGCCCCACAAAAGTATGACGAGAATATCTTATATTGCAGACAATAAAGGCACTTTTAAACCCGTTGACACTTTGTGCTAAAACAACAGACTCAAGCAGATTCTTCCACCCATTTACAACCCTCTGGAAGAAAAAGTTTTTCCTTTACTGTACTCTACAGTAAATGGCACTCCACTGCGAACATCTGTCCAGTCAGACCAACGACATACCAAAGCACTCGCTGCTTTCTATTGCATAACTTGCCTCAATCCAGTTGCAGACATACGTAGTCCCCTACACTGTGGGCTTTAAGCTTGGAAATAAAATGGCAGTGGGGAATCTTTATCAAATGCTTTCTGGAAATCTAGATCTAGTAAACATCAACAAGGCATCCTTGATCAACATAACAGTAACTCTGTCTAAGAAAAAAAGTAAATTAGACAAGCAAGGTGCCAATGAGGACAATCCAAAGCTGCCCTATAAATGCACCCAACCCCCACCCCTCCGTCCCCTTCCAAGTTTTTCTGAGATGGAATGGTGCACACCGTGCTTATAGTGCTGTCTTGTGTTACACCAAGCAGTGTTCGATTTTAAGGAATTAGCAGTGGTTGTCCAAAGGACTACCACATTGTAAAATTTGGTTGTCCTGCTCAAAATAAGGTAGTCCCAAGTGTAACCATTTTCGGAAGTTTGCAACCATGGAATTGATAACGCCCCATTATCATCAGCCTTCCAAAGTGGCTTTCACTTTTAGATACCCCCCCCCCCCCCAAAAAAAAATAACAGATATCTACTGTATAAGAGTAGTGCTGTCTCGTGGCATGCATTAATTAGTGTACATTGTGGACATAGTTAATGTTATGATGTTCGCATTGCGGGTAAATAAATCAGCATCTCTAGATTGAAAGCACTGGTGTTACAACATCAGCACTACGAATTTGTAGCTTCCATGAAGGAATTCAGCATCTCTGTGTACAGTGCAGGCCTGGTGGCCTACTAGTGGAGTTTGTACGGGGCACATATTTTGGCTTGATAGCGCTATGCACATTTCGATAAAGTGACTGTGTGAGAAGTTGTGGTGAACGTGCGTAATTGGGTGTTTATTTTAATTAGGGTGCCAGACTGTGACATGACATTTATAGCCCTAATTTCATGTATCATATTTTTGATGTGAAACCATGGGTGGAATTGTTATATTTACTAGTTCATTGTAGGCTTAGGCCTAAATGATGTTGTACAAGTTGTTTTATGAATGCTCAGATGACGTTTGACCTCAGAATAGCCCCATTGCACAGAAATTATAGGTTTCACAGTGTAACATGAACACCAAAAATATGTTTGTCCCACTAAGACTACTTATTGAGTTATTTTATATCATTTATGGGTTTTCTATAGTTAATCTGAGCAGTCTGAAGCTAAAACCTCTTGTGATTACTTAGTCAAGGGTTTCATCTCAATTCTGTGGTACAAACAATACGTTCCACGTGTAACCTAGATTGGGAGAACACCAAAGTAATATTGTATGATATTTCAAATCATAAACAAGGTGGCACAGTTTTACTACCTGTGAGTTAAAAGCTATGTTAAATACTATAGTTCAGCTAAAAATGACAACATATCAAGTTTAGGAAGTAGTAGTATTTTAACTGCAAAGGTTCACTATGTAACATATTTCCGTGACACCAAAGTGGCCTGTCAAAATGCAAAATGGCTATGTTTTTCTTTTCTGTACAATTGCTTTTGTCCAAACCTATATATGCATTAAACAATTGCACAGGCTTCAATCAACCACTAAAACAAGAAAGATTTAGTATTTACTGTAGGTAATTTTTGGAAAATAAGATACTGAAATTTCACACTGTAACGGTAACACCAAATGTTACACGTGGAACCTCTCTTTCGTCGAATCCCAGGAAAGAGAAAATGTCAGTTTCTCATAAAATATGAGTTTCAAGGGTACAATTGATACCTCATCAGCCATTTAAGTTAAAATAACTGAGCAAGATAAGTGTAAAAATAAGGGAAAATCTAATATCTGCTATGGTAGTTTAAATGTCACACTTTTTGTCCCCAAAATTGCTAATTTTAGCCAATTTTTTCATCAAAATTGGGAGGATTCACTACAATGATACTTATTTTTTGGAAGATATGCACTTACATAAATAGTGAGGACAAAATGAAAGCATAGCAAAGACCATGTGGATTAAAATAGCAAGACAGTTGCCTTTAAAAGCATATTTTACCATTGGTACCCTAATTTAAATAATCACCCAATTACCGCACTTTGTTGCAAATCTTTTGATGCAATTTTTAAAGTTCCTTGCTTGAGCAAAATTTTCATCGAGCTGCTAAATGTAAACATTACATCACTTTCCTCAAAAGATTTGGTTGTCCCGACGGACAACCTTACACACCTGTTTTTGCAAAATCTGGTAGTCCTGCAGAATTTCTGGTTGTCTCGGGCGACAGGACTACCCTTAAAATCGAACACTGCCAAGAATACTCTATCATATTTTCCTGTCTCTTATATTTTGAATTTCTTTAACTAGGCCTAAATGCACTGTATAAAGTAACGTTAGGAGACATAAGGCCTAGAGGATGTTGCATGTGGGGAACAGACGTTTCTTTGAAAAATTGGAAACAGCTCCAGACAATGGTAAAACAGCTCAGCTCCAGATAAGCTTCAAAATGTAGGTTGTCAGAAGCTGTTCTTAGCTCCAAAGAGAAAAAGCTTATTTTCAAGCCCTGAGGCAGACTATACCTGAGTGATATTGAGAGCTTTTCTTCTGGTCATTACAAATGTGTTACCATGCTTACCATAATGATGGAACTGTTGGAGCCTCTAGAGAATATGCACGCCAATCAGATTTCTGACAAGGGATGGTACAAGCGCCTCCACCAATGCCTCTGCTCCACAAGTGGCTATGTAGCCTAGGCCTTAGTAAAAGACCTCAAAGGTTTCAGTACGTATGTATGTGACCTTCTGAATACAAAATCACAACTAGGTTGATCTCCAGATTTGCAATAAAACAGGCGAGGGATAAGGCTATAACCTACTATACATACACTACAATGACAGTTCAATGCACTATACTGTAACGTTACTGTCAGGCATGCAAGTTCTGCTTTACAAAGTTATAGGCCTTAGAACTAAGTTAGACCCCAGGCCTAAGTTTACAGTTACTGTCAGTAGCCTAAGTTGGGCTATTTCTGATCAGCAAGCCTACGTAGAGTAACGTTACACATTCCTTAGTGAATGAAACAATTAGAACTGAGTCTGGTGCACTGCACTCTTGCTTGCTGATTCCAGTTGGTGAAATTTTCACCACAGGCAATTATTAGTATATCGTCACTCGACGCTCGACAGCCTTCTCATGAGATCTGACTATTTGTATCCGGGTTTTACAAGCCAGTTAGGAGTGCCAGAACTTTAGCGAATTGGCCGTGCAGGCTGGCGTGCAGGCTATATTGATTAAGCATAGGCGCGGCCAGTTAGGCCTACATACTCACCTGCAAATGGCCTATGCACTCGGCCAAAACAGAATGCAGTGGCTGAAGTGCCTGTTGATCCACCGGCTGTGAGTTGACTTGGCTTTGTGATGTTTCGGGCATTTGAACCTGGGTAGGATAGCGATCCAGGGCTACGCCCGAATTTCGTTTCTTATGGCGTGTGGACCTGTCGTGATGCATTAAGCAATCACGTTTCGCTTGCAATACGCGACGACAAAGCGTACAATAAGCCTTGTGAGGATCGTTTGGTGCCATAGCAAGCCATGGGAAATCCTTCTCCCATTTAACTTTGTACTTTCTACCCGCTTCGTACTTGGCCTTCCATTTCGATGCCGGTGATGGCTGAGAACTTGGGAGTACTACAATGACTTCAGAGCCAGAGGCAGTACTTTGTTGTTCAACAATGACTTCAGAGGTGGTACTTTGATGTTCATCAACGACTTCAGAGGTGGTACTTTGATGTTCAACAATGACTTCAGAGGTAGTACTTTGACGTTCATCAGTGACTTCAGAGGCAGTACTTTGATGTTCAACAATGACTTCAGAGGTAGTACTTTGTTGTTCATCAGATGCTTCCATTCCGAGATTAACGTGAGCGAGAACACTGCCGCCCTAAATATGACAATGTGAAATTCTCACAATCTTGTTTCATGAAAACAGTACCTTACATAGTGCCGTACCCATACTACACACAAACATATACGATTGCCAATAGCGTGGAACAGATTGTCCTGGCCTTGACAGTGTACTGTGTGACGTAAAAGTGACTTGGGCCTGACCAGTTACAGCGTTGCATGTATGTTACTTCAATGTCTTTTTCAAAGCATCCTCTTCCCCAAATTGAAAACCATCTCATTTGTGGACATTTCAATCCTAATTTCAAGATTTTTCCTTTGCCAATATCTTATTTCTAAGAAACCAAAAACCCGTTAAAATAGGTTAAGTTCTTGTATGAATTGTGCAAGTTCTCATGATTGTTTATCAACCAGTCTATCGCTTGACGTCACTCTCAACAGTTCTACCGTTGTGCGTGCAAGGTACGCCAAGTTGGCAGTAATAAGCGTAATAAATTGCCAATTGGCCAATATTTTTGTATCGTCTATGGCTCGCAAATAGGAAAAATTTCTTTTCACAAGAACAGGCTATCATTGCAATCAGCAGGGTGATGGAGAAAATGTGGGCTCTCCGCCAAATGCTATTGTTGGGGTCCAAATGCCTTTTGCCATCTTACTTTTATAAATTTCAGTCGTGTTAGGTAAACCTGTGACAAAGTCTTACTTCCTACCAACGACTAGGACTCAAGAGTATACACCACCAGTGGTGCATCTTGGGTGGCAGCAGGCCATGTCCCCCATTGAGAAGTGAGGGAACATAAAAAGGGGGAAAATGAAGGGAGAAGAAAAGAAAATGAAGGCCGAGAAAAGAGGAGAAAATGGAGAGAGAAACGAAAAATAGGAAAGTGTCATATATATATATATATATATATATATATTAAAATATACGCTATTCTGTTACAGGAGTGTCCGAAATATACGCTATTCTGTTACCGTATCTGTGCTCTCGTATTGTCATCTTTGTGGTGTGTTCTACTTATTATATATATATATATATATATATATATATATATATATATATATATATATATATATATATATATATATATATATATATATATATATATATTATATATATATATATATATATATATATATACGTTAAATGCAATGATCCCTAATTATAGGGTATTCCCATCACCAGGGGCGACGCTAGATGGGGGTGGGGGTGTGACACCCCCCCCCCCCAAGATCCATTCAGTCGGCGAAATCCTGCACCAGTCGGCAAAATGAAGGAAAAAAGGGAAGTGCAAACGAAGGAAAGTTAGAGGAAAGAAAAAGAGACTGAGGAGAGAGAAGAGGGAGAGAGAAAGACCAAGCGAACAGGGAAAAGGACAGAGGAGGGAGGGACAAAGCAGGGCAAGAGAAAGGGGCTGATGCAGACGGAAGACAGGAGATTCGAATGCATTTGTAGAAAACCTTTATTACAATATCTTCAAAGTCTGTAAGCAACACTTTTTGAAACTTAAAACATTCTGTCGGCAAAAAAGCTACACAGGGCTTTTCAGTATCATTGTACTAAAGGAGTTCATCGTTCATGTGGCTTCTGGCATTGAGTAGGTAAATTCTGCACCAGTCGGCAAAATGAAGGAAACATGAGGAAAAGAAAGAGGAAAAGAAGTGAAAGAAAGAGGACAATTTCTGTAATCAGAACCCAAAACCCAGTACTTGTAATGTTTTCTGATAATTAAAGCAGCAGCATTGTGGTATATGCAGTTTGTTAGAATGGGTCAGTGGTCAAGTGCTATACTCTGCTACAAGGGCAGTTCCTCGTAAAATTTGGACTGATTGTGGTGAATTTGGTGAACTGATGAAGGGAAAGGTGTACCAGAGTTCACTTAATTACTGTACTTCACCCATTGTCATTCTGATCTACCAGTAGGACTCAAGGAAAATTCATCAAGACCTGAAGACAAGCAAGATAAAAAAGAAAGCTTCCTAAAAAATAGGAATTCTTGGTGATGTATTCAATTTACATTTAGCACCAAATGTGGCACCATTTTGCATCTAGCCCACCTTATATGAGCAAAAATTTTCCAAAGGGGAGTGGGAAATCTTGGTGCTGTTGCCCCCCTGACAAAAAACCTGGCTACGCCACTGTTTAAAACAGAATCTTTCGTCTCATAATATTCTTCAGAAAGTGATTAAGTGACTTCTCCTTGGGAAGGCTATGTATATGTGTAAAGTGTGACTTTGACATGTATTCAAGATTTATCTTTAGCAGTAGGCCTACAAATTGTTACATCCTGATGCCAACCCCTCGTGACCATATTTTTGAGATTTGGATCGTGTGCAAAGTCATTGCATGGGGGATAAATCGACGTCTTTCAAACTTTCATTTGCCCGCGCTGGCCCCTTCCTCGAGGATATATCCCTGGTGCCTGGGAAGGATCGGGATTGCTTAGATCGGACTGGGACCAAAAGGCGTATGAAGCCATTGTGTTATTTTTCGGAGGTATGGGACTAGTTCAAAGTTCCGACCCCTCGTGACCATCCGACTTAATTTTGTGATTGGGATCGTGTACAAAGAGGGGATAAATTGGCGTTTTTCACAATATCATTTGCATGCCCTGTCCCCTTTCCCGAGGATATCGGCCCTGGAGAAGGTATGAATTTGTTTACATCTGACTCGGCACCTGACCAAAGGCAGATGAAGCCATTGTGTTATTTTCCAGAGGCCGTGGGACCACGTCAAAGTGCCAACCCCTCGTGACCATAGGACTTAGAATATTTTTGAGATATGGATCGTGTACAAAGTCAACGGCTGTCTCGGACTGTCATTTGGTGAGAGAATTTGTGTAAGGCCTAATAGGAAGGTTTCTTGACTGAAATTTTTCGACAGCTGAAAGATTTGACCCCCCCCCTGCTTTGCTGTAGCCCCTCCTCCCAGTGGCGTAACTGGGGTGCTTGAAATGGGGGGGGCAGGGATGAAAATAAGGTAAATGCACCGACGGCATATAGTCAATGTACCGACACTTGTGTCAAAGGATTATCACTTAGCCTAACAAGTCACCCCTGACCCGTGCAGAGGCGTCAATCCGTATCCACATGTGTGTGTGTGGGGGGGGGAGGGGGGACGGAGGACATACATGACTTAGCACAAACCGATCCCTTTGGATTTGAAGAGGGGGTGTCTTCCTATAGGCCCTTTCCTCCTCCCCCCTCTTATGATGACTGACCCCCTATTCTAATAAGAATTATCATTTCAAAGTTAACATGACCATCACAGATGATGTGCCAGGTGAAATACACGGAGTCCACGGAATTACTTCAAGATGTTATTTTCACCATGTCCCAAAATAGCTGAAACCATGCTTCGCAGCGTGGATCATTGTCGGATATCATGGACCCGACCAGGCCCGTTGCTAGGGTGATATGTTTGAGGGTGTTTAGGTCCCAAATTCCGACGGGCTGGATGTTTTTCCAACTGAGTGGAGGCGTGTAAATTTGCACTTTGTTTTATGCGCTCTGCGTTTTGTATACAACAGTGGGGATCCTTCCTTTGTCACTACATAAATGTGTCGTCCTGGGGAGGGTTCTAAGGGGAGGGAGTCCCCTTTTGAAGTAAATTTTGTGTTAAAATATTTACGATTTTTTAGGAACTAAAATATAGGCATCAGTGAGGGGGACCATGGCCCTTTGAAAATTTTTGAAAAATTTGGTGTCCTTACATGCAATCTGGTGCTAAATATGCTACCTTTTGAAGTAAAATTTGTGTCAAAAAATTTACGTATTTTAAGGAACTAAAAAAATAGGCATCAGTGAGGGGGGATGGCCCAATGGGGTGTCTCCCTCCACTTTGAAAAATTTAGTGTCCTTACATGCAATCTGGTGCCAAATATGCTACCTTTTTGAAGTAAATTTGTGTTAAAAAATTTACGTTTTTTTAGGAATTTAAAAAAATCGGAATCAGTTAGAGGGCATGGCCGAATGGCCCTCCCCTCTGCGTACGCCACTGATGATTGAATGACCCCATATTGATGCGAGGCCCCTTCAGATGTTTGGAGATGTATGTCTGTTTTCGGAGAGTGTTGTGTTGAGAATACTTCCATGTATAATTACCTTTTTAATGGTCATGAGAAGGAGTGCAAACCGTGATGCATGCGCGCGAAGCGCGCCGAAATTTTGTCATTAAATAAGATTTCCCTGATGAAATCTGCATTCAGAATCTGCATCGAGACACTTAACAATTGCTCAACAAACCTACATGCCACTCCAAAAGCCAGTCAAACAGAGCCACGACAAATACTCTTTTACGCAAATGTGAGGGGGAGGGGACATTTGATATTGTGTCCCCCACTTATCGAAATGTAGGGGGACTTGTCCCCCGTCCCCCCCCCCCCCAGGATTGACGCCCATGCACCCGTGACCCCCCATCCATCCAGGGGTGGTGGCAGGATTTGCCCGACGGGGGGGGGGGACAGACTCCCCGAAGGGAGGACCAGAGACCCGAAGCCTCGGACAGCTCCGATCCCGTCGAGAGGTTGGTGAGGAAGAATTTGAAGAAAACCTGTGTACTACACCATGTCAGTGCGGGGCACATTTTGCATAAAATTTGTATTTACTAAAGGAAAATAGTTCCTCGCCAATTTAATGTTTTTTGCTGGACTGTAAGCTGTGAAAAAAGGCGCACGAAGCACGTGAAATTATTTAGGGTGAGCCTATATACACTCTAAAGAATCTGTGCTTATTTAAAGCTTACATAGGTCAATTGTCCTGGCAGTTAGGCCCAACCGGGTACAACTTACATTTTACTTCCCTCCTCGAGTCACTAGCTGTACCGCAAGACAGATACAAGCAGACAAAAGAACATTAACTAAGTCTAGCGAAATGAGATGAAATTCCCGACATTTACATAATTCCATCTATTCTACTTATGAAGTTACCCGAAAAAATGGAAAGGGTTTGTAGCCCACTATATTTAGTAGTACCAGTAGAAAAAGCGTGCCGAAAATTTTGGGTTTTATCTCAGAAATGGCCCTTTTTGGAAAGCCAAAATAAATAAATTGAAAATATGTGGCGACAGAATTTTCCCGACAGGGGCCGAGGCCATGCCAGAGACCCCAAGTTCCGTCAGCTCCTTTACCAAGGGGGTGGTGAGAGGTAGATATGAAGGTGCCTGACTTTCCAATGTCATTGCAGGGCATATTTTGCACAATATCACTTATTACTTCAAGAGCCGACTTTGCGCACTGATAGTGGTCTTTTGAGTCTGGATCGTGAAACTGCAAGCGCGCGAAGCGCGCGAATATTTTTAGTAGGCTTTCACTAAAAATATATGTAATTATTAAGAACAATAAAGAAAAAATAAAACTGTAGGGGTTGTAGACCGTATCGGGGATAACATACATTGTGTCGAAAGCACCTGGACTGCCCGATGGAATAGCCGAACTTTGGTCCATTAGTCGCTCACCAACTAACCCTACCTCATGACACACACGAGAGAACAGCAATAGCTTTGCGATATGGGATAAAATTTACGACCTCTGCATAACCCGTGTGTGCTCTGCCTACATGTTATTTGGTAAGGGTGACAGGACTTATTCTATCTAGCTATGTGGAAAGGAACTATTGAAGAAAGTGGAGTGTCCCTACAGCGCGCGTAGCCGCGCCGAAAATTTTGGGTTCTTATTAGAGAAATTGTCCTCTTGAGAGCAAAGACTGGTGACCGTCGGGGAGACTAGTCGTCGTTCACACCCCCGGCGGATGTACCGACAAGATCAGCAAATATACCGACAGACCATCCCAGGAAGCCAAGTGGGGGGGGGGGCGACCTAGTGCCTTCTCCCGAGAACAGAATGCGCTTTGCGTTTATAAAGAAGCAGCCATTTCACTGAAATTAATCGTTTCCTGTAATGGGCGCCTGCGAAAAAAAATTATTGGGGAGGGGGGCAAAACAAATCAAATCAGGGGAAATTTTTACTCCCAGATAAGAGATTAATTGCGAAATATCGGTGCCTTTTGCAGGGGTGTATAGCCAGGAATTTGCCAGGTGGGCGAAACCTGTAGGCCGTCAAAGCGAAGTGCCAAAGAAAATTTTGGCCGAAATGCCTTCCACATCGCTGAAAATGGCACTTCCCAGGCGTTGTGAGTTGCATCTAATCATTTTCTATTTTTAAAGCTCATGTTCTTGAAATTTTCTAGCGATATCAAAAAAAGTTGATTTTACTTTTCCTTTACGTTTTTTTAAACTTTTCATTTTCCGGGGTGGGGGAGTGCCTCCCTTTCCCCCTTCCGGACGCCCATGTTTCCTGTTAAAAAGTATTAGCGTCTTGTTGCACGATAACTCCGTGAACAGGCCTCGGCAATTTGCGTGTTACTGGATTAGGCGCTTTTACATACAGTAAAAGCCTTTGTTTACAAGTTCAATGACACAAATCCGACAGGAACAAACTTAGAACTTAAGCCAGTATCTCACGAAGACAAATTCGCACGTTTATTTTTGCGACTATTGCGTTTTGGAACGCAAAACAGTGGCTAAATCAACTCCGTGAGAATTTGTCTTCTTGACTAAAGTTACAATCTCACGAAGACAAATTCGCACGTTTATTGCCGCGACTATTGCATTTTCAAAAACGCACTGAAGTCGCAAAAAAAAACGTGCGAATTAAGTATGTCTCACGTGAAGACGGGAACGCCAAAGCTACATCAAACAGTCGCAAAATATTAGCACTAACTTCGTACTAACTTATCACTGATGTCGTGAAACAACCTAGGAAAAACCAGAGGCCATTCGGCCTAGGAACGACTCTTCAAAGCGCGCGACGTTAGTTCTACATTAGTCTGTTAGTAAGAATGTCTTACTAACACTTTGCTATCATCATTTGGCGTTCGACTTTCGCAAAATCTTCGCACAAAAATTTGAACATCTTTAAAACCTCTGGCGACGGATGCTTTGCGATTCCTGCGAATACAGGCGACAGTTTTGCTACTGTTTTACTAATATTTGGCGAATTTGCGAAATTTAGTCGCAAACCATACGTACGCAAGTGATTTTTTTCTTCGTGAGATACTAGCTTTAGATCGCTACATCGGAATCAAACTCTAAAATCGCTAAGCAGCACTTGATCTCACAGTTCCTTAGAACTCAGTCCATGTCAGTACATTGATAAGAAATACCGGCCAAATAAAGAAGAAGACGAAAAGTTGCGTTTCATCTCGGCGTAAAATAATGAAGTTGTCTCTACACCACTTTCTGATCTGCAACACATGTCGCGCTAATTGGCCTATGATTCGTACGTACCGACATACGTACGTACGGTATGTTCGTATTCACTGTGTACACATATTACTGTGTATACATACATATTACTGTGTATAAATAGTTTCCACATTATAGAATCTATTTCCTGATATAATCCAAAACTGATTCAGATTTAAAAATTAAATTTGCTGCCGCAAGCCAAACGAACAAGTTAAATGCGTACGGTTCATCTTCTTATTCGAAAAAAATTGAATCTTTCATAGCTTCTGGTAGCATTCTCCTCACACCATGGTATAACTACGTCGGAGGATACAATATTACACTGCTATTGCAGCTATGACTCAATGACGGTCAGAGTTGTTGACTTGCACTTGTTGACTTGGACTCGAGCCTGACTCGAGTCTGACTCGAGTCACTATTTTCCTGACTTGTGACTTGACTTGCGATTTTCGTGTTTACTTGTGACTTGACTTGGACTTGCACTGATTTACTTGTGACTTGACTTGGACTTGCAACAAATGACTTGTCGGCAACGCAAGTCAGAAGCACTATTTAGATGGCCAGTTTTGGTTTAACTAACTCGCTCCCGATCCCCTAATTCTCGCGCTGCCGCGACATGCCCAGACCGCAAAATTGTACGCGACATTTACCTACACAAACCACTACACAGTAATCACATTGTACCATAACGTACGCAAACAAGTGATAGCCGGTTATGCATCATTGTTACTCAGGGGTCGAAATTCCCGCTCTTCCGCTGTTCCGAGAAGAGTGCTTTTAGCGCCGGAACAGTATTTTTCCAAAAGCAACTGTTCCGTGGAACAGTATTTTTCCAGAAGAAACACATTGCAACTATACGCATGTATCTTTATCTCTGATGAAGTAATCATGCTGTGAATATCAAAAACCACTGTAAATTTGCACATCTAGCATCATTCACCAACATCCTTTTCGATTCATTCAAATCTAACAATGAAAGAGACCAAGTATCAAATTCATAGACATTAATTGCACGGAAATATACGCAAACAACGGTACTATAGGTCATGTCTGTGTTCTGTACAGAAGTTCAAGTGAAACGCACTATGAAAGCGTACAGTAAGTCAGAGCATGTGTACAGGTTTGTAATTGCCAGCACTATAAGGTTAATACGCACCCGCTTTGTATAGAAGTTGACGTACGTCGCAAGAACATTAGGCATCATGGTATGGAATCTTACAACATTTTTCGATATTTGTTTTTACCACTAAATCACCAGTTACATCGTAGTTTGTAGTAATTTTCAGCAGGTGATTTTATGTAAAGCATTCATGTTCAGTTTGTGTGAAATTAAAGTGTGCTTTGCACTTTATGATTTATGGAATAACGATGCCTGAAACGTAACAAAAGTTTGACAAAATAATTCGATTGCCTTGTATGTACTACACTCATACTAGCTCACTTGTTTTGTGCCTTGCGCATGCATTGAACAATTATTTACGTATGGATATATGTATTCGTGCATTCATTACGTACTGCTATATGAAGATACTCAAAACAAACACGTGCAAGCATGCACACTCCGTTTACGTATAGGTAAAGCACGGTAGGATGGTGTGGAATGTCCAAGTACATGTACTGAATATACTGGCGGCGTATGGCAAGCCATACGGGCGTCCAAGTATTTTTCTGTTTTAATGTGCGGTGTGCTTTTTAAAGTGCATCGAAACGGCACATACAAACAAAAAATAATCTCAAACCGGATCGGGCAGAAACAAAAAAGCAAACGTTTTAATGTGCGTTCTGTGAGCGGCTTAGACTACGATCACGGTATAAACTGTGAATTCCTTAAGCCGTATTGTTAACTAACAATCATATTTTGAGCTACTGCTGCAAACGGATAAAGGCATTTTTGGGTCGGTGAAAGTCGATTCAATCATGGGATTACATTGCTATGAATGAAAAGTCACTGACCGTTTAAACATCCGTTTAAACACTTGGTTAAATTTAGCGGCGGTTAAACGGCCAACTGGTCATTTAACCGTTTAAATGTTACAACGTGACATGCTACTAGCAATTAGGCATGGAAACTTGTACAAGGACTGAAAGCAAGTCAATTTGACTGCTGACATCTCGTGCCCAAAGAAAATGGGCCTTAACGTGTGTTTTTTTTTTTCTTCCTTAAACATGAGATCGTCCCCTTTGACTCACTGTGTGAAATGATTGTTGAATCAACAATGCTGTGAATGACAAGAGTAGAATTACGACTTCACATAAATTTTCGTCCTAGAAAAGAACATCAGTACGTGCGCTCATATGAAGGAGAACCAACACATTGCATACAAGAACTGCTCTTTTCCAGTATATGAAAACTTGGAACAGTAAATCTGATCCGGAACAGTAGTTTTGGAAATGGTAATACTGTTTCCGTGGAAGCAGTGGAGAAAAAAAATTAAATTTCGACCCCTGTTACTAGTGGTAATATTTTTCCTGCATGCAAGTCGTAACGTTTTGGGGCGATCAGTGTTGGGTTTTCGGAAACAGAATTTTAAGTTTCGGGTGTTCGGTAAATAAATGCCAATGTCACGAAGGCACTTTAATTTGTAAGTCCTTGGTTTTTGATGTGAGGTGAAAAATGGAACCTCAAACCCAGTAATGGTGTTGGATTCCTTAGTTAGGTTTAGGTGAGAGGTGTTAACATCAGTCCTCGAAATTAATTTCGGAAACGATTTTTAGATACATAATTCTCTGAGTAATTGCGCCGAATTAGGTTCTCTAAAAGCGTTTGACTAGTTCTCGTTGAAGTCATGGCGATTTTTAAAGAGAACGCAATGTTTGTGTAAAGTCTCACCTTTCTTCGTATAGAGCGCCTTGAAACAACGAGTGGCAAGAGTTACATGATAAATATTGGAAACTTTCCCACTTGATGTCGAGTAAGGTACTAGGTATCAAGGTAATTTGATCAGGTCCCAGTAACTCGAAAGGGGGCTTTTGAGCATCCAGGTGCCCCTTCTCCTTGGCTTGGGCCCATTGCTCTGGCGGGCATAGAAAGGCCCGTGTTGCAGATAGCATACTTTCAAAGCCCCCTCCGCTTGCGGCGTTGCCGCCTGCTTTCCAAATCTAGTTATACCGAGCCTAAATTTGATTCAACGATTGAATAGATGCTAATGTCAAAATAATGAATTTCTGGAGTATGAATGATTCAAAAGTTAATTTCAAGGTAGGAATGTATGGTTGTTTAATATGATTCACAAAGGTTTTATAGTTCAGATTCACGGCAGAAAACCGTCAAAAAAGAGGAGAAGGATATCATCCCTATCATCTCAACCAGTAGGATGATATGCTTAGAAAGGGGTACTATTTTGTTTTGATGATTTCAACGTGAGTAGTCGGTGAGTTCGGGTGAAGATTCCGAGCCCACATGCAGTATTGAACCCGTTAAAAATGTTAAGATTTCAGACCTCCACAAAATTGGACTTTCGGTTCCGGGTAGGATTACCGTATATGTTCACTTTCTAACGCTCGAGAACTATCTCCATCACCGGGGGGAGCCAATTATCTCTTTCCAACAAGCTTGGTATCATCAAGTGTTATGATCTGGATAATGCACCGTCACTCCTTGAGGCATTTGGGTGGTAATGGTGGGGGAAAGAAGGTGGGAAAAGGGGTTTTAGTTTTAACGAGACGCAGTACCTCATCGCATTCGTTGCCCAACGCGCCTACTGTTTGTAGGAAATAGGTATACTGTTAAAGTTTGAAAGCAATTGCGCTTCAATGAAGCATCTAAAATTCTGGCATAGACGTTAAAAATGTCGTTTTGTCCGATTTTCACGAATGCATCCGGTGCAAGCATTTAATCAGCTTCATACTGCAAGGATGTTGGTGTACATACCGGACCACATCAAGTGTAACCAATTAAGACATGATCGGGTAATTTTTAGACTTGACTTAGATCAAGTATGTGATTTGGTATCCTTTACATAGGTACTGTATGGTTGTTTGTTGAACCAGTGGAAGGTGAAAAAATAATCTAAAAATTCTGATATTTGCCGGATATACAGGACCTCCGCAGCCATAGATTTATGGTTCTAAAACCAAAAACAACGTCTGAACGTAGTACCGTCGGGTGGCTTTTTGTTGGACCTTGGGTGGAAGGTAGAAGATGTGGTGTAGGCTACGGATAGTGTGTTACTGAAATTGCAAAATAGTCCAAATATGTCTGTTGGTAATTTTCCTTTCATTTGGAAGAGGTCCATAGACGAGAGATTTTGAGACCGAGGGAAATGGTTTTACATGGTGATAATTGATGCATTTAAGTTTGACGGTACTTACGGTTACTAATAATTCCATCAAGCGCTTCTGTGTTTATAGCCCCTCTCTTTAGTAATAATTTGGGCGATACCTCTGGCCTTTATCGAATTTCTTAATGACAATTGTTTTTTTTTTTTTTTCCATTACGTAGTGAATGTATAGCAGAGCGTCAGAGCTTGGATATGTTGAATTCCGGAGGGGGGAGGGGGGGGGGGGAGCAAAGTGAATCGGAATTTTAAAATACAAGAATGTGCCCTTTTAGGGGGGGGTATTATAGAGGTAGTTGAACTCTCGAGCCCAATGACGTAGCCCATGCAGGAGAACGCTGGGGGGCCTAGACCCCTACAATTTTCCATCACAACCACCCTAAAAGTAACCAAAGTTTATGTGTTATATGTCTAAATATGACTGAACGGGGATTGATGGTTCCTATCATTTAAATCCCCGCCCCCCCCTCCGTACAGTACCCGGCGTAACAGGTTTGAATGCGATGATGAATTAACAGATTCCTTGATCACTGAAATTCTCAACTTTGTTTTACAACCCCTTACTTTTGTAATTATGAATTGTTCCAATTGTATAGCAAACTATAGCAAACAATTTACAGGTAGCTTAACCATGGTGGACAACCATTGATGTGGATTGGGTATGGCTTATGGCGCTTACAGAGGTCATCATGTTGGCCAATGTATTTTCCTGCTAATTGGAATGTTCCCTTGAATCTTTGACTACATTTGTGATGATGGTCAACTCATTTCCTCCTTTTTATACCGAAAAACCCACCCAGCCTTCCAGAATCTATGGCCAAAGGTAGGGCGTCATTGTTGGGGCTGGTTTCAGAACAGGGCCGACAATGGTCATGGCCCAGTGTCCCACCTCTCACAGCCTGGGGGCCTGGCAGGCAACATGTCACATTGCTTTCGTTATCCCTTTGGACGGATGTTGAACAGAAGCTACACCCGGGTTAAAAGAAGCTACAAACGAACAGAAATACCATAACACACAGCAGAGCCCCATGTGGGCCTCCAGCCTTATGAACTCCGCCATGTCCAACACTGCTAACTTTCCAGGGGGGATGATCGCATGCATTGTGCCTTCCCCAATGGAAAAAACATACAGAGTTCGCTTCACCCCAAACGCTACCTATCTGGTGATGAATATATGGCTTCAAAATTATGACGTTTGATACTCGTTAACGGTGAGAAGCCAGGAACTTCTCGTCGTCAGACACCCCACAGATCGAGGCTAGTCCGTTCCCTGGGTACCAAGGCTGTTAGGGTGCGCCCCTCCCTCAGCGAAGGAAAAATAGAAAAACAATTAGAAAAATGGGAAAGTGGGAAAGGAGGGGCCCAAAATGAAAAATGTAAAACATCAAAAATTGGGGAGTTGATACTGGGTTTAAGTTGAGGTGCCATGCAATAAAATAGCGCTTTTTCACTCTTCTGCGCAACCCCCTAACCCTACAATTTACTGTGACACGTCCGCCAGTGTAAAAAGTCCTAGGCTGGGCAATGCCACTGCCGCTCGGGCCCCCCCTTTTCCAGGGTTGAGGGTAGACGGGAACTTATGGTAAGGGTTGGGAAGATATATTATATGCATAAAATATTTTTACTCTGATGGTGCAGGTTTAGTAGCTGTCTAATAGCTTGGAGCAGAGAGTAAATTTTAGGGGCAGATGGTGTTGGTGATAAATCCTGAGCCTTTTACCCAGTAATAATATTTCTGTGTCCGACAGGGAATGTGTTCGATAAGTTACCTCATATATAAAAGTAATAGCATACCATGCTGATTGCTTGTTACCTTAGACGCAAGGTCTCCATTTCAAATATTTAACCAAGACATTTTTAGGCTTCCCCCTGATAGCAATACCCCTATTTTGAAATATCCCAACCCATATTTTTGAATACCCAACTCTACAATTTTCAAACCATTTTACCCATACATCGAATCTTTTCATGCAAACACGGTCACTGAGTTTTTTGGAGAGTCGGCCATTTTTCTTCTATTATTTATGGTGACTTGTGACTTGACGTGTGGTCAAGTTCAAATGACTTGACTTGGACGTTGCTACTCCTTGACTTGTGACTTGACTTGACTTGGAGCTGAGCAAATTGACACTTGTGACTTACTTGGACGTTGTTGCCTAACATTGACTTTTGACTTGACTTGGACTTGCAAAATTTGACTTGTCACCATCTCCTGCTCAATGTGCCAAAATAAAGTGAACATTTTAACATCAATTAAATCACCTGGAATTTTTTTCATGAATTACCAATTTGTTTTCACTTTTCACAAAAGTTTAGGCCAGCTCCATTTTTCTTTAGCCTATAAGTTGCATTTCCATAATACTTTTTTAAACTCGATTTAGTAGAATTCGTGTAATTTTTCTCAAAGACGAAGAAATTTCATTCAAAGTGGAAAGCCTGTGTGGAATTTCTATCAAACCATAGCACCATGGCATCATGATACTGTGCAAGATAATTTAACGCAGGGTAATGCACACAGCGTCAACATGTGTGCGTACTGGTATGCACTGCACTGCCTGGCTAGTTGTAATCGCTGACCCTGTATAACCAGGGAGTTGTTACGTAACAACTCTCCTGCTGTAACCAGGGAGCTTGTTTTTGGGACTCGGAGCTCCCTGCTGTAACTGAGCGAATGGATTATTTTCACTCGGCCAGCCCAAGCGTATTAATTTGCTCCCTCGAGAAATTAGTAACTGGAGTTGGAAAAATTCTGACCCTCGAATCTGCCCACTTATATTACCTCGGGTCTTCCGTTTGCTGTAAACTTGGGTACGTCCGATGTACACGATAATGTCATTTCCGCTAAACTAAGTTAATGTTCTCTTGAGTCTGTCTTTCGGTACGCTACTGACTCGAAGAGGGAAAGTACAATGTAAGTTGTGCCCGATAGGGCCCAACTGCCTGGACAGTTGACGCTCAGTGGCGTACACAACGGGGGGGGCGCTATTGGGCCATTACCCCCTCTCGGATGCCAATTTTTTTCAGGTCCTAAAAAACGTTTAATAGTTTTTAAACACAAATTTTTGCTTACCACAAAGGTAGCATATGTTGGCACAAGATTGCATGATGTAAGCGACTACCTAATTTTTCAAAATTTGCGGAGGGGGACACCCCCTCCCCTTACACCCCTCCCCAGGGCCGGCGATCACGACAACATATAGCATCCCCCTTGAGAGATATCCTGGGTACGCCACTGGTTGACCTATATAAACTTTAAATAAGTACAGATTCTTTTTAGTGTAAAAGCTTACCCAAAAGTTTTCGCCAGGCGCTTTGCAATTTCCACAGTTTAGATTTCTGAAAAACCTTAAATCGGAGCGGAACTATTTTTCCTTCTAGTTACATACAAAATTTTATTTCAATTTATGCTCCGCAATGACGTGGTATTTTTACACAGGTTTTTCTTTAAATCTCCCACTCACCAACCCCTAATCGGCATCGGGGCTGTCGAGGCTTCGGTACGTGCCCCTTCCCCGCCCCGTTGGGCTAAATCGCTGGTGCCACCGCCTGCTGGAACCACTAGTGGTTGGACTAGTAACGGTTTCTCCCGCTTCTAATTGCATCTCTTAATCAACACTTTCAGTCCGGCATTTCTTTTTTTTTTCCCCCCCCCTTGCTTCCCAGTTTTGCAAATACGGCACCACCACCCCCCCCCCATGATAAATGCTCTGGCGACAGCCCCTGCCCATACGCGCTGAAGTGGATCAAATTGGATTAGCATAAATTAAAAAGTTTTTTCCATGGTAATCTCCAGCCTACTCAGTACCACCGCTCTGATCTTATCCAGGGATTATGTGTCAAATAGCAGTTCCCCGATATCACCCAATCCTGCTTACCGTTTTACTATTTTTTTAACCACGTGTTGCCGGTACGGGGGACATGGAGGCCACCTGCCCCTCCCCCCCCCTCCCCGACAAATTGATTTCCGAAAATTTTCCCCGAAATTTTAAAATGAGCCGCAAAGCGTTTAAGCTATAGATTTCTGTAGGGATTAGGGTGAGGTGTGTTTTCTGATTGAATGAATGGAATCTATTTTAAACCATTATTTTTATTTACAAGTCGTTCTCAAACAATCAAAATTTCTCGCAAATCATTAGTACAAAAATTTTTTGCTCACTACCCGCGCGCCCTTTTACAGTGCACCACATTGCTGTGTTTACTATCAAATACCGTCTCAAACATAAATTCCCATGAATTATTCCAATGGTGAGGGTCCCACAATTGCATAGATTGTTATTGTGAATAGGGGTCATTATGGAGGAAGCACAGCATTTGCAAGAATGCAAATTTGTTGAATTTTAGGGGATGACACATTTTATGAAAGTGAAAACTTATACAAATTAACAGACAGAAAACTCGCCCTCTAATTGACGGATGCATTTGCTAGCGATTTTGAAGCGTCTCAGTGGGCAACTTTGTTATGGAAAACGGATTTCTAATGCAAAATTTCCGGCCCGCTTTCGCGCGCATTCGTCACGGAAGCAACACATCCATATCTTATAACCATTACTGGGGGCAATAATACGTTATTCTGACCAAAACACCTTTCCGAAAAAAGAGGTATATCTCCAACCCCTGTAGGGACCCTGCTTCAATGGAGGATCTTAGTAGTTTTATCTAATATCATGAGTGCCATGCCAACAGCCAAAACATATCACTAAATTAATTTTAAGTTCTAAGCATGTAATTAATTGACAGGATTTCGCCAAAGATACCACCGTTTTTGCATCTAAGCCACCTTAACCTACAGACGCTAAACAAGAATTTTTCAAGAGGAAGGAGTTTGTTAGCCTCTCAGAAAACACACCCACCTTTTCCGTTTTAACAGTCAACCAAAAATAAGAATTTACTAATTGGGAGTTTTCCAATATATAATCAATTCGAAAGTTTGTCAATAGCAAGCGCGCGACGTAAGCCAGGAATTTGCAAATGGGGAGTCACATTTGGTATGGGGAGGTGCCCCTTTCCCGAAAATTTTTGAACAATTGAAGGTCCTTATAGGATGCAATTCTGGTGCAAGATGTTTTTGCCAGTTTCACATCATTATCATATATCATATTATCAGCAGATTTTTTTTTCCTGTTTTGAATTAAGGACATGTTCAAAAAAATTCAAACATGTGGAAAAAAAGCTTGCTTGGGTAATATGATATCACATGATAATGAATGAAACCTGGCAAAACACTGCACTTTTACATGTTTTTTGTCTTTGAAATTCCTGACTAAGGAAGACTAATGTTACCATCTGGACAAGGTGAGGCAACCCAATTTTTACCAAACTACTTAGTACCACCACTATAGAGTAGATTTTGGGAGAAGTCGATATTTGACAAGAGAATACACGGTGCCGAGCTCACACCTCCAAAGTTGTAATGGAGTTGGACCTGATCATTACTGATCTACGAATTTGTCCGATATCTGGATTAAGATTCAGAGAAAACGTTGGAGTATTTATGTGAAAAACAATTGCCCATATACGTACGGAAACACCGCATTATAAAAAAATAATAACATAGATAAAACACATCAACAGAGGCATTTGTTGGTGCATGTAAAGCGACAACCCATTTGTAAGATGGGAGATACCCCAAAAGGAAAAAAATCCCCAAAACAGTGCCTAGTTGGGCCGGTTTTTTTTTTTTCTTTGTTCTTTTGGTTATTTCGTCTATCATCACTTAACGATATTGTCCACCACCCATACCTAAAACATATGATTGAGTATTAAGCTGTGCAGCCAGGATGTGCAGTGGCGCTAAAAGAATACTGTTTATCGCAGTGTGCTAGTAGTATTATAATTTTATTCAGAAGGAAGCCTGCGTAATCACGTTACGACTGCTAAACGCGCAGATAGCTTAAGCTTCATAAAACTACGAATCATACGAAACATGTGTGTTGTGATCCTCTCTAGTTTAGGGTGACGCATTATGTAAAGTAGCTTCAGGTCAGGAGGGCCTGATGTTTACTGACGATTATCAGGGGCGGATCTAGGTATGTTGTCGTGGGGGGGGGGGGCGCTGACGGCCGAAAACATTCCGCCCGAACGTAACTATCTAAGGCGGAAGCGCCAACATCAGTTGGCGCGGAGCGTACAGAAAATTTTGAAAAATCGCGACCCCACAATAGCCGGAAATTGCAATTTCCCAGGCTTGTAAGTAGAGTCCTAAGCAGTCCGATATTTAAAGCTTTCGTTTGCCAAAAAATTTTCCCCCCCTTTTGTCCCCAAAAAAAAAAATTAAAAAAAAAAATGAAAAAAAAAGGGGAAAAATTGCAAATGCATTAGAAAATTACCAATAAAATGCAAATGTCTATTCATAGTTCCCGTTCTTGACGCGCCTTCATGGAGTGTCCCCCTTTCCTTTTTGAAATTTTTTTTGCTGTCCGAAGGGCTTAAAAAATCGTGCTATATTTTGCTTCCTTTTCAACAACTATATCCATGTGCTGAAAATGTCCTTGATTTTTCATTCTATCAATGATAATATGATTCATAATTTGTGTTACAAAAAGGGCGAACTTATACTAGTGTGGAACGCCTACATTGTTTCTGGTTAATCTGTTTTCGTCATAGTTTTCATATCATAAACAGATCACTAGTTGTGAAGGATATTAGTTCCCAAGTTACCCTCCCTGCCCTAGCTCTAGGCCCTCTAACCCTCACCCTTCCACTACCCGAACAACATCCAATCCGTCCCTCCTCGTCGCGTTTTATTTTTGATCCCCTTCATTTTTTTTCAACATCGTCGACCCGCGTCCCTAAATTTTCTTGTGCGGGCATTCTTGCCCCCTTGCTGGCTAGGTCAGTGAAAACATGTACCACTACCATTGGCGATGAAATGGTCTTTGTACCCTTTGCCCGGACAAAAAAACCATACGACGGAATTGAAAACTGCTTATGACTGGCGTATCTTTTACGACACTTGTCCGAACTGAAGGTCCACTGAATTTATGCCACTGTCCTATATTGCTGCCCGTAACTCCCGACTATAGATGAGTTTTTACTCAGTGGCTTGCGCAAGGAATTTGAGGCGAGAGGGAGAACGTAGCCCATAGACCAGACTCTCAGCGCTCCGCGTCACCTTTCGTTGTTTGGCGCGGAGCGCAAGGAAAATCTTGGCTCAACAATGCCTCACCAGATAAGCTGGAAATGGCACTTCCCAGGCAGCTATTTTTACCGCATATAAATTTGGGGAAACACTAGCAATATTGTAAAAAAAGAAACATAGAATACTAGAAATAATGGTGGGACTGTCCTGAGGGGTCCTAGAAACTTTTGCTCAAGAAAGAGAGCTGAGATGCAAAATGGTGCTATATTTGAAACATTTTGAAGCAATATGTAAAACACACATGGGAAGAGGCTCGCCATGTTGCTGCCGCCAGTAGTAGGTCAGACTGCTCCCGATTTCCCCCGACCCTTGATTTTCCTCCGACAACTTATATGAGCGTGGGGGCCCATGGCCCACAACGTCCTCCCCCCCCCCCCATTTGCGCACGCTACTGAGTTTGACTACTAACACCGGTCCTGAAGAACAACCGGTATGTCACGTTCCAAGATGGCTTTGAAGAATTTTCAGGCGAACTTATGGGAAGATTTTGCTCACAAGCTAAATTCATATGTGAAATTTGAACAAAAAAGAATAACTTTTTACCGTTGCCCCGATTTGGGGTTAAGAGCACTGTCAGCCTAATTAAAGTAAGGCAAGTTTTGCACAAATTTTGGGGGGGGGGGGGGTGGGGGGGGGGGGGGGTGGGGGGGGGGGGGGGTGGGGGGGGGGGGGGGTGGGGGGGGGGGGGGGTGGGGGGGGGGGGGGGTGGGGGGGGGGGGGGGTGGGGGGGGGGGGGGGTGGGGGGGGGGGGGGGTGGGGGGGGGGGGGGGTGGGGCGGGTTGGGGGGTGTGTGGGGGGGGGGGGGTGATGGGGGGGGGGGGGGGGGCGGGGGGGGGGAGGGGCTGTGGGGGGGGGTGGTGGGGGGGGGGGGGGGTGGGGGGGGGTGTGGGGTGGGGGGGGGGGGGGGTGGGGAGTGGGGGGGGGTGGGGTGGGGGGTGGTGGGGGGTGGGGGGGGGTCGGGTGGTGGGGGGGGGGTGTGGGGGGGGGGGGGGGTGGGGGGGGGTCGGGGGGTTGTGGGGGGGCGGGGTGGGGGGCGGGGGGGGAGGGGGGGTAGGGAGGTGCGGGGGGGGGGGGGCCGGGCGGGCGGGGGCGGTGGCGGGGGGGGGGGGGGGGGGGGGTGGGGGGGTGTCAATATCGGAATGCTTTCCAAGAATACAGGTTATTTTGGTCAGAATTTTTTTGCACTTAATTGATGTGGTTTTTGAGCCCCTCGTGGCTACGATCCTGTTTATGTACGTTTTCCGTCAATGTTTGTAGACATGCGTCCATGTTACAATTAAAAATTTCTACATCAAGTGGTCATTTTTTACAATATTTTTTACACACGGTCCGTGTGTTTGACATAGAAATTGGAAGTGAGGGAGAACGCTGCACAGTGTATGACGGTTATCTTTGTGTGTTTAACTACCGCAATGAAGCCACAAAATAGTCAGGGCGCCTCCTCTTGTACAGCCAAGAAGCCACGTTGCTTTGTGTCTTTCCATATGAACAGTGTGACACTCACTTTGGAAGCTAAACGACGTTTTGACTATACTTGCTTACGGCCTATTACTAGTCTTAATTGGAACCATAGTAAAGGTCTTCATCAACCACGGCCCCGTTGTTGCTTCGTAAAATAGTGATAAAAAGGGCAAATTCCCTTTTATTGATGTTTTTAACTCTCCTACCCGAGACGCACCTCTATCTGTCTATTGCAACAGCCAGAAGCCATGAAGAAGAAAAGATCATAATACCTGATCTAAAGCATTCTGAGTGGATTGAATTACACAGATCGAATTAAACAAACTGAAAAATGTCTCAGTGTTATACTATTGATCAGAACGATCAAGTGGTGTTTAAAGCTATCATTGACTAGTGAAATTTTAACAAATATTTTTAGGAAATACGTGACTCGTCATAGAGAACGTCTATTGACTAATTTTGAATATCTCATTTACCACCCACCAAGAAAGAGCTCGATTTAATGTCATCATTAGACAGACCTTTTTACATGACCACGCAGAGACATAGTGCGCTATGAAAAGTTGCTTCGTAGCAGGCTGTGCGCCATATTCCTTATTCAGCATATTCCCGAAGCCTTAAAATTAAAGAGTAGCTGAGCAAACGAGTCCGCATCTCGTGGCGGGTACTTGAACGCTTGCATCTGGGTTAATCAATCTGCTCCTCTCAAAAATTAGCTATAGATTAGTTTTTCAAGTGACCTGACTAATGGACACCCCTGGAATCACTAACAGTCCAAGCAGGAGTCATTCTGCATAGAAACAAACGTAGGCTTAGCGGCCATAAGTACGCGAGCCGGAGTTAACGCTTCATGAAGAACCGCTTTTAAATAGCGCAGGCCCACTGAACGTGTATTTGAGTTTACTCCTTCGCCAACAAGCTACACTAGATAACGGAAGTATGAAACTGGCACATATTCACTACTGCTGGTAAGGTTAATAGCGTACCGGAACAAACCAACAGTGCATGTGCCATTCGAGTCCGCTTAGTTACATGTTAAAGTACTCTCTCAGTCAAAAAGACCCACACACATCAACATATAAAAATGGTTATGAAATTTCCATAGCTCGTGGTAAATTAGCTATGCTGGGGAATAAACATTTTAATGTGGCCGGCATGTAAACAAAAACGTATGTCTTGGGGGGCGCCCGCATCCCCTATTAACCCATTCGCTTAGGGAATATCAGAAAACTCACAGTGCCCCCGTAGAACATCTCAAGATTTTTGCAATTCCAAGTCTGCCCTGTGTTCATAGTATAGCGGCAATCAGAGTGACGTTAACAAAGATGGTAGCAGAGTAACAAACGTCTTTCTTGTACAAAAAACAATTTTGACTTAATTGGCTGACAATTTGACAACACAAAATGGGTCTATCGAAAGATATCTAACTCATTTAAACGACCATAATGGTCAGCCTATCACCCGGATCTTCACCGTCCATCAGCCGCAGTTGAACAGAAAATTTTTATTCTATTTTTTCAAATTTCTTTATCTCTTTTTTATCATGAATTCTTTCTCCATTATCTTTTTCAGCGAAACGTGGTTTTAGCGAATACCTGGCCCCCCTCTACTCTCCTCCAATAAAAACTAGAAAATTACACACATAAAAAACAAAAAATGCTATCGAGAATCATAGTAATAGTAAAAAGTGGGTGGGAAGGGACTTGTTTTGTTTGTTTGCTAACATTTCTGAGAAGCATCGATTCCCGTAAACAGGAGTGATATTTTTCCTCTTCAACTCGGAGATTGTATGTCCGATTGAAAGTACTATTTAAAATTTAAATAAATTTTTCCCCCCCCAATTTAATGAAGAGTTGTGTCGTTTAATGTTGTAGCATACATCCACAAAGTTCAGTATCTTCTTTTTAATAGTTATATTAAAACGCTCATAAATGAACTAAAGTTAAGGTTGAAAATTAAGGACTTGTTTCATAATGGGTGACTTTAATATTGGTTTACTTCCAAGGAGCATCTTCTGTTTTTTATGAATATTTTGTTTTTTTCCCCAACAACTTGTCTCCCAAAATAACAAAGCTTACTCCGTATAAGTTGAAAGTTTTCGGTATCTTACTTTGACGAAACATAATTTACACAAATAGTAAGACATGCCAGTAAGTTTCCTTCCTGTATTTCAGTTTACGCACAAGGAAATCCCTAAATTCTGTGAGAACTTCTCTGTGCCAAATCGAATAGGTCAGGACAAAGGTAAATTTTCTGATAAACTATTTACGTAAAAGTACTGATTATTCCATACATTCCACATCCATGATTTCCGCTTATATATATATATTATTATATATAATAATATATATATAATATATATATATATTAATAGTATATATATATATATATATATATATATATATATATCAAAGCTGGTATCTGAGTTTTACGGCAGTTTTTCAATAGTTTGTGTAATAGTGTATTTCATTTGATTTCTATCAATAATAACTCCCAAACATGCGCAAAAAACGGCATTCATGGATTAACATTATGATATATTACAGTCGATTAAATGTGAAAAAGTTTTTTTAATCTTTCAAAGTGCCTTCAAACAGTGAGCCCCGGATTAAAATTCGTGTCTATACAGCAGTTTAACTGATTACGTCACGCCAGGTACCCAAGGAACATGGTAACTTGGGGGTAAAACAACACAGTAGTAAGCGCTAAGCGCTAAGCGCTAAGTTAGCACAGCACTCCATTCATGGCGCCGGTTGTTTATAACTCCCCAGTTCCCGATTATGCAGTGCGAAGTTAACAAGTCTGCTATTGCAATAATGTGAATCGTATTATACGTGTTACTCTAAGAGGAGGTTCTTTCTGTTAACTTCAATGAGTGAAAGAAATAATTTACAGAACACTTGGTCAATTATCAATGGTACATTGAAAACTAAAACAACTTTGCTTCTCCAGATCAGTTCAAAGTTATACATAATTCCTCACGGAACTTGAAGATCCTAAACAATAGCAAATGCATTAAAGAAACTCTTTGTGACTATTGGTCTTTCACTAAGTTGCTGCCCAACATACATAGTAAGTCATCTGTTAACAAGTAGTTTGAAGAATGCTAATCCTTCGATTTTTTGTATGTCCTCCAACAAATACGAAAGTAAAGGTATCGCAGGTTTGCAATATCGCAGCTAAAACTTGAATAAAATCTGCTAAATATATAGACCACAGCAGAACACAATACTAAGAAAAGTAAGGTCCTTAATTATGATATCTCTTGACTACTTTTAGTACCTTATCTTTAATGTATACTCGGTATTGGTTCGCTGAACAAGCTAAAGCATCCAGGTCATTCCTATTTATAAAATACAAGTTGACCCTGTCGCTGAGTGACCTTATCGTTCGGTTTTCTGGTTTATCACGTTTTTCCCACGGTTTTTGAAAGCTTAGAATAGTTTAGGACCGTATGTACAGTCTGTTTCCTAAGTACAGTATAATGTTCAAGGGGCCCGTACAATTTTCGACCGAGGATTTTCGACTGAGTTGGGCCTTTAACGGATGCTTTAGATGCTTTATACCATGTTATTGGAAATAAGATGATTTTCTGTGGGGCGGTTTTTTAGATTTTGTCTTCGAAAATTATTGACCACCAAGTTTTTTGTTCACGAAACTTTCCTCATTAAGCTCATGATATAAGATTCATCAGCTTTACTGAGAGTTAAAATTATAGTCTAAGCGGCGACAAGTCCTCAAAATTTTCGACCCCCCCGGTACAACTTTGTAAAAGTTGACACTTACCCTTAAAATGTTTCCTTAGGGTGTCAGCTTCATTCATTTTTTTGTTGGTTTGTCCACGTTTTAATTTAACCGAACATGTAATTTAATGAGGGTCAAGGTCCACGAGTGCTATTTTCACGCCAAACTATCAACAATCTTGGTTATACATGTGTACTTCACCTTCAGGGCGGCTGTTTACCTTGAGTCTAGTGTGGTTAATGATTTTGAATAAAATTTACAATTAACGATCCCTGAAAGCTCCAATATATCAATGCATAAAACCCGTAATTATTGGCAATATGTTACTATGTTTTCATTGGAATATTTTTCATTATTTTTTTTTGTTTTTAGTTTTTTTCCCATTACAAATTTACATGATATGAATATTTCAATGCATTCTTATGCATTGTTTTTACACCACATGGAGATAAAGGCGTCTCTCAATAAAGACAAGGTAAGATTGTTTCAATAGGCGTAGGAATCGGGAGGGACTGGGGGTCCAGTCAAAAAATGTGAGGGGCTGAAGTATGCTCCGCCCCCCCAAAGAACCCAAGGGCAAAACCCTCCACCTTATTTGTCTCTTCTTGTAAAGAAATGTCAAAAAATTTGCTAGTAAAATTTCCTCAAAAGTTTTTGTCACCAAAATGTTGCACCCAAATTGCATCTGAGGCCCCTTAAATACCCAAAAATGTTCCACATCAGGGAGGGGGACCAAACCCCCTTCCCTTAGACTCCTCCCAAGGACGGCGATCCGAAACAAGATTCACCCCCCCCACCCCCCCGTCCGCGAAAAGCTTTCCTACGCCTGTGTATCGTTCTAAAGGTTCTACATTGCAATATTAATGCTCTTCTTGGATAAAATTGATCCTGTCAAATGTTTGCCTGCCTAGCGGGCTCTCTTTAACTTTCTGACACAAACTGGGTAACCGTAGCGAGAAGTGCTAAACTAAAAACCCCGTCCAGCTATGTGCAGACTAGTCAAACTTATAAAACATATTCTGGAAAGTTTTAACGAAAAAATTGGCCAATGGTGTTCTCGGTTTCAGTGTTTTCAAGTTATCATTTTGTGAGTAACAAATTAAGATTTTCCCTCATATAGCGAAGGTTTTGCTTCTGACTTATACATTTATTAAAGATTTTAGGACTATACTGGCCTTGGAAAATAATACATCTGGCAGTTTTGATGTTCGTGCTTCTGAGGCGAAAAATCAGAATGGTCATTACAAACGCCGAATTGACACTTTGTAAATAGGAAAAGTAAGTGATGATACAGCTGAATTTTTGTTTGATTATAAAAATTGCGAATATCCCATTTTCAGATGTTGAGAGTAATAAAATACAATAGCTCCAACCTTCAAAATGTTTGTCACTAAAATTCTTGTCCTATATGGGTCAAAGCGGTAAAAACATGATTAACACATTCTTTGCTTTTTCATGAAAAAGAAAGCATTTTGAAGTATCCCTGTCAATTGAAAGCTACTGAACTCTTGCTTCAAATTAAATCTGCATATGAAAAGTCAAATCACCAAACTCCTCTTACAGCCAGTTTTCATTCATCCCGATACCCATACCCAATGCCAGACAACGTGCTGAAGAGGGCGAGAAAGTTCCCAGACTGTAAGAGGGAAATCATTTTCAAGGCACGAAATGTGTTAACATAAAAGGCAAAGGACAGGTAATTTTTTGTTCCTACAATTTCTCCCAGGTGTTAATGTTTGTGGGTCCCTCCACTGCTTTTAAGTTATGGACCTGTATTGGGTCGAACAGAGTGGTCAACACATGGTTACATTTCAGGCTATATCTGAATCTGGTTGACCGTGATTTACCAACCAATTTATGTGCTTGTTGCCAGGCTAAAAGAATGATTGGTGGCAAAAACCCTCGAGTTGGCTGAATGCTTCTTACCTCCAATCATTTGTCGACAAAAACGTATATTGTGCTAGACAAAAAGCATGATCAGTCCTTAGAAAGGATCCTGTTTTCTAAATTCCGCCTCACGATGCTAGATGTGGCGGAATTTAAGCACGTAATCCCTAATTGTATTACTACTAAACACTGTCTTTTATAACTTTACCAAAATGAAAGCATAGATCATATATGAATTTGTACCGTATTAACAGCCCACGCTCTACAAGCTTCATTGAATTCATTCTCCAACATAACCATTTTTTTGAGAACTGCGAATTAGTAAAATCAAGTTCTTGTTATGGATTATGTGCCATTTCCATGTCCAGACTTGAAAACAACATAGAATCGGTTGGCAAGGAAATCATTCACTGGCTTTCCAATACAGGGAAACAACTCAATAATTATATTACTCTGTAAGCCACAAAATATTAAAGGTTTATTTACCAGTAAACAAAATGAATTAAATTCATGTAACAATTACGATGGGTGTAAGGGACACTTTGCTAGGGGGAGGAGGAGGCTAAGCCGTTTTGCCCGACAAACTGTAATAATACGGACCAATGGCCGGATTTTCCACCACAAATGTGCCAAGAAATAGGATTTTTTTCCAAACTCCGGCTGACCAAGTTCCATTGCGACTATGTTCCAAGTCCCTCTCATAAAAAGATAGCAGAGCAATGTGTCTTGAAACAAAGCAAAATCGTACTTTGTCAGTTTGTAGCGGTAAAATGTATTAGTTGTATGCCATCCCGAGCAAAGACGCTTTCTGCTTTACTAAAATTTACCATCACGTCCGAAAACATTTTTAAACAAATATCTACTTTTTTGCATAGGATATTGCTGCAACAAACCCCTTTTCGCTGATCTGGTTCATGTTGGCAAATGGTTATTGCAATGACAGAAACACCGTAATGTATTTAATAAATAATTAAGTCAATTAATTTAGTTAGGCTATGTGATTTCGCTCATTTAATCTAATCAATGCAATGGTTCCACACATCCTAACAACCGAAACAAAAATTCAGATTTCTCTGATACAGCTACGAAAATAGCCTACATTTCATGGTAGGCCTATAAATATTTTCATTATATCCGGCACCTAATTTTAAGGATTGCATTCTCTCGACATTGGTAGGGGCGGAAGCCATTGTCCCTAGCCAGGACAAAAGCGACTGATTACTGCATGGAAGGATTAAATAAACATTTCGGGTGCTATTGGGGCGGGACAAATTTGGGACTTTTAGTGGAGAAATTTCAATAATTTGGTGTTTTTATTGAAGTAAATTAATTTACACTCCTGGTTTTATTTTGAAGTAAATGCAAAAGGTTAGGTTTGCAATTTATTTTGAAAAATAGCCCTCTTTGAGAGTACCGTGACTCAACGAAACTTTTAGGACGACCAGTCGCTGTCGAAGATTAAAAACTTCATCGCACACACTCATTCTCCCTAGAAAAAAGATTTGAAAATTTTCCCGACGGAGGGCCTCAACCTTTCTCGAAGGGGCCATGGCCTCCTCACCCCACCTGGCCTCACCCCTGACAAAGGTGCTTTAAAACATCTGAGTAAATGTTGTTTGAAGTCATATGATTTTGTGAAGGGTCCTTATGGGGAAAAACGTAAAATGCCGATCAAGTTTAAAAAAGGTGCGACTTTTAATGACCCTTGACATTCAAACTATGTTCGGAAACTAAACAAACAATCAAAGGTTATATTTTAAACATCACTTGTCCACAGTTTACAGACACGCGTGGTATTGTATCTGGACCAGGGGTGGCGCCGGGATTTGCCCGACAGGGGACACAAGCTCCCCACGAGGGGCCCAGCAACCCGAAGCCTCGATGAATGGATTATGTAGTGCCGAAACGATGTTTGAAGTAAAATTCTGGCGCGCGAAAAGCGCCGAAAATTTCAACACTCTTAATGGAAAAAATTGAAAAAAGTTGGGCTTTTACCACGAAAAATTTGAAAAAAATTGGGTTTTTTTTACGAAGAAAATTTGGAAAATTCTGGGATTTTATTGAAGAACTTGCCAAATTTAGACCAAAAATTAATAAAATTGTTGGAGCGACTGCCCGTTGTTCAGGGACTACATATTTTAGTCATATACATAGTAGCTTCCCGAAACCGGAAAATTTCCTCTACGGGGGGGGGCAGCCTTCCCCGACGGGGTGCCATGGCCCCCTTCCCCCCACCTGGCACCACCACTGTTCTGGACGTTTTTCTTACTCTTCACAAGTGGTCCAGAATTGAATTGAAAGGTGTTGAAAACAGACTGTTCAATGTGTCTAAGTCTGTTATTCAAATGTCTTTGTTAAGGCTACGACAAAACACTCTATAAACAGTTTATAATTCCTTTTATTTTTCTTTACATTTTGAGCACTTTAGGAACTGTATAAATTGTTCATTTTGACTCCACAGCTTTTATAAGTCTCGTCATATTAACGTGTGTTAAAACTACTAAAATTTTTGAAAAATTGACTTTTTGACCTTTGACCTTGAAAATTTGCATGTTCGGAATTTTTAAAAAGTGACAACCAACCTAAAATTTAATTTACATTATAAACAATAGTTTTAAGCATAGTCCGCTATATTTACAAATCGGTACGGGTAAAGTCAATTTTTAGAGCTCTTTTTCAAATTCGCCGCAGACTATTACCTGCGCGGCGCTGCACAGAGTTCACTTCACAACTTTTAGCAATGTAAACTCACACCAATGAATTATAGTATGTGGTGTCCCTCAAGGATCCTTGTTAGGATCACCTTCTATAAAACGGATTGGAATTCGATACACAATGCATGCTGGAAAGGAAATTGTACCATGACAGATACTGCATGTGCAAGACAGATATTTTATGTAATCACGCACAATTTTCGAGTTTTAAAATTATAGTTCTCAATCACGGGTCGAAAGAGATTGCTTTGGAGGAAATAGTTGTTTTTGAAGTTATCCTCCTAAAATTGGACAGAAAAGGTTGGGCAGTATGACGGTAATTATGGAAGACAAGAAAACAGTCAAGTCGCTCGAAGACTTCGTATCTGTACGGAAATATCCGTGGACTTGATCTGTGGTCTACATGGTACAGCAAAATCCAATTTCCCAAATCGTATATTTATGTCAATATATCCCATCTTTCATAGAATGTTCTACTATGTTTGTTCGTATAATGACTGCTATTGCCTTTTAAACCGAAAAAAATGATGGGCTTCAAAATCTCCATTTGTCTTCTTCGAGGAGCTGCTGCCCTTACGTTGAAGTAGCAGCTCCCTAGTTACGATGGGTTCTCCAGCTTCAAATCACCTTAGCCAATTGAACTATCGAAATCATAGAAAACATTCACTTTAAGGACTTAAGTGTTTTAATATTGTAAAAATCTCTGATATGGTAAAAAAGCATGTACAAGTTAGCGAGTATTCCTATAGGGAAGGTAGGGTCACTGTCAAATGAAAGAAAGCAGGTAGAAATTCTAAGAAATACTTTCTTTTAACAAAGATAGCTTCGGTATATTCTTTAAAGGGGATTGCATCACCCCATTTTTTAATAAGGAATATCTCCCATGTCGCTAATAACAATTGCTGACTACAATTTCAATGAAAAGAATTTAACAATGGTGTCACTCTGATTGGTTAGTGATGACTTGCGGAACCACTCAGAAGTGTACAATACTAGACAGCTAGCTCGCACACAGTAGTGTGGATATGGCCAATTTAAACTCAGAACAGGCCATTTAAGCCATTGTAGCCCAGAAAGTTGTTTTTCCTTTAAATTATTGGAGGGACTGGGAAGCAATAATAAAATATTTTTTACCCTCTGTAGTAAATTTGTTGATATGTTGAGATCTAATTCAATCACCACATCTCGTTACGAAATTTCTATTTCTCTTTCTTTGAAAAGTATCTACGAACAGAGAACAAATAATATTTTCCCCCCTTTTTTTTGGGGATTTATTCCATATTTAATTATTATTATTTGTTGGTTTTCTTCTTCATTACATTTCCAAGAACCAAATAAGATTGTTTAAGATAGATTCTTTTGCATAATTGAAGTAAACTTCGTTTTTTAATCTCTTACGTCCAGCATAATCCATGCACCCCGAACACATTTAGACTACCGCATGAAGTTGCAACTGCTTGCGTTTTAATGAAAAAATTCTTAATATAAGTCATATCCTTAATTTCAATATGTTGTTTACTCTTGAACAAAATTCGGTGAATATTTGAAAAAGGACCTCTAGCTTTATTTACCAATACTTTACAAACCAGCATTTTATTCTGTTTCCAGATAGAGCATCTAACTCTTTGACTCCCCTTTTACTTAATGCATTACAACTCCTTCATACGTTTGGGGTTTCTCTGAGGTCAAACAAATCCGTAAAACCACCACTTGATGCCATCCATTCCCATGTTGTTCAACACTTCACTCTTGTCTCTTCTTGTGACATTCTTTTTTCTTCCTTTTTTTTTATTTTCACGATATTCCTTCCTTTTGAATCTTTTATTTTTCATCCCTTTACTCTGCACTCCGAATTTCGATCTATTAAATTACTCAAAGTTAAGGTTTTGTCCTTTTGAGTTCGTTTTATGACTATGTTAGCGTTGTTACTGGGTTGCAGATTCTTCTGCATTTCAACAATCCTATTTACCCGTGTAAAACCCTGGCCCGTTCTTACTCTTGCCCTCACACCATCCTTCTAAAATCAAACATAAGTACCTTTCGCAAGGCTCTCTACAAACTGACAATTTAATCCTTCCACTTATTGAAACCAGTGCTATACCGGTACACTCAAAAACTTTCAAATTGGCCCTCTTGTTTTATAATGTATTTTGCCTAAACCTGTTTTTGAATTTGCTTGAAAATCACTCTTGTTTGAGAGATTTACTCTCATCTCTGGCGTATCTGTGGCTTTATCTTGTAAGGTTTCAAGGATCTGTGGGAAATGTTCCTCTTTAATACAACATTGCCGAAAACCTTTTCATTATTGCACTCAAATAAATTCTCGGTTTGCTTTTCTTATATTTTGCATTAAACGGATTACGATTTATTGCTGTTGTGTATCTACAAGTGTCAAGACTTATGAGCTACGCATTCATTGATACATCTATGGTTAAACAAGGAAACTGTAATTGCCTCAGGTCTAATTGTATCCTGTCTTTCTGAACACATCGCTTATGATAAGAACTTCATCTCTGGCAAAGAATTGTGCTCATAAATTGGAGAAGCAGCAGAATACTTGGAACAAACATCGCATGTATAGCCCTACCAAAGTGTAACCAATTTTAATAGCAAGTCACAGGGATTTCTTTGTGTTTGTATAAACTCACAAGAACTGAGCATATGTCGTAGCCGTGCTTAAAGACAATTCGACAGTAGAGTGGCAGCTCCCTGATAAGACGTTTGCAGCGAGTAAACACTATAGATTGTACTTACGAGAACGTGTAAAGGGTTTCACCGCGTCACGTGATCGCCCGTCTCTGGTTTTGAAGGGCAAGATAGCGCGTCTCTTTGGTTTTGGAGGGCACGCGTCCATTGTTGTCACAGTAGTAGTTTATGGTTATGCAGTGCGCGTGTGCTCTAAATACGCTTACTGCGTGTGTTTTGCCCTTCAGTGCCTGGAAATCCCCCCTCGCGTGACGTCACAAGAAATACCTCCATAGATTGTGTTTGCACTTTGGTACTTAAAATGAAATTGTTCAAAATGCAGTTATCAGGCATGAATGAACTATACAGAACAGTGATGTTATTTATGAATGAAAAATGTAATTTGTTGTACCATTCTTCATTTTTTTCAGGATGTTCGAACCCTATATTTGTTTAAGCTCGTCCTAGCCTACTAAGGGAACACGATTTCGGGATAACGGTTACGCGATTATGGTTTACGGGACACTGGTTACGGGATAATTACCCTGGAAGGTTGTAATTTCACTGGGATTCGATTGAAACTCTCCTTCGACACGTGGAAGTCCATTGAGGTGGGAGGAATACCAGTCTAGTAACATCTCGGATTATTATTTTTTTTATTCGGAGATTTTGACGGACTGATGTGTATGGACTATTGCGTTCCGGATGACTTTGGGCCTTTTAATGTGGATTTTTCGGAGTTAACAAACAAGGATCCCTGGTCATCCACCAGTTTGAAGGGGAACCAATATTTACTCTCCACTTTATGCGAATTTAAAAGGAAAAACTGACTAAAATGAAACTTAAACAAGTAACACTTATCCTTCTTATTTTAAGTCATACTGTAAAATGAGCCCTAATGATTCATATTATTAAATAAGTCAATCAAAAGTAATAGAAATGTTAAAACCTAGCCTAAGTTCGTGTGGCCGGTATATGATAAGCTACAGAACCTACGAGGATGAGTCCCTTTCGCTTCACGTGTTCTCACAAATCACATTCAAAAACTTTCTTAAGAAAGCGTAGAAATACCCAACCAATCAATACGGTTTTTAGCTTTCTCATTCCCTGCATATGTGAAGTACACATGATTTTCAAACTCCCACTGTTACAATTCAATCAAGTAATTTACCAAAGGACTTATACACCTTTAAGTTAGTTCTGTTTGGATTCATTATATCCTGACGGTAAGAAACAAGATAACAACAATGGAGGCACAGTTGAAAGGTGCCACTTAAGTAATAAACTACGTTTCATCCTGGGTTTGAATGAATATATAGAAATTGTACATTGACTACAAATTTTTACAACTTTGTAATTAAGTTGGAATCGAGCTATGATGTTTTCTTTTAACGAGAATTTTGTCGATTTTAATTTGTTTAGAAGGAACCGTACTGATTGAATTATGTTAACTAAGAGAACGAATGCTTTTCGTAACAAGTAGGACACAATGACCTTTTACCTAGAATGGTAGCCTTTGATTTTGAAGGCACTATCGATCACAGCTACTTGTGGGAGTAGAGTGCGGATAGAATGAGTGAGATCATCAACAACTAGGCCCAAAGAAAGTAATGATTGACATTGTTAATTGGAAAGGTGGTGTGAATGAATGCATGAAATGGGAGGCAATGTCCCGAATAAACCACACCTGAAGGTTTATTTGCTATATGTAATGTTATCATGTAGTTTACAAATGGTCCACAGCATCACAGTACCAATTAAGGGAGGGCAGTTTGTGTATTCTGTGATGGTATAATTTACCGAGATTTCTGTCAGAAAGAAATCCTATGTACAGTTTAAAAGTTCAAGGAATATCAGGGCCACCGTCCTAGTTGGTCCACATGAAGACTGAGTTCCTATGATGAAAACGAAACGGTATGTCAACTTAAACCTTTTCTACGCAGTTCTGTAGTCATATTAGGTAGGCCTAATAGCATGGGCAATATATTTAACCCTTAGAGTGTACACTCCGAAACGTACTCAACATGAATCTAGGCCAGGGGTCTCAAGTGTGTGGTGTGGTTTCGGGCCACTTTTACTTGAGCTTATATTTTAAATATTCATAGCAATCAGGTACCCATCCATAGACCCTTTTCCAAATAACATTACAAAGGATTGTGGATAGAGTTTGGTATGCGTCGTTTTTTGTCAGTGGCATATAACTGTGGGGAAAAACGACGCATACAAAAAACACTATCTAACCTTTGTATTGCTATTTGGAAAACGGTCTATGGTTTGGACAAAGGGACTCCTATATAGGAGTGAAGCCTATCCTTGAAAGTTCCGAGAATACATGTACGACAGACAGTGACAGATCCTGGAATTAGTTTTATGGGGCTTCTTAAGGGACCCTGTACGAGACAGAAGCCCATCCTGATTGGGCTGAGGTAAAAGAAATGACATTCCAAACGCCTTAAATTGCTGCTGAGTGGAAATCGCACTGTTCAATTCAAAACAGTTCAAATTTTAGTTAAACTGCTTTTAAAAAATTATACTCCTTGAAATCTTCCTCTGGCCATTTCATGAACATCATGCTCCGCCACTTGAGAAGTTAATCTTAGGCCTATATTTTTTTCTTTTTTTTGGGGGGGGGGGTATCATATCACCTCTTTATATAAGTGATGGTACAGAATCTTTTACAAGTGTATTGCTCTCAAAAAACATAACCAAGATATTAAAAAGGAATGGGTGAATTATTTCATGGCAGTGGAATCTACAATAATAAGGCAGATGATAATATAGGCACTTGGAATAAAAAAGGTATCAGCCCCTGACGGATGACAACGATAAAGATACAATAAGAACAATCATTTCAGAATGAGAACTCCTATCTTAACATGTTGTCAAACTTTGCCAGAGTGGCATCATTGTGTTTCTAAGGCCACATTGCATAAAAAAAAATTCAACCAAGGGAGCGGGTTACCTACAGGGTTACAAATGTTTGACACCCAGAGAGGATTCTCTATTTGTAACCCCGTAGGTAACCCGCTCCTTGTTGAATTTTTTTATGCAATGTGCCTTAGAAACACAATGATGCCACTCTGGCAAAAGTTTGACAACATGTTAAGATAGGAGTTCTCATTCTGAAATGATTGTTTCTTATTTGTATCTTTATCGTGTCATCCGTCAGTGGCTGATACCTTTTTTATTCCAAGTGCCTATATTATCATCTGCCTTATTATTGTAGATTCCACTGCCATGAAATAATTCACCCATTCCTTTTTAATATCTTGGTATGTTTTTTGAAGAGCAATACACTTGTAAAAGATTCTGTACCATTCACTTATATAAAGAGGTGATATGATACCCCCCCCCCAAAAAAAAGAAAAAAATATAGGCCTAAGATTTAACTTCTCAAGTGGCGGAGCATGATGTTCATTGAAATGGCCAGAGGAAGATTCAAGGAGTATAATTTTTTAAAAGCAGTTTAACTAAAATTTAACTGTTTTGAATTGAACAGTGCGATTTCCACTCAGCAGCAATTTAAGGCGTTTGGAATGTCATTTCTTTTACCTCAGCCCCAATCAGGATGGGGCTTTGTTCTCGTACAGGGTCCCTTAAGAAGCCCCATAAAACTAATTCCAGGATCTGTCACTGTCTGTCGTACATGTATCTCCGGAACTTTCAAGGATAGGCTTCACTCCTATATAGGAGTCCCTTTGTCCAAACCATAGACCGTTTTCCAAATAGCAATTACAAAGGATTATGGGATAGTGTTTTTGTATGCGTCGTTTTTCCCCACAGTTATATGCCACTGACAAAAACGACGCATACCAAACTCTATCCCACAATCCTTTGTAATTGTTATTTGGAAAAGGGTCTATGGATGGGTACCTGATTGCTATGAATATTTAAAATATAAGCTCAAGTAAAAGTGGCCCGAAACCACACACACACTTGAGACCCCTGGCCTAGATTCATTTGAGTACGTTTCGGAGTGTACACTCTAAGGGTTAAATATATTGCCCATGCTATTAGGCCTACCTAATATGACTACAGAACTGCGTAAAAGGGTTAAGTTGACATACCGTTTCGTTTTCATCATGGAACTCAGTCTTCATGTGGCCAACTAAGACGGTTGCCCTGATATTCCTTGAACTTTTAAACTGTACATAGCATTTCTTTCTGACAGAAATCTCGGTAAATATACCATCCCAGAATACACAAACTGCCCTTCTTCCTTAATTGGTACTGTGATGCCTGTGACCATTTGTAACTACATGATAACATTACATATAGCAAATAAACCTTCAGGTGTGGTTTATTCGACATGCCTCCCATTTCATGCATTCATCACACCACCTTTCCAATTAACAATGTCAATCATTTCCTTTCTTTGGGCCTAGTTGTTGATGATCTCACTCATTCTATCCGCACTCTACTCCCACAAGTAGCTTGTGATCGATAGTGCCTTCAAAATCAAAGGCTACCATTCTAGGTAAAAGGTCATTGTGTCCTACTTGTTACGAAAGCATTCGTCTCTTAGTTAACATAATTCAATCAGTACGGTTCCTTCTAAACAAATTAAAATCGACAAAATTCTCGTTAAAAGAAAACATCATAGCTCGCTCAACTTAATTACAAAGTTGTAAAAATTTGTAGTCAATGTACAATTTCTATATATTCATTCAAACCCAGGATGAACGTAGTTTATTTACTTAAGTGGCACCTTTCAACTGTGCCTCCATTGTTGTTATCTTGTTTCTTACCGTCAGGATATAATGAATCCAAACAGAACTAACTTAAAGGTGTATAAGTCCTTTGGTAAATTACTTGATTGAATTGTAACATCGGTGAGTTTGAAAATCATGTGTACTTCACATATGCAGGGAATGAGAAAGCTAAAAACGTATTGATTGGTTGGGTATTTCTACGCTTTCTTAAGAAAACTTTTTTGAATGTGATTTTGTGAGAACACGTGAAGCGAAAGGGACTCATTCCTCGTAGGTTCTGTAGCTTATCATATACCGGCCACACGAACTTAGGCTAGGTTTTAACATTTCTATTACTTTTGAATTGATTATTTAATAATATGAATCATTAGGGCTCATTTTACAGTATGACTTAAATAAGAAGGATAAGTGTTTAAGTTTCATTTTAGTCAGTTTTTCCTTTTAAATTCGCATAAGTGGAGAGTAAATATTGGTTCCCCTTCAAACTGGTGGATGACCAGGGATCCTTGTTGTTAACTCCGAAAAATCCACATTAAATAGGCCCAAAGTCATCCGGAACGCAATAGTCCATACACATCAGTCCGTCAAAATCTCCGAATCCGAGATGTTACTAGACTGGTATTCCTCCCACCTCAATGGACTTCCACGTGTCGAAGGAGTTTCAATCGAATCCCGTGAAATTACAACCTTCCAGGGTATTATCCCGTAACCAGTGTCCCGTAACCATAATCGCGTAACCGTTATCCCGAAATCGTGTTCCCTTAGTAGGCTAGGACGAGCTTAAACAAATATAGGGTCTCGAACATCCTGAAAAAAATGAAGAATGGTACAACAAATTACATTTTTCATTCATAAATAACATTCACTGTTCTGTATAGTTCATTCATGCCTGATAACTGCATTTTGAACAAATTCATTTTAAGTACCAAAGTGCAAAACAATCTATGGAGGGATTTCATGTGACGTCACGCGAGTGGGATTTCCAGGCACTGAAGGGCAAAACACACGCAGTAAGCGTATTTAGAGCACACGCGCACTGCATAACCATAACTACTACTGTGACACAATGGACGCGTGCCCTCCAAAACCAAAGAGACGCGCTATCTTGCCCTTCAAAACCAGAGACGGGCGATCACGTGACGCGGTGAAACCCTTTACACGTTCTCGTAAGTACAATCTATAGTGTTTACTCGCTGCAAACGTCTTATCAGGGAGCTGCCACTCTACTGGTCGAATTGTCTTTAAGCACGGCTACGACATATGCTCAGTTCTTGTGAGGTTTATACAAACACAAAGAAATCCCTGGTGACTTGCTATTAAAATTGTTTACACTTTGGTAGGGCTATACATGCGATGTTTGTTCCAAGTAATTCTGCTGCTTCTCCAATTTATGAGCACAATTCTTTGCCAGAGATGAAGTTCTTATCATAAGCGATGTGTTCAGAAAGACAGGATACAATTAGACCTGAGGCAATTACAGTTTCCTTGTTTAACCATAGATGTATCAATGAATGCGTAGCTCATAAGTCTTGACACTTTGTAGATACACAACAGCAATAAATCGTAATCCGTTTAATGCAAAATATAAGAAAAGCAACCGAGATTTGAGTGCAATAATTGAACAAGGTTTTCGGCAATGTTGTATTAAAGAGGAACATTTCCCACAGATCCTTGAAACCTTACAAGATAAAAGCCACAGATACGCAGATGAGAGTACAATCTCTCAAAAAGAGTGATTTTCAAGCAAATTCAAAAACAGGTTTTAGGCAAAATACATATGGGGCCAATTTGAAAGTTGTGTACCGGTATAGCACTGGTTTCAATAAGTGGAAGGATTAAATTTGTCAGTTTGTAGAGAGCTTGCGAAAGGTACTTATGTTTGATTTTAGAAGGATGGTGGAGGCAGTAAGAACGGGCAAGGGTTTACACGGGTAAATAGGATTGTTGAAATGCAGAATCTGCAACCCAGTAACAACGCTAAACATAGTCATAAAACGAAATGGACAAAACCTTAACTTTGAGTAATTTAATAGATCGAAATTCGGAGTGCAGAGATAAAGGGATGAAAAATAAAAGATTCAAAAGATATCGTGAAAATAAAAAAAAGAAGAAAAAAGAATGATCACAAGAAGAGACAAGAGTGAAGTGTTTGAACAACATGGGAATGGATGGCATCAAGTGGTTTTACGGATTTGTTTGACCTCAGAGAAACCCCAAACGTATGAAGGAGTTGTAATGCATTAAGTAAAAGGGGGAGTCAAGAGTTAGATGCTCTATCTGAAACAGAATAAAATGCTGGTTTGTAAAGTATTGGTAAATAAAGCTAGAGGTCCTTTTTCAAATATTCACCGAATTTTGTTCAAGAGTAAACAACATATTGAAATTAAGGAATGACTTATATTAAGAATTTTTTTCATTAAAACGCAAGCAGTTGCAACTTCATGCGGTAGTCTAAATGTGTTCGGGGTGCATGGATTATGCTGACGTAAGAGATTAAAAAACGAAGTTTACTTCAATTATGCAAAAGAATCTATCTAAACAATCTTATTTTGGTTCTTTGGAAATGTAATGAAGAAGAAACCAACAAATAATAATAATTAAATATGGAATAAATCCGCCAAAAAAAGGGGGAAAATATTATTTGTTCTCTGTTCGTAGATACTTTTCAAAGAACAGAGAAATTTCGTAACGAGATGTGGTGATTGAATTAGATCTCAACATATCAACAAATCTTACTACAGAGGGTAAAAATATTTTCTATTATTGCTTCCAGTCCCTCCAATAATTTAAAGGAAAAACAACTTTCTGGGCTACAATGGCTAAAATGGCCTGTTCTGAGTTTAAATTGGCCATATCCACACTACTGTGTGCGAGCTAGCTGTCTAGTATTAGTACACTTCTGAGTGGTTTCCGCAAGTCATCACTAACCAATCAGAGTGACACCATTGTTTAAATTCTTTTCATTGAAATTGTAGTCAGCAATTGTTATTAGCGACATGGGGATATTCCTTATTAAAAATGGGGTGATGCAATATCCCCTTTAAAGAATATACCGAAGCTATCTTTGTTAAAAGAAAGTATTTCTTAGAATTTCTACCTGCTTTCTTTCATTTGACCAGTGACCCTACCTTCCCTATAGGAATACTCGCTAACTTGTACATGCTTTTTTTACCATATCAGAGATTTTTACAATATTAAACACTGTAAGTCCTTAAAGTGAATGTTTTCTATGATTTCGATAGTTCAATTGGCTAGGGTGATTTGAAGCTGGAGAACCCATCGTAACTAGGGAGCTGCTACTTCAACGTAAGGGCAGCAGCTCCTCGAAGAAGACAAATGGAGATTTTGAAGCCCATCATTTTTTTCGGTAAAAGGCAATAGCAGTCATTATACGAACAAACATAGTAGAACATTCTATGAAAGATGGTGGATTAATTGACATAAATATACGATTTGGGAAATTGGATTTTGCTGTACCATGTAGACCACAGATCAAGTCCACGGATATTTCCGTACAGATACGAAGTCTTCGAGCGACTGACTGTTTTCTTGTCTTCCATAATCTACCGTCATACTGCCCAACCTTTTCTGTCCAATTTTAGGAGGATAACTTCAAAAACAACTATTTCCTCCAAAGCAATTCTCTTTGACCCGTGATTGAGAACTATAATTTTAAACTCGAAAATTGTGCGTGATTACATAAAATATCTGTCTTGCACATGCAGTATCTGTCATGGTACACTTTCCTTTCCAGCATGCATTGTGTATCGAAGTTTTCCAATCCGTCTTTTATAGAAGGTGATCCTAAAATGGATCCTTGAGGGACACCACATACTATATTCATTGGTTGTGAGTTTACATTGCTAAAAGTTGTGAAGTGAACTCTGTGCAGCGCCGCGCAGGTAATAGTCTAGCGGCGAATTTGAAAAAGAGCTCTAAAAATTGACTTACCCGGTACCGATTTGTAAAATATAGCGACTATGCTAAAACTATTGTTTATAATGTAAATTTAAATTTTAGGTTGGTTGTCACTTTTTAAAAATTCCCGAACATGCAAATTTTCAAGGTCAAAGGTCAAAAAGTCAATTTTTCAAAATTTTAGTAGTTTTAACACACTTTAATATGACGAGACTTATAAAATGCTGTGAGTCAAAATGAACAATTTATACAGTCCTAAAGTGCTCAAAATGTAAAGAAAATAAAAGAATTATAAACTGTTTATAGAGTGTTTTCGTAGCCTTAACAAAGACATTTGAATAACAGACTTAGACACATTGAACAGTCTGTTTTCAACACCTTTCAATTTCAATTCTGGACCACTGGTGAAGAGTAAGAAGAAAAACGTCCAGAACAGTGGTGGTGCCAGGTGGGGGGAAGGGGGCCATGGCCCCCCGTCGGGGAAGGCTGCCCCCCCCCGTAGGGGAAATTTTCCGGTTTCGGGAAGCTACTATGTATATGATAAAATATGTAGTCCCTGACAACGGGCAGTCGCTCCAACAATTTACTTAATTTTGGTCTAAATTTGGGCAAGTTCTTCAATAAAATCCCCAGATTTTCCAATTTTCTTCGTAAAAACCCAATTTTTTTCAAATTTTTCGTGGTAAAAGCCCAACTTTTTTCAATTTTTTCCATTAAGAGTGTGAAATTTTCGGCGCTTTTCGCGCGCCAGAATTTTACTTCAAACATCGTTTCGGCACTACATCGCCCTCATCGAGGCTTCGGGTTGCTGGCCCCTCGTCGGGGAGCTTGGTCCCCTGTCGGGCAAATCCCGGCGCCACCCCTGGTCCAGATACAATCCCACGCGTTCTGTAAACTGTGGACGAGTGATGTTTAAAATACAACATTTGAATGTTTGTTTAGTTTTCGAACATAGTTTTAAGGTCAAGGGTCATTAAAGGTCGCACCTTTAAACTTGATCTGCATTTTACGTTTTTCCCCATAAGGACCCTTCACAAAATCATGTGACTTCAAACATCATTTATTCAGATGTTTTAAAGCAACTTTGTCAGGGGTGAGGCCAGGTGGGGTGAGGAGGCCATGGCCCCTTCGAGAAAGGTTGAGTCCCTCCGTTGGGAAAATTTTCAAATCTTTTTTAGGGAGAATGAGTGTGTGCGATGAAGTTTTTAATCTTCGACAGCTACTGGTCGTCCTAAAAGTTTCGTTGAGTCACGGTACTCTCAAAGAGGGCTATTTTTCAAAATAAATTGCAAACCTAACCTTTTGCATTTACTTCAAAATAAAACCAAATTTTTAAATTAATTTACTTCAATAAAAACACCAAATTATTGAAATTTCTCCACTAAAAGTCCCAAATTTGTCCCGCCCCAATAGCACCCGAAATGTTTATTTAATCCTCCCATGCAGTAATCAGTCGCTTTTGTCCTGGCTTTGGACAATGGCTTCCGCCCCTACCAATGTCGAGAGCTTGCAATCCTTAAAATTAGGTGAGATATAATGAAAATATTTATAGGCCTACCATGAAATGTAGGCTATTTTCGTAGCTGTATCAGAGAAATTTGAATTTTTGTTTCGGTTGTTAGGATGTGTGGATCCATTGCATTGATTAGATTAAATGAGCGAAATCACATAGCCTAACTAAATTAATTGACTTAATTATTTATTAAATACATTACGGTGTTTCTTTCATTGCAATAACCATTTGCCAACATGAACCAGATCAGCGAAAAGGGGTTTGTTGCAGCAAAATCCTATGCAAAAAAGTAGATATTTGTTTAAATGTTTTCGGACGTGATGGTAAATTTTAGTAAAGCAGAAAGCGTCTTTGCTCGGGATGGCATACAACTAATACATTTTACCGCTACAAACTGACAAAGTACGATTTTGCTTTGTTTCAAGACACATTGCTCTGCTATCTTTTTATGAGAGGGACTTGGAACATAGTCGCAATGGAACTTGGTCAGCCGGAGTTTGGAAAAAAATCCTATTTCTCTGGCACATTTTGTGAAAATCCGGCCATTGGTCCGATTATTACAGTTTGTCGGGCAAACGGCTTAGCCTCCTCCTCCCCCTAGAAAGTGTCCCTTACACCCATCGTAATTGTTACATGAATTTAATTCATTTTGTTTACTGGTAAATAAACCTTTAATATTTTGTGGTTACAGAGTAATATAATTATGAGTTGTTTCCCTGTATTGGAAAGCCAGTGAATGATTCTTGCACCGATCTATGTTGTTTTCAAGTCTGGACATGGAAATGGCACATATCCATAACAAGACTTGATTTTACTAATTCGCAGTTCTCAAAAAATGGTTATGTTGAGATGAATTCAATGAAGCTTGTAGAGGGGCTGTTAATACGGTACAAATTCATATATGATCTAGCTTTCATTTTGGTAAAGTTATAAAGACAGTGTTTAGTAATCACAATTAGGGATTACGTGTTTAATTCCAGCCACATCTAGCATCGTGAGGCGGATATTTAGAAAACAGGATCCTTTCTAAGGACTGATCATGCTTTTTGTCTAGCACAATATACGTTTTTGTCGACAAATGATTGGAGGTAAGAAGCATTCAGCAAACTCGAGGGTTTTTGCCACCAATCATTCTTTTAGCCTGGCAACAAGCACATAAATTGGTTGGTTAAATCACGGTCAACCAGATTCAGATATAGCCTGAATGTAACCATGTGTTGACCACTCTGTTCGACAATACAGGTCCATAACTTAAAAGCAGTGGAGGGACCCACAAACATTAACACCTGGGAGAAATTGTAGGAACAAAAATTACCTTTGCCTTTTATGTTAACACATTTCGTGCCTTGAAAATGATTTTCCCTCTTACAGTCTGGGAACTTTCTCGCCCTCTTCAGCACGTTGTCTGGCTATGGGTATGGGTATGGGTATGAATGAAACTGGCTGTAAGAGGGTTTGGTGATTTGAATTTTCATATGCAGATTAATGAAGGCAGTTTCAATTGACAGGATACTCAAAATGCTTCTTTTTTATGAAAAGCAAAGAATTTGTTAATTGTTTACCGCTTTGACCCATATAGGACAAGATTTTAGTGACACATTTTGAAGGTGGAGCATTGTATTTTATTACTCTCACATCTGAAATGGGATTCGCAATTTTTATAATAAAAAAAATTCAGCTGTTCATCACTACTTTTCCTATTTACAAAGTGCATTCGGCGTTTGTAATGACCATTCTGATTTTTCGCCTTCAGAAGCACAACATCAAAACTGCCAGATGTATATTTTCCAAGGCCATATAGTCTAAAGGCTTTAATAAATGTATAGTCAGAAACCTCGTCTATATGAGAAAATCTTAATTTGTTACCACAAATGATAACTTGAAAACACTGAAACGAAACACCATTGCCACATTTTTTCGTTAAACTTTCCAGATATGGTTTATAAGTTTGACTAGTCTGCACATAGCTGACGGGGTTTTTAGTTTAGCCTTTCGCTACGGTTACCCAGTGTGTCAGAAGTTAAAGAGAGCCGCTATGCAGGCAAACATTTGACAGATCAATTTTATCCAAGAAGAGCATTATATTGCAATGTAGAACTTATAACGATACATAGGCGTAGGAAGCTTTTCGCGACGGGGGGGGGGGGGGTGAATCTTGTTTCGGATCGCCGTCCTTGGGAGGAGTCTAAGGGCAGGGGGTTTGGTCCCCCTCCCCTGTGGAACATTTTTGGGTATTTAAGGGGCCTCAGATGCAATTTGGTGCAACATTTTGGACAAACTTTGAGGAAATTTACTGCAAATTTTTGACATTTCTTACAGAAGAGACAAATAAGGGGGTTTTGCCCTTGGGTCTTGGGGGGCGGAAGCATACTTCAGCCCCTCACATTTTTGACTGGGACCCCCAGTCCCTCCGCTTCCTACGCCTATTGAACAATCTTACCTTGTCTTTATTGAGAGACGCTTTATCTCCATGTGGTAAAACATGCATAAGATGCATTGAAATATCATATCATGTAAATTTGTAATGGGAAAAACTAAAAAAAAAATAATGAAAATATTCAATGAAAACATAGTAAATATTGATAATTACGGGTTTTATGCATTGATTGGAGTTCAGGGATGTTAATTGTAAATTTATTCAAAATATTTACCACACTAGACTCAAGGTAAAGCCTCCCCTGAAGGTGAAGTACACATGTATAACCAAGATTGTTGAAGTTTGGGTGAAAATAGACTCGTGACCTTTGACCCTCATAATTACCATGTTCGGGTAAATTTAAAAGGTGACAACCAACAAAAAATGAAAGCTGACACCCTAAGGAACATTTTAAGGGTAGGTGTCAACTTTTACAAAGTTGTACCGGGGGGTCGAAAATTTTGAGACTTCGCCGCTAGACTATAATTTTTAATCCAGTCAAGGCTGATGACTCTTATATCATGAGCTAATGAGAAAGTTTCGTGAACAAAACTTGGTGGTCAATATTTTCGAAGACAAATCTAAAAACCGCCCACAGAAATCATCTTATTATCCATAACATGGTATAAAGCATCTAAAGCATCCGTTAAAGCCAACTCAGTCGAAAATCCTGGTCGAAAATTGTACGGCCCCTTGAACATTATACTGTACTTAGTAACAGACTGTACATACGGTTATAAACTATTCTAAGCTTTCAAAAACCGTGGAAAACGTGATAAACAGAAACCGAACGATAATTGTCACTAGCGACAGGGTCAACTTTATTTTATAAATAGGAATGACTTGGCTGCTTTTGCTTGTTCAGGAACAATACCAGTACATAAAGATAAGTTAATAAAGTAGTCAAGAGATCTCATAATAAAGACATTACTTTTCTTAGTATTGTGTTTGCTGGCTTTATATTATTTAGCAGATTTATTCAGTTTTTAGCTGGATATTGCAACCTTGCATACTTTACTTTCGTTTGTTGGAGACATAAAAAATCGAAGGATTAGCATTCTTCAACTACTTGTTAACAGATGAACTACTATGTATGTTGGCAGCAAGTGAAAGACCAATAGTCACAAAGAGTTTCTTTAATGCATTTGCTATTTGTTTAGGATCTTCAAGTTCCTGGGAATTATTGTTAAACTTTAACTGATCTGGAGAAGCAAAGTTGTTTTAGTTTTCAATGTACCATTGATAATTGACCAAGTGTTCTTAACTTATTTCTTGCACTCATTGAAGTTAACAGAAAGAACCTCCTCTTGGTAACACGTATAATACGATTCACCTTATTGCAATAGCAGACTTTAACTTCGCAATGCATCATGGGAACTGGGAGTATAAACAACCGGCGCCATGAATGGAGTGCTGCTAACTTAGCGCTAGCGCTAGCGCTACTACTGTGTTGTTTTACCCCCAGTTACCATGTTCCTTTTGTATGCGTGACGTAATCATTAAACTGCTGTATAGACACGAATTTTATCGGGGCCACTGTTTGAAGGCACTTTGAAAGATTATGAAAAACCTTTTTCACATTTAATCGACTGTAATATATCATATGTAATCCATGAATGACGCTTTTTGCGATGTTTGGAGTTATATTGATAGAAATCAATGAAATACACTTATTACACAAATATTGAAAAACTGCCGTAAACTCGATACCAGCTTTGAATATATATATATATATATATATATATATATATATATATATATATATATATATTATATATATATATATATATATATATATATATAATCGGAATCCTGGATGGAATGTATGGAATAATCAGTACTTTTACGTAAATAGTTTCTCATAAAATTACCTTTGTCTGCTATTCGATTGGCAAGAGAAGTTCTCAAGAATTTAGGGATTTCCTTCTGCGTAACTGAAATACAGGAAGTAAACTTACTGGCATGTCTACTATTTGTAAATATGTTGTCAAAGTAAGATACCGAACTTTCACTTATACGAGTAAGCTTTGTTATTTTGGGAGACAGTTGTTGGAAAAACACAATATTCATAAAAACAGAAGATCCTCCTTGGAGTAAACCAATATTAAAGTCACCCATTATGAAACAGTCCTTATTTTCACCATAAATTTAGTTCATTATGACGTTAATATAACTATTAAAAGAAGATACTGAACTTTGTGGATGTATGTACAACATTAAACGACACAACTCTTCCTAATGAATTTATTTAAATTTTAAATAGTACTTTCAATGGACATACAATCTCCGAGTTGAAGAAGGAAATATCACTCCTGTTTACGGATCTATGCTTCTCAGAACTGTAGCAACAAACAAACAAGTCCCTTCCCACCCACTTTTTACTATTACTATGATTCTCTATAGACCTATGTGTGTAATTTTCTAGTTTTATTGGAGGAGAGAGGGGGGCAGGTAGTCGCTAAACCACGTTTCGCTGAAAAAGATAATGGAGAATTCATGATTAAAAAGAGAAAGAAATTTGAAAATAGAATAAAAATTTCTGTTCAACTGCGGCTGATGGCGTGAAATGGGTGATAGGCTTACCATTATGGTCTTTAAATGAGTCGATATCTTTCTATAGACCCATTTGTGTTGTCAAATTGTAGCCCAATTAAGTCAAATTTTGTTTTTTGTACAAGAAAGACGTGTACTCTGTACCACTTTGTTAACGTCACTCTGATTGGTTATACTATGAACAGGCAGACTGGAATTGCAAAATCTTTAGCTGTTCTACGGGGCACTGTGAGTTTCTGACTATTCCCTAAGGAATGGGTATAGGGGATGGGGCCGCCCCCAACATACGTTTTTGTTTACATGCTGGCACATAAATGTTTATTCCCCATAATAGCTAATTTACCAAGAGCTATGGAAATTTCATAACCATTTTTATATGTTGATGTGTGTGGCTTTTTGACTGGGAGAGTACTTTAACATGTAACTAAGGGATCGAATGGCACATGCACTGTTGGTTGTTCCGGTACGCTATTAACCTTACCAGCAGGTGTGAATATGTGCCAGTTTCATACTTCCGTTATACTAGTGTAGCTTGTTGGCGCAGGAGTACAACTCAATACACGTCAGTGGGCCTGGCTATTTAAACGCAGTTCTTCATGAAGCGTTAACTCCGCTCGCGTACTTTATGGCCGTAAGCCTACGTTTGGTTTCTATGCAAATGACTCCTGCTTGGCTGTAGGTTATTCCCAGGGTGTCCATTAGTCAGGTCACTTTAAAAACTAATCTATAGACTAATTTTTTGAGAGGAGAGGTATTGATTACCCAGATGCAGCGTTCATAGTACCCGCGGAGCGGACTTCGTTTGCTCAGCTCCTCTTTAATTTAAGGCTTCCGGGAATATGACTGAATAAGGAATATGGCGCACAGCCTGCTACGAAGCAACTTTTCATAGGCACTATGTTCTCTGCGTGGTCATGAAAAGGTCTGTATAATTAATGACATTAAATCGAGCTCTTTGGCGGGTGGTAAATGAGATATTCAAATTAGTCAATAGACGTTCTCTATGACGAGTCACGTTTTCCTAAAATATTTGTTTAAATTTCACCTAAGTCAATGATGCTTAAACACACTTGATTCTTCTGATCAATTAGTATACACTGAGACATTTTAGTTTGTTTAATTTCTATCTGTGTAATCGCTCAGACTGCTTAGTATCAGGTATGATTTTTCTCTTCATGGCTTCTTGGTGTTGCAATAGACAGATAGAGGTGCGTCTCGGGTAAGGAGAGTAAAACATAAATAAAAGGGAATTTGCCCCTTTTATCAATATTTTACCGAAGCAACACGGGGCCGTGGTCTGATGAAGACTTTTACTATGGTTCCAATTAGACCTGTAATAGGGCCTGTAGCAGTATAGTCAAAACGTCGTTTAGCTTCCAAAGTTGAGTGCACACTGTTCATATGGAAAGACACAAATCACCTGGCTCTTTGCTGTACAGAGGAGGCGCCCTGACTATTTTTGTGGCTTCATTGCGGTAGTTAAACACACAAAGATATACCGTAATACACTGTGTCAGCGTTCTCCCTCACTTCAATTTCTATAGTTCAAACACACGACCGTGTGTAAAAAATATGTAAAATGACACTTGATGTAGATACTTCTTTATTTTGTAACATGGACAGCATGTTCTACAAACATTGACTGAAATGTACTAAACAGGATCGTAGCCACGGAGGGGGCTCAAAACCACATCACTCAAGTGCAAAAAAATTCTGACCAAAATAACTTGTTTCTTGGAAATGCATTCCGATATGACACCAAACCCCCTGACCTACAATCCTCACTATACAACGCCACGTGGTAGGACCCCATACCAATAGGGAGGGGGATTTGCATCCCGGCTGTGCCTCTGGAGTCACTGGGTTAATGTGGTCTGATCCCCCTCCTCCATGAACAAATCCTGGCTAGACCAAATACAACATATACAGAAGAAATATCAAAATGCTTCGTTGATCTAAAGCGAGACTTGCAGTTTTACGTAATTTTTTCAAGTTTGTAGCAAAATCTGTGGTTACTGAGCCACTTGGGCAAGTCCAAACTGTGAACAGAAGACGGTAGGCGGTAGCCATATTCTGATATTGGTAAGCCTAAACGTGTACGTACGGTGACGACACTCTTCGTATATAGGAAGTTAGTGCAGACAGGCAGAGAGCTGATACCGCAAACAGCTCCTTGGTTAGTGAAGAATGCTCTGTCCACATGTATAAGAAGTCCATGTTGACCACTCAGACCAAGGTTTCGTGGGAATAGAATATGAAGTACCATATAAAATGACAAGGTTGAGAATTCTTCAGTTTCCCCAATATTTTCTGCTGCTTTGATTCATGAATCTGCCGGAGCTTTTATTCCACTTGAAATCATCCCCAGGTAGCTGAAATTCATTTATTGACTTTCTGTTCGCATTAAGCCTCTTTTCACGGTCATAATTCCTTACTAACTGAAATTCTTCCCAATTTTTTTATTCCTACAGTTAAAAAGTTCCGCCGCTTGCTTCCAATATGACCGTTAATTGGCTTAATGTTTGATGAGGGTACACAGATTCGTGACACGAAGAAATCGGGGAAGAATAGAGAAAAGAGACGTAACGAATGGATTTAATATGAATGGGTAGCCAAGAAGGATAATAAAAACGGATGACGTCAAAGTGACCGGGTAAACATTAAAAATTTAAAAAAAAAAAGACTTATAATTACTCCTAAAAAAAACAAGTTTGGAATTTAAAACCCGGCCATTCCACCGAATTTTAAGCCCGCAACCAACCTTTAGACCATCCCCCCCCCATAAAAACCCGCCAAAAACAACACAAACATATAAAGTTTAATTTCATACCGTAATTAGTTTAGTATCATTTTGTCACTGTAAACAAAGTATGGGGAAGTCCACTTACAACCAGAATATCAAACTAACAAACCCTGTACACAGACAATTTTGAATTAGAGTTATCAAACAAACGGTTCGTTAACATTGGTACAAAAACGTTCTGTCAAAAAATATTTATACTACAACTTTCCCCAAAAAGGATTATTAGAAATACGAAAATTGAAATCCTTAATTCCCCATAACTTTCCGCCTTCAATCCCGGAACTTAATTTAATTATTCATTCCACTCATTTTATTTTTTCGCTTAACTTTTTTACGGTCATTCCTAGAACCCTATCTAAATTTTTACATAAAAATCGCGTTCTTCAATTACTAATTGTAAAATTGGTGAAGGGAATTTTCGTTACGCGCAGATGGGAGAAAGATGAAAAGGTAATTTTATTTGTCCAGAATTTTTGGATGACTTTAAAAGTTTAAAATTATTGAAGTGAGCGTTTCATTGAAAATTTCCCAAAGTTTCATGGTTTTTTAACATAACCAAAATACTATTATGGGAAAATAACTTTTAAAAGGCCTTGAAATTTATCCCAGCGAGTTGTTTTATTTACTGTGTTTTGCAAAAGTTACCCAACTAACAAATTTACTTCATTTAATGGGATATTTATGATTAACATTTTGAAATGGACTGCCATAGTTCCCCCTGCTATTCGTACGAGATGAAATCTAAATAAATAAATTTCATGAATCTATACAGCAGCATTTTGGCAACTATTTCGAATCTGTTTCCGCCCTTAAAAAATTTCTTTTTCCGTACTACATACTATGTTTATCTTCTATAAATACTATGTGAATTAAAATTCAGTGTTATGCGATTTACCAATTTTTTATTTTTGTAATAAGTGTATTCAATTTTGCTTCAATTACCCCCAAAATGCAAAGCGTCAGTTTATGGATTAAGATAATAATCCAGCATCCTGAAACAAGTTACATAGGTTTTAAATTTTAACTGCCTAACGACTTAAAAAGTCTTATACGTTCTATTCTCCGAAATAAGGGATGTAATGATTTCAAAACAGAGCTTTTGAGGTAATTAAAAAAACGTCCTTGTTCGCCGGAATTTATCCGTTCTATGCATTGAACATTAATACTTTTTATAAGTAAGATTGTACGTTTACCAGATGATCTTTTTACCTTCTTAAAAAAAATTGCACTTCCCATTATCAATGGTATTTATTTAACAATTTTTTAAAAATTTAATTTTGGATGATTTTTTGTAAAAATTTTCCTTTTTAATTTAAAGAAATCATAAACCTTTACTAACCCGTTTACTTTAGTCCCTTTTTCTGGGGGGGGGGTGGGGGGGGGGGGGGGTGGGGGGGGGGGGGGGTGGGGGGGGGGGGGCAGTATATGAATATTCATATTGCATGAAAAGGCTTCTGCTGCAATGTTCACTTTTACACAGTAAGTCAATGGGACTTCACTGTGTGAGCTTGAAGCGAGCGAAATCACACACTAAAACCCCACTGACATTTGTCGTTCGAAAAAGCATGATAATCAAGACTTGCTTTAGTCGTATTTTCGTTGAATATTTATAATTCTGTTTGTTGTGATTGTATATATGAATAGTTGATAGTGTACAGTTTTTATGCAGTTTGACGAAGAATTCTTGCCAAAGTTCGCGGACGTTGGTATTATGAGTGCAGCCAATATAGGTGCAGGAGTAATACACGTCCGCCGAGCGGGCAAATAGGTCTACATCTTAGTTAATGCTTTAGGTGAATTTACAGTCTTTTAAAGTCATTTTAAGTGCTTGGATTGCAAAGTATAGTGCGAGACTAGCACAACAAGTAATTTTATAAATTTTCTTTTTGAATTGAAGTGAATAAACTTTGACACGTTTGATAAGCATTTAGACAAAAAGGATGTGTAAAAATGGTAGAATGGCCAATGATTTTCACTTACCAAATACCATAACATATGCTTTTGGAATTTTGGAGTTTCAAGCTTTTTTAATAACCAACAAAAGTGTAAAGAAATTCATTTTTCATGATTATATTTTTAGTTCTTTTTAGTTCACTGAGTTCAGGAATTTAAAGTAGTGGAGTAACTGTGTATTCATTTGAATTTGTAGTAGGTTTTTCTTACATTTATATATAAAAGGCTTGTCAATCAACTATTTTTCTAACAGACACTTCTCTGTGACCCCTACCCCCTTGTGAGGGTGATTGCTGTCCAGGGTGTCTGCAAGATCATTGGTGTCTACTGGGAGCTTCTCCCTGCTGCTACAGTTTCCTCATTGTTAGCGAAACTCATTCAAGAAGAAGTGTATGACACAAGCTCCCCAGATGTACGGGCAGCTGTCTTCAAGGTAGAGGAGGCTACTTTATTTATTGTGTTCATAAAATGTGTTTGATTGCATCTGTAAGATCTTAATTTATCTGCGCAGTAGAAAAGGACTTACTCTCCTCCACCCAAACATTTGCAAAATAACAGACTTGGTTACCCCTCTTCAGTTTCTTTCTTAAATGTGGGATTCTCCATGGTTTACCCATCATTAAAAAGGCAGTTTAAGTGTAATTCATTCCTTAAAGATTATGTAATCCCCTAGGCCTCCTTCATACATTTACTTCTTAGAGCATATCTCTTCCCATCTTAGTTATAGCTTTAACAAGTGCAGATACAGCCAGAAGTCCCAGGGCCTAAAATTTAATGCACTTAGACGATGGCCATAGTGTATAGTAGATGCTCCTTCATTTTCCGGGACACCAAGTTCCTGTCTTGAGAGGAATATTTCCACTGTATCTGCCTATATTCATTTCTTTTCCACTATTGTAATTTTCTTCGTTTTAAATTGTATTGTATCAACATGTGATAACCTATTTTGTTGAAAAATTTAATGTTTTTGTCCTTTTCCTGCTATTTGCATTAATACCTCTTAAAACAGCCTACACCTATGGTTATAATGACCTTGACACCTATCTTATGTTATTCCTATTTGGTGGCATTCAATTTGAAAGTATTTGCACTGATTCTTCTCTCATTATGCATTTGTAACCTAACAAACTTCTGCTTGGTAGGAGTTATTTGGCATTGCCCTATGCAATTCTTATTCCAAGCCCTGAGATCCTATCACTTCTTATGAGTTACTACAGTCACTTTGTCTTGTGTTGAAGAGCAGGATGAGTGTAGTTTGTTATTTGCCATTGCAGGGACTGAAGTACATACTAGATAACCCACTAAGCCACCCACTGATGAAGCATTCTCTTCCATCTCTCGGTAATTTCATCCATGACACTTCTGAGAAAGTAATTATCGCCTTTTTGGAGCTGTTGCTCAAAGTTAAAGGCATCAGGACGATTAAGGTAAAGCAAAACTTGTTTTGTACTGTGATTTAAATGACTTTGTTGCTCTGTTTTCCACATAGTAATTAATGTATTTAAGGAAAAACTCTGTCTTTGGTGGTCCACATTATTAATGTATATAAGTAAAGGAAGTGGAAATGAAATTGCATTCATTGGTGTAATTTTGCTCTTTCAGATCAAAGAGTTGTGAATGAATGATATTTCTTATTAATAAAAACATGATGTACATCTTTGTTTGGGTCCCACTCATGTAAATACTTTACATTCCATTGGTCAACTATTTGGTTCAAATGCTTTCTTTCTCGCTTAGTGGCTATTGATTCAGTGCTTTGTGTGAAGAGGTAAAGGGGTGGCATTTTAAGCAATGAGGTTGCCCAGTTAGGTCTGTATTTGCTCTCTCAGCTGGTAAACTATAGGGTCTTTTTCATCCAAGAGCAGTATATGGTTTTACCATCTGAACTTACCTGCTATGAATCCATATTTGAGATAAAATATGAAATTGGACTTACCATTTGAGTAAAAGTTCAATTTTTGCCCTTATCAGGTGTCCAGCATTGTTTCCATTGAGCATCTTCTAGCAAGACTGGAGGTTTCTAGCCCTCCCCTCGCTCGTCGATTGGTATCACTGCTGATAAACTCATTTCATCCAACCAATCAAGAACCAGATGTTCAGATTGAGAGGGTGATAAGACTGATTCGTACAAACCAAGCAGCTTGTAGGTTCTTCTACCGACATGCCGCTCAGCAGATGTCTACTAGTGATGCAGGTTGGTTAATGTGAACATCTCTGTATGTTAGGAATTTAACTTGAATGGTTTACAGAATGTTGACTATGTAAATCCAGTTGATTTTGACAATGACAGTTGATCCATCAAACATGTTTCTGTACTTATGCAGTAGGTTTTAATTTGAAAGTTTCACCGTTTGTTAATAAAATACAAACATGAACCCTTTGATTTTCGCAGCAAAGTGCCTTTATTGTGATACATCTGCAGCTGTAGATAAACAAGAAATCAGATCCCTGCACTGATGGAATGACTTATAATGGCAACATCAAATTCAAATGCTTGTGTTGAAACTGTAATAGATACTCATGTGTCATGGTCTGTTAGGTTTGTTTCCCCTTTGTTTTAGCATTCAAAAACTGGGACTGCAGTGAGGGGGGGGGGACCCACTCTTTGTAAATCACATGCTAGCCATGGAAGTTGTACTCTTGAGGCCACAAAAAATATGTATTAATCATATAAGAAACAAAGAGATCATTTTTCAATACAATTTTAAGTGTGATTTTCAGGTATTTTGGTAGTGAGATCAAATTTTGAGATTAATGTAATATTAAAATAAAGCATATCTTGAATTAGACCTAAACTCATAATTTGTGTCATTATAGGTTCTAAAAATATCCTCTGTAGGGTGAAATGCAAGGGTGGATTTGAGTACTACTGATATTTGATAGTAGCACTCAATTACAGAACAGATACTTTATGAATGTGTTCACAACTGTCTAACACTTTTGTCACTCCATCATTCCTTCCCAGTTGAATTCATGCTACTGCTTTGTCGGTGCATTAGAGGTTGCATCAGAGCAGCCAAGGCAGAAACGCCCCCTATGAATGCCAGCGGCGATTCCTCTGTTACAAGCAGTGAAGATAGCAAGATGGAGACACAGATGGACAAAGAGAATGAGAACGAGGATGAAGATGGCTTGTCACTGAAAGATAAAGATGTGATGGAAGGAATGTTGGAGATTGTGGCCATCTTGTGGACCAGCATTGGAACAGAATTGTCAAAGGTAAGGTTAAATTAAATTGAATTGAAGTTGTCTTTACATCGTGTAGCACTTGTGCTGTGACTATGTCCACAGGACACTCGGTTGGGGTGGTACTTTGAAGGTTCCTGTCATCATGGCGAAGTTCATAGTAGTTTGAAAAACCATATCATACCAAAAGTTCAATCAGTTTTACAAGTAATGTACTTAAATTTCTAAACATTGGAAATATTCTCATGATGTACTAAAGAAATTTGAACATGGGGGGGGGGGGACTACATTGTATCCAATTAATATTCTCCAAAATTAGAATCATGAAAGATTACAACCAAATGTGTGAAATTTATTGGGGAAAGTTGCACAATTTGTATACATAATGCAAAAACGTAGTATGGGAGGTTTTCATATGCTTTCACCTGAAACTGGTAATGTATAAATTTATACATGAAATACCATATCACACTCTAAGCCCTTTAGCAAATAAATTGATATTCAAAAGTTAATCCTAAGAATCTTACACAAATCCTGTAGGGAGGGAAATGGGTTGGTGTTTTTGTGCTATCAAGCTGTATGTTGCAACTATGTGATGACATCTTATAGTTGTTAAACTTCAGTTTTTGCAAGTCACTGCTTTCTAACTATGTATTTATGTATAAAGTTTCAGTTCTTTATATGGTATGGGAGGGTAATATATAACAGTATCTGTTGGTATTATTGACTCAAACAATGCAATACTGAGTGTCTTTTGCAATTGTCTTTGAGCGGTGCATTTTTAACTTGAGTGTAAACTATGTCTGTGAAGGAGTAGACATCACTTTAATCAATTTATCTCTGTTCCTTCTCATATATCCATCTCCTGATATATTTATATCTACAGCCTGCAAATGGAGCCCTAAAAATGAAACTGATCAGTAAATACAGCAAAGCCCTTCCTGAGTTCCTTGTCACCTTTCAGGTAAGAATATGATCTTTTTTGCTCTCCCAAATGCATAACCTATGAAGCAGTTCACCATAGATGTTTGCAAAACTTGGGTAGCATTGTTAGTAGTCTACTCAGCCCACCCAGTTGATGTTTATCATCCCTTTGAGCACAGTACACAGATTATACATTCATACTTCCTCTTGGCAAGGTGTAAGTATTTACAAGTCAGCAAACTTAGATAACCACATCAAGCATATAGACCTTATGCATTTGACATCACAGAGCAGAAAATGCACCCTCCAATGGAGGCAAGCGTGTATCATTGCAACTTACACCAACAAATGCAGACAGCTGATTAGTGTATCGGTCAGATACGCTCATAGTTTTCTGTGAGTGCATGTGAAGTCTACATCGTGCGTGCAGTGTGCTTCACTGTTTTGCCGCCAAAATGATGTCACGTGACGTCAATGCATAAGGTCGATAGCAGTATTCATCCTTTAGAATTCAAGGCAGGTACCACCCCATAAGGCTGAGTAGAGTTCAGCTTGGTCAAACCTTTATGACTTTACAAATGATCTCACTGTTATTGAAAAGACTGTGTGGCTATACAAACTGCAATGACCTTAACATACTTAGATTGAATCTCAAGAAAACTTTCATACTGCAGTTTTCATTTAAGATAAATTCTTCTACTCATTTCTGTTTCAAGTAATTTTCTTCCATGTACAATATTAAGTTATAAACCTAATGGAAAACTTTTCATGTTTGAACCTTTCTATTCCCACAGGAAGGTAGGTCTGTCTCAGCAATTGTGGTCCTAGCCTCATACCTCCCTGCTTCTGCAATTCCTTCCTTCAGGTAAGATATATGCACGCGTATGATAAAAATATGTTTAACTCTAAATTTGGTTTGTAGTGTCTCCTTTCAACATTTACAGCTGTAACCTTATGATTTGATGTTTTGCTGCTGATCTTCAAGCATTGGGCAGTTTTGTCAAAATGTGTCGCTAAAAGATTCTCTGCAATTTTAGAGACTGCACGGTGAAATGATTTAGAGGACAGAGCCAGAACAGATCTCTGAAATATAATGAACTACAAAGATGCTTTGAAACTATGTCAGAGTGTTAGCAAATAAACATGCAACTTCCTTTGGAATAAAGGTTAAATTAATGATTAAACCTTGTGTAACATGGTCTTCAGCAGGCAGCAAAGTGTATTATATTGCAATATCTGTTTTCCTTATTTGATAGTAATGGATGTCTTTCATCCTTGAAGAGTCTTCCTGTCTCTGCTAGCCATGACTCTTATGGCCCCCTCCTGACCTGTTTGGTATCCTGGGGTCGAGGAAGGGATGTCCTTGAGCTGATAAGTGACTGGCTGGAGTTGACTCTTAACCCCAAAGAAGATATAAAGGAAGAACCTGAAGAAAATGAGCGATCAAAGGTAAGAATGGGTATTGATGTATGGGTCTTAATGTCCTCAAAATGAGGTGCTAATGAACTTGTAGTATGTATTCATATGTACTGGTATTTAGACTTGAGAATATTTGCCTGTACTAATGCTTGTGTGAGTGGATCTGTTATTGTTGGTGTTGGAAGTATTAGTGCTATAAGATGTGTACTCATACTCACAGTCATTATGACAGTTACTAATGATTCTGCTTCAAAATTTTCTACTTGTACTGATTGTGAAGAATGTGTGCTAGGCTTGTGTAACTCCTGTGTTTTTGGAGTGGGGGGACCCCAGGTAGGCACCCTGTTAGTCACTACACTGAATGGAGTTGCAACTCCACAATGTCATAACTGATGCAGGGACATATAGCTCAGCAGCTATAAGCTGAGAATTACTATCTTACCAATTAAGGAATAAATTGCATTTGGCGGACTATTATTGGCGAATAAACCGTCATGACTCCAAATTTGGCAAAATAACGGACGAGGCGAAGTCGAGTCTATTATTTTGCAAATTTGATGTTATAGTGCTACAATAAAATCATACAACACAAATGGAAACTACAAAATGTGATTTTTGTACATATTTTTGACATTATTTTAAAATCCTCAGGAAATGTGATTCCAAAAAATGTGAAGTTGCTAATCAACTCCCAAACAGGAGTCCCCACTCTGAAGTGAAGTTGTGTATTAAACCTGCACAAGCCTAATGTGTATTTGTACTTAAAACCAAAAGAAATGTATTTTTACTCACGACTATGTTTTCTTACTGCAAGCGATGTAGTTGCTGCACATTTTGAGGTCAAATTAGGATGCTAATTGATTGTAATGTAGTGACTCTTGATGGTTGATGACAGTGATCCCTTTTATTGTGTTTAATTCTCCTGCTTCGCCCTTGTTTTAACTCCAACATTTGGGTGAACAATAATACATCAGCTGCAATGCTACCCAGTTAGAACAAAGTGAGCCCAGCACTAGTAGCATTAAATTGTTTCATCCCTAGGGATCTGACTTGGTGTCCATTAAATAAAATGCTTTTTTAAAATCAAATTTAAGTAAGTGCTATGAATCCCATCCTTTCAGTATATTTATACTAAATGCAGGCTTCAAAGTGATCCTATATTTCCTATAATTTCCTATAAATTTCAAAAAATCCTATATTTCCTATATTTGTATGATTTTAGGCTCATTTTCCTATATTCTCCTATATTTTTCTGATCTTGCCAAAACACTTTTTTCTTTTATATGGTGTTTTGGGGTGAAAATTTTCAGATGGATTCTTTTTCCAAGATAGGATTCAAAAATATTCTCATATGAAACAGCACTGGGCACTAATGAACACTTATTTCATCCCCCATAAATGTTCCACTCTCACACCTGTGATTTTAAGTACTCTATGATTTCATCTCTTGAGGGAATTGAAGTGGTATTGTCAAAGGGGTGGATTAGAGCCCTTTGCCTCTCATCCCCTGAAGTCATGCAGTCTTCCTTATTTTAAAACCCTTACCTAAGCTTTGCATGCACAGATAGCTGGTCTGTTATAATTAATTCTTTAATTCAAAATATTGTAGTACAATGGTTCAAAATACCAGTGTTTTTCCTGTCATCTACCTTCATTTATCAAACTGACTAGCCATTAGATCAGTCTGTGCAAAGTGTTGTACAATTACAATTTTCCCCTAAAGAATAAGAACTTTGTGTTTTGAGAAAATTAAGAATCTCACGGTAATGTTTACAAGTTTACAATGTGCAGATGTCTAAGGAGGTTTTCCCTAAACTTCACTAGAAGCTCTATGGCAGGTCTCTGGATGCCACATCAATTAATCCAACAGACCAAAGTGGAAAATCCAATCCATGTATGGGTCTGGTGCTGCAGTGCCCATCAGTAGGGGCACTTGCCAAGTTGCCCATTCCCTAATTTTGTCATATAATTTCCTTAAGTGAGATTTTAGATGTTAAGTATCTTAATTCACAGACAGTTTTGCACACTGTAGGCATCTTGACATATGTGGACTATACTGTTCTGCCAAGTTGTACAGATTCAAAGTGAGCAGTGGCATTTTTAGGGGGAGGAACCATTGGGCCATGCCCGCTCTCCTTTGCTGATGCTGATTTTTTTTTCAATTCAGTAACCTAAAATATGATTTTAAATATAATTTTACCTCAAAAAGATAACATATGTAGCACCAGATTGCATGTAAGTACACCTGATCATTCAAAAAATTTTCAAAGGGGAGGGGGGACCCCCTCCCCTTAGACCCCTCCCCCATGCAGGCAATCACAGAATAAACTACATGGCCTCCATGAGACAGTTCTGGCTATGCCACTGTAAAAGTGAGTTTGAAGGTATTCATAGCAACCATACAGTTGTCATAGGCCTGTGATCTTAGTCTTACTTTTGTCACCCATACTGTATGTCACACTTATCAAGATTGACTAGCAGTACAGTGTAGTTTATAGCAAAATGTTGTATTAAGAGACCATTTCCTGTTATTAAAGCAGTAAAAAGTTCAAAAATTTCCTCACCTCAACCTCTTTATTAGTGGAGCTGAAGTGAATTCTGTTTGTGTACTTTAGGACATTAGCAACAGTTCATTGTCCAAATTAACTACCCATCCATTCAAAGCACCATCATGATCATATTTTTTGTTATTCAACTTCTGATATTGCAAAGTTTGGTGCCTTTTTGGTATGCACAAATAATAAGATTTATGGATACCGTATGTCGGGGTCAAAATATGCAAATGCACCACAGTCAGGGGATTTACTCTTTCTCTTCCACGAAAATATTTAGGTGGTTTTGTTAATTCCATGTTGATGGTAGAACCACACTTTCCTGCCACACAGCCCACACTTGTGATACTGTTAATCACGTTTGTATCATTTAAACAGTATAGTCCATTAGTATCCTAAGGTACTGTACTGTGTTTTCCTCATCCACAACTTTGAGGAATTTTAAAGATAATTAGAACTGCTAGTGTATGACATTCCTATATTTACTCTATATTTTCCTGGAAAAATCCTATAATACCCTATATATTCATCAGTATCCTTCCTATAAAACCTCCTATATTTCTGCGATGGACCACTTTGAAGCCTGTAATTGTCTTGCAAGCTTGTAGAATATTGATTTGCGTTGTCAGTAATGGTTGACTAGTACCAGTACAAGTGTTTTTAGGAGTTGGTAAGTTTCTTGTAGAAAATCGTCTAACAAAAAAATATGGAAATAGTGTTTTGGAAACAACTTTGCCTTTGAATTTAGTGAAATGGGTTGGTAATTGCTTTCAATTTCTTCTCTTTTTTCCACCATCTTTGCTCAGAAATCCAAAAAGAGGAAGAAGCATGTTGTTTTTGTGGAACCTATCCAGCCACAGCCTCTATTGGGGATCAAGTTCCTTGATTGGCTGCTGGGCCAATACCCTTCTAGAGCTCAGCTCCTTCAGTCCTGCTCCAAGGAAATGGTGGAACTCATGCTGGTTCTCAAGAAAGTCATGGTGAGAAATATTCTGAGATTTATCCTAAAAAGGATCAATTGTGGATATGATTCTTTTTTTAAGTTTTTAATAGAAAGTTGTCAAAGTTCTCCAGCTTTTTAGGTGTTTGATAGGTAGATTTAAGGAAAAGATTAGCTCTGTCCTGGTTTAATAATTTTCACCTATCTAAGAAGAAACTGAGGGCAATTTAAACAGCAGTCCATGTATGTGAGGTGCATTTGTAAATCTTAAAATGTCCTCTTTTGTACATTGGTTCAGTTTGAAGTCCTCCTCAGAGCAGAGGTACGTACCAAAGAGTCTTGAACAGCCCAAATTATTTAGGATTATGCTGGAGGACATCGGACCTGAATAGCATTATTTTTAAAGTACTGATTTGTTAGAGTAATGTGGTATTTGAGGAAGTTTGAGCTGGATGTGTAAATAAAATTTAATGTTTACAAAACTTAGGAAAGGCAATTTTAAAAGACTTATTTGCCATAATATTAAGTTGGTTGAACCAAAATGGAGTGCAAAACATTTTGGCAGGCTACCTGAAATGTGGCATGAAGCCACATGCATCCTCTGGACATGACTTTTCTCATCCACCTGTGCTTGAAGGGAATAAAGCATTGCTTTGTACAAATGAACAAGCTGATGATTTTCCACAAAGCTATTTTTAATGATAAATATTGTTACTTATTCTTTGAACTACAGTACAACTTACATTTGATATGCTAATGTGTAACTAGTGAATATTAATCATTTCTGTCTTTTTCACAGCTCTCTCTTGAGAAGAGATTCCTGAGAGGATCTGTGCTTAGTTTCACAACGGATGAAGTATTGATGAAGTCAATCTCTGCATACCTGAGACTTTTGATTCATGTACAGGTCACTGTAAGTATTCTCCAGAACAGACACAATTTCTCGTAAGTCATACAAAATATTGTGTGTTAACATGGCGGGAGGGTTGCTGATTTTACCAGGTACACCTTAACTAAAATCTCCTTTACTCTCTGTCTCCGATCCTAAGAGAATTACAATAGAAGAAGGCTTTAATGCCACTCTGCTGCTATTGAGGAAGGGGAAGATGCATAGAATGTTTTGACCCTAGGTTGGAAGTTATAGGGTAAGTTCCTTGGAAACATTTCTGTTAAAATGTGAGTAGAATGTACAAGTGAAGTGAGAGCCATGCCTGCATGGCTGTTGGTTGAATGCAAAGATTGTTGTCATAGCTCAAGAAAGAATCAGTGAGTAAATCAAGAGACAAATCAAGTCAGATTGTTTCATTAGAAGTAATTTTGGATAGTGTTGAGCGATATATCAAAAATTATCGTTATCACGATAATTTCTTTTTATCGTGACACAATAACAAGAATTCAAAAATGACGATAAATTCTGGAAAAAAAAAAGAAAAAATTTGCCTGGTAATGCTTTATTTTTTCTCATTACTGTCTCCAAAATGTTTTTTTTATTAAAGACATTCTTTCAAGTTTACATTGAACTGATGAAAAATCAATGGAAGTTCTTTCTAACATGCATGAGCACGGAAGTGAACTTCAAGGGAAATTGTCTTAATGAAAATTATCGTGGATATCGAATTATCACGAAATTTTGTTGTGTTATTGTGACGGTAAAAAAGTCAGTATCTCCCAACACTAATTCTGGAACTTTGCTTTTCAAGTCAGGTTTATGCCTAATCGTGGAAATAAAGAAGTTGCACAACATCTGGTCAGACTCTGCTATCTATTAGTAACAGATACCATAAAGGCTGGTTTATACTTCCAAATTTCCATGCACTTTAAAAGCTTTAAGAGCTGTAAAAGCTTTACTTGGTCATCCTTTGTTCTTTTGGGCCAATTATGGACATAGCTCAGAGTTGAACAGTGTTCAGCTTTCATAGCTTTATAGCACTAAACTTAAGTATGAACAGGCCTTAATGCAAAGCATTTGAAGGCTAGAAGTGCATCTTGTATGGCACAGGGAGATCTTGTTCCCATAGAAATACATTATAACATTTTAAAAAATTGTAAAAATAAAAGGTACATATTGCCCGTTTCTATTGAAAGCAAGATTAATAATTATCCACAGACAGTATGAATTTATGTACTAAATTACGTGTGGTAGTACACTATATTTTTATGCAAGCTGAAGTAATAGGATTTTTGGTTGATTTTCTGTGGTCTGCAATTCGCTAAACTGTGATGTTGACCGGAAGGATTTGTGTTTACAGTAAAACCTGTTTAGACCTTATCAACTGAAGGTTGTTGGGATGAGTGAAAATGCAGATAAAAAGGGTTTCAAATTTTGGCTTCAAGCACTGTGCCTAGGGTCCCCAAGAAAGTGTGCCAATACATTTCCCAAATTATTTTGATGTGGCACATGCCAAAAAATATTTATTCTTTGTGGCTGATTATACGATAAATGATTTTGTAGACTTCTATAACCCAGAGATTTCATACCCCAAATTCTAGCCAGTGGTGGCCTGAATGGCCATTGCTTATTTCACACTAAAGGTGAACATGTGTTGAATGGAAGCTCTAATGATCTTGAGAGGCATCTAGAACATAAATTTGGCATATACTTCCAAAAATTTTGGAGACATTTGTAGAATACTGTCAAGCAACCATTTATATAATTTATGTAAGATATTTTTTTTAGAGTTGCTGAAACCTGGCCTTACACCATCCTAGTGTGTGTTATTTATGGGATATCAAGCCTATGCTGACTCCTGTCTCCCAGCAAGAATTTCAAAACAAGCTTGTAGTGTTTTCCATATTTAACAAAAAGTTTAATTTTTTTTTGTTTGTTTGTTTGTTGTTTTCTTTAAACACCATGATTACCATGACTTTAGAAGAGTTGAAAACTTACTGTATTTCTGCTGAAATTTCTGTTGAGTTTTTGCCTCTAAATGCACAGAAAGCTTAGAGGATACTTAATTGTGTTGAATACAAGTCTGGCAAAATTGTGAAGCCAGTTTGGATTAACAGGTTTCACAATAGTACTTCTCCATGTAACTAAGGTAAACTGAGGGCTTGATATGCTAGTATGTTTGTGAAGTCTGTAACAATACATAATTTTTATGTCTTGCCCCACTCCCTGCCGATAGTTTGCTTTAACAAGTGAGGGCGGTGATTCAAAAGATACTGTATCCAGTGGCCAGGATTTTACCTCTCATTTTGAGGATCTGTTGGCTTGGATGAGCAGAGAGTTGGTACCATCCTTGAAGAAACCCTTATCAGAGTCCAGTGGTACATCTAGAGGAGGGATGGACTTGACCTTGCAACAGCTGTCCAAGGATATCGTACAGGTGAGTTAAAGAACACCAGTAAATACATGTGTGTAGAGACTCACTATCTCTTGCAAACAGCATGGAGCCCCCATCCCTGGGTGGAAAAAGTTGGGAAGCTGGGAGGCTCCTTCCCTGGAAATTTGGGTAATTGAAGGGAAATTTTGGCCATTGAAGGGAAATTTACAACTTTTATGTACATGAAAATGTGGGAGGAATTGTGGAAAATTTTACTTCCTTCCCGGGAAATAAACTTTTTTCCAGCCCCTGCCCCCCAGTCTTTTACTATAGGTAAGCATTTAACTGCCTATCAATCTAATCATAGCCATTTTTGATTCAATAAAGACTGGAAATTATTTCTGTAGACCTGTGATCATTTGATGTTTCATTTTACATTGTAAACAGCTTAGTTTCTGTGGGTTGTAGGTTTTATCTTTCATACCAAATGGTACAATATTCATTGAGTAAGTTTGGTCTAGTAACTCGCTGACAGAGCAAATCATGTGACTTTATATACATTGAATTACTTGTGTTACACCCTCATTCATCTCATTGTGTAAACTTGATGAATGCACATACACACATAATCCCACTCTCATCTAACACACCCTAACCTACTAACTCTTGTACAGTTTCTCTTCTTGTGAACTTTTCATACAAACACACACTTATCTTTCCCAAGTTCACAAAAGTAGCATCTAATTATTGATTTGCATATGATTGTCCCCTTTTGTTGTTTATTATCTTCCACAACCAGAGCCTCCTCCAGCTGTTTACAGATGGTCTGATGTTAGGGGTTGGTGGACCACAACTACCAGACCAACTAGCTTTCTTCTGCAGTGAAGTACTTCAGTCAGGTACACCCATATCCCTGGTTTACACTTCATAATTTGTAAAACTGTAAGTAGATAAATGGATAAAGAAACAGATATAGAACCTCATACCCATACAGCCTGACAGGCTTCTGTGCTGTATATTACTGTTTCAACTTTGTGATGTTACTCTTTGTGGAATGAAAAAATATTTCAAGCAGAGAGTCACCAAGTTCTGACTGATATTTGATTTATATGTTAAACGAAGGGTCTAAGTTCAAATCATGTTTTGATATGTTAGAGGGGTACTAATTCTAAGCCTTCTGGTGAAACGTGCATGGAAATCCGAAGTGTGGTTCTCAAGATATTAGTGGTTTAAGTTGTCACATTTACAACACAAAGTGAACTTGAAGCAAGCACATTTGACGTCATAGCCTCACATTAATGGCCCGTGGTTTGTTTTTCTTTAAAATTTACAACCACTTTTCTCCTCCACAATCACATGTTATTGGAATGTGATTGCATCAGAGTTACAAGAACTTTACAAACTTAACATTCCACAGGAGGAGGTCCTATCCCTGTGAACTTCAAGGTCAGCACAACAAAGTGCAAAAACAAAGGAAACAAAGTATTTCTCATCAATGTGAGGAAGTGATGTAATCCCTGCTTACCTTGAGCTCACGTTTGGTCACAAATGTAGTAACTTCATTTTCTGGTATCTCGAGTATTACATGTCTGATTTGAATGGAAGTTTCACCAAATTGCATAAATTTAGTCCCTCTTTCAGATTTGAAAATTTTTTGCTTAAACCCTCCTTTAACTCAGGATTGACATACATTTTGTCAAATCACATGAATTGTCATTCCTTGCCGTTACGATATCATCTGTTTTCACTTTTGTGTCACCTTCACAAATCATTTGTGGATGCTTAAATACACTTGTGGAAATGAGCGTCTAGACCACAGTGGGTTAACATGTTGTCATCTTGTTTCACTTATGTCAGCTTTGTCTCTGATGGAACATGGTGTCATGCATTGCTCAGATCATATGGTGCAAGACAAAGTTGGAATACAAAAATGTTATAGGGTGTAGAATAAATTGACTTTATTAAACACAGATGTAATACAAGACCAAGCTGAAGATCAAATATTGCAAAACTCCCAGGTTTGCCACCGATTGTTGCAGGCTCTGAGGCAACTGAATGGTTTGCAGAGATCAAAAAATGGTTGTCACGTATGCAACTCAAATATGGTCCAATGCATTGCCCTGACTAGGGGACTGTTTAAGCACCCTTCCTTACATTTAATTGACCTTATACTATAGATGACTCTGTTTCTTTCCTTTGCAGACTGTGGTGTGTCATTCCTTGCAACATCAGTGAAGGTAATGTATCATCTAAGCAATAGGATGTTGAAAGACTACCTAGAATCTCCACAGGCAGAGAGTCAGCTACAGAGCAGTGTTACGTCACTCCTGGTGACCATTATAAAGAATCTCTCTCAGGAACTGGAAAATAAAGCAAAGGATGGAAGTGAAGATGAAATTCATCAGGTAATATTTCACAATTTACCAAAATTGTTTTAGCTTTCATTTACCTCAGTTTGAAGCTCACATTTAGTCGGAGAAATAAGTATTTATGTTAACCTTTGGGGGAAGGGGCCATTGTTGAAGATGCTGCCTTTGTTGCATTTGATTTTATTGTTCCATAAAGCTGGTTAGGTCAGCTCATTTCCTTCAAGTGCAGTCTGTATGAGTTACTTGCCCGTGACCTGTACAACAATGCTTCATCCAGAATGGTAGTCCAATTAGGTTATACTGTTAAAATACTGTCAATTGAAGTGAACTTGAAAAATTAAGCCATTCAGGGATTTCAGGGAGTCCTGTAGGGTCTAGAGTCAAAATAACCCAGAACTCCTTTCTGGCTAAAGCCTTGCTTGGCAAAAAGTTGGGTAGATTTATGATTTCAAGTGTCACTTAAGAGTATGGTAGGCATACTCTCCATCATGTTGTAACACTACCACACAGTAAATGGAGCAGAGGATACTTTGACCAAAAAGAGTCATTCACTAAGAATTTTGGCCCCTTGTTTGGTTTGCGGTACATTTCATATTAAAGTAACACAACCATGCATGATGTCAGTAGCAGAGATTTGTGTGGAAAAGTGGGGGCATAATGGGGCCTTGAGGCAATAATTATTGTGTGAAAAAGTGAAAGTCAATGGGAACTTTCCCACAAAGTGGGAGGGGGGGGGTTATATCCCGCATCCTCCCTGGGATTTCGGACTGTACATGATGTACACAATGTTTAGATTTATTGTATGTATGCTTTCACAGAAAAATTCAGTGTAATCATAAAAGCATAAAACTTAGTTGCCTTTTGACAAACTTCTGACATCACAGTTTTGATTCTTGGTATGATGCAGTATCTTGTGATTCTTTTACACAGATAATGAGCACCATCAAGCCAGATGTGGCAGAGAGTTTGAAACTTTGCCAACGCCACCGTGCTCTGTGCCCTTCACTGGACAAGAATGTGCTTTCCTCTATCATGGCAGCAGTCATCTCAGAAATGTCCAGTACCATCTCTAAGAATGGTCAAGTTCCATTTGATGCAGTAGATTCCTTGGCCCTGCTGCCCCCTCTACCAGCCTTTCTGCTTGCAGCTGTTGCTTCTACCAATGTCATGGTTGGGTGAGTTAATCAGTTTTTTCAGACTGTTTCAACATTTACTTGCATCTTTTTTACAGCATTTCATACATCAAGCTAGTGATCAAAAAGGAGTGTGGGAAAGCTGAAAGTGACTCAGGAGTGATCCAAAAGAAGTTCCATAGTGCTTGTAGCATGAACCTCTCTTATCGAAGACTTACAAATAAGAAATTAGGAATAAGAAAACAAACCAGGAAGGGAAAAGAAATCAGATTTGTCCATGGATTCAACAATGTATCAGTGATTTTGTAAATGAGTAAAAGTATTGCAAAATTGAATATGAGGAGGGGCGGGACTTCCATAAGTTTGACCTTTGAGACAGATGGTATTAAGCATCAGTCAACATCATTCAGCACTCGTCATTTGCAGACTAGCACAAACAATAGTCTTAAACATTTTGTCACACGTTTCGTGGCTTCGTACGGTAACCAAAGTCGGGTAGTTTTGCAGCCATTCTGCATGCTTTATCAGCAAGTCGAAATTTTCCAGTGGTCGTAGCAGCCAGTATTTTGAAAAAGTTGTAACCAGTATGCAGGTACCCTAGGGGTAATCCCTTTACATACCATATGCTTTAGCATCAGACTTACTGGCCTTTTATTGGAGAACTTTATGACATGTTTGAAACAGTCATTTTGTGTCTTAAGGGAGCGTAATCATGCTTTTTTTATCTAGATTAAAAATGATTTGTGCAGAAATCATTTCAAAATTTCGAAACCAGTCTTTCATGAAGAAAACATTCTGAATGTAAATTCTTACATGGAGCCAAGTATTTTGTTTGTTTGTTTTTTTTTTGTTTTCACTGCAGATGTTTTGTAACAGAGCTTCAGCAGTGTGTCAGGTCTGGAGCCATAGAGACAGGGGCAGAACTATGTGCCATCATTCATATTCTTCATGCTCTAAAGAAAGGTATGGGTTTGTTGGTTTCGATGATAAGAGAAACCTATGCATTCATGATGGCGTGTATGTATGTGTGTATGTGCGTGTGTATGTGTGTATGTATGTGTGTGTGGGTCTGATTAGGACGTGAATTGGGGATACACACAGGAAAAAATACTAGTAAAATGGGGATACGCCGCGAAATGGGGATATCCCCGTTTCTAGAATGTCTAAAATAATGCAAAGTGGGGTGTCAGATATGTGCCTACAACTTTACAAATTGATCTGAGGTAGTACCCCAATTTCATGTTTTAAGTCCTCATTCATGTGTAAATGAGTGTGTAATTTTTTCGGCATCAACAGTTTCCTGGTGTGTAAACCTGTAATTGTCCCCGATTCACTAGGAGGAAGAGGATGTCCCCACTTTGCACATTATTTGTGTATGTCCCCGATCGGCGCCGTAAACGGGTATGTGTGTGTGTGTTTGTGACACTTCTTGTTAACACAATATCTTCAGAAGGGAAAGTCAGGCAGTTCTCAAACTTGGTACATAGATGCCCCATATTGAGAGGAAGAACCCTATTGTTTTTGGAGGGGGTCGAAGGTCATCTGGGGTCACCGGGGGTCAAACTCTGAAAACCTTGTTAACACAATATCTCGAGGTAGGAAGCTTGGATGAATTTCATACTTTGTATGTAGATGCGTTATGGTAAGGGGAAGAACCCTATTATTTTGGTGGAGGTGAAAGGTCATCTGGGGTCACCGGGGGTCAGACCCTGAAAACTTCGTTAACACGATATCTCAAGAAGGGAAGCTCTGACAGTTCTCAAACGTGGTACATAGATGCCCCATATTGAGAGGAAGAACCCTATTGTTTTTGGTAGGGGTCAAAGCTCACCTGGGGTCACCGGGGGTCAAACTCTGAAAACCTTGTTAACACAATATCTCGAGGTAGGAAGCTTGGATGAATTTCATACGTAGTATGTAGATGCGTTATGGTAAGAGAAAGAACCCTATCATTTTTGGTGGAGGTGAAAGGTCATCTGGGGTCACCGGGGGTCAGACCCTGAAAACTTCGTTAACACGATATCTCAAGAAGGGAAGCTCTGACAGTTCTCCAACTTGGTACATAGATGCACCATATTGAGAGGAAGAACCCTATTGTTTTTGGTAGGGGTCAAAGCTCACCTGGGGTCACCGGGGGTCAAACTCTGAAAACCTTGTTAACACAATATCTCGAGGTAGGAAGCTTGGATGAATTTTGAACTTTGTATGTAGATGCGTTATCGTAAGAAAAAGAACCCTATCATTTTTGGTGGAGGTGAAAGGTCATCTGGGGTCACCGGGGGTCAGACCCTGAAAACCTTGTTAACACGATGCCTCGATGTAGAAAGCTTGGATAAATTTCATACTTTGTATGTAGATGCCTTTTAGTAAGAGGAAGAATCCTATCATTTTTGGTGGGGTTCAAAGGTCATCTGGGGTCACTGGGGTTCAAACCCTCAAAACCTTGTTAACACAATATCTCGATGTAGGAAGCTTGGATAAATTTGATACTTTGTATGTAGATGCCTTATGGTAAGAGGAAGAATCTCATCATTTTTGGTGGAGGTCAAAGGTCATTGGGGTCACTGGGGGTTAAGCTCTGAAAATCTTGTTAACATGATATCTCCACGTACGAAGGTTGGATAGATTTCATACATGGTAAATTGATGTGTTATAGTGAGAAGCTGTACCCCACTGTTTTTGGTGGAGTTCAAAAGTTATCTTGGGTGGCTGAGGGTCAAACAGTGAAAACCTTGTTAACACAATATCTCAAGGGAGAAAGCTTGGATAGATTTTATACGTAGTATGTGGATGCATCGTGGTGAGAATATGTACCCAATCATTTTTGGTGGAGGTCAAAGGTCATCTTGGGTCATCGTGGGCCAAACACTGAAAAGCTTGTTAACACGTATCTCCAGGTAGGAAGCTTGGATAGATTTCATACTTACAGTACTATGTGGATGTGTTATGTTGAAAAGATGGACCCTATTGTTTTTGGTGGAGGTCAAAGGTCATCTTGGGTCACCAGAGGTAAAAAAGCAAGAATTCCCAAGAGTTTTATATGGGTTTAGCAGAGGTCAAAGAGCAAAATTTTCCAAGAATTCCCAAAATTAAATAGGAACACAAAACTGTCTTTTTCCAACATGTTAAGATAGCATTTGACCATTGACTGAAAGATATGGGACATCATGGCATTATTTGGAATAGAACATATATCATCGAAACCTCAATGCATTTTTGCATTCTGGTTCTAGACCAAAGTTAGTGCTACATTGATCGTAACATGGCCAGGGCTTGAAATCAGACACATTGCTTGACACAGGTCATGAAGTCTCAGCTAAGCTGACCTTGTTGACTCTCTCTGGGTTCATTTTCAGATGCCAGTGGAAATAACCATCTTAGCTCTGCAACAGTATATATAGAGGTGTTTCAAGTGACATCACATGATTTGCAGTGCCGGGCACAGCACACGTGCAGTATGCGTATTTATAGTGCGTACATAACTAAACCGTACATACTACTGTGACACAATGGGTCCTTAACCAACAAAATGTCTAACGACCAAACAGGCACGCAATCATGTGACATTGATGAAACACCTCAATATCTAAAGATGAAGTAAGTTACTTGTTCCAGAACAGGATTCACATTATTGCCAAAGAATTCAGTAAAGACTGGTTCATACTTAAACATTAACTGTCCCGATAAAATATGAGGAACTTTGCAAGGAAAAAGCAGTCATTATGGTCCCATTCATGTATTATAGTGGAAATAAATTTAGGAGTCTGAGCTGACCTTTAGACTGCATCATCAGCAGGGTTACCAGTTCACACTGTGGTGCACAAAAAAGTTTGAGTGTCCCTAAATTACTTTCATTGTTGTAGAAGCTATCAAAGCTATAAATAATGAGGCAACAAATCAGCACTGTTTTGAAATTACCAGAAGATTGTCAGTTATCAGAAAATAGTCAATTCTCAAGAGATTATCAGTTACCAGAGGACTTTGCATTACTAGATTGTGAAGGCCTGAAACTGTTTACCAGTCACTTTGATCTCCAAGCAAAGTATACACTCTTTTCAGAATACTCTTAAAAAACAATTGATCAGTATGTACATATTTTAGTAATTGTGCCAGTCAACTTCTCCCTCCTTTTTTTTCCGTAGTGCATCGACCTGTTAAGTTGCATAGTTATTGATTCTTCTTATGTTAGTGAAGTGTAAGCAACTTGAAGAGGGGGTTGGGGTGGCTGTGGGAGAAAAACTGGGTCATGTGCCTGGCCAGTTTAGGGATGACTTATAGTTACTGCTGTTTCTTATTTGTTTGAAGGTATTTGTTTGTCTTTGTTTGTTACTTAAGGTGCTTGTTAGTTTACTTTCTTCACATCATGTTTTTAAATGAAGTGATTATTTATATCAACACTGTATTATATTTGAATCAAATGATGTAGAAAACAAACATGTGAAACAAAATGTTGGCCTTTCTTTGTCTTAGTCCAACTGTTTTGTTTTTTTTTTGTAAATCTTGTAGATGTTTTATATTTTTATCAGCTATGAGCAAAATTACAGATTCAGTAAAAATAACATTTATCCTTTTTGTTTTTCTACAGACCGTACAAATGTTGAAGGCTTGGAGAAATGTTTGCTGAATGTAGAGACACAGCTAAATAGTGTGGAGGGCACCCTTGCAAACACAGCCAAAGCTGCAGAAGAAGATGACAGTGTCTTGATGGAGAGGTAGGAAGAATGATGTTTTGAATAAGATTACTGTATGTAACATGTACACAAGTAATGCATAGTGTGTACATGCTACAAATTTCATGTGTGTATCATACAAGAACATAATAAGCCGAGGGCCACCACTTTGAAGGTTGCAGTCCAAGAGTCCACTGTTCTGAACTAACTATCACAAATGATGGGGTTTAATGGGCAATCAGTGTGAAGTGGGTTTATGCCAATGGTTGCAAATGTTATCAGATATCACCAGCTGTGTTAATTGGCAAATGGATTGAAGAAACATATGCCAGTTTTCCAGCTATAGCCTGAATTACGGCTCTTTCATAATTTTGAAAAATGCTTCCAGCACACACAGTTCTGTCCCCAATAGAAAATAAAGCTGGAGGTGGTTTATAAATTGGGACTTTCCCAGTTAAAATTTGAAGAGACGTTCATGCTATCCATTTTTGCAGCCTGTACATTGTTTACACATGCAAAGAGAACAGTTAGTAAAAGTGACTGGAAAAGTAAGTCTAGTGCTTGGCATGCAGAGCAGGGTGATGTGACAGCCATTGTGCAGTTCATGTGTGAGATTTGTACAGTAGTTTATACAGGCTGCTGCATAGCATATGTTCACAATGTGTACCATATAGTAATGTAAGTCATTTTTGAGGCACTGTACAAAGGAATTTTTGCTGCTCAGTATCAATGGTATCATCGCTAGCTCTGAAATAGATGTGACAAGAGGAGGAAACTTAAATTGAAGTGGGTCGAGAAGAAAATTCTCTCACACTAACTTTTTACTGCGGCTTACTGACACATGGTGTTCTTAATGTGAGGCTATGTAGTTTACAGATAAGCCTAGTCTGTGCTAGAGTGTAGACCTAGCCTAATATCAGTGAACTATACAAGATTAGGACAGCCTGTGACTCAACGTACGGAAGATAGAAGTTGAAAGTACCGTGTTCTAACAAGACCAGGAATTTAAGCAGAAAAAAAGAAAATAGCAAGCTTTTTGGTAGAAAAGTAAACAATGCTCATGAAACTGAAAGTTGCTACAATGGATGTGTGGCTGCAGCCACAGTACACCAATGAGCAACAACAGGAAACAATAGCTATTGTGTAAGATCGTTAAAGCTCAAGGTAATATACATGGCAGCGGCCACCGCTAACCCGCTGTGCTCAATCAAAAGAGTGGTTTTTAATATGTGCAAAGATCCAAAAAAAAGATTGCAGAAAAATATAATAATAACTTCCACTTAGTTGACTTGTCCAGCCTGTACTTTTACACTGGCATGGAATACAGTCACATGTGTAGGCCCACTGTACTCCCATGTGGGATATATTTTTTTTCAAGCTCATAGGCCTACTTACATTAGCAATGAAAGTGACCATAGCTGTTGTGTAAAGACAAATTACGATCGTTGCTCACAAGTCCACACAGACAATAATAAGATGCTAAAGTAAAGTTGCCAGTTCAAGAAGGTTTCAAATTGAGAAAGACAAAAATAACTCCAATAAAAAATGAAAATGTTTGCAAAATTATTTGACGTGTATATGTTTTCATGCAAGCTCAAAAAACATTAAATATTTAAGGTAACTTTCACGTTTCAATTGACAAGACAATCTGTAATATCGTCTGAACTATGTGACAGGCCTGAGTGGTACTGTCAGTATAATACTGTCAAAGCATAAAACAAATCCAAGATCATGTTTTGTTCTAAACTGTCATAGTAACGATGCAGTTAGGAACAAAAAACGCTGTTCTGCATGGTAGTTTCCAACCTCTGGAAGCCTCACACAAATTTGTTTAAATTTATTGCGTGATCTTTGCATCACCGTAAGTCTTAGGTAACATTAGTCCTTTAATTATGTTATATTTGTATGCACATAATGTGATATTAACATGTGTATCAGTCTAGTGATGGTTCAGCAACCTAACTTTAGGCCTAGGCCTAGTCCTACATATTGAGACTTACACACTTCTCACAAAAATCTTTTTTCAGTCCTTGTACAAAAAGTTCCTGCTGTAGGTCTATCATTTTTATGCATGGAACCGTATTCACATAGCAATAAAAAATGCCTCACTTAATATTGACATAATATCAGTCTTCATTACATACAAAAATGTTGTACTTTAAGTTAAAATAAATTTCAGGCTCAAACCTACAGTAAGCCACTACCAGACATGGTAACAGTAGTCTACTCTAGATGTGCTTGATATTAAACACATGAAGCGCACAGATGTTGACATGGAGGTTTGCATAGGCAAACAAGATGTGGGTCTCGGGGGGCTGCATCCCCCTGCCCCAGCCTGGGGTTGAACACAAAATTATTGTAGAACTACACAGTCAGCTGTGCTGCACAAATCAGTTATTACCATTGGAAATGGTGAATGTCTGGTGGTGCAGCAATGATGAAAGCTGGCAAGGATGATCAGGTGTATTATTTTTTCTCCAGAAGCTAAGTTTAAGATTTCAGCATCATGAATAATGCGTCCAATACCTGGTTGTCCTTTGTGGGTGCACACAAGAATTGCAGTTATGTTAGTCACTCTGGAAGGCAAACAAATAGTGGCATCCTTCAAAATGACAAGATCCAAGTGACTTTCTCTGAACAGTTGGTCTATGAAGATCATGATGATTGATTTGACCCATTTTGCATGCCTCCATGTGTAACGACACAAGCAAGAATAATTTTGGCGTTTCGGTTCAACTTGTATTGTCGGTATGTCCATCCGGATGAAGGTTTCAATTTCAAATTATTAATGGTAACAGAAAATGTCATGTTGCATCACACCATGGACCCATGCAGCATAGATGCACACTTATTCTAATAATGGTAACTAAGGATTTGTGGTCGGCTCAACTTTGTACACATGATGCAAATTTACGCAAGTTATCATGCTTGCCGTGGCAGATTTTGTAATTGATGTGTGGACTTTGCGGTATTTTCTGGTCTCCTCTGTACTCCCTGCTAGAATGAAGCTAAAACACACTTCATTTTCTCTGTAGGTCATGCGACTCAAATGCTTGCCTACTGTATCCAAAGCATTGTTAAACACCCATCTTCTCCTTCCTCTCTTGCTCATCTTTGGATAATCTTTGTTCACATGGTGGACTTGATTGTCATGGTAAAGTGTCAGGTAAAAATTTGGAAACAAGTTTCTTGGTTATTGGAGCCCACAAATGTTCAATGGGATCGTATGCAGAGTAACCTGGACAAAAGGATGTTTAACCAGAAGTCCATCCAGTTTTTGTTCTCTAAAAAAGCATAAGTAAAACGTTCATTGCTAGCATGGTTTGTGTTGTAGTCTGCACCACCATAAACGATCAGGATTCCAACTCTCTTCCCATCTGAGTCGTCTTGGATAATGGCACTCAAGTCATCCATGTGGGTTTCAGCATTCACTGGATCAAATGGGCAGTGATTGACAATGAAAGATTTTCCTGGATCTATTCTGAAAGATGCAACACAATGTAGATAATCAAAAAGTGACATAACTTTAATACACACCTTTACAGCATGTTTGTACTGTTTTTGTGAACATTTTGTTCATTCACCTTATTCATTTTAACAAAAAGGTTCTACTCAGAAAGAAAGGTTCTACTCAAACTTCCTTCTTCCTGGCTTGAAAAATCTGACGGGGGAAGGGGCTGGGGGTGAGAGTGAGCATGCCATGCCTGAATGGAAAGGTAAACACAGAAGATTGAGCTGGCCTTTGAGTCAAACCTTGGGCAGCAGGGGCCGTCATGCAAAAAATTTCGAGATGAATTAACATCCTTCTACACTGCAATGCCTTTTAATAGGTTATGAACATACCTGTGTGACAGTTTATGACCAAAGGTGTATGACTCAGGAAAAGCAGTATCCATTCCCCCTCCTCTTCCCCCATCCCCCTGTCATGTAGTCAGGTAAATACCAACCTTTCTGGAATAAGTGGGAAAATTAGGACAAATGTCATACCTCAAAGTACGGGTATGGACGAATCCGGAGAGCAAGTGATGGTCTGATTTCAGTCGGCCATACCTGGGGTCTATCACCTTTAATCTTTCAATTTCCTTGCTTACCTGTATGATGGATGGTTGGACATTAAATTGTATCTTGATTCGTTCAATTTCACTGAATATGTGGGTTTGAAATTCATGTAGAAAATAAATGAAGACGATTTAAGGCTGCAGGACCCCATTAATGGCTGCCTACAGTCACTAAACACAAGCGCTGATCGGATTCGTCTATTATTTTCATGGGCAGAAATGGTTCAGGTGCTCTCTCTTCCAGCCGAATTTTCAACAAGTATAAAGTAACACTTACCGATAATGAAGCCATCCCATGTCATCATGTGTCACCTGAGGTTCAGCAGGTGGTTTCATCTCCATGTATCTGCAAGGTGTAAGAAGGTAACGAGGTGTAGGAAAGTCATGATCTGTAACTGGGGAAATCGTTCAGCATGAAAAATTGAGTTAACTTTGCTCTTCGATCAATTACAGGAATCTTTGAGCTTACTGTCAAAAAGTGAGTTCAGCCATCAAAACACATGTCTCAAAAGTTTGCCCTCTGGAATGCTAGATCTGTCAATTCTACAGTGTATGATCTTGGAATTTGCCATTTCTAATAATAGTTACATCATGGCTATCACAGATCTGGGCTTGGCTGTCTGGTGATGAGAGGGATAATGCCACAATTGCAGATCTGACAGCCACACTTCCTGATTTTACACTATGCCATGTGCCAGGGCTGGAAAAACTGTTTATTTCCTGGGAAGGGAGTCAAATTTCCACAATTCCTCCCATATTTTCATGTACATAAAAGGTGTTAATTTCCCTCCAGTGACCAAAATTTCCCTTCAAATACCCAAATTTCCCAGGAAGGAGCCTCCCAGCTTCCCAACTTTTTCCACCCAGGCGCCATGTCCCTCGTTTCAATAGAGTAGTACTTGTTTCTTTGTAGCAGCTTCAATGTAAAGCTTTGTGAATCACAAAGTTACCTTCCTTTTGAATATATTGAACTTATGATACCACTCAAAACCCAGTGTCCTTCACATTTGATAATATTAAAAAGACCCCAATTGACAAAAGAGAAAAAATCAACATCTGCATTTTTGAAAGAGTTTTCAAGTTTTATTGAAACACTCTTCTCCAGACTGGAATATGTGCTGATTGCTGATTTTAATTTTCATTTTGAGGACTTGAGCAATCACAACACTTTACCTTTCCATGATATTATGCATGCTTTCAATATGGAACAGTATATCTCAGGACCTACTCATCGTAAGGGTCATACATTAGACTTAATCATTACACATCAGTCTGACATCTTTATCTCTGAGATTTATATATCAGATTACTTGGCTTCTGACCATTCTGCCATTACCTGCTCACTTCATATCGGTCGTCCACTGCCCACAGAGGATTGAAATTCAGACTCGCAATCAATATTGCATCATTTCAAGATGACATTTTGTCATCGTCCTAGTACACTTCACCTGCCCCTGGTCATGATTTGTTGGTGGATCAGTATGATGATGTTTCGTCAAGTTTACTTGATAAACATGCACCACTCCAGACTCGTACAGTCCGGTGCCGACCAAAGGCACCCTGGTTTACTGATGAACATAACATTGAAAAGGGAACTGCAATGTTCTGAAGCTCATTGGCAGTCATCTAAACTGGAAGTTTACAGGCAAATCTTCATTGAGAATAGTGAATAACTAGGACAAGCCAAAAGAAATTTTTAATCCACAAAATTAGTAAGCTGTAATTCTCACCAATATCTCATCCTCCAGTCTCTAGTTTCTGAGTTGTTTCGAAGGAAACCTTCATAAAAATAATGGAACCAGCATCAGTAAGCTTGACCCAATACATACAGCACTTGCTGGCTAAAGAAATCTATCAATGCTCTGTTGCCAGTAATGTTGAATATTGTCTTTGCAATTTAATGGACATTTCCTGACTTGTTTAAACAGGCTCATATTAGACTCATCATAAAGGAGCCACACCTGGATAACGATGACTTAAAGAAATACCGACTAGTTGCAAATCTTAAATTTTGGCCAAACCTATTAGACATGCATGTTCTCTACAGATCCAAAGTTATCTTTTCAACAGTAATCCTAATGGGTATGTCCAGAGTGCTTACAGAGCTCATCACAGCACTGAAACAGCCTTGCTTTGTGTGTATAACGATCTCCTACTTGCCGTTGATAGAGGTGATGAAGCTGCCTTACTCTCACTTGACTATTCTGTTGCATTTGACACTATCTATCACAATCTGTTGTTTGAGTGTTTCAAAAGCCACTACAATATTGGCACAGCTTTAACTTGATTCAAAGCATACTTCACGGACCGCCCACTGGTTGTCATAAATGGCAAAGAATCTGGTGTACATGTTCCTGTGGAAGGAGTTCCTCAAGGATCTGTCCTCGGTGAAATAAATAATGTCAGCTAAGTACAGTGAAGATTCTGTACCTGTAATATCCTCTATGCTGGCACTGTAGAGCTAGCTAGTGTTCTAGCTATAGGTCCTTGCTAGGCGTGGTCCAGAGCTGCAATGAGGTGAGCTTGCAGCTTGCTGCTTTACTGGCCACAATGCTCACTAATACCTGTGACATGAAGACCTAATTAGCATTTCTACATGCAGGTGTTGCATCCTATCCACACTTGTACTTCTATTGTTATAGTGGCTGGAAGGTCCTATTGTCTATGGATGCCATTGAGTGGAATGCAGACAGGGATTGCATTACTAATGAGATCACTACAGTAGCTCCCCCTAGATTGCCAGTGAAGGAGGCAGTCGATAAATATACAAAGTTTAATGTATTACTGAAGTTTAATTAATACCTAACGTAAGGAAAATATCGAAATAGCAGTTTAAAGTTATGTAATGCTGTCTCTCAGACCATAAGGGCCAGATTGTTATGGAGAGAACACTACCAATGACAAACTTCAGCTAGCTGAAAGAACTTCAGGGTCACCAATTTAGGGTAAAGGTAAAAATAACCAAAATATTGATAAGCTACACCACATAAAATTGCAGATGAATCATATGGGTATCTTAAACAGCAACAAGAGAACAGGAAAGGTACAGGAGGATCTTGTCAGGGTCACCAGTTTAGAGAAACAAGGTAGTGGCTTATCCATACATGTTCTCTACTTGGCTTGTAATCCACCATGTACCAGTCCATTCAGTCACCATGTGGGTCCTGAAAAGAGGTACGATAAACTGAGTTAGCATATACGCCTGCTACGGCACCTTAAGCAGAACCTACACGTAGGTCAATGTGCAGTCATACAGTAGGAAATGTAACCTAGACTGGCTGACAAGTGCATAAGTATGGCGACAATGAATAAGCCAGCACTGCAAGTGATAAGTGAGCAAGCTATGTAATAACTGCAGTGGGAAGTTGTGCTGCGATATAGGTAGATAAGTAGTAACAGCAGCAATAAGTTCAGGTTGGCAGTGTGCCTACTGACAAATATAGTAAAGGCAGGGAAAGATGCTACATGTGCCACCAGGCTCGGTCTATGTCTAGGCATAAGTTTGAGACAGTTTGTGAAGTGAGGTGCTCTACATCCAGTTGGCTGTGACCAAGTCAAAATGTCCACACGCGAGAAACTAGAGAAGTTGTTAACATGCACTTCACTGCCTAAATTGCACAGCTGGTGCTCATCTACAAAAGTGAGCACAGGTTACGTATAAAGGTAAATGAAAATCACTATAAGTAAATTGTAACTAAATAAACGTCAACTAAGTACAGTAAAGATCCCATACCTGTAATATCCTATCTGCTGGCACTGTAGAGCTAGTGTGTTCTTGCTGTAGGTCATTGCTAGGTGTGGTCCAGAGCTGCAATGAGGTGAGTGTGCAGCTTGCTGCTTTACTGGACACACTGCCCACCAGCACATGTGGAGTGAGCATTTCTACAGGTGCTGCATCCTATCCACACTTGTGCATAACTTCTGCTGTTATAGTGGCTGGAAGATTCTATTGTGTATGGAAGCCATTTGGTGAATGCAGAGGGGGAGTGCACTACAAATGAGGTCCCTACAACTTCAGTCTCTTTTTGTGCTCTATTAAATCTGTGTATAATTATTATTAAACATACTTCTGCTTTTTAACAAGGGATTATTAAATGTTTTGGCATTTAAACTGTCATCATTAACTGTTTGGAAGCTTTATGTACTATCTCTGTTTTTATTGTGCTTTCTCATCGACAGGTTCATTATGTTCGAATCTCGAAAGGTCTTAAACAGTTTGCTAGGGAAGGACCCACCAACAAACCCACACCCTGCACCAGTGACAGCAGCCAATGTGTTAACAGAATCGGACAGTTCAAGCTCATCCTCCGTGTCTTCATCCTTGAACAAATCCAAGAAGAAACTTTATAACTCGGGGAGTAGTCTCTTAATGTAATAATGTAATGTAACATCTGTAATTTGTAGTTTTAAAACTTTATAGTCTATGACAAAGCTCTGAATGATAATTTTATACTTCTGTGGTGTGGTGAATAGTATGTTGGGTTTTGTTCTGCTCCTTGCAGTTGCAGTGCTACCCATACAATGTGTATATAAGATCTACCAGGGGTTTTCACAAGGAGGGCACGGTAAGGCAAATTCCAAAAAATATTAAAGTTATTGTTTTACATGGTGTATGATGGCACAACCTAACAAGGCCACTCTAAGAAAGTTTTTGTTTTTAAAAAACAAGACAAAAGAATGTGAATTTGTTTGTACCTGAAAAAGTTTTGGCGGACTTGACCTTATTTGAGAGCTATAAATCTTTACCACAGATTTTTCCTTTCATGAGATGCCATTACAAGTTCAGCGTTTCCAGCTCAAGCCTAAAATCAGAAGTAACCTAATAAGGCCAGCGGGCGCTGTTTAAAATTTTTGTACAGAGCTGTATGTACAGGTTCAGTGTAGGCAGTTTGTGCCTTCAATTTGAGTTGCATATCTTGGCGTGCAAGTGCTTGAAAAACAGGTTCACGTGCATTAGCAAGGGAGTTTGCTATATGCGTGAACTGCATCAAAAATTGACGCACTGATTGTGACAGCAGTTTTGACACGCTTTGTTGACTGTATTGATGCACGACATTCGGAAGTGGCCTTATTAGGTCATGTCACTATATATGTCAGGAGAGAAGGGAGGGGGTGTGTGACAGTGAGAACTCTTACAGTACAGTAGACATGTTTAAAGAACCAGTAGTGTGAATACTCCTGCTGTAGTGCTTACCCTTTTAGAGCTTTCAAGCAACTGAAACTTTCCTTTGCTGAAATGACAACTTAAGAGGAGAGCTTCCTGTTTGGAGGAGGGGAAGTTTTGTAGTAATACTCCTTGATTAATCTATGATATTTTCCAGAGAATGGTTACATTCTATGAATAATGACACTACAGGATGAATGTGCTGCTGACTATATGGAGAAGGAATGTATATGTCAGCATGAAGAATACATCTTTTTTTTTTCCTGCCTTCTGGTTTGGTATTTGTTTCATAATCAACAGTCATTGATTAATGTTCACTAGGTCTGTGAAGACTATACACATATTTTTAAGCCATACAATAGATTCTGTTACTCGTCAGTCCCAGCTTTACAATGTACAGTGTATATGAATTTGCAATGAGCTCATTGGGTGTCCAATTGGCCCCAGACTAACCAGTCTCTGTACTAATTCCACCCTGGATTTAGGGAAGGTTGGATTGCAATTGTATTTTTTCCCCTTCTTCTTTGTCTTTTACAGTCTACACTCTGTATGTAGAGGTAGCCAGGTGTGCAGTCCTTTGTGTTATTGTTTTGCCCCTCAGATACATTAAATTATAAAAGGAAGCAATGCAGAAATTCTGTTTTCTCTTTTAATATAAAAATTTCAGCCGTACATAATTTAAAGAACAACACTGATGCTATAGCTGATTGGTCTTCACTTAACCTGAGAGAGAATACATAGTAAAATACAAAATGCACATGTAATGTCCCTGTAATATATTCTGGTTTTATAATAATTCAGGCCTTGAAGGGCAGTTGTTTTATGATGCTAAGCAACCATGGAAGTGGGAGAAGCCTGTGGCTTATGAATTACAACTTCACGTCGGGTGGCTAACCAACTTAACAATTTAGATCAAATTTGGTTTCTTTTGAAAGGCCAGTTCAGATGGGAAAACCATAGATTGCTCTTGGATGAAAAACCCACCTTACTTTGACCCAGCCAGGAATTGAACCCCCAACCTCCCAGTTGCTAAGCTTCATTGCTTCAAATGCCACCACCTTTATCCACTCGGCCACAGCACCGGTTAGAGAATTGTGAGAATTGTAATCCAGATAAATGGGTGAATTGGCTTTAAAGGGAAAATGAAGTCATCCCTGCCTATGCTGAAGCATCATCTAAACCTTACATATCTCCTCTTTACGTGTCTTACATGTATCATTCATGTTTCAGAATACAAACACTTACTATAAAAGGTAAACCAAAGAATTATTCTGTATAAATTTAACAATTCAGTAACAAAGTTACTGTCAACTGGTTAAAAAGAGTACATTGATTTGATAGCAGGATATAATAAATCAAACAAGGATGACTACAGTTGCCCTTTTAAAATATTTAATCTTCAATAGGACCATGGAGGATTCTTCTAAAGACTTCCAGAGAGACTGGTATAAGGGAGAGAATGATAAGAATGTGAATTAAACTGCCAGACAACAGTGGGTCAAGCTCTCAGTATACTGTGTAAATGAATGACAAGGTAGGCTATTTGCATCATTAACTTACACAGGAGACTTACAATAATCATCATATATCACATACGCAATCTGATTAAACATAACACGGTCAGGAAACGTACAAATTGATAAAAATGAAGTTTTTCACACATTTTCATATATGAAAGCAACAGTTGATACCATGCCCTCTATTAGCTTCATCTTACATAAGCCTTATTGTGCAGACTTCCAAACTTACATCTGTGTGGCTCCCTTGCCCTCCCCACATTTGAACTTTTGGTTTGAAAATTACCACAGAAGCCCCAAAATTGGTTGGTATTTATGGGAACTACCTTCTTCCTGAAAAATGAAACTCCAAAAACTCCAAATGCGAATTATTACTTAAATAAAGGAGGACTCCTCTTTAAGAAAATGCGTAAGTAATTTTAATGTACATGGTGGATTGGTTAGAAGACTGGTGATATTCTTTCCATTTACTAGAACTAGAATAATGGCATATTTCTTGCCAAAAAGTAGATGTGAAACAGTTCCAAATAGTCAAATCACTCTAAGTACTACCAATAAAATACTGATAACATTCTGCAGAGGATTTTGGGAAAAATAAATTGGACAGTAACATGAGCAGAACAAGAATGATACCAAACTTAAAGCACAACCTATGATTTTACATTAGCTCCATAATTTCCAAAATTTTTCATACTAGCAATGGAATGCTGCTGGGAAGATGGAAGAAGAAAGAATCTGTTTTAATTTTCAACCTCTGAAACATTTTCAAAATGTTGGACACTTTAAGAAGCTACTGAAAACGAAGAGTACAGTACTTCATTTATTAGATAACAAACACAGTTGAGCAATGCACTCTGAGGAGCAATTTGTTTTGACAGAGTGTGACATCTCACTTTGATATAAGTTATTTTAAAGATTCCAGTTTCATTTTCTCATTTTGCATTTAAAATATATCTTCAGCAAAAATTTAGGTAGATACCACTGTAACAGCACATGAGGTCTTAAAGGTCTTAAATAAAAGTTTTCCTTTAAGTTCAAAAATGTGTACATATTCAAAAGCATTGTAGAGTATCTTTGATATGATGCCAACAGTATTTGAAAACTTTCTTGCTTGACACAATTAGTTTCACTTCTTTTCAAGTCTATTTTGACTTCCAGTATATTTCCTTCCTATACCATTAAAGATGATGAAGTAAATGAGATGGTAAATACCACAATATTCAGACCTAAAATGTGCCTGCAAGGCTGCAATGCATTATACGTGTCACAGATTGGTAATAACTTCAGATGAGTTATATGCTGCATGATGCATTCATGACCACCTCGTCTTGTGATTAGGGCCTAGAAACATTCATACTTTAGTTACTACAGGTGGAAATCCATTCAGGATATTTACACGAGACATGAACTGATGAATTTCCCTGACCTGACGAACTGTCACTCATGAACGTAATTCCAATGAAACTTTTGGGGAGATTACATTGACGAAATGTATATAAGTGCATGTTTTTTTCTGTAATTTATGTCCTCTGTCAGTATCGTTCTCCTTACCTAATCATAAAAAATGCCTGCTTAGTTATTATTTTGGAGTTCTATTTTGCAAACCAGTTATCAAGTTTGTTCCTTTCACACTATTACCGAAAAACCATATAATTATGCAAACAAAACTTCATACATAACTTTTGCATTTGCAGAGTAACTTGGTTAGGATACGTTCCAAAATGCAATTCAATACGTGCTGGAATCAAACGAAGGCCATGGTCTTTGCATTTTCGGCAATGGCCTTGGTGGGCTTCCAAAAATATAACAACATGTACCAAGTAACACAAAGTCTTTTGTTTAACCTTGGTGCCCTCTGAGATGCATAAATATGCTCTTTTAGCCAGTTTGAAAATGGTCTTTTCGGCCTCACAATGTCTTATTACCAGCCCTGGCAGCATCTGATGAAATTATCTAGTACTGAAAGATTAGTAATGCTCCTACTTAAGTTTGTAGTTATCATGATAAAAGACTAACACTTGTACTTACAGTGTACCTAAAGTACAGAATTACAAGAAGATATATTTCAGAGGATGGAAATTTCTCCCATTTTCATTACTTTCTCCATTGCTGAGATATAAAATGTTGAAATTTATTCACTTTTTCTTTAAATAATCGATTGCACAATAGTTTGTGATATCATTCTTGTACTACTCACATTACCATCTTTGTTTTTTTGTTTTTGAAAGCCACTGCATCTTGTGCCAAAAGGTGATCACTGTCTTACTGTTATAGGGTAATTGACTATAGTCTTACTGTTACAGGGTGATCTGGCTCTATACAAGCCCTCCAAGGAAATAGTAAATATTTCAAGTTCTGTGTTTTAAACATTTTTATTTTTAAAGGAAACAAAAGCAAGTAATGTGGATTTTACAATTAAGACATCACAAACTATTGTGCAATCAACCATTTTAAATTGAGTGAATAAGTTTCAACATTTTTTATCTCAGCTGAGAAATGTCCTGTGAAGATGGGAACTGGACCATTTGGATTCATTTTTCAAGTTTTGTATCATTTTGAAATTTTAGACCTGTACACTTTAAGCAAGTGTCAACAAACCCTCTATATATACATTCCTTCAATAAAACACTATACTATGGCCAAGATACACATGACATCATGTAAGGCATCACAGTAGATCATGTATTATATGTCAGCCTATACGAAATTAAGCCAATTTGTTAACTTTCTCTTAAAATTAGGTAATTCCAACCCAACCTTTCGAGTATATAAGAAAGCCATTCAGCTATGATTTTGATATCAAAATAAATCTTTAAGTACAGTATACTTTGCTTCGTTGATACTAGAAACTCCATTTAACATGTGAAATCTGACCTCGTACCCGATATGCCAAAGTGTCTCACATATTGGTACAGACTGAAGCAATCACCTCATGGACATTAATAAAGCAGAGAATAACTTAGTGATCAAACCATACATCTAGCAATTTTGAGGTTTATTGATGAATTATAATCTAATTAGTCAAATCACAAGATTTATCTGGTATCTGACACATACAAAAGGCCTCTAATTATTTTTGCATCTTCAAAATATTTGATCACCCCACTGTGGCCAACATGAAGTGTGGCACCAGATATTAACTATTATCTGCAAACTTGATGGCAATGTAGACTTGGATTCAAGTGTAACCAGCGATTCACACTGCAATGAAAGACTGGAGTCTTCACTTACAAAATGGAATGCCAACACATGGTCACAAGTTATATAAACCTGTTCTCACTTCCAGGGCACCTGAGTTCTGGAAGACTGATGTGGATTTCAAACACAGAAATAAAGAACTTACTGTGAAGTAGAAAAGCATGTATCATAGACAGATCTAAGTCATCTTGTAAGTGGATGTAACAGCATACCCAGTATGCAGGAGCTATAGCTTATAGGTTGCACATTTTGCATACTTGCATTCCTCTCTGGAAAATGTATTTCAAGGCGTTTCATATATAATATTTGGTAAAAGGATTTAAACCTTCAAAGCCCCTGTTTTCACTCATTTGAATCATCACTGTCATCACTTGTCAACAGACTGTCTGGTGGTACAGACATATCAGACTCATACAGAGTTAGTTCTTCGTCACTCACATGGTCTTCTCCCAAAACGAACTTTGAAAACCTGCCATAAACAAAGAAAATATATTTTTTATTTGAGAGTAAAGAAATCAATACATCGGTAATCTCAATTCCAGAAAGTTGTCAAAAGGTCTCTCCTAAATATATGTATTGAAAATGGGTGCCACATTACCCATGACAAAACAGTGTAAAATGCAAGCTGTAAATACTGGAGCATTGCCAAACAGAGATCAAAGAATTTGTAAAGTCTATTAGACTTCACAAATATTTCAATTTCCTTTTACAGAGCAATAAAGTGTTACTTACTCACAATTGACTTACTGTACTTGAGTACTCCTTGTGTTGTACAGACATACTTGTACTCACACTCATGGCTTTGTACTACCACTCTAGTACACTTTTTCAAGGCTCGAAATAAGAACTTGAAAAGGGCAAGGCCAAAATGGCCTTCTGTTGGCAGAAAATTGTCAGGGCACAAAGGGCAAGCAAGAGGCGAGTGAAGGCCAAAACTAACTGGAAACTACACAACACCATAAAGTAAAATACAAGAAGGCAACAGAGTATCAAGGTCATTATGGCCTTTGGTGGCGATATTTTCCAAAGAGCATCGAGGCAAAGTGAAGTGGCATGAAAGCCCTGCTTCTTACATCATAATCACAAAATTGTAAATCAAACACTAGTGTGCAGGACTTTGTACTCATACACTGAACTCACACAACCAGTCTTCTTTACACCAACATTGTTAAGTTAGTGTCATGTCTTGTACTGCAGGGTATATATAGGATAGTTACTTAACTGTCTTCTGTAATTCCAAAAAAAGAAAAAAAAACAATAAGGTGAACCAGCAAATTCAACATTTCTTACTACATGAGAAACCACGATGATGTGAGATTTGTAGTTGTACCACTTTACACATACAGTATCACAGATAATATGCACCTTAACATACAATATATATGTCAGTCCTAATCATCCCCAAAAATTATCATTTCTGATCACCAGTGGTGCAGCACAATTCTTCTAATGGGAAAAGAGTTTCCATACAAGGGGGTTGCAAGCAATGCATGCATGCAACCAAAGTCATTATTTAAGGTACTTTTGCAATTTGCAACATTCCAAAACACCTGTGTCCAGGGTAACAGTATGGTTATGAAACTGTCTCTATGCAAATTGAATAGTTAAATTGTTATGGTGTAGACAAACTCACTTTACCTCTTAAGTCCACCAGTTTCAACTGGAGAGGGGGTGGGAAGTAGGGATGTACCGGATCTGGAATTTTAAGATCCGGCCGGACCGGATTTTACCGGACAGTACGAACTATCCGGCCGGATAAAATCCGGCCGGACCGAATTTTTTCATTAGGAATCTTGTAACTGAAATCAGGGTCCAAGTAAAATAGAAGTAGGCCTGCCAATGGTACATACTGTAATGGCAAAGGGGTCGGGCTTAGAGATCACCCATTAGGCTTTACTTTATAAGCAATTGCAATATATGTATTAAGAGTAAATTTTAATGATCAATACACATACCTCCTCTACAAATACTGGAATGGTACAGGACCTCTCCTTTATGGCTTCATGTGTTGGAGGGGGTGGGGGCACACATACGATGGGGGGCTGCAATAATTTTACAGGGTATTACTAGTCTAGCCTATAGCTATACCCTTTGGCTAATTGAACTAAACATTTTGGGTGAAATTTTCTTTAACTTATATTGTGAGACTGAGTTGTTGGTTATAAAGGAATTGTAACTGGCAGTTTACAAAACAGGAAATGGGCCAGACATTAACAATAGCATGCCCTGCTAAGGCTGCTGTTGTTTAAGTTACTCCTATTCACAACTCCAATGTCAATCCTTTTGTGTAACCAAGACCAGCTGTCATACAGCATGAGTGATATTGACCATAATGTATGTCCTACCTTGAACTAAGTTACAGTATTTGAGTGTCAAGTGTTGGCTATCATTTAGTAACAGGTTGTCATTAAATGTGTAGCTTAATGTGTTCTCTCTGGAGTCACAATAGTTCAGACTTTCATGACACTTACTTTGGAAAATACCATCTTTTATTTGGAAATATTTTTTTGTCAAGGATCAGGCTGATGAAGTTGCTGAGTGTTTATTATGTAAAAAGGGGATAAGAAGAGGACCAGCAGGAAGTCAAGCCAAGAATTTCAGTACCACTCCATTACATACCTAGGCCTCTTCTGTACCAAACCTATTTTCATCATGTATGATATTATTTAAATGTACTTGTAGAGCCTTTTACTAATGTTTCACAAAAAAATCCAGTTCTGGCCGGATTTTTAAAAATGTCCGGCCGGAACCGGAACCGGATAATTTTTCATTATCCGGCCGGATAGTCCGGCCGGACCGGATATCCGGTACACCCCTAGTGGGAAGCCATTAGATTGGTAGCAATTCTTTGAGGTGAAGGATATTTCAACAGATGTTTAAAACTTATCATATGTAACATTCCAGTGGTTTTTGCAACTGTCTGTTATCCACAAAATAGCGACATGTGGCTTAAAGCACACCTAAACACCAAAGAATGAAGTGTTAAATACCTTTCTGGGGACTTGACCCTTGACATCATCTTCCAGGGATTACATTCAGGACTATTGCAGTATTCTCTCAGCTCATTTAATGCTTTTTCTGTTTCTATTCTCCCTTGCTCTTCATATTCTTCCATAGATAAAAGTCGCACTGGAGGATAATTCCACCGCCTCCTGTCATAATGATAATATCATTTTATGTAGCCCTCCATGTCAGTGAAAGACCTAATTAGGCTTTCATGGTTAACCGATTATTATATCGATACCGGTTTTGACCGATTTCGATTAGGTGTGATTATTGCATGAGAAAAAAATCGAATTGTGAAAATTGAAGTAATCATGAAATAATTGAACAAATCGTGGAAGCTCAAGCAAATTTGGGGAACATTTAATGCCATAAAAAATCACATTAAACTAAAGAACATAATATATGCTGGATTTCTGACAGTTTGCATGGCTAGACTGGCCCTGATTTGGTGCTCATGTACAGGTCACATACAGTGCACACTGTTTGGAAGCTGCAACTTTAAGCAAGTAAACTATGCGAGGGAAAAGACCGATTATAATCGAATTTCGATTATTAGGGGTCCGATTATATCGATTGTCTTTTCTGGAAATATCGTGAAAGCCTAGACCTAATAATTGCTTTATAAAGTTCCACCTCATCCTTTCCAATCCCAGTCCCAAACCCTGGATACTATACTAACCAGGCATCCTTGCAGCACTCACAGTCAAGGACCCACAAAATGTATTATTATTATGGTTCCAACCCCTTATGTCAAACACCAAACAAGAAGGCAACAGGTCCTCTTTTTAAAGCATTTAGTATTACCTCACCAGAGATTGAACCCAGGACTTCCAGCTGAAAGGTGTATCCTCTAACCACTAGGCCATCCAGCCAGTAGAATAAGCAAAAAATCTCAAGCAAATGATCTCATTTAACTTGATTGCACGGGAAAAAATTATTCAGGCCTTGAAGTGGTTATTTTTATGACAATAGTGACCACAGATGTGGGAGAAGTCTGCAAAGGTTTTTGGATTACAGCTCCTTAGAGGAAGGCTTTCCATTCAACATATTCACTCAAATTTGCCTTCTTTTCCATTCAGATCATTATTTCAGATGACAAAACCATAAACTGCTCTTGGTGTATGACCATGCCAGATATCAAATGCATACCTCCCAACTGCTGAAGCTCCATGCGCCCTACTTTGAATAATCAGCCATAGAGTGGGTGTAAAAAACAAATTTGGAACAAACATAGACTTTTATCTTTAACTCAAGGTTCAGCATGAGAATTGAAGAGGGAATTTCCAAACGGCCTTTGACTTGCAAAAATTTGTCTGGGGAATGTGGCCAAGCAAGAAGGAAATCAAGCCATGGTATCGAAAACTTCAAAACCAAAGGAACACCAAATAGAAAAACAAGAAGGGCATCAAGGTCATTATAGCCTGTTGTGCTGCTATCATTTGAGGGTATGAAGGCAAAGTTAGAGACCACACAGCCATCACCTGCAAAGCATCCTGTTATGTTAAGCCATGTTCACTGCAATAAAAATTACCATACCACATTGCTTGTCTGCTGAGAGAGTGTTATCACTTCACACACACAATTTCTCCCCAGAGTTAACCACATACATCAATTAGTGTGACAGCCAATCAGAGGAAAAAGTATTTTATAAGCAGGGATGTACCTACGGTGGGTGGCGCTGGGCAGTGACACCCAGCACTCAATATTCCCGCCTGGCTTTCCAGGCAAACACACATCTTCCCGCCCACCACAAGGCTGCCTACCGAGACCTACAACTAGCCCTAAATTTACTCCCTAAAGTAAAATGCGGGAAAAAATGAAAAATGGGGTAGATGCCACGGGGTGGGGTGAGGTGCTTTCCCCAGATCAGACAATTACCCAGCACTCAAATTTGGCTAGCTACATCCCTGGTTATAAGTTTGATGCATGACACTGCCTTGCTGTAGTAATGTCTGATATACTTACAACTACTTTACTTTGAATTTCCTATGTTCTATAATCGTAAATCATGCTTTGAAAGGTATGAAAATTTTCTGCGCAATAAAAGAAAAAGCTAACCAATTTTACAATGTGCCACCATCTTCAAGTAAATACCAAGAAAAATTCTGAATCTTATTAATTTCAATGATAGCAACTTAAATTATACTCACCACCACCTTCTTAGTCCAGAAAAAGGCCACCATGGTCTAAGGGCATTTGATCCGGAAAAGTACGTTATTGAGATGAGAATAACTATAAAAGCAATGGCTGTGGGTTTGTGTTGAACACTACTGAAAATTAGGAGAAGACCGACGGTGTGAAGACTGTACTGTAAAATGTGCATGGTTCTTTCATTTTCAACAGGTCCGTACCAGTAGCACACTGCGAAACTAATAACTCCTGCGATAACAAAATAGAGGGCGATGTACTCTCTGTATTTTGACTGTAGAGCATTATCAGCTAGCCTCTGAATGTAGTACAGCACAATACTCCAACCTCCAATGAGAAATGTTACAGCTCCAATTTTCTGTGAAATTGAAGAGAAGATTAAAGGAATAGAGAGGAATGTCTATAAACCAGGGTTGCCATGTTGGCATTTTAAATGCCAAAAACACACAATCTGGCATTTTTGTGATGGTATTGGCATGCAGAATTTGAAAACACAGCCTAACCGGGGTTTTTCTTTTTTGGTTATTCCTGGCATTTTTACATTTGGATGACAATCTTCCTCAAAAAAAAAAATGCATGGTTTTCCAGAATTTTCATAGGAAACTGGCAAAATACATAATTCATGCTCCAAAATTCACACTAAGAGCATAATCTGATGTATAAACTCGGTCAGTGTTCACAAAAAGCATGGTTATTTTATAACATAATGATGATTTTTTAGCAACTGGAATGTTAAAGGCAACAAATTTTTTGACCATACTGATCACAACTTTTAGCCAGTTGCCTCAGAGAAAATCTGGTAACCCTCCTATAAACCCATTCATCCATTTTTTTATATTTGTATCATTTTTAGGAAAGTACAAAATTTAGGGTGGGTGAGGGGGTTCAGGACTGGAAGTAGACAAGGGGGTTGGAAGAAAGAATATTTGGCACTCCTGATATAGAAACGATGAAAGTAATGAATGACTCCTCAGATTACAGATGGGCAAAGTTATGGCCCTGTGGTCTAAAACCTTTATGATGTGGCCTACCAGGACATTTTGAAACCCCATTTGTGTGACCCACTGGCTTCCAGGTGAAAAAAGTTTCTGACATCTCCTTGTTTTGTCAGTTTTTCAAATGTCTCATATGTCCTGTAATATCATAAAATCTTACACAAACAAATCATTTCATCAGTAAATCATACATTTCAGGTCTGCAGGCATCTCATATCCCCCATTCTGTTTTTCCTTCAGGCCATCTATTGTCTTGATACACACATAACCTGTCTACACACCTGCATATCAGCTGTGACCTGTGGTGTAGCAACTGGACATGCACTGATGTCAGACCAAAAAAACTCAAGCACATTTATGTACATTTCATTTATGATGGCAGAGCAAAATACAGTCAAGATGGAGTATGTGTGGCATGGGGATGGGAGGGGGGGGGCTCAATTTCATGCACACACCGGGTGACCAATCAATGGAATTCAGGCAGATGTGGCACTTTAGTACCCATACAACATATGACGTATGTGAGCTATTACATGTGCACTGATATACTGTAGCAAGCAAATTAAAGTAAATCCAAGCTCCCTACATGTGCCTTCAACAACTTAAGGCTAGATGTTCTAATGTTGTGTCAAATTGTCCTATAGGGTGCTTGCACCAAAGGTCAAGAGGTCAAACTCAGTGGATGCCATAATTGCTGCAGAGGACAAACACACCAAGCACCACTACAAAGCACATTGCCCCAAACAGGCCCTAGTGGGGTTAGAGGAAAAGCCCAGGTAAGGAACTAGTGTGATGCCCCCAGAAGCTATTGAGTGTGAGCAAATTTGTTGGCAATACAATGCTCATCCACTGACTTTTAATGGCATTGACTGTGCAAGGCTACTCAGACCATTAGTATCACAATATGACTCTTTTGTCTTCTTATTTATGCATGAAGCAACATTGAACGAAAAGTGCGCATTAAGTGCGCGGAAGAAAACACGCATTTTGGAACCTACTTTATTTTCTTCACTTAAACTGCAAAATTATCTACTTTTTAACGTTTAAATTACTCTTCGGAGGGACACTTCTAGCCCCCCCTCCCAAATACAGTGCCCTCTGAGTTTCGTACTGTAATAGAAAGACCTATATACTGTTTGTGATACTGCAATTCTGTTCAATGCTATGTAGCCTACCACTAGAAGTATTAGGATTATGCACATGGTATGTCTAACGAAACAGTGGGCATGTTATGTTGTTCGTACTAGGGTTTTAGTACAGTATTACGTGAAATATCCAGAAAGTTGTATGTGCAGGATAAATGTTGGACACCTTGGGCTTAAGCAGGATAAATAATGGGAACCATAGGCTAAAAGATTATTATCAATTACTTTTTAAATTATTCTGAATATGCATGCATGAATGCCTTGCTGACTGGACAAAATTGTCTCGTGGGCTGCATACAGCCCGCGGTCCAGAGGTTCCCCATTTCTGTGCTAGGCCTACATAGTTATCTGCAATCCTATCCTAGACTCAAAAAAGAAAATTGTCCGGTAACTGAACTACGAGTACTTCATGGTCGTGTTTGGTCCAAAGGAAAGGTTGGCACTAACTAGAGTTCTGTGACTCATTTTTCTGTGGGTTGGACAAACTCACTATGATACATTAACTGGCACCAAGTTCATCAACACTGAACTCTTGCAGCTGACTCCGATTTAAAGAGAAGGGCCACATTAGAAAAATACATGATTATGTTAATTTAATTATGTTAACTATGTTTGGCATATGATAATACAAAACAGGTGTATATATCAATGAGCAACGCACTCTTGGTACTACATAGGTCGTCAGAGGAGCATAAGGTAATTAAGTCAGGTAAAAAAGTATTCAGAAAGTTGGACAGTTTGTTTCATTTTTCTATACAATATGTACAGTCCGTCTTGGTCTCGACACCCCTGGTCTCGGTACCCGTCATGCTGGTCTTGACTACAACACTGGTACATGGCTTAGTATCCACGTCTTTTTTTTTTTTTTTTGTTTGCCCTCCAGTGCTTGGTTGCATCAGCTGAACTTTGCACCCTTACAGCCCCCCCCCCCTGCCTCCGTAGGTAATGCTGGCAGTAAGGGCTTACATTTGATGTATAAAGGGATGCAGATCTACCTTACAAAAATGACTGAAGTAATTGTCCAGTGATGGGGCTCCTAATATGATGGGATAACCATGGATAGCCAATATTACAAGCACAAATTTATGCCACATTACAAGTGGCTGCTTGAATAGTTACTGATTTCACAGAGAACCAGAAAGCCAAAAGGCTTAGTGATTCCTTGCTATATGGATATATTGTAACAAACATGAATCACCCACATGACAAGAATGTGATCCCTCATAGTTATCCTAATTGAGATATCATGTTAAGAAGGTCAAAAGCTTTTGAAATTTTGTGACCCAAAATGACCTACATGCTAAATACAAACAATCCACTGGCTAAGAATGAGATCCCTCATAGTTACCCTCCTTAAAATATGATGTTTACTAGGTCTGGATCTTTGTGACCTCAAATGACCTTTGACCTGCACAAAAAATAATACTGATCATCTTCTCAATATGGTCAATACACAAGGTAAGTATGTGATCCCTCACAGTTACCCTTCTTGAGATATCATGTTTACAAGGTTTTTGACCTTTTGACCTCTGGTGACCCCAAATGACCTTTGACCTCCACCAAAAATACTAGGGATCATCTACTCGATATAGGCAATCCACATGCTACGTATGAGATCCTCCACAGTTACCCTTCTTGAGATAAAGTGCTTACAAGATTTTGACCTTTTGACCTCTGGTGACTCCAAATGACCTTTGACCTCCACCAAAAATTATAGGGATCATCTACTCATTATGGGCAATCCACATGCTACGTATGAGATCCTTCACAGTTACCCTTCTTGAGATATAGTGTTTACAAGGTTTTGACCTTTTGACCTCTAGTGACCCCAAATGACCTTTGACCTCCACCAAAAACTATAAGGATTATCTACTAATTATGGGCAATCCACATGCTGTGTATGCCATCCCTCAGAGATCTCCTCCTGGAGATATTTTGATTACAAGGATTTAAACTTTTGGCCTCTGGTGACCCTAAATGACCTTTGACCTCCACCAAAAACAAAAGGAACCATCTACTCAATATGAGCAATCCACATGCTGTGTATGCCATCCCTCAGAGTTATCCTCCTGGAGATATTGTGTTTACAAGGATTTAAACTTTTGGCCTCTGGTGACCCCAAATGACCTTTGACTTCCACCAAAAACAATAGGGATCATCTACTCAATATGGGCAATCCACATGCTAAGTATGAGATCCCTCACAGTTACCCTTCTTGAGATATCGTGTTTACAAGGTTTTGACCTTCTGACCTCTGGTGACCCCAAATGACCTTTGACCTCCACCAAAAACTATAAGGATTACCTACTAATTATGGGCAATCCTCATGCTAAGTATGAGATCCCTCACACTTACTCTTCTTGAGATATTGTGTTTACAAGCTTTTGACCTTTTGACCTATGGTGACACCAAATGACCTTTGACCTCCACCAAAAACAATAGGGATCATCTACTTAATATGGGCAATCAACATGGTAAGTATGAGATCCCTCACATTTCTCCTTCTAGAGATATCATGTTTACAAGCAATTTCCAGCATATTTACTATTTGACCCCTTGTGACCCCAAATGACCTTTCACCTCCACCAAAAACAATAGGGATCATCTACTCATTATGGGCAATCCTCATGTTAAGTATGAGATCCTTAGGAGTTACCCTTCTTGAGATATCGTGTTTACAAGGTCTTGACCTTTTGACCTCTTGTGACCCCAAATGACCTTTGACCTCCACCAAAAACAATAGGGATCATCTACTCAATATGGGTAATCTACATGCTGAGTATGAGATCCCTCGGAGTTACCCTTCTTGAGATATCGTGTTTACAAGCAAAGCGTCTCTCACACACACACACACATGACATCACCATCGCATAGATTCCTTTGGCCTTCGGCAAGGAATCAAAAAGACTTACCTTTGGAATAAAGCGACTGAGAATGTAGATGATAATCAATAAGGATGCAAGGACACCAATGGCTACACCAGAAGAATAATGGAAAAATACACTCCTGAAAATAAAATAAATGTACATGCAACTTACAATAAAGTCATAAACAGTCAGTGTTGGCATTAAGCAGAAGGATAGGGCGATTCCTGCACATTTCTCAAAAATCCATAATTTTTAAAATTATGTATGGGAATTTCCCACCCTTGTTAGGAAAACCTGTTGGGGAAAAAAGCTTACCTTTCATGTTGCAACTGCTTGAGATCCCCCCGCCTCTTTTCAACCAAAATTCCCCTCAAATTATTTTGAAAAGGGGAATCACACACACACATACCTGTTTATGGTGCCAATCAGGGACGTAGTTTAAAAATGCTCCAATCAGGGAAATACCTCAGATCGGCCTTAAAATTTGATGGTGCATGTATGATACTCCAATCTGAACGATTTTAGGCAATCTAGAAATGTGATATCCCCAATTCACAGGTTGTATACCTGCCATTATCCCTAATTCACGCCAAAAACATACCCATACACACTTTTGGAGCACCCATACGCACATTCATTGCCTTACGGGTACTAGAACAGGACCCGGTAAGGAATTCACGGGATTTCCCCATCAGCCTGGCTGACCTCCAACTAACCCAGCAGACGAACCTGTCTGGAGGGCGGGCTGCTTGCCAAGGCAGGCACGTGCAGCCGCCCGAGACTTGTCATTGCAGTGGCCGAATTTTCGGGCAGCTACGCCAGTTACAAGTCGCGCGTGAGCTAGGAAAGACGTGCGAGAGCGGAAATCTCGCCGGCTGCCCATGTACCCGCTAAGGAGGTGTCTGCGAGTGCAAAATACACACAAATTATATACACAATGAGAACAATAAATGTGAATTGGGGGAATACCTCAGATCTGCCTTAAATTTGAGGGCGCACATCTGATACCCCAATTTGAACGATTTTAGGCAATCTAGAAATGGGGATATCCCCAATTCACGGCCATTATCCCTGATTCACGCCAAAAACATACCCACACACACACACAAACTCTGAGACCTAATGCCAACACTGCAAACAGAAACATTTTGAACGCTATGATTTCAGTAACATTTTTTCAAGGCTATGACTTCAGTGCTAGAAATAATACTGGATCCATAAAAGTCCCCCTACACACAAATTTCATCCTTCCAAATTCAGTAGCTGTCTACTGGCCCAACTTTGCCAACTTCAATCTTCTCATCAATTGTCCTCAGAGGTGTATAAGATGACCAAACACTTAGACAACCCTAAGGCTATCTAATCCAATTTTAAAAAAGAGACTGCAAAATACAGGAAATAAATATTGTTTATCAATAAAATTTTCAATTAAAATTTTCTGCTTGTTTCAAGTTCTCTAGGTACACAATGCTTTAACTTCGGCAGTTAATATCTTAAAAAAAAACAAATTATTTGAATGCATATTTCTCCAGAATGTTTAAAGTAAGTTCCTATGTTGCATATCAAAAATAAATGTTGGCTGCCACGATTCTCTCATATTGTATAACCAAATGCATAATGTTTGATTTCTAATAGGAACAGCACATATCAAGGGCACACAGTTTGAAAAACCTATAAGCTTAAGGATGTAAGCATCATGATGTCTTTTGTCCCAAAGATAAAACCAAAGGCAGTCAAAAGTATACGAATACAAAGATCATTCACAGTGGCAGGGTTTAACTAAATCGAAGGTTCACTAGACCGAAGATCCTAACTCTAACCATAATTCTGACCTGCACCCTGACTCTAATCCTATCATAGGCTAATCCTTATCCTAATCCTAACCCTAATTCCATAGCTAGTCCCAATCTAAACCCTAGCTTTAACCCTAAGTCGATTTTCCCTCAAGTGGATTTTTGTTATAGTGAACATTCTGTCTAGTGGGCACCCATTCACACTTCTATCACTGGATGGCAATATTTCACTCACATAAATGGTACTTCAGCGATCTCAACATGGAGAAATGGTCTGGCTTACTTTGACATAAAAGACACAAGTGGCAGTAACAATGGCAGAGAGATCAAGGAGGGCATCCCCTTGATCCACTTTTACCCCTCTCTGCCCAATTTGCCTGTCTCCCTCCCTCCCTCCCCCACAACCCCAGACCCTCTCCCCAGCTTCCAAATGATCATCTGTGGAATTTTAGAGTATTGCATAGTTCATTAAACACAAGTTTCCTCCAGCCCCCACCCAGACCCTACCACCCCTTTCTCCCTCCCTCTCAGATTTCTGATCTGGCACTTTCATTGCATGCTACTTAAAAATTTCAAACTTCAAGATGATCTCACCTGCTGAACATTGGAGCACAACAGAACACAATCACTCCCGCAATAAACATGCCAACATAGAGCAAATCAAAAGCTTTGGAAAGAAGAAACACATCAGTCTTATCTTAAATGTAGCATGTTTACAAACATGAAATGATTACTTACATCAATATTAAGCTAAGTCATTGAAATATCCATATTATTACACCTAAGTGTTGCCAGAGCAATTGCCATTTGCACTGAAAATTTCTTTCCAGTCTGTGTAAATGGTACTCTGTGACTATTGCCTGCCTTTTACATACAAGTAAAATAGTAAATTCACATGACGGTACAGTATTTACGCTTGTAATGAGAAGGTTTGGGTGGTATACCAGTATTCACGTACGTACCAGTATGTAGGTACATTACTGTTACCACTTGGTATTTCTTTCCAGTGATTTCAACTTGCTGGGTTTTTTTCATTTCTCTACCATAAAAGTACAGTATTGCACAGTGCACACCTGCGAAACTGATTTTTAGTTAACGAAATTCCGTTTTCCTTATCAACATCACCCCAAGTTTTCGTGCAAATGACACGCAATTAGTACAGCAGTACACACGACAATTTAACAAGTGTTGAAAAAACTTAATGCAGTTCTGCTGTCCTCTCCTGGCAGTATATGTGTTGGACGGATTCATATTTTAATCTTTTTGAATGTAAAATGCGTTCTAACACTTATGATTTCCACAGCAGTGTGGATATTAATTTCAACAGGCTTACTGTACTATTAGACAAATACTTGGTCCTTACAATCAAGTTGATGGGTAATCCACTTACTGTACAGCTGAGAGCCAGTAGGCCTACTACTTATAGCACCTTTTCTGATAAACCAGAAAGCCCAAATGCTTAGTGATTCCTTGCTGAATGGGGAAGCTTTGTTGCACTGAGGTTTATCCCTCAAATTTACAAGTATTACAAGTATCCAACACCCCTGTCTTGCAATATCATGTTTTTCAATGCCTTTGTTCTTTGACCTCTGATGACCTCAAATGACCTCTGACCTCCAATGGATCTTGAATCTTGAAAATTCTTGGGAAATTTTGCTTTTTGACCTTTAGTGACCCCAGATGACGATCTTGGGAATTCTCAAGAAAATTTGCTTTCTGACCTTTCGCGACCCCAGATGACACTCTTGGGAATTCTTGCTTTTTTTACATCTGGTGACCCCAGATGACAATCTTGGGAATTGTTAGGAAATTTGGCTTTTTGACCTCAGTGACCCCATATGACAATCTTGGAAATTTCTTGCGAAATTTTGCTTTTTGACCTCTGGTGACCCCATATAACAATCTTGGGAGTTCTTGGGAAATTTTGCTTTTTGACCTCTGTAATCCCATATAGACAATCTTGGAAATTTCTTGGAAATTTTGCTTTCTGACCTCTGGTGACCCTATATGACGGTCTCGGTAATTCTTGGAAAATTTTGTTTTTTTGACCTCTGGTGACCCCAGATGACGATCTTGGGAATTGTTGAGAAATTTTGCTTTTTGACCTCTGGTGACCTCAGATGACGTTTGAGCTCTACCAAAAACAATGGGGTTCTTTCTCTCAACATGACAAATCAATATACCATGTATGAAGTTCTGCTGTCCTCTCTTGGCAGTATATGTGTTGGACGGATTCATATTTTAATCTTTGGACCCGGTAGGGAATGCAAGGGAATTTCCCAGCAGCAAAGCTGCCCGCAAACGAGGTGGGTAGACTAGATGCTTGAGGGCGGGCAGGCATGTGCAGTCAAGCATGACTTCTCTTTGCAGTGGCCAAATTTTCAGGCAGCTACGCCAGTTTCGAGCGGCGCATGAGCTAGGAAAGACATGCGAGAGCTGCCCCGTTACCCGGTAAGGCCACATTGGTGAGTGCACACACACACACACGGCAACACATAGATTCACACAGATTCCTTGCCTGCCTACGGCAAGGAATCAAAAAAATGGTACAAGTACCAAAATTTCACGGTGCTGCCCAAACCAAGTATGAAATGCACTCTTTTCTGTTTCATTTGAGTGGGTTTTGAATACAGTAAATCCGTTTATCTGAAACCCTGTTTATACGAACTGGACGTTGGATTTAACCACAATAATATTCAACAGAATCACAGTAGTAGCCACCAAGTTTTCAGTGCTTCAGGCAAAACTCAACATAAATTTCAGCAGAAATGCACTAATTTTTCTTGGAACATAAAAAGTAACGGGAACATGTCACAATGGTTAAAACAGCCAACGTGTGGGCATAAAAAACAATCTGTAAATCTTCCAAAATTTGGAAGAAAAACCGTACATATTTGTTTTGAAATTCTTGTTAAGAGCCATGAGTCAGTATAGGCTCAATATCCCCCTATATTAAACAACATTAGGCTAGCGTAACACCTAGTTTCACTAACTCTAAAAACTTAGTTTTGTAGTGAGTTTCACACCAAACAATAACTAAATAGACCTTACAACAACAACACTGCGAATTGCTGTCTGAGAGTCTCCAGGGGTGTCTCTAATATTTTTGGAAATTTATTCCGCATTTATACTCTAGATACCCCTCCAGACTGTTAGAGCTTCTCTTCATGCACATGCACTCATTTAGTGTATACTGTACAAAGCACTGGTCATTCCGGAGACCGCAAGCGTGAATTTTGGGAAAAACCTCAGTGTTTTAGAAGTCTAAAAATATAATTTGTATATCATTGGTCACAAAAAATAACCTAATATTTTGGGGGATTTTGTCTGCAATTTTGCCAGCCTTTTCAAAATTATTGATGGAAAGTTTTGACACTCTTTCCTGTGGAGCCAGTGTGTACTTAAGGCAAAAACTTGAAACCAAGTTTATCCGAATTTCTCCATTATCCGAAGTACCTTTGGTCCCAATGTGTTTGGATTTGTTTTACTAATTTACTGCAATCATTTTATTTATCAAATTCTAAGTGTCTCATGGTATTAGCAGTCTTATATTGTTACAATATAAGATTTACAGAACCAAACATTTACAGCAATGTATGCGAAAAGTATTTTAACTTTTGTTCATAGCCTAGATGCTATGCTTTCCTTCATAGCCTAGATGCTATTTAACTTGGCTTTTTCAACTCTGAACTTGCTCATGGAGGGTAACCACAAAATAGCAAGGTAATTGTAGGCGTAATTTATCGACCTCCATCATCCGACCTAAATACATTTTTAGCTACGCTTGAAGAAACACTTGACAAAGTTGGCAACAGTTCATGTTATATTCTTGGAGATTTTAATATCAACACTCTTAACATTACTGATACTCAACAAATTTCTACAAATGTTGTCCGGAACTTCGTAAACTTAGTCTCCTCTTTTGGATTCCAACCTCTAATTGATAAACCTACTAGGGTAACTCATGAAACGAGAACTTTATTGGACAATATTTTCACAAATACGTTTCACAATATTTCCTCTGGTGTTATTATCGATGACCTTTCAGATCATTATCCGATTTTCTGCATTTCTGATTCTGTACTGCCTAAGCATGACCATGGAGGGAATCAGGAACAAAACTGTGTACGTCTGGTGCACCAGGCTGGAATCAATAAATTTGCCGATATTCTTTCAGAAGTTGAATGGACTAATGTCCTACTGTGCACTGATACAAATTTGGCCTATAGTCTATTTATGGAGAATTTTCACAAAAATTATGTTAATTGTTTTCCTGTCGTCACTGTTAAAACTCCCCAAGCTCGGAAAGTGTGGTGTTCTAGTGGGATTTTAAACTCTTGTTGTACAAAAAAGAAACTTTACCGTAAAAAAGTCAAGCATCCTACTCCTGAGAATAAAGCTGCATATGACAGATTCAGAAACAAACTTACTACTGTTATTCGCATTGCCAAGTTTAATTACTATCACAAGGAATTTAGCAATCAGAATATAAAAGGAACCTGGAACGCCATTAACACTGTCCTGCTTGGGGGTATTCGTAAGTGCAATCATGTTAACGAACTGAATGAAAATGGTAAGAATATTTCTGATGTCAATGCTATTTGCAATATTTTTAATGATTACTTTGTAAGTACTGGTCAAACCCTATCTAATAGTATCGTGAATGATGCTAATATTTCTTTTGTGAATTACTTGTCACCCATCAATGAACACTGTATGTTTTTGCATCCCACAGATGAGTCGGAAGTATTTAAATATCTTAAAAATTTAAAAGAAACCAGCCCAGGACATGATGAAATTAACTGCAAAGTTGTAAAAGTAGTGGCTCATTTTATCGCTAAGCCCTTATGTCATATTATTAATCTATCATTAAAAAACGGTATCATACCAACCGATCTGAAACAAGCTAGAGTCGTCCCAATCTATAAAAACAATGAAAGAACTCAGAAGAGTAACTATAGACCAATTTCTGTCCTGCCAGCTTTTTCAAAAATCTTCGAAAGAATTGTATACAATCGTTTATTTAGTTTTCTGACAACTTGTAAAATTATTTATAAAAATCAGTATGGTTTCCTTCCAGGGAAATCTACGACTCATGCTTTGATCAGTTTTGTTGACAATATTATTAGTGCTTTTGAAAGTAATAAGTTCTCATGTGGCATTTTTCTTGACCTTTCCAAGGCTTTTGACACGCTAGATCACGACATTCTTTTATACAAGTTGTATGATTACGGTATAAGAGGAGCAGCCTTAAGCTGGTTTAAAGACTATCTTTCTAACAGGACGCAGCGTGTCAGTATTTCCAATTTTAAATCTCATCTCCTTACTATCAACACTGGCGTTCCCCAGGGATCTATTCTTGGACCCTTACTGTTTCTGATTTACATTAACGATCTGCCCTTAGCAAGTCCCAGTTCTATGTTTACCTTGTACGCTGACGACACCAATATTCTTTACGAGGGCTCCGATATTGATTCTCTTATTCATCACATTAATAGTGACATCAGGAACGTTACCACTTGGTTTTCTGCCAACAAATTACATTTAAATGCCAAAAAATCTACAGTTGTCCTTTTTCGCCCCTATCAGAAACGGCTCAGTCTTGGTAATAGTACAGGTATCTCTATCCAAAACAATTTTATTCCTTTTGCTGACTCCGCTGTCTTTCTAGGAGTCACTATTGATAGTCATCTAAGTTGGGTACCTCATATTAATATTATTTGCAGGAAGCTTGCCAAAGGCTCCGGTATCATCTTAAGATTAAAACATTTTCTTCCGAAGAAGATCCTTCTTATTATTTATAATTCCCTTATTTTGCCCTTTATTTCCTACTGTACTATTGTTTGGGGTAATGCTGCTTCTACACACGTAAATAAACTGTTCGTTGTTCAAAAACGAATCTTTCGTGCAATCGATGGCAAGTCACATCTGGACCATTCGAAACCTATTTTTAAGAAATACAACTCTTTAACCGTCTTTGATATAACTAAGCATCAAGTAGCTGTATTCATGTTCCAATCCTACCACAACTTATTACCAAATTCACTCTCCGAATTTTTTGCTCTTCGCGGTCATTGTTATGATACCAGAGACCGTTCTTATTATACCATCCCATTTTGTAGACTCGCAATTAGCCAACGTAACATAAGATATTTAGGGCCGTTCACTTGGAATGTTCTCCCAAACTCAATAAGAAATTCTCCCTCCCTATTAAGCTTTAAAAGAAGTTTCAAATCGTACTTGCTATCTAATTACATTTAAAATGCATTGATATTGTTATCTAGCCATGCCTTTTTTTCCTCCTTTTTGTTTAATGCCTTTGTCCTTTATCGTGTTTAATACGCCAAGTTATTTTCCAAGTGGTGTTGTATTCTTTCTTTTTGTAAAGGGGATGCACATCCCACAAGCTTTCAGTAGCTTCCTGGTGCTATCCCCCCAACCGTTTAATAATGCTCCTTTCCATGTTTGTGTCTTGTGATTACCGTAAATTCTTTGTATTCTGTACTGATAACTGTAAAATGTTTTTGTGTGTGTGCTCTGTACTGGTTGAAATAAAGTTGAATTGAATTGAAATTGAAAAAAAGATTGAGGGCGCAGTGATTTTAGTTAGACATTAAAACTTACAATACACGGACTGTTCACAATGACACTTTCGTATATAAACATATACTATTCATTTATAGTATACCTTTACATATGTACTTGTATATGTAAATGAACAAGCATACTCATGCACATACAACTGTATGTAAAGTACATGTATAAATAATAACATATGTTTGTACATGTATGTGTACGTAAACTTAGTGTCTGTCAGACATTTTAGTTTCATACTATGGGCGTATCATTCATTTTTATTCTTTTAAAACTGATTGATGTACCTCTCATCTTTCCTTCCAATGTGTACTCCATTTCACTATCAACTCCCAGACAGGACTCCTTTAAAGGTGACATCCTGATCCGTAACTGTGGCCAAATAGCTATTGCACGAAAATCACCAAGTAACCCTTTCTCTTTTTGCTGGCCTTCAACCTCACTGTAATTTTGACCAAAGTACAACATGGGTACATATTCCTTCGCTGAAGGTTCTATTTTGACCTGAAAAAACAAGACAAAACAAATTACAAAGATAGAGGTACAGTAAGAGTACGAACCAAAACTATCTTACATTTGATTAAAGTACTTAACTAAAACCACCAATATCTGCTTTTAGCAATATTTAATATATTAAAAGTCAAAATATCTGGGCTGTTACCAATCCATTTATATCAATCTTTAAGAAATTCATAGTCTACACAAAACCATAAAGCTCCTGTGCAATATGTAAGCTATCGTTCCATTAAAACTTGTTTGGTCCCAATATTACATCATTTTTCTTTGGGGGGAGGGGGGCTGTTTTCACTGTTGCCAAGGTGTAAGTGGGGAGCACATCAAGAAAGCTGTACCTCAGAGGTATTACTGTACTTCCAAGATAATAGTTCACACTTAAAGGGAGAATGCAGTCACCCCAAAAAAGAATTGTATAGTAGACTATCCTATTTTCTGAATGGCTCTTGAGAATCATGTGACAGTATTTTTCTCACTCAATTGTAAAATTTACAAGGAGCAACTGCTTGATTTACCTAGAATATGCAATATTTATGTTCTAAAATATCATGAATGATACTTGGAAGCGAAATAAGAAGAAATTTGTGACATTTAGGTATTGTTTCAAAATAAGTTTGGGGCGACTGCTTCTGACCTTTAAAGTTACTGCACGTTTGCATCTAGGCACCTATATATTATATATCAATACCCCACTGTCTCGGAGATTTCACACTTTACATCCAGAGTAAAATACAGGTAATTACAAAGAAGTAAAATATTAACAAGAGGGCAATCCATGGAGTCACAAATCTCATATCCCCCATATGCTCTACATACTGTACCTCGGGTGAAAGAAATTTCCTAACAAACTGATAAGCAAATCATGACAAAAGACCACTATAAGGTTATTAAAACTTCAATCTCCAACTTAAGCAATTAAAATGTACCATTTAAAAATACGTCTCATCACTTTGTACAAATCATGTGGTTTTATGATCTTTTCCATTATAGTGTTATGCAAATAATGATTACAAACAATTTTAGCTCATTTGAAGTTACACCCCTGAGGGTACTGGGATGTAGAATAGGCCCCCTGCTTTCTCAGCATGTCGTAAGAGGCTTCTAACAGGGACGACTTGTTTGCCGTGAGTCGCGACCCGTGTCGGTGGAGGAGAGGGTCCTGGTGGTTGAGTGAAGGCTATAACTGCGGTTTAGTCCTAGCAACACACCACTTTGGCCTCAAATTCACCTAGTCGGGAGGTTGAATTGGCCTAGTTCAACCAATCGGCTGGTGGCGTCATGCCCTGAGATCTCCACCTGACTGCTTTTCAACCTTTGCTTATTAACATAGCACCAACTTGTCATGTACGTGTCACCAAGTGGACTTTACTTGTGTGTTTCAGAAAGGTGTTTTTCTCAGAAGGCGGCTGCTTAATCAGGTCAATTGGGGTTATTGATTCATTTAATGGCCTTGAGTATATAACTAGTGTATCCCTGGCATCTGTTTGTGATGTATTTTCCACTTACCTTTGATGTCCCCTTGTTGGGCTCCAGGGTGGGTGGGGAGCACCGGTGTTGAAATTTTGTTTTTTAACTATGGATTCCTCAAACCCCGAAGAACTGGGAAAAAAACCTTTCAGGAGCGACTCTGGGGCAAGCTCTGACCCCGAGGAAGCTCCTATCTGGCCTAGGTTTCTTGTCGTTTCCAGTAGTGGAGATGACAAGACCCTTGCAAAGCTGTCACCGTTTGCCATCAGCAAGGGAATTGAGGGTGTTGTCAGCACCCCTAAAACAATTAAGAGGCTTTGTTCTGGAGACCTTCTGGTTGAAGTTAGCCAAAGTACTCAAGCTAACAACTTGCTGAAAACAAAGAAACTGGTCGATGTCCCTGTTCAGGTGACCCCTCACAGGTCACTTAATAGCTCTAAGGGAGTAATCAGATGCCCGGATATCAAGAACTGCTCTGATGAGGAGATTCTTGATAACCTGGCATCTCAGCATGTCAGCCACCTGTACCGTATTTCAGTGTTAAGGGAAGGTGTCAGGAAGCCCACTGGCACCTTCATCCTAACATTTAACACCCCAAAACCACCGACAACACTGAAGATTGGCTACTTACAGGTCAGGGTTGGGGTCTATATTCCCAACCCTGTCCACTGTTTTAATTGCCAAAGGTACCGCCATTTCAAAACTAACTGTAGCAGGGCAGCAACCTGCGAGAAATGTGGCCAGGAGGGACATGCTGGTCATACCTGTGAGGAGCCACCTCGTTGTGTAAATTGCCAGGGTTGTCATTCCGCCAATGACAGAACCTGTCCAAAATGGGTGGAGGAGAAGCAAATTCAAAAAATAAAAGCCTCCAGCAACATAATATATAAAGAGGCTAGGGATACATTCCTGTCGCAGGACTCACAGCTCAAGAGATATGCTGGGGCTGTGAGGCCGGCGAAAGTCTCTGCTGCAACCCAAACCGATATGACCTGGCCCAGGGACAGCAGCTTTCCAAAGCCCATTACACTCAGTTTCGCAAAACCAACAGAGCAGTCTACAACATCCAAGACAATACAGACGATGACAGCACCGACAAATCTACCACAAAAATCAACACCCCCACAAAAGAAGCCTAAACCACCACCAAAACCAACAACTACAAAACAGAGACAAAAGACAGAACCAACAAAAGCAAGAGACACACCTAGAATTAAAATACAGACAAAACCGAGCAAAGGGTCGGACGACCCTATCAAACTGCACAACAGATTTGGAGCGTTAGAGGGGAGTGAGGGAGAAGGGGAAGAGCTGATGGAGCTCAGTGGCCGGAAGTCTCGGCCCGAGCCAGGGGGCTCCACCAGCTCTACTAACAAGCCACAGATTTCCAAAGGATGACCCTTGGGAGGCCTGTGGCTATAATCCAATGGAATTGCAGAGGACTTAGACCGAATTACGAGGAGATCAAGTGCTTCATAGCAGACTGGTCTCCTTTAGTGATCTGCCTGCAGGAGACTTTCCTTCGGGACACGGACCACCCAACATTTAAAGGGTACGACACGTACAACAAAACCGTTGTATCCCCCATTGACAACAGAGCTATTGGGGGATCATCCATACTAGTTAAAAACACAGTTCCACACTCCACCATCCATCTGAACACTACCTTGCAAGCTGTGGCAGTTCGAGCTACACTTCACCGCACCATTACTGTGTGTTCGGTGTACATCCCACCAAGGTATAGTCTGAAACGAGATGACTTGGACACACTAGTTAACCAGCTGCCCACCCCATTTCTACTCTTGGGGGATTTCAATGCACACAGTGACATGTGGGGCTGTAATCACACCAACCAGATGGGTGGATTGATTGAATCTGTGATCACTACCTCGGATCTATGCCTTTTGAATGATGGGTCTTGTACCTACATTCATCCAGCCTCTGGATCTCGTTCAGCAATTGATCTTTCGATTTGGTCTCCAGCCATTCTGATGGACCTTCAGTGGAGAGTCAATGATGACCAATGTGGAAGTGACCACTTTAATAGATATTGTCTACCCAATGCCCGAAGAGAGAGCCCCCAGGTGGCAGCTCCAAAAAGCCGACTAGTCTGAATTTAGCCATCTTTGCCAAAAGGAGATCATCAGGGATACCGTTAGAAAAATCAGTGGAAAGCAGGTCATTTCCTCCGTGTCACACGTAATCAAACCAGACGGTAGCAAATGCACAGAAACAACAGATATTCCCAGTCTGCTTGCAGATGAGTTTGAGTCCAACTCCTCAAGTAGTCACTATTCTCAGGCCTTCCAAACATTCAAACATACCGTTGAAAAACAGAAAGTGAACTTCACCTCGGATAACTCTGAGGACTACAACAGCCTCTTTAACATCACGGAACTTCGTATTGCTCTCCAAAGAAGCAACGACACTGCCACTGGCCCAGATGAAGTTCACTATCAGTTCCTCAAACACCTTCCAGATAACTCCTTACTGGTGCTGTTAGATATTTTCAACGGTATATGGGAAAATGGCAACTTTCCAGCTGCTTGGCGGGAAGCCACCGTCATTCCCATAGCTAAACCGGGTAAGGACCTGACAAAAGCTACAAACTACCGCCCTATTTCCCTTACTAGCTGCCTGTGCAAGACATTTGAAAGAATGATTAATGCCCGTCTGGTTTGGTTCTTCGAAACCAACTGTCTAATAACTAGTTATCAAAGTGGTTTTCGCCGGGGCTACAGTACCACTGATCAACTTGTCCGCCTGGAGACAACAGTTCGGGACGGATTTGTCCGTGGACACCATGTTGTGTCAGTATTTTTCAATCTGGAGAAGGCATACGATACCGCTTGGAAACATGGCATTCTGAATGACTTGCACAGCGTGGGGCTGAGGGGCAGAATGCCGCTTTTTATTCAAAATTTCTTGAAAGATCGTGTGTTTCGTGTACGTGTGGGGAGCGTGTTATCAGAGTTGCATAATCAGGAAATGGGTGTCCCCCAAGGTAGCATCTTGTCAGTCACACTTTTCGTCATGAAAATAAATAGCATCGCTAGTGTGGTTAACGCTGGGATTGAGAAGTCTTTGTTTGTGGATGACTTCTCTATTACCTGTTCCTCAAGGAACATGAGGTCTATAGAGAGACTAATGCAAAACTGCCTCAACAAGATCCAGCACTGGGCTGACAAAAACGGATTCCGTTTCTCTCAAACAAAGACTGTTTGTATGCACTTTTGCAACTGGAGAGGTGCTCACTGCGACCCAGACCTGAATTTGAACGGTGTTCACATCCCAGTTGTTCCTCAGACTAAGTTCCTAGGCCTAATACTCGACAGTAAGCTCAACTTCAAAGCTCATATCGACAATCTTAGGCGGAAGTGCCAAGGAGCGCTGAACCTGTTGAAGGTCGTCTCAAAGATGGACTGGGGCGCTGATCGGCCCGTTTTGCTTCGACTTTACAGATCCCTTGTCAGGTCCAAACTTGATTATGGTTGTGTTGTTTATAGCTCTGCACGTGAGTCATACCTCAGGAAACTCCTCCCTATCCATAACCAAGGCCTTAAGATCTGCCTGGGAGCTTTCCGTACCTCCCCAATGCAGAGTCTTTACATCGAAGCGAACGAGCCACCCCTCCATATAAGATGGAAAAAGTTGTCACTCCAGTTTGCGGTCAAACTGAGGAGTCATAGACAAAACCCGACCTTTGAGACGGCCTTCAACCATAAGTTTAGTGACATATATATGAGGAAACCATCAGCTAACCCTCCATTTGCTATTTGCGTTGGTGGAGCTTTATCACAGGTGTGTACAAACCCCGACTCCGTAGCACAGCTCACGTTCTCAATCGCTCCCCCCTGGAAGTTAGTCAAACCAGTTATTGACCTTAGTTTGAGACATCATCTAAAGAACTCAACCAATGAACTGGTGTACCGTGCCAGCTTTAATGAACTGAGAAATAAGTACCGTCGTTATCATGCAATCTATACCGATGGTTCCAAAGCCACGAACAGGGTGGCGGGCTACAACAACATGCCGAGATGCATTCTTACAAGTCAGACTGCCAGATGATGCATCAATATTTACCGCCGAACTCCAGGCACTTAAGATGGCATTCGAGCTGATCGAGGCCTCGCACGACCGCCAGTTCATTGTGTTCACAGACTCACTGTCCAGCCTTTTAGCTCTTCAAGGCCACGAGCAAAAACACCCTAGCGTAATAGCTCTTCGTGAAACTTACTCCAATTTGGTAAGACTGCAGAAATCAGTTGTGCTCGCGTGGGTTCCGAGCCACGTGGGCATACACGGAAATGAAAAGGTAGACACGCTAGCTAAGGAAGCCCTACAAATGGACATTACCAACCTCCAAGTACCCCACACTGATTATCGTCCTAACATCAACGGCTATATAAAATCAAAATGGCAAGAACTGTGGGATTCTTTCCCTGAGAACAAATTACACCAGGTCAAACCAACGGTCGGGACTGTGGGTAATGCGGCGCCCAGAGAACGAAGGGATGATTTGGTAGAGAGACCATACTGTATCCCCTGTGATTGTGATGTCACCGTCAGTCACATTCTCGTCGACTGCTATGAATACTCCCATATTCGTCAGAAGTATTACACTGTGCCACACCTGAAGACATTGTTCGAGCACGTAGATCTCGTTCTCATTTTGGACTTTCTCAAAGAAAGTAACCTTTACAGGAAGTTTTGACATGACTCCCACATTTGCTTTTGTCTAGACATTTTAGGATTTTCACCAATGTTTTTCTTTTTTAGTTTTACCTTTTTCATCTAGCTGACACTACATAACACATTTGTGTTGATGTGTCGTTAAATCCCATCTAACTAACAAATCTAACTAACTCATTTGAAGTTTGATCTCTTGATTTTCAACAAATGATGCCAACAATTATCCACGCAAAAATTTTCATGGTCTGGTAACCTATCCACAACTTTGAATTGATGAGATGTGGTTTAGGCGTTGACGATGGACACTTTTGCAAACTATCATGGAAATATTGTTATATTGTCGGAATTAAGCACAATCTTCCAAAATATGCAACAGAGATGAGACCTTTTGGACGGGTGCATTACTTACTCCATTTATTTTACTTTTCACAAGAGATTTCATGGAGAAGCAATTCTCAAAAGTTTCAAACAATGCACGTTTGAAAATAGCTACTGTAACACGCTTTCAGGTATCAAGAATTTTATGGGCATATCTCTTTGAATGTTCTACTATTAAGTAATTCTGACTTAAAGGGCATACGAGTAGTCACCCCAAACTTATTTTGAAACATCTAAATCTAACAATTATCCTCTCGTTTCCCTTCCAAGTATCTTTTATGATATTTCAGGATATAAATATTGCATTTTCAAGGTAAACCAAGGATTTAATCTGCATGAATTTCACAATTCAGTGAGGAAAATATTGTCACATGCTTCTCAAAAGCCATTCATGAAATAGGATATCCAGGTACACTAATTCAATTTGGAATGACTGCATTTTCCCTTTAATGGCATGTGAACATATAACCAAAAGAGTTCTATCCTCAACAATGGTAGATATCTCCTGATGAAAAATATGTTGGAATTATCTGAATGTCTGCAATACCATTCAAAAGATATACCTCTTGGAAGTTTAACCATTTCTGAAATTTCTCATTAGCTATGCAGAAATTATGATGTACAGTGTTGCACAATGTCTGTATTTCTTTTGTTAATCCTTTATAAACTATCTGTTAATTACTTACCAGCTGTGTATTTTACAGTTTGGTGTTTGTGGACATTTGCAAAGTAGTATATACTGTAGTTACTTCCAAAATAAATACATCAGGGCATGACATCATTACAGCTGTCCTTGGAATGAAGGTTAAACAAAGGTTTACATGACACATACCTCATGAGTCCCTCTTTCCTCGTTACAAATTTGCATATGTAGCTCATGTTTATTCATGATGTAAGTGCAAAAATAGAACCTGCCTTGTGAAATGGTCAACATGTGGTGGATTTTTAAGGAAACTGTGGCTATTTTGTATGTTTTTAATGCCTTTTTCTCAAATAGGCGGGTCAGACATTCACATGTCCACTGAACTTTAAACACAATAGTCAAAGGGCCACACCAAGAGGGCACTAGTTGGCATAAGGCCTAAAGAACCAAATCTGAAAATCATTGGTTCACTAAAGATAGCAAGGATTACATTTATTTTCTAAGTTTTGTCTATTTCCTGGCAACTTGATCCTCATAAAAGTTTTCAACAGGTGAAGTACAATTATCAAGTCAGGAGTGCATATTTTCAAGCCCAGGAGGGTTTTCTGTGCACTTCCCTTCACCTTATGTACTTATGTGTTTACTACATATTCTTGTTATGTTTGTACATGTATATATGACTATGTGAAGTGATAAAACAAATAAACGAAACGAAGTCCACCCATGATAACTACGATAGTGCAGTGTGTTTTGTGTAACATGATGTTCAAAGTGTGAGCAACACAAGCTTCTCTAAGTAGGGTTATGGTTCCCCCTTTGATATTGTACTTTACTCAAAATGATGATTTGCTTGGTAGAAGGATAAAATGCAAAGAAGTGCCTACAATACCTTCACTTTTGCAGTAACAAATACTTCAATTAGTTTGCTACAAACATATTGTAAATGGAGCAGATTGCTTCAGAAACATGGTCAACCCACTTCCACCAAAAAAAAAAAAGTTGTACTTGCCAAATTTTTCCGGTACTGTAGGTAACATTTTCCACAAAGGTTTTCTCTTTGACTTTTGGTGAGCTAACTATTAAATCAAGGTCCACGTATACATACTCACATACAAACTGCTGAAAGATTTTAGTGCTGGCCAGTTTGTCTTTGGCTCGAAGCAATAAATACGAAAACCTTCCAAATGACGCTCCTTCTTCATAGTAGGTAATTTTCTTACTGGAAAAGTTTGAGGAAAAAGAAAACTAACCTTAATTGTTGATGTATCATTTGTGCTCATACCTGATTTTGTATTGGCATAACTACACTACTGTTGTAACATTTAAAGAAAAAGTGCAAACTTACACAATGATTACTATACACAGTAAACATAACATGTTTTGTGGTCACATAAATGATGCTAATACAATTTCAATCATAGGACCAAGTTTCATCAAAGTCTGAAACAAAATGATGTTACATATGTACTTTATTGTTATGGTATCTTGCTTTGTAATCCTACAATCTACAGTATGTAATATCACATACATGCTTCCTGCATTATGGTAGAATAACTTTTTATGAAAAATCTTGAAGGCCTGGTCCTTCTCTAGGTACATACTGCAGATTTGCTCCAAGAGTAAGAAGGTTCCCAAACTTCCTACAAAAATGATTTAAAACGTTGCTGGGAACCTCTCAAGTTCCTTCATACTTCATCGTACATCAAGTCTGTCATATGGTACATGGTTCAATTACTGTGCATTCCGATAAGTATTTGCAATGACCCATTAAACATTCACACAAGGGCTGTTTTTTCTTTTTCCTTTCTTTCACTTGACTTACAGTACTAATACAATAGTTTCAGAAACTTACTCTCAATTTAGTAAAAAAATATAAATTCATAGCAGATTATCAACTCTTCAAAAAAATGAACTTTCAATTCTGTAAGCAGTAACCCAAATTTATCGATTGTAACATATCAACTAAACTTATATCCCATTATTTGTCTATTCAACATCTTTCATGATGTTTTGGAATATAAATATACTGTAACATGTAAGGTAAAGCAAGGGGTTATTCTTCATGAACTAAGCAATTCAGGTACATAAATGTTGTCACGATTCAAAAGAGCCATTCATGAATTAGGATACCGCGGTATACGTACTAATGCAATTTGGGATAACTGCATTTTCCCTCTTAAGTGCCCCAAGATACAGTACAGGTAAGTATACAAAGTAGTCTAGTGCAATAATGAATTTTTACAAAATGACTGGGTTGAATTCCTGAGCAGTAGCATTGCCAAATATTTCAAAGTGGGGAAGGGGGGAACACAATGTTTTGCCAGTGGGGTACATCAAAACTGAGCATTTCTGGAGGTAAACATAGTGACATGAAGCTCTCCTTCATACATGGTGGGGTCCAGAGCTCCACCATAGGGCCCCTGGTGGGGTACAGGCCTACTGGGACAATGCTCCAATGGGGGTCCAGGGCGGGCAAACTCCCCCCCCCAAGGCTCTGGGGTATTTACAAAATTGTAACCATTAGAATGAAGGATTTAACTATAGGGGTATCTCCAAATGATGGCATTCAATGCACCCTAAGCAGACAACAAAAATGACCAGAAAGCCAAAAGGCTTAGTGATTTCTTGCCATACTGTATGAAAAATGAAACACAACTGTGGCTAGTGCCAGCTGAGACCACCCCCAGTGAACAGGGCAGAAAGCAGAATATTCTGGTATTAAGTATCTATGGAAATTTCCTGCAAGTACTGTACGTCTTTTAAAGGTATCACCATTTTATGATCCCTGGTCAGGGATTCTGCCAGAAATGCAAAAAAGGGGGGGATTAATTGCTCCTAAACCCCTAGTCCAAACTGATGCTGTCCCTGGCTAAAGTTACAAGTGGGTTCAGGGGGACAAAAGCATGCTTCAAGACCCCTATAAGGTGCATTTTGAAGGGTTTTAAAGGCCATTTACAAATGAAAGTCCAAACATTGCTGCAAAGGTGTCCTCTTCTTAAGTAAGAAACCAAGATATGGACAATTGTTTTAATTTTTAAATGGAAATGAAAAGGGGGGATTTTACCCACCTTCTTCTGGAAAGGGGGGACAAATCCCCCCCTTTCCCCCCTTTGGCAGAAACCCTGCTGGTGTGGTGTAGCTCTGTCTTTACAAGGATTCAGGGGAGCTACATTCCCCAAGGTTGCAAATTTAAAGGTTCCAGTTTTAAAATATACCGATAGAAGCATATGGGAGTGAAGCTATTAAATAATCCTCATATTTATTGGATAATCGTTACAAAAGACAACAAAAATCACAATTTTTAACCCCTGTTCCAGTTTTAAAATATACCGTTAGTAGCATATAGGAGTGAAGCTATTAAATAATCCTCATATTTATTGGATAATCGTTACAAAAGACAACAAAAATCACAATTTTTTCCATTTTCAAACATAAAATCTGACTAAAAAAGATAATTGATGTGGGTATTGCACTGATGAGAGAGGCCTCTGGGCCACAGTAGTCTCATCATGGTTGAAAATAGATTTTGCAACAATAGCTCTGTGGACTATATCCTAAAGTAAGGCAGTGCTTCGCAGAGTCCATCTAACAGATGCGCAATCTAAAATGAATGTTATTCAATGTTTCACTTGTCTTGGTGTCAGTTTCAAGGTCAAATTAAACTCTTCAATTCTGAAGAACAACAAAAGGTTTTGAAGCAATCTGCCGGTATAACATAACATTTTAATCCAACTTGAAAGAAGTGGGAGTGTGTTCTTGTAAAGAATAACCTATCTTTAAATACTGTAGGAATATCTTGAGTTACTGCAGGAACAACGTTAACTATGGGTGTGTGGTTTGAAGTGTATGTGATGAAAAATTATTCTCTAAAATTGTCACTGGAATTCCTTTAGTGAGGTAGGCCAATTATCATGTTAACAATATTAGTTAGGCCTAGTTCAGTTTAAGATGAATCAACATTTATTTAGCCATCTCAGTGACAGGGTTTTAAATGAAGACACAGAAAATAGACCTATTATATATAGCGATGAGAGTCCAAGGGGAAACTCATGAAAAGTTTAAGGAGACTTAAAAAGGTGAGTTCCTCTAAATTACAAAACACATGACAAAAACAGTGTATTAGGAAGCATGAACATACCATAAGACAAAGGTCAGAACATGCAGGGAATAAAGGGGGGAGGGGAAAGCATGCAAATTATGAATATTACATCAGGCCTCGATTTTAAGAAAATTTTATGGTTGTCCATTGGACAACCTGTCTACCTTATTTGGTTGTCCAAAAACAAATTAAGCTGTCCACAAAGAAATTTGCAGTAACCATAGAAGCAGTCTGTTAACTTGTTGCATGAACTTCTGTTGTCGATGGACAACCATGGCACCATTTTTTGTCCGTCACAAATTTTGGTCGTCATGGGCGACCCGACAACTGTTAAAATCAAGCCCTGTTATATGCACTTTAACAGGTAAGTTTTTTATATACATTTAATATTATATATTATAATTTAAATGATTCCCTGGGAGTAAACAATAACATATGTTACAGGCCTACTGCACATCATTCAGTTTTTCCTCATCACATTCAAATCGCTAGCATACAAAACATATTAGGGAGGAGAGGGTTATAAAGACCTGGAAAAAGATATTTTCATAACTTTATTAATAACAACTGTTTTGCCATAATCATTGAATCACAACTGTTTCTCAGTAGCATGTTACCAAACTATTTGGGTGTAAAGTTTGTGACTATGCTGTTATGACTATAGGCTAAAGACTACAGTATGTTGCAGAAGGCAATAAGGCTACATCCCAAAGGTCCTATGCAGGCCTAGACCTACTTTTGTAACTAAAATACTGTAACTTCTGCTTCAAGAATAGTGATACATCCATAAGGACATTCATGCACCATGCATGCATCTAAAGAAGTTTACAAAAACGAAACCTGCTTAGCAATAAGACTGACAGGGTCCCTTTGGATAGAGGCAGTACTGATTATGTTGGAGGGGAGACTATTAATATGGGGTAAAAAGCTTAACTTATAACAACAGGTTTGATCTGGCATACAGACAGCAAAAGAAAAATGCAAAGTCAGCTAGTTAACTGGTCCACCCGAAGGCGCTTCAGTCCAACGCGCAACTGACTTCGTCAGCTGGGCAACCGATTTTAGAGGCAAGCCTATGCCAAGTGGGAGGAAAGCCGGAGTACTGGAGAAAAACCCACGTACATCGAGTGGGATTTGAACCCACACACATGTGAAACACAATGGAGCACAGCAGCTGGAATAGACCACTCTGCTGACCCTAAACAGACAGCAAAAATGGAGACCATACATAAGAGGGGTCCTACGAGTACTGTAGGGTGCTGAAGGCAATGGACTGGTATGAGAGCCTGGCCAAAAACACCTCTAGAGAAAAGAATCAATCTACTTTGCCTTTGTCATTCAGATACTGGGGCCAGGTCAAGCTCCTTACGAAAAGTCAGATGCAGTAAATCTAGCCCACCTTCTCTGGACACCCTCAAGTCTGTTATGCACGTAAACCTGGTGAGGATCCCTGACAGTGCTGGCATATTCCAATACCGGTCGGAGAAGACCTTTGCATGCCGCTAGCCTTACTTCTCTAGGGCAAAAAGACATATTTCTATAAAGAATGCCTATATTTGCCCTTTATTACAAATGTAGTCTGGATGTTTTCATCCCAGTATCAGTCTTTAGTGATGGAAACCCCTAGATACTGTACTTAATTCTATCAAGGACTTGTAATTTGGATGGAGATATATAGAAAAGTTTAATTTAGGTTAATGCTTTAAGACCCACTAAATCGAGGGGAGATTATCAACGGTAAGTCAATTATTTGGAGCAGGGGGATTTCTTTCCTTTGTTTGGTGGCTGCAAATTGATCTCATTCACCTAACAACATTATTCAAGTCACGTAATCCTTTAACAATTGGCCTGTGCAGGACAATACTTTGATGTGGAGGTTTGCACACCAACACGTTTAGAGCGGGTGATTTTAAAAGTCCTTCCTTCACAAGATACTTTTGTTAACAACAATAGACAAGAAATGAAAAATTTCCAGAAGTTTCCTGAAATAACCAGATACAGCTGTATAGATTCTTGTTCATATTTTGACATAAAACCTAACTAATATACTGTCATGCGTGACACCGAGCATCGAAAGGTGCAATAATTTTTTAAATTCCCTGATGTCTGGCAATGTTGTGGCAGTGGAGGAAAACCCAGTCTTACTGTAGTTGTACACTAGCAGACCACAAATTCCTCGTGTTAACTTCCTAAGCCAGTGTAAGTCTTATAGAAATGTCAAGAAAGATACAAGCGATGGACTACTGAGTGATCTTGGTGGTACAAATCTCACTTCAAAGCCATGTACAGTATCTCCATCCAAATAACTCCCCGTTCTATCAACCCTTGATAACTACACACTGATTAAAGCATATACTTAAAAGAGATTTGTTTTTTTTTCCTGGCAAAAGTGATGGTACTGTACTGCATTTAGCAGGGTGAAAGCACATTACCCCATGTATTAGCCAAATGTCTTAACTTATCATACTAAAATTTACAACAATCAGCATCAGTCTCAATAATACCATAACAGACACAGTCATCACGAAAAAGCGGGAGTTAGAAGTTGTTCAACATTAACAAAATTAATCATTGATATGTGCCAAGAAGAGAACAGGAGCCAAGACAGATCCCTGGGGGATGTCAGACATACTGTAACCTCCTACAAGGAAGGCCAGGTTCCATTTACAATAACAGCCTGTTTGGGATCCACAAGAAATTCATCAACCCACCATAGAATCTAATCTGAAACACCAAGGGTATGTAATCTGGTCTTAAGTACAGTAATTCATGAGGAACAGTATCAAAGCCTTTCAAAGTTTTTTTTTTTTCAAAATCCATAATAAACAAAGTAGTAAAAGAGTAAGGTATTGGTTTCAAAATAATCCATTAAATTTGAAGCAATTTGTTTTTACAGGATTCTTACACTTTCTTCCAACTATAATTCCATGACTTTCCATGACCTTCACAGCAAGCATTCCATGACTTCTCCAAGACCTTTCCAGACTAAATATGTACATTCTGATTTAAGTGACAGAATTACAGCTTGAATTAAGTCAGTCACATTAGGACATTTTTCAAACATTTTAAAATTAAGTGACTTTCCATGACTTTCAAGGCCTGGAAAATGCAAACGTAAAATTCCATAACTTTCCATGACCTGTGGGAACCCCATTTATTTGCATCAAGAAATGAAGCTCAGTCCTCAATGACTGATACAAGTTTTTTCATAACTGTGAGACTACTTTCTAAAGGTGTGTTGGTTGGAAGAGAGTAAGTTATTGGTTTCAAAATAATCCATGAAATTTGAAGTCAATAATATGCTCTTACATTACAATTAACAGCAATCACGACTTTGACAAACTGACTCACAGTTAAATGGTAGAAAGCTATCACCTTTTTGTAAATGGGACAGACATTAGCTTTTTTCAAGTCCTCCAGAATGCATCCACATGTATTTGTAAGGGATTGCTGAAGCGATGGCTTAAAACAGGAGCAAAATCAGTGGCTCTTTCTTTCAGTACCCCCGGATTGATATTATCAGGCCCCATGGCCCTTTTGGTTTAAAGACCACATAGTAACTTTTCATCCCCCTTGGCTACAGTACGTAGGTGGATATTCTGCCATCTGCGATTCTGTCAGCATCACAACTGGGTCTTTCAGAATGGAACGTTACTGAACACGGTTTTAGTAAAAACAGTTAGGAACTGGTAGATAATGCTACGCTTGATCATCTTTCTTTTGGTCATAAATATACTTCCAAATGGGCTTGGTGTCAGTCTTAAGATCACCAATCATACTGACGATGCATGGAATTCTTATGAGAGGTGTAAACTTCCGTTTTGGAAATTACAGAATACCCCACACCTGGAAGCTCTGTTTGGGACACTGTACAGCTACAGAGTCCAGGCAACAAATGTACAGTAATTTGAAAACAACTCATCTATGGATGATTATTGCATTCTTTGGCTATTAATGGTATCTTGCTCGGTTACCCTTTAAAAGGTGAGGATACACAGTCAGTAGTCAATTTGTTTTTGTGGGGAGCAAATGGGATAGCCCATGCAGTTGATCTTCAATTCCCTCACCGGAATGTTTTCAAGAGGCTATAGGGATACCTACAGGTAGCCAATATGCCAAGGCAACTTCCTGCTACCTAGCCTATGGCTTGGAGGTTAACTTGTCTTTGAGAGGGTACCAGGATAGTGGACAGGCAGTCAAAATAATCAAAATAAGCCAGTTCAGTTATCACTGCAAATGCACAGTGGCTTCAGGTCACACATAATGCATGTGCTTTGGTTCGTAAATTGTGTACTGCGCCCAACAACTTAAAGGTCATGTGACATGCCACCTAAAAGAGCTGCTTCACTTGTCAGTTAAAGAATTAAGTCCTCCAATCAAAGACCTGTTGAAATTATTTCAATATCTTTTACCGTTCTCAAAATATACTGTACGTCTTCAAAGTTTGATCGTTTCTGAAGAAACTAATTGCCTATGCAAAAAGAATGATGTGGAGTGTTGCACAGTGTGAAGATTTCTTTTGTTAACCCTATATAAATTATCTCTTAATTACTGATCATACAGATTACAGTTTGGTGAGTGATATCAATATTTTTCAAGGAAAAAATTTAAACTTTTATAATAAACCCCTTGGGGAATAACAATGCTACCAGTGTCCTTGAAATTAAGGTTGAAAAAACAAAGGCTAACATGTGCCATATATGGTATGTCCCTCTTTCAATGTCAGATATTTGCATATTTTACATTTATTTATGATACAAGTGTGAAACAGAAATTTACCTATAAAATGGTCAATACAGTATTTGATGGATTTTAATGGGAATTGTGGCTATTTTCTGGATTTTTAATGCTTTTTACATCAAATACCCAACTATTTTATTTTCATCTCACACAACCTTTAACTGTGCAATGTCTTGTTGAAAGTCTTTCATGTTAAATTTTCAAAGTGTAGCTGAAAGCACAATTAGAATCTAATGTAACTTAGGCTAGTGTAACTTATAAAGACAGTTATAACAGCATTTTGCACCCATATTCATGACCTGAAGTCAATTAGCGTGCACAGTGATAAGTTCATAACTCCAAACTGGCTTATTTGTCTACTGCACAACACTCATGGTGGGTTCAAATAAGGCTACGGGGATACACAGTGACTGCGTAGCCCCATACCCCCTGTAAAAACAGAACTTCAATCTTGGAAGGTATTCTGCAATTGTGCATCTCTTTTTGATTCTGGTATGCAGCACAACCAATTTCTCATAAATACCAGACTTTCAGGTCTTCTTAAAAAGTGAGTATAGGCTGCAGTATTTCTAACTTATATCCGACTTATCTACGTACTGTACGTTATCAATAAATCTAAGGAAGAAATTTTCTGGTCCTTACTTAAATCTTGGCAAATGTCTTTTAATGCCAATAAATGCAAAGTTCTTCACTTTGGATCTAAAAAGATGAGGTATGATTATACTATGGCTATTAGTATTTTGAGTAATGTGACTTCTGGAAAAGACCTAGATGTTATCATTTCAAGTGATCTGAAGCCTTCCAGGCAGTGTGCAGCTGCTGCAGTTGGGGCAAATAGGGTGCTTGGATTGATCAAAAGGAATTTCAGTAATTTTAGTAAGGATATTGTGTTGAATCTGTATAAGCAGTTGGTTAGGCCACATCTTGATTATGCTGTGCAGGCTTGGAATCCTTTTATGAAAAGGGCAAGTTTCTTTTAGAGCAGGTTCAGAGGAGGGCCACTCGGCTTATACCAGAATAGGCTCAAATGTCTGGGACTTACAGTACTACCCTTAAGTTAAGAAGGATTAGGGGAGATAAACTGCAGGTTTTCAAATTTCTTTTGGATGGCAATTCTCTGTCTAATTGAAACTACTTAGAGGTATTAATATTTTAATTGTTACTTACCAGTCTGGTTTTCTTAGCAACCATTTTATTGGGGAGAATATAAGATTTGTACTAGATTTGATAGACTATACACCAGGAGTTTGAAATAACACATGCACACGTGCACCGGTGCATGTAACTTTTTGTCAGTGCATGCAACTTTGAGTTGCTTACCTGCACACGTGCATGTAGGGCTAGTTGGTAGTTTAAAGAGAAAGTTTTATCATCCTTCATTGCCATACTTCAGTGGTGCATGTAAGAATTTATTTGTGCAGGTAAATTTTAAAGTTACATGCACAGGTGCATGTAACTTTTTTTTTTCTAATTTGAACTCTGCTATACACATGTTGAAAACATACCAAGATTCCTTTTCTTTGCAGACTTTGAAAAGGCCAAGTTGATAGTGTAGACTGGAATTTCATAAACATGACTCTGGATTTCTTTAATTTCCACAATGATTTGAAAGCGTGGGTTTCTACCGTTTACAACAATAGCTCAGCATGTGTTTGCAACAATGGGTATTCCACGGGTTTCTTTTCTGTTCAGAGGTTAGGCAGGGCTGCCTGCTCAGCCCATATTTATTTACACTCTGTACTGATCTATTGGCTAAAGCAGTTATTAGTTATGATCGTTTTATGGGTATTCCTATTCTTGCTAACGAGTACAAATTATTAAGCTACGCAGATCACACAATGTTTATTCTTGATGGAAGTGCATCCACGTTTAATGAAATGATTGCTACACTTGAAGACTTTAAAAATGCATCTGGCCTTCATATAAATTATGTGAAATCCTATCTTTTTCCGTTGGGTCCCTATGAACATTACGCACCAACCAGTTCACCTCTCGGACTTACTTTCGCTTTAAGTTTTGGCCCAATCAAATACCTGGGAATCTACGCATAATGGAAATAATTTATTTAAACTCAACTTCCTTCAAAAGCTCTCTATCTACAAAAAAAACCCAACTCCGAATCTGGTCTAATCAGGACCTTACCCCTACTGGAACAAATGTCATTGTTAAGTCTTTTACTTTTTCACAGCTACAGTACTTTGTTTCACATCCCCCCTGATCCCCCTGCTATTTTTATCCAAGAAGTAGACGGTTGTATCTTCGATTTTATTTGGGGGGGGGGGGATCTGGATAAGATTAAACGTAAAACTATGTATAATCCGATTAACCGAGGAGGGCTCAAAATTACTCATATTTGTAGTTTCATTTCTGCTTTGAAAATAACTTGGATTAAAAGGTACTGCAAGGAAACAAATGGGGGTTTGTGGAAAGTTTTTCTTGATCTGTACTGTATCTTGACAATAATGGGGGTAGCTTTCTTCATGCTAATGACATCTATTCTATTAAGAACGAGTTCATCCAGAATATTTGCAGCGCTTGGGCAAACTATAATTTTAAAGAGCCAAACGATAACTTTGGCACACAGATTTTATGGAATGCTTTTATTAAAATCAATAGTGCGACTACATTTGACAAAAAGTTACACCAAGTGGGGTTAACTTTGAGAGAGGCCTTTTTGCAGAGAATGGCTCTCAACACTCCTTTTTGACATAGTTGGTAACAAGTACGGTGCAACTCATTACCCTTTTTATACTCACTTTTACAGTATTCTAGCTGCTATCCCAAGCAACTGGAAAGCAAACATTATGCAAATATGTGAGGACTATGACAGCCCTCTGAAGATATTTTCTGGTAGAAAGACTTCACAGTTCAAGGTACAGTACAGTATATGTTAGTTTAATTAACAAAATCACTTATCCATCAGCTGCCATGGTTAAGTGGAATTTAAGTGTTGATGTGATGGATACGTAAATGGGAGATTATCTTCAAAATTCCATTTACTACACTTTCTGACAGTAAGGTTATTTACTTCCAATTTCATTTCCTTCATCGTATTTTGGGGAGGAATTACCTCTTAACCCTTACCATGCTGAATTTTTTAGAGGGCAGGCTTCATTTTTGAAGCATTGAAGCCCTGCAGGTCGCACATACTTAACCTCCCCTAACCAAAAATGATCTATTCTAGTCTAGCGCCACCAATTATAGTACATTAAATATTTTATTTGTGAAGCGCCCTCATTGCGACATATTTCGCCCTTAGCATGATAAGGGTTAAGTTTAATGCATAAAAAAGATGATACCTTTTGTAAAACTGAGTTGGAGACACTTGACCATCTATATTAGGATTGGCCCTTCATTTCTACACTTCTTTTTAGATACTGAACAATTTCTTTTTGGAAAACAGTTTATACTTACAAAAGATGATTTCTTTCGGCTACAAGTTTCTACTCAATCATCCTATGCATTATTTTATATTACATTTTAAGCATTTCATATACAGTTGCAAGTTAAATAAAACAACTCCAAATCACATTGCATCCTTTTATAAACTGAAGTTCCTGCTTAAGGTGGAAAGTATTTGTTCGAAAGCTGATGTAAGCTCGTCTCACTGCAGTAAGTTTGAACACATTGTCAATTGTTATTGTATATATAAGTGAGATCTTTTCCATTAGATTATTAACTTTATATTGTATCGATCTGATCCGGATTGCTTCCGGTAGACTCAAATACAACTGTCGACTGACATTTCAAAGTGTTGCTGTAAGAATGCGGACATTACTCAACCAAATATGCAATAAACGATATCATACTTCATATTGTCTACGCAAAATCTTCATTTTATGCACTAATTCTGAGAGTATCCCAAGACTTTCATTTTGAACGAATACCAGGCCCCAGCACATAGTTACTGTATAGGTTTTTTAAAGAGAAAAGTGTTTCCATAAGTTAGATAAAAATTTCCCTCAACGAATCCAAATTTCCCAAAGTTTTCATGACTACTACCCAAGGGTTGAATCTCCCATTGTAACATACTGTAAGAGTAAAAACAGATAATCATCATTTACGTATATACAGGGGAGTAGCTAGGGTCATATGTTTGGGGGGGGGTGTGTGTGTGTGAAGGTCCCAAATTCCGACTGGATGAATGTTTTTGCCAACTGAATGGTGGCACGTACAGTACTGTAAGTTGCACCATTTTTTATGCGCCCTGCATTTTATATACAGCAGTGGAGATCCTTCCTTTGTCACTACATAAAGGTGCCTTCCTGGAGGAGGGGTCTAAGGGGAGGGGTTATCACTCCCCTCCCCTTTGAGAAATTTTTGAATGTACACTTAGTTTATGCCATAAAAGTTCACTGGTACATTTGTGCTTATAATGTTCATAAGAGTTAGAGTTAGATGGAGTTTTACGTCCCAGTTTCCAACCTATTGGTTCAAGTCGAGACGACCACGGCCTTTTTTCCAGTTGTGGCTCACTGGCTTGTTCATAAGTGATACAACGTGGACTGTGAGGATTGCGCGCGAAGCACGCCGAAATTTGGGGGTATACTTCAATGCCAAAATGAAAAACCTGCATGCAGGCTCAGCCAGCCGGGTACTTTGATTTGCCAACATGGGGGTGAAGCGTCCTGACTGGGGGCCAGCTACCCGAAGTGCCAACCAATGCAATGGCCGGGTTGCCGAACTCTAAATATAAAGCGCGCGAAGCACGCGAAAAAATTTTGGGTTTTATTGAAAAAAGATTTCACATATTTGTTTTCATTAGGGTAAGTTGAAAAAGTTTGAGTTTTTGTTAAAGAACCTGGGCAAAACCATGACATTTGTTGGGGTGACTGCATGGTCATCGTAGGGGATTACATTCTTTATCTACGAAATTGAAAAATCTTTTTTTTTTTATCTTTTTCTTACAAAATATTTTTGCCATGATGAAGAAAGAATCTTCCAAAAGTTAGGAAAAAGAAGAAAGAACTTCAAGTTTCTCTAGAATCACGTCTACACGGAAGGACGATATTTGTGGAAACATTGAACAAATCCAGTATGTTTGAAACGGGGGGGGGGGGGGCGTTACCACTAGACAGAACTATAGATGAAAGCACGCCTTGCGTGCAAAAATTTTTCGAATTTATAGAAAGAATCGTTAAGAACTTACTGGCTATGGGCCCGATAAATAAACATTCGGAATATTTTCTGAGGATATCTATCTTCACCAATATTAGTCTATGTTAAAATTCTGCACAATTTTGTGGGGCTTGGAAAAAATTGGGGGCTTTAGCCCCCGTAAAACTGAGCCTGGTATAATTACCGTAATAATATTCATAAGACTGACTGCAAATCGTGACTCATGCGTGCCAAGCGCGCGAAATTTTCATTAAATAAGATTTCCATGACAAAACCTGCATTCAGAATATGCATCAAGATATTTTCAATTATAATTACTCAACAAACCAACATGTCACTCAAAAAGCCAGTCACTGGCCTGGTAATTTGTAAACAACTTTCAACTTCTGCTGTTTGTGCTTCTCCAAAAGTTGCTATCGGAAGATATTGATAATAAGAACAACACTGAGGTAAGGTTTGAAGCACGCGGAGCGCGCGAAAATTTTGATAGTTTGAGAAGAATTTGCGCAAAAAGGACAGTTTTGATTTGATTTTACGTGAGGAAAATAACATTTGGTATTATTCTCTCTTGATCTAGTTGGAAAATATATACAAAGTGACATACACGTAGGCTCGTAGACACCCCCCACACCCCCGCAATGCAACGGCCTTACGTATATAGAAATCTTTATGGGTATTTCCACAGTAATGGACGTACACTGTTGACAACATTTTGAGTTCTTAATAAAAAGTGTTTGCAGCTATGAATGTCTTTACATATGTTATGCATTACCGCTTGCAATTAGTTACTATTTGTACACTATGGAGTCAAGCAGGCTTTGTCTTCATCCTTGTTCAGTTGTTAGGGACAAAAACCACCTGTGACAGAAGTACGCAGAGAAAATCAGTTTTTGGTACTGTACTTTGTACCATAATCAGTAATTTTGTCTGATGTGGGACCATATTATCAAAGGTTAATATAAAATAATTGAAGAACATATAATTTGCAATAGTATAAATAAGTTTCAATTTAAAAACAAAAAGTTAAGTTTAAAGGGGTCCTGTTAAAGAATGTGACGGACTTACGAACTTTTTGTGACGGACGTACACCATCAGATTTTTTGATTAAAACCAGCAGTTATTGATAATACTTTCAGTTTTTGAGAAGTTAGGACATACTGTATAATTTGTAATTAGAATGAACAACTTTTAATTGAGTAACAAAAAGTAAAGTTTAAAGGGGTCCTGTTAAAAAATGTGACAGTCGTACAATCTTTTGTGACGGACATACACCATCAGATTATTTTATTAGTTACCAGCAGTTTCTGCTAACACAAATTTACAGTTTTTGACAAGTTTTAGTGAGAAAAGAACTCAACCACTCTGTATTCAGGAGTGGAGCTGTTCTTCAGCCAGACGGGGGAGATTGAAGGTCAGTACCAGACAAGGGCCCGGACACAATTCCTGACAAAAAGACGTAAAAATGTTTGTACTTTGTACAGTAGCATTAAAATTTTCATACTCATTGTTTTTTATCCCCAGCACCACCCCTCTACCCTCTCCTGCACCACCTGTCTGCATTCTGTATAAAATACTGTAGTATTCACAACATGCATTTTTGCTTTCAAAAACACCATGTGTACAGTGGCCTGCATTATAGTGAACTCTCCAGAGGTATTTCTGGACTAACTAACTTGCACTGAAAACATTTAATTTAGGCTTAATAGTTTCAATGACACATAAGACTTGAAATTCTTCTGCAATCCTTCTGCCCACCATTATCTTCCCATGATGCAAACTCACCAAAGCTAACACTTCATGTTCATTACAGGCCCCAACTTTTCAGCACGTGACAGATGGACGTGATGGACATACAGACTGTTTGTACATGTCTGTTACAGGATTTTAAGAATAACTATCAGCTGTTTTATAATTATTTTACACTATAATTGTTCACACTTGACTACTACTTGTTAATATTCAATAACATAAAAGAAGAATTTTTTTTTCTTCCTTCAAGGAAAAAAAACATTTTTTTTTTTTTGTGATGGATGTACTGTACGGTGAAAACTTTCTCATGATGATACACCCTTAAATAAAAAAAAAAAAAAAATAGAAAAATTGAATTACCCAAAATGCATCCAAAAAGCTTTAAAATATTGCAGTTGGCTTTATCTGCCTCCACTACAGCATTCATTATGAAAATTGCATAATTGAGCATCTTTTTTCGTTACTATGGTTACTTCACAATTACTGCTTTAAAACCAAGAGTGATTAAAAAAAATGGAACATACAATATGGATTGGTAAACTTGAAACATTTCTCTTCCCAATGATACCAAACTTGCTACAAAATTATTCATTTTGAATTTTGAGCCTGTGGTTTCACTTTTCATGGAAATGCCCTTATAAAGAACTATCCAAACACCACATGAACACAGACCTTCAGTGTGATCCATGGGTTCGGAAAATGGAACCACTGAAAAGAGAGTTTTCCTTGATAGCATCCTCTTGCTATATTACATAGAATACTGTAAATGGGCAAGCACCATTTAGTGTTTTTAACTCTGGGGCATAAAAAATCCTACAGAAATCTTTTTTATACATTTTTATATTTTTTATAATTTAAAAGGTATTAATTTTAAATTCTGAGCCATCACTCAGAAAAACTAAGAAGGTCTTAGGGCTGAGTCTGGTAGCAAAAATTCAGAACCAGGTACCGGCATGCGCCGTTTTCATTATCCGGTCAGGTAACAGGTACCCAAATCATTGGGACTAACTCTGAAAGTCCCTCACTTTCAGAGCCGATAAATACATTACATGGTTGTTCCAAATACCACGTGCACTAATATTCCCTCCAAGCTAGCAACTAAGCAACGAAACTTGAAACGACTAAAAGCAATACTGCTGATATCTCGCAACCAAAGTCAATAGGTCCTACGTAAGTGCTTACTTTTCCTCGCAAGATCTTCCCATTGACTTACTGTGTGGAATGATACTTGAATCAAGGTTATGGCGAAGAAAATGACTAGAACAATTTCATGTAAATTTGCTGCAAGAAAATAACAACAGTATGTGCACTCATATGTTGGAGAACCCACTCATTGTTTTGCTATAGCAATAAACCACAATGCAAAGGATGAATCAAGCAAAAATATTCCTTAACCGTGGAACTTTTTTGCCCTTACTCAAATCCCACTTGCCTTGCTTGCTGTGCCTTCTCCATTTGAGTGTATTTCATCCCACAGAAGGTTTTGGGACACTGCAATGCTAGGTCTCGGGACAATGCAAGATTATTGGCGATAAATTTGTGCTTAAAAAATAAGAACCAAGAGAAAATCAGGATATCCCACTCCCTTCTGCAGGCGAAAATTCACCCTCCCCACATTACGGTCAAGTCGTGCAGTCATACCACTCGGAATACAGTAGACAGCAATTTGCACCTTTGCAGTTTGAACGTGTGCACGAACTGTACGTATGCCGAGGTACTGTGCTCCGGAACAGTAAAATCTGATCCAGAACAGTAATTTGGGAAAAAGCGCTGTTCCGTGGAACAGCAGCAAAAAATTTAAATTTCGACCCCTGAAGACGGGTACCTGTTTTGTTCATTTTATGTTCGGGTACCCGTATGTTTGGTCGGGTTCCCGGGTGCCTGGGTACCTGACTCAGCCCTAGGTCTCCTTAAATCTATTTGAGATGGCAACATATTGCTCGGGAAATCATGAGGTGCGCGTTTTACATCAGCAATCAGCTGATATGTAGTCATCTTTTTTCGAATATGCATGCCAGCAAGCAAAGGAAATTTGAAATAGGCCTATATTGCCAGTCTGCATTTCCTGCACTTCAATCAAGATCTTCGGCATGGAGTTGGCATATTTTCCTTATGTTTTCTATTGTTTTTCTTGGCGTACATTTATACATCTGCGTGGGACTGACATGGAATGCACTTTGGGTTTCATGTAAGGTCCACCAGGTAAAGATTATCTGTTGTATTTATATGTATATTACTGTACATATGTTAACGGTCAAATGGCTACTACTGTTCCCCTTCAACGTGTTCTGTTAAATCTTAGGCTAGTAATTTTTAGTAGGAATAGGCTATGGTCCTCACAGTTATTTCAAGAAAGGACTTTTTTGAGCTGCCAATTCTCTTCCACAGGACACTTTTTCTACCACCATTGAAATACCACGTACTAGTCAGCTAGCCTAGGCCCTGTGGCTATGCCCTGAGTTCCTAGGCCTAACTTGGTAAGAGAAAAGTCATCTGCATTCATTACGAACCACAGGCATTTAGAGCATTATAGTATACACATATAATTATACGCTATACATATAAGCCTATATACTACAACCTACAAGTAGCGTGTTCGATTTGCTTCCCCTGGCTTACTCCAGCTTCTGGCCTGGGTCTTGATGGACATGCGCAGTTGGGTGAAATAAACGAACATTTTACTACAAGTATCAGAGAAATTGGTTCACAATAGCCAATGGCAGAGCCAATAGCAAAGCAAACTCTGTATACTACCAACGTTAACCACTAGGTGAACGTTCATTGCTTCAAAACATGCTCCTTTGGAAAATTTTCAAGGAATAATACCTACGTGACTTTACCCGTTTGTTCTTGAACAACATTCACAAGTTTCATGTTGCGCAACTGTCTTTGCATGCAGAAACTGTACGCCAACACGTGTTGTTTGTTTGGCTGCCATGTTTTCACAAAGGACGATGGGATACTTCCCCAAGTAACCGACTCAAGGGGTCGCTCACTTGGGTCTGGCGTGAATAAGCACGAATGCTGATGTCACAGGCTAATCGAACGGCGTCGCGCCAGACACAAGTTGACTCGAGCTAGTAATCGAACACTTAAGGTAGGCCTAGGTCAACCCGTCTAGACAATTTCGTGGCAGGCGCAATTTTTTTTCCCAAGAGGTTATCGGTAAATCTTGCCAATGGACCAATCAGCTTCTTGGAAATAGGCCACACCCTAATTCCAAAATGACATCTTTTCGACCCTTTTGTAATTCTGACACCGAATTATGAAAGAACGGGCCAAATAACCCCAGTCTATGTAACCCTTAAGGCCTACCCTAAAAATAACCCTATCCATGATTTCAGAACAAATTTGAAAAATTTTGAAATCAAATTTGCCCATAACCTCGTGGGAAAAAAATTAGGCTCGCGGCAGTTGCTTTACCTGCGTAGTAGCCTGCGGAGCAGACTCTGTAGCAGCTTCCAAAAGATGGCGCTCTCTCAGAAATCATAATACACCCTCTGTATATAGTCTATACAGAGTCTGCAAACCTTTGTCCAGTTTTCATTTATGCGAATCCCCAAAATGCGGGATAGATTATTATTCATAGGAAGGTCACATGGTGTTCACGGTACTGACTATTCAAGTATATCAACGGCCTGCGACGATGCACATATACGAATACTTCTGAAGATACGGTGACATCTTAAAAAGGTACGTAATTATCATGTATGGGCTAAAAATCGAGCTAATTCTTGCAGTGGAAAGTCAAGCCTAACGTTAGGCGTCAACAGTGGCCTGTATATAGGCCCTCGCATGGACAAGACGACAACGTTCCTTGCTAAGCTGTATATGTACAGTAGACATGTACCGTATGATCCGTATCCCATTATACAGCGAAGCCAGTAACTATACAGTAATAGGAACTGCATAACATGTATACAAGTGGAAAGATATGTCTTCTGTAGCGAAGCAACCGGTCGCTCATGTTGACTCCACCCCTTACCAACGCTGATGATGTGTGCATTAATTATCATTCATGAAGTTATTTTTGTGTCGGAAATGAGATTTGCTAGAAAGTTGGCAGGCTATTGTATTGTATTAAACTTCGTCTATATAGCCTACTGTACATTGGGGGTAAGCAAATATTAAGAATTGTACTTGTAGCTGATAAAACTCAACAATAGCCTGCCTACCTGCGTAGCTATCCATGCGGCCCCAGCACACCTAATTGCTGTAACGTGCGTTGAGAACCAATGGATAGCTGGCCTACACATGCCAGTGTGCATTTAGTGCACTATACGCCGAAGATCTTCGGCGTGGCCATACGATTTCGGTCGGCGTGGCGGCTTAGAAACTAGCCTTTGTCGGCGTGCAAAACGCAGTAAGTTGAGGATTGCCGGCATAGTTGGCGTACTCCCCAGCGTAGCAGCAGGCAAACGGTACTCCCGGCATACCGGCGGGCCGATTCAGTCAACTCCTGCTAGTTTGTTCACGCACAGTACTGTGCTATATATACCTGTAGGCCTACTTGTATTGCCAACGAATGGTGTATGCATTACGTACATGTATACATACATACGTACAATCGCTTACAGATTGCCTCTGACTTAGCTATAATGTGTGTATACTATATAGTGACATGACCTAATAAGGCCACTTTCGAATGTTGTGCATCGATAAAGTCAACAAAGCGCGTCAAAACTGCTGTCACAATCAGTGCGTCAATTTTTGATGCAGCACACGCATAGCAAACTCCCTTGCTAATGCGCCTGAACCTGTTTTTCAAGCACTTGCACGCTAAGATAGGCTCAAATTGAACGCAAAAACTGTCTACACTGAACCTGTACATACAGCTCTGTACAAAAGTTGTAAACAGCGCCCGCTGGCCTTATTAGGCCTAGGTTACTTCTGATTTTAGGCTTGAGCTGGAAATGCTGAACTTGTCGTAACGGTATCTCTTGAAAGGAAAAATCTGTGGTAAAGATTTATAGCTCTCAAATAAGGTCAAGTCCGCCAAAACTTTTTCAGGTACAAACAGATTCACATTCTTCTGTCTTGTTTTATAAAAACGAAAACTTTCTTAGAGTGGCCTTGTTAGGTCGTTCCATCATATAGGCCTACCTGTACCACAGGCAGTTCTAGCGTTATATAGTACATACATATATATAAATAGACAAGGTAGCGCACTTCTTCCACACAAAGGCGTTCAGTAGCCAGATTTGGCCTATTTGGCCATATATGCATGAGTACATGGCCAAGTTAGTAAAAAATTTGCCAGTTTGGCCAAAGCATTTGAGGATTTGGCCATAGTAGTGCATTGCAGCCAAATCTGGCTACTGAACGCCTTGGTGTGGAAGAAGTGCGCTACCTTGTCTATTTATATATATGTATGTACTATATAACGCTAGAACTGCCTGTGACCTGTACGTGCATTGCCAATGTATGGTGACTGTGTACGTATCACGTACATGTATACTGTACGTATGTACGCTCGCGTATGGATTGCCCTGTACATGCATTGTATGTGCACAGTACAGAAAATCCCGGCGTACATCCCGGCGTACGGTCACGAAAACCTCGGCGTACCTTCGGCGTAGGCTTACATGGAATGCACCCTGGTACACATGTAAATGCAACTGCCGCGAAGTCGTCAAGGGCAATTGACCTACCTTGTAGTAACTTACATATATGTAAAAGTGTATTATTTTTATGTATATGCTGTGTTCTGAACAGGTGACACAGCCACTGGCCGCATAACCTAGTTACGCCCCGACTGGAAAACATGTATGTTACGCCGAAGATCTTCGGCGTGCAGTAAAGACCTTATACGCCAATTTCATGGCGTAATTTTCTTGTCTTTTACATACACACTGTACTTAAAACACAGTACAACAATTTGGCGTGGCGTAAAAGTTGAGAAAACAGGTGACTGGCGTAAAAATTCGGTGTAGGAAATACGAACTTTCCAGACTGGAGTTACGCTAATAAGTAATATAACGCTAACTAGGCCTAGGCCCTAGTACAATTTGCAGTTAGTTCCCACAAGTTTACTGTCCCTGTATGTAAGCTAGGAGTAACAGTTAGGCTTAGGCTAACCTAAGTTTTCTGCCTTGGTTTCAGCATATCCCACAGCAAGCGAACTCAAACTGAAAGCGAAGAACGTCAAGAAGGTAATGTTTGTCGTTTTTATTCTGCAATTCATACTGATTGCCAAAATGATAACGATCGTTGTCTCAAACCTCCCGCCGATCAGGACGTCTGTGGCACGTGAACTCGCTGCCACTGTACAATACCCTACCGTTAAATCTTTACCACTTCCGGAAATTACTATCGCGTACAAGGTAGCACACCATTAATTGAAATGTTCTTACGCCGAAAATATTTACTTACAAATTCAGTCCCTTAAAAATTTTATTAGGGCTTGTTTCTGACTGTGTTACTAACAAAATCACTTATACTTTTTTGGGGGGGCATTCTAAAACGAATGCCATTCAAATGCCCTATAAACTATGTAGAAAACGAGCGAATGCCAACTTGTTTGTGATATGGACATCTTACATACGGAAGTCGAAAACGGACATCGCGTAAATAATGAAATGGAGAAAGCAGAAAATGCATGCATTCAGCACAGCTTCTCTGTTCCTACTTTGCCGATGCGGTGAAAAGTGGAAAAGTGGCATGGCGCCCTATAAGTTTAAAATGTGATTCACACTAACGTTTAAACTGGCATTCGCTCAGTTGGCATTCGACACGGAGATTTGACAATATCATTCAGGTAGGTACAGATTGTCATTTAGGCCATATGCTTTAGCATTCGTCCATCTGAATTCAACGGGGAAATTGAGCAAAAGCATTCTCGTAGGCACACTGAATTCATGGTTTGGCATTCGTGTATATATTGGCATTCGCCCATCTGAGTTCAACATACCAAAATTGGGCAATAGCATTCTGGTAGGCACACCGTCTCTGCATTCATACTTGCATTGGCAATATTGTCATCATTTTGCTCATTGAATTTCGAGTCGACACAGGAATTGGACGATAACAACACCTAAGGATCATGTCGAGTCCCGTTCGCGTAGTTTTTCCCAGGACGAGTTAGGCCAAATCTGGCCAATGGACCAGTCAGCTTCTTGGAAATAGGCCCATGGGCGTAAATCCCAGGGGGACGGGGGAAATATTCCCCCAACATTTGACTAGGGGGAAGGCCCATGTAATCATCCCCCGGCCCCCAATATTCAGTCCACAGCTGTATGATGGAAAGTATGTTTTATTCTTCCTTTTCGTAAGAAATTTTGTCAATCTCGCTTCACTTTCTATCACAAATGTTTCTCAATCTTTCAGAATGGCAATCTGTCAAAATTTTCGCGCGCTCCGCGCGCTTCCAACCTTACGTCAGTGCACTCATATTACTCAATATCTTCCGATAGCAACTTTCGGAGAAAGCACAGCAGCAAAAAGTTGGAAGTTTACGAGTTAATAGGTAAAAGACTGGCTTATGGCAGTGGCATCTAGGTTGTCGGGCAATTGAAAGTGTCTCGATGTAGAGTCTGAGTCAGTTGTCCGTCTGATCCAGACAACTGGATCGAACAACCCAAATCCAAGCTTTGGAAATCGCGTAGGCACATTGGCATTCGACACGGACATTGGGCAATACTAGCATATTCAGCATGAACATTGGCAGTCATGCTTTGACCGAGCTAATTTGTGAAGTCGGCTACGCTGGATTCGCTCATTGGCATTCCTGTTGGCATTCGCCTATTGGCAGGTAGACACATTGGCCTGAGTGATAGTGCGTACTTTACACTATAATATCTAGGCATAGGCCCTACAGTATACTGTACATGATCTCTTCGTTTATCTGTACTGTACAGTCCCTTGAAAGGCCTCATGCTGTTTATAGGCTTCCGTTAATCATTACATCTCTACATCGTTGTTACTTCAGTGCAAATTTCACTTTGGATGGAGGGTGAACCCTCCACATGTAGTCCCTATAAATTTTGTTTGGGTTGATTTTTAACCCTGTTATGAGAGGGCGGTAAATCCTTTGTTGAATGTATTTGGTAGTGATTGCGTTGGAGATTATGCTGTGAAAAATTGGTTGAAATTGGTTCCACCTGAGCCGATTACGAGGCTTTGGAAAGACAGCGGACCTATCTCATATATTGGTGAGTGACAAGGGTGGGCGGATCACTTCTTTTGTATTCATATGCCTGTCGCTCAAAAAGTCAATGGTCATGCTACGGGAATTTTTATGTGTCAGTAACAACCAAAACGTGAGCTTTGCATTGAAGGGTCACAAGCTAGCGTTGAAAACTTCGACAAGGAATGAGAGGCAGAGTAAGAAGGGCTGCATAGTGTGTTAGTCAATAGCAACAATTAATGGTGGAGCGACACCTTTCATGGCATTCGCTCTTTTTAAAAGTACAGTACAGGCATTAGCTGGCAATCGTTTTAGTTTTTTCCAATTTTTCACATGTATTTGCGGGCAGTTAGTTAAAATACAGATTGTGCAAAATTTAAGGCAATTTGCCAAAGTTTAGTGCCATTTAGACTTGCCCCCAAGTCTCTGGTGATCTTTGTACATTTAGCGACGTTGTCACCCACACCTGTCGTACCGATGCCTGGAGACTTTCCCACACCGCGCTCCCTGCATGCAGCCAGTTATGTATGCAGTTGTTCCCACAGGAAGTAGTTAAGTAGAAAAGCAGGAAACGCGCTCTCGGCGCTCAAAATCTCAACGGTCATGGTACACAAATTTGAAATCATAGTGAAAGGCCTACCCGTGAGCTTTCATATGAGTTGTAGCTTAATTGTGCCCGTTGAAAACTTCTACAAAGGTCCAGAGACCACGAAACGGACCAAAATTAGTTTGTAAGTCAATGCATTAATTGAAGAAATTTCCTCCGCGCCAAAATATTGCCTGACAAATTTAGTCCCTAACATTTTTGTAGGGTGCAGTGTATACCGTTTTGTTGAAAGGATCAGATTAACCTGTGGTGTGGATGCTGTAGCAAATCAATTCAAGTGCTCATTGCGCAAAAGTAGTGGAAACTCAATTTCACAGGACAGGCCTGTTTATAAATTATCGTAAAGTCAGACACTGACTGTTAATTCAATTGTTATGTATTATAATGTAGCATTGGCTTAGCCTAGGACGATACTGTGTTAGGCCTAACGTTGGACTTGTTTTTACACACGTGCAGCAAATCACGTAGGCCTAGGCTAACTTAACGCTAGTAACATTGGTATTTGCAGTGTGATGCAGTTGGAAGATGGAATACGTAAATTTATTGTACAGTTGTACGTACTTACGAACTAGTAGCCTAATTCGTACCGTTATTACTTTAACCATGCAATAACGTCAATATGTATTATTATGACGCAGACAGTTAGCTATGATTATGAGCGCACAGTACTCTAGTAAATTTACAGTTCCTAACGAAACGATCTATTATTGGGTACTGCGCGTCCAGACGGCCGCTGTACTGTTGTATGTACGATGCATGGGCGCCTAGCCTAGATGCTCGTAGTTTCTGCGCTAGTTAGCTGTCTATGTCCTTGACGTCACAATTGTTCCGGGAATCCCCTTATGTTTACACGTAGTTCAAACAAGGAGCGCGTAGAATTACATTGTTTTCTGCGCGGTGTAAAGCTATTATAGACCTTACACATTGCCATCACACTGACGTCATTTTGGGTGAAAACAATGAAGCCCGCGTACACGAACGGCGTGGATTTCGCCGTACGTGTAGTAGACTTACGCGCCGGCGTACACGATTGGTTGACAAATCAGCTGTTGGTGAGGTTGCAACTGCAGAGAGTAAGTGTTGTGTTATAATAAACTGGCCAGATTAGGTAGTAGTAAGCAACTAAGATTTAACTAAAGCACAATTTAAACATTACATCACTTGGATTATTTTGTCTCTTTCATTGTGTCTCTCAGCCACATGACATAGAATTCAACCCTGGAGAAAGATCGTCATATCGTTCCAGGAGAAACAAGTTGCCAATTTGAAAAACGTGCGGCAAACCCCTTTTACATCAAGGTATTTTAGACAACGTTTTGCCTTATATCCTTTCGCTATGGAAAAATGTATTTGATCAGTGAAGTGTCAAACGGTAACACACTATCCTTTTTATCGACGCTCTCAGTGCTCCCAATTCCAATGGTCATGATGTTGCACACATTTGAAAACGTTATGGACAACCGACTCGGAAGCTTTGGTATGACGGCAGGGAAGCTTGTGCCCGTTGAAAACTTCTACAGGTATGATCCAGAGGCCATGAAACGGATTAAATTTTATGTGTTACAGTTAATAAGAAAGGAATTGTTTCGGGTTCATTAAATACAGACTTGTTCATCCGCGTATGCAGCACATTTTAATTGAGGGGGAGCAGGTAACTTCAGGTTTGACAAATGCCGAGTATAACGACCTATGAAAGAGTGAAAATATTCAACCGAGGCGCCCCAACGCCTCACCCCCACCCCACATCTCCCATCCACCTCTTTCTCTTGATTCGCGCTGGAATGCAAAAACTTTCGTCTGGTTAAAGCTACCAACCACAAAACAACCAAGCTGGCCGTCAGTAAATATTTAATTTGCCATATCATGACGGTGAAGCTTTTGGAAAGAAGTCTTAGAATTTATTTAAACATCAGAAAGCGCGTGTACCAGCAGTCATTCTTCCATTGATTTGCTTTCTTGATTTTGGTCCGTTTCAGGGCATTTGAAAAGTCGTATCATGTTAAAGTCACAAGAAAGTAAAATTGTTTAAGGATTTGTGCTCTTGAGACCAAGGAAAGTCAGGAAGGCTGATCGTCGTCTGGAAATTGGTACGTGGCACCAAATGGGGGTAGGGGACCATGTGACTCGTCGAGGAAGGACCCCCCACGGTCGGGTAAATTTTCCAATGTAGTCACGAGAAACGCTAAAATATGAAGTAGAACTCAACAGCCATTCGCCTCTGTGATTTATTTGATGTTTTGATTCAAATCAGAGTCCTGTAAAAATCCCCCAAATTTCCCGATTTGACGAATAAAACCCCCCAAAAGCAGGCCGAAAATTTCGAATGTGCTAACCTTTCGGCAACTCCGTCACCCTTGTCGCGGCTTCAGGCCACAGTCAAACGAAGGGAAGCTTGGCCCCCTGTTGAGCAAATTCTGGCGCTACGTACCCCAGCGTCGGGATCCCGAGAAGACCACGACTTCCTGCGCGTCCGCTCTTACTGCCCCCTCCCCAAGCCCCTCCCCACCCCGCACCCGTCATTTATAGAGCAAACTCCGAAACATTTACAGACCATGCTATAAACATTAAAAGAAAAATGTATGACATTAAAGAATATTGAAGCAACATCATTTGGGGTGTTTCAGGCAATATAAAGTACGGTACTACTAATAATTAAGAATAGGGGTGAGAAGGGTTGTTCGATCCAGTTGTCCCCCCCCCCACCCCCGCCATCCACTAGGCACTTTTTCTTGTATGTCATACAGCTTCACACGAGAGTATAACTATTGATTATAATGCCGCTACGCCCAGCATTGTCGATGGTCAGACGGTATAAAGCGCTCGACTCCGACTACTTCGGTCGTGGGTTCGAGTCCTTTTTCGTTTTACAGTTTCCAAATTGTGGAACGGTCTAGTTTTGCACTTTCTTTCTCTTTCATATCTTCTTTGTTCTAGCTTTTGTCGACTTCTCCGAGCTTCCACTTTTTGTTTTTGTTTAATAAGGTTTCGCTTTGTTAATCATATCTTATACTGTATACTTCCGAATCAGGTCACTACACGATGTTGCACGTAGCCTATATTTTCAAGTCGTGCAGCCTCCCCCCCCCCCCCCAAACATAGACTTTTTTCGCTTGCAATTGTTAATAGTTTTATGAATATTTTCCCATTATGAGATAAAAACGATTCCATATTTCATGTAAGTAGCATTTGATACGAAAGGTATCAATAATGACAGAGCTCTGTCATTATTGATACCAAATTTGCCTACCTTCCCAAAGGAACTCTTGTTTTTAGAAAAAAGCCACTTTTGGGATGAATATTCATAAGTTATCGACTTCAAAATACTTTTTTCTATTGCAAGTATCGATTAATCCTCTTAGGGGGTAGGTGTAAGCTTCTTCTAACAATAGGTGACCATTGTCCTTGTTTGATGGTGCGCTGATTGTCAAAGAAAGCCAACGGTTCCCTTAAACTTGACCAAGTCTCTCGCCGCGTTTTTCCTACCACCTCGATCACACCACTGATTCGAGGGGAATCCCCGCGGAGGATATTACCCTACGAATTTAACACTTTGCAAAACATATTTGGGGGACAGTGTAGACCATTACTCTGAAATGATGTGTTCAATCTGTGATGTGTATGCGGTAGGAAAGGAGTTGAAGTACTCATCGGACGAAAAGAAAGAAAACTGAAGGTATTTCAGACACCTTTTTGCAATACATCCTTCGGCGATGCGAAATGGCATTTTGAGTGAAGTAGAAAAGCAGGAAACGCGCTCTCGGCGCTCAAAATCTCAACGGTCATGGTACACAAATTTGAAATCATAGTGAAAGGCCTACCCGTGAGCTTTCATATGAGTTGTAGCTTAACTGCGCCCTTTGAAAACTTCTACAAAGGTCCAGAGACCACGAAACGGACCAAATTAGTTTGTAAGTCAATGCATTAATTGAAGAAATTTCCTCCGCGCCAAAATATTGCCTGACAAATTTAGTCCCTAACATTTTTGTAGGGTGCAGTGTATACCGTTTTGTTGAAAGGATCAGATCAACCTGTGGTGTGGATGTTGTAGCAAATCAATTCAAGTGCTCATTGCGCAAAAGTAGTGGAAACTCAATTTCACAGGACAGGCCTGTTTATAAATTATCGTAAAGTCAGACACTGACTGTTAATTCAATTGTTATGTATTATAATGTAGCATTGGCTTAGCCTAGGACGATACTGTGTTAGGCCTAACGCTGGACTTGTTTTTACACACGTGCAGCAAATCACGTAGGCCTAGGCTAACTTAACGCTAGTAACATTGGTATTTGCAGTGTGATGCAGTTGGAAGATGGAATACGTAAATTTATTGTACAGTTGTACGTACTTACGAACTAGTAGCCTAATTCGTACCGTTATTACTTTAACCATGCAATAACGTTAATATGTATTATATAACATCTTATTAATTTCTCTACATCTGATTGGAAGGTTGGTGGTCACATGCCATAGGTGATTCGGCACTATCATCACGGTCGTGTGTTATCCATCGTGCAATAGTCTAGTATAGAGGTTTTTCACGTGACGTCAGCGCGTTTCACTGGCCGTCACTGCTCATGCGCAAAAGACTGCAGGATCTTAGTTACGATTGTTATACACTGGACGCCTGGCCGTCAAAATAGACAGACGCGCGAACGCGGTGATGTCAGTGAAAAACCTCTATAACACACGGTCGTGCAATAGTCTAGTATAACACACGGCTGTGACGTCACAATCACTGCGCGTACGTACAAACTATGCCGCCACTCAATAAATCAACGCGCAGCTTTGGGGATCGCACATTGCATACCGTACGTAATAGACGCGTATAGCTAGCAAACGGCAAACCATGGAGCTACCGCACTGACAAACGCCAAAGCAACTTTTAACCAAAGACTAGATAAAGGTAACGTTACATAGTTATAAAGTGTTATATAAAACAAATAATGAATGTTTTTCATTCGTGCGATAGTATGAATAATTTCATTCGTTGAAAGATTTAACGTTCTATTCAACTCGGCTTCGCCTCGTTGAATAGAACGTTCAATCTTTCAACTCATGAAATAATTCATATTATATAACACCTTATTAATTTCTCTACATCTGATTGGAAGATTGGTAGTCACATGCTATGCGTGATTCGGCACTATCATCAAGATTGTGGTGCTCGACTGTTGGTTAGTATATACTAACCCACGGTCGTTGGTTAGTATATATTATTATGACGCAGACAGTTAGCTATGATTATGAGCGCACAGTACTCTAGTAAATTTACAGTTCCTAACGGAACGATCTATTATTGGGTACTGCGCGTCCAGACGGCCGCTGTACTGTTGTATGTACGATGTATGGGCGCCTAGCCTAGATGCTCGTAGTTTCTACGCTAGTTAGCTGTCTATGTCCTTGACGTCTCAATTGTTCCGGGAATCCCCTTATGTTTACACGTAGTTCAAACAAGGAGCGCGTAGAATTACATTGTTTTCTGCGCGGTGTAAAGCTATTATAGACCATACACATTGCCATCACACTGACGTCATTTTGGGTGAAAACAATGAAGCCCGCGTACACGAACGGCGTGGATTTCGCCGTACGTGTAGTAGACTTACGCGCCGGCGTACATCACGATTGGTTGACAAACATGGCCGTACGGGACCGTTCCTCTCGGGTGGGGGGGGAGGTGATTTTTTGCCCGACTCCCAGACCTCACCCTAAAATAGCGTAATATTGAAAAAGTACTATACGTACCAATATTCAGAAAAAATAAGCATGCCTACCCTTCCTCCTCCCAAACGTGCCTATCATTTCATCCATCAGTTCATTGATAACTCTGTTAGAATATTTTCGCTCCATATGAGCAACGGAGAGTACGTTCAAACGCTCCTGTCTCATTGTAGAGCGCAGGAAAGTTTTGGTACGCCGAAGAGTGCTAAAGGAACGTTCAGCTGAACAGGATGTTGCTGGTATAGTTGCGAGGATTTTAACAGCTTTGTAGAAAACTGGTAAGAGCAAGTGTGTGTCATTCTGGTGCATCCACTCGGCAATGGAACAGGCACTTCTGTTTTGTTCGGTACGGTAAGTTTTTCAAAAATACATTTCTGTGACTGCAATAGTGTGATATCTAAATCATAGAATTCAGACACTTTTTGGAAGGATGTCGCTGCTGGTTCCTTTTTGTATATTAAATCCCCCAGAGCATACAGGACGTCATGGTCATTTCCTTGAAATCTTTCCTCCAACTCAGCAACAACCTTATCAACACAAACAAAATAACAGGAACGCCTGTAATGATCCTTTGCCGTTGTCACGACTGATGAGCTGTTATCATCACTTTCCTGTCCCACAAGGGCCTGGACCCGTTTTGATGGACGACGCTGACGTGGTACACGTGGATCGCGGAATTCATAATCTGTTTCACTCAGGGCGGATCTCACTTGGTCGCTGTATATTTCTGAAGTGGACCACAAGCTATCGAAGGCTTCATCACTTCGACATTTTAGGAGTGTCTTGATGACAGCTTTAGCTGACTTGCTGGCCTTTGCCACATCCATATTAGCACTTTGAAGGTACTGGCTTAGTCCATGAGTATTGGACAATATACTCTAAGTAGAACAAGCCCGAAAATGAATTCAAAGTTCGCCATTGCATGGATTAGGGAAATGCTGTCACTGTGGGTTTTAACATCTCTTTCTTCGGATAAAGTGACAAGTGCCTTCATGATTGATGACAATTGGTTGATAACAGCTTTTACGGCATCATATCTGCAAGACCATCTGGTAACCGACAACGACTTGAGGGTTAATTTCTGGGCATGTTCATCTTCCTCTTGCGCCTTTACCTTCTCAAAGAAAGCATGGCGTTTACTGCTGGCTTCCAGTAAGTTGTACAAACTTTGAATAACCCCAAGAGCATTTCTCAGTGGTTCAAGTGTAGACATTGTATCTTGTAGGCAAGGTTCAATACATTCCCGTAACAATGGACATAAATCGCCTTTGGGGCCACTTCTTTGATGCGAGTAGACAGACCTCTCTCTTTACCGCTCATATTTGAGACCCCATCCATGCACTGCCCAATGATGTTGCTCAATGGCACTCCCACTGTTAGCAAAGCATCTTTTGTCAAATTTAAAAGTGTTTCCCCGTCAGTCGATGCAGTTTTGAAGAAACTAAGGAATGTCTCACTCGTCTCACCTGATCCTTCATGAACCCATCGGATGCATACTGAAACTTGTTCATCACGGCTCAGATCAGATGTTTCGTCTAATATTAACCCCAAATCAACAGCATCTCGGAAATCAACAGCTTGCAGTTTTCTAAGTAACTCTAAATTAAACTGTAACAGTGCATTTTGAATAGCAGGAGAAATCCAAGAACGATGAATATCTGATTGCTTTTCAACACTGCTTTTCAACCAAGGTATGTCTCTACAGCGCAAAGACAGCAACTCGAGAAAGTTTCCGCGATTTACGTCAGACCTTTCACACAACAAATATTGTTTCTCATTATTTCCACGCAGTGGTAAGTTTTGTTGAGCACAGAAAACAAGAGTTTCGATAATGGCTTTCAGATAGTTTCTGTTGACTTGTACTTCTTCTGCATGTGTAGCTCGTAGTTTCTTCAATACTGATGACTTGTGTTTTTCCATAGCGGTGGCTTCAATCCATGTTGGCATAGCTTGGTTGCAGTGTTTATATCACTTTGTTCATGTTTGATTAACTCTTCTGGCTTTCTCCAGTTTGAAAATTCGAACAGATTGCCCAGAAACCTTTTGCATGGAAAGCAGTAGCAGCTGTCACTTGCAACATCATAGCTGATCCAGGGATATTTTTTGTAAAGGTTAGGATTAAAGCTCCTTTCAAATGTTTCATTTCCATATTTTCTGCCAGGATAGTTGGACAGAATTGGTTGCTGAGGCTCACAATTTTCACCTTGTGTTGTTTCTGGCACGACGTGAGATTGTGTCATTTCTTCCATGGATTGTACTTCATCATCTACAGTTTCACAACCTTCAACATTAACAAATGGATTGGAAGTTAAATCTATACTAGTAGTGACTTTTACCGGCTCTGCTGATGTCGAAGGACCAGGCTGGTCTAAAATTTCACCGGACGTGCCATCTTGTTGCAGTGAACTACTGTCCCCAGTGACAACAGAAGTGCCTTCTGTCATGTCCATAGAAGCAGCTTTTTGGGGGCAAAGTTAAGAGTTGACTGCGAGGATGGCAATACTGCAGTGTATTCTACTTTTCTCCCACCGTGTTTAGAACGCGAGTGGGAGTTCTTTCAGTCCGAATCCATCTCTTTTCCGCATTCTTTACAGCTAAAGCGATACCTGTAACTTCGCTTTCTGGATGCCATTTCGTTGCTTGCCTATCGAATTTACATTCCTCACAGATAGTCAAATTGATGAACGAGTTTTATCTGTATAAAAAAGAACAAGTACACCAAAAAGAAGATGACTGTTTCATCTTGCACAAGCCCTTTACATATGCCCCAATATGTAGACCTAAAACAAATTTAGCAAGCGATAAGTGCCTTGATACTATTTGACACTTTTTTATTTATTCGGCTTTTCGTGGTAGGGGAAGGGTTTCTTAAGAAAAACTGCATTTCGGGGCCTGCGGTTAGAATTAGTGCAGTGTAGCTATAGGGGCGTCTATTACTGACATTATGTTTAATGCCAACAAGCTATGTGAGTGCAGTCGGGTGGTGGAGGGGAAGGATGGTATGAGGAACTCGCATGAACCTGAATTGTGGACATAAATTAGTCTACATAGCCCCCTTATAATTTCTCTCCCTCCCTCCCTCAGCCCCTTCCTCTTCCCTCCCTCCTTCCCCAAAATAGAAAGCGCATTTTGATTTTTTGTATCGCCCTCTGATCAATAGTTAGACTAAATCGCCACCCGTTGAGAATCGGGAGATCGGGACTGAAATAGTTTCGTGATGTACATTTCCCTCAGCTGAATATTATGCTACTGAATACTGACACACCTAAAGCGTGCATATTTCCATATGTCACATAGCTACTCATGTTAATGAATTTCATGGTAACTTTCAGGGCCAGAAAATCCATCTGACCATCTCTCCATTTGATGAGAGTAATGCCAAGGTCGAGGGAACTAAAACTAGTCTAGGTCTTACGCACGTTATGTCTCCCATTGGCCGCGTTTCGGATCACATGTACTAAATAAGGACTATGTTAGGCTACGAGCCTTCGATGTAGCCTACATCTATAGTCGGTTTAGCTGTTATGTCAATTTTGTGAATGGTATCACTTAAATATTGGCAACATGGGCTTAATCTGTAATATCTAATCAATCTGAGCCCTATTCACTTCCCCAACCTGAGGAAGAAACAAAATCTGCAAGCTTAATTGTTCGTCGTCCAGAGTGAACTTCTGTGTTTTGGTGGCTTCTTTTAAAAAAGTGGGCGCTACTGCTAATTTAATTATTCGGAAAGCTCTATGGATAATTATGTTTGTAATGATACGTGCATGATGGATACATGTACTGATACCAGTCCACAGGGGCGGGGGAAGACTTGCTGGGGTGTTTCTTTTTCAAGCGGTGGCCAAAAGAATATTAATTCAAGATTCAACTTTTTAAGCGAGAAGGTTACAAGGTTTGCATTGCATGGATAAGAATAGTATAGAATTTAACTGCCCAATTTTTTTGCCCGACTGAGACAGAATTTTCTGCCCGATTTATTAAGGTTTCTGATGTAGGGGGCGGCCATTCCCCAGCCCCCCGGCCCGCACGGCCATGTTGACAAATCAGCTGTCTGCATTTACTGGTGTAACTTGCAATGACACGCGTTTTTCCTACATTTTCCTCCAAAGGAGGGAGCACTTTCTCCTTTGTGACATCATATGCATAAGGACTATTTTCAAAGGGTGCGTTTTTGTCAACTGTTAGTGTAAGGTTTTTGATTGACAGGTCTATTGTGACGTCACCCGAACGACGCATTCGCCATGGTAATCATCTAGAACAACTAACAGCCTCAACTTGTTGTTAGTTCTGTTAGAACTAGGCCATGCCTACTAACAATCGACTAAAACGCACCCAGAGTAAAATTCATTGATTAATAGAGGGATATCGAGAGAGGGTGGAAGGTTTAGCGAGAGTTGGTGAGGTTGCAACTGCAGAGAGTAAGTGTTGTGTTATAATAAACTGGCCAGATTAGGTAGTAGTAAGCAACTAAGATTTAACTAAAGCACAATTTAAACATTACATCACTTGGATTGTTTTGTCTCTTTCATTGTGTCTCTCAGCCACATGACATATAATTCAACCCTGGAGAAAGATCGTCATATCGTTCCAGGAGAAACAAGTTGCCAATTTGAAAAACGTGCGGCAAACCCCTTTTACATCAAGGTATTTTAGACAACGTTTTGCCTTATATCCTTTCGCTATGGAAAAATGTATTTGATCAGTGAAGTGTCAAACGGTAACACACTATCCTTTTTATCGACGCTCTCAGTGCTCCCAATTCCAATGGTCATGATGTTGCACACATTTGAAAACGTTTGGGACAACCGACTCGGAAGCTTTGGTATGACGGCAGGGAAGCTTGTGCCCGTTGAAAACTTCTACACGTATGATCCAGAGGCCATGAAACGGATTAAATTTTATACAAGTGTTACAGTTAATAAGAAAGGAATTGTTTCGGGTTCATTAAATACAGACTTATTCATCCGCGTATGCAGCACAATTTAATTGAGGGGGAGCAGGTAACTTCAGGTTTGACAAGTGCCGAGTATAACGACCTATGAAAGAGTGAAAATATTCAACCGAGGCGCCCCAACGCCTCACCCCCACCCCACATCTCCAAGTTCACCTCTTTCTCTTGATTCGCGCTGGAATGCAAAAACTTTCGTCTGGTTAAAGCTACCAACCACAAAACAACCAAGTTGGCCGTCAGTAAATATTTAATTTGCCATATCATGACGGTGAAGCTTTTGGAAAGAAGTCTTAGAATTTATTTAAACATCAGAAAGCTCGTGTACCAGCAGTCATTCTTCCATTGATTCGCTTTCTTGATTTTGGTCCGTTTCAGGGCATTTGAAAAGTCGTATCATGTTAAAGTCACAAGAAAGTAAAATTGTTTAAGGATTTGTGCTCTTGAGACCAAGGAAAGTCAGGAAGGCTGATCGTCGTCTGGAAATTGGTACGTGGCACCAAATGGGGGTAGGGGACCATGTGACTCGTCGAGGAAGGACCCCCCCCCACGGTCGGGTAAATTTTCCAATGTAGTCAGGAGAAACGATAAAATATGAAGTAGAACTCAACAGCCATTCGCCTCTGTGATTTATTTGATGTTTTGATTCAAATCAGAGTCCTGTAAAAAATCCCCCAAATTTTCACGATTTGACGAATAACCCCCCCCCCCCAAAGCAGGCCGAAAATTTCGAATGTGCTAACCTTTCGGCAACTCCGTCACCCTTGTCGCGGCTTCACGCCACAGTCAAACGAAGGGAAGCTTGGCCCCCTGTTGAGCAAATTCTGGCGCTACGTACCCCAGCGTCGGGTCCCGAGAAGACCACGACTTCCTGCGCGTCCGCTCTTACTGCCCCCTCCCCAAGCCCCTCCCCACCCAGCACCCGTCATTTATAGAGCAAACTCCGAAACATTTACAGACCATGCTATAAACATTAAAAGAAAAATGTATGACATTAAAGAATATTGAAGCAACATCATTTGGGGTGTTTCAGGCAATACGGTACTACTAATAATTAAGAATAGGGGTGAGAAGGGTTGTTCGATCCAGTTGTCCCCCCCCCCCCCGCCCTCCACTAGGCACTTCTTCCTGTATGTCATACAGCTTCACACGAGAGTATAACTATTGATTATAATGCCGCTACGCCCAGCATTGTCGATGGTCAGACGGTAAAGCGCTCGACTCCGACTACTTAGGTCGTGGGTTCGAGTCCTTTTTCGTTTTACAGTTTCCAAATTGTGGAACGGTCTAGTTTTGCACTTTCTTTCTCTTTCATATCTTCTTTGTTCTAGCTTTTGTCGACTTCTCCGAGTTCCCACTTTTTGTTTTTGTTAAATTAGGTTTCATTTTGTTAATCATATCTTACTGTATATTTCCGAATCAGGTCACTACACGCTGTTGCACGTAGCCTATATTATCAAGTCGTGTAGCCCCCCCCCCCCCCAAACAAAGATTTTTTTCGCTTGCAATTGTTAATAGTTTTATGAATATTTTCCCATTATGAGATAAAAACGATTCCATATTTCATGTAAGTAGCATTTGATACGAAAGGTATCAATACTGACAGAGCTCTCGGCGACGAATGTCGCCGAGAGCTCTGTCATTATTGATACCAAATTTGCCTACCTTCCCAAAGGAACTCTTGTTTTTAGAAAAAAGCCACTTTTGGGATGAATATTCATAAGTTATCGACTTCAAAATACTTTTTTCTATTGCAAGTATCGATTAATCCTCTTAGGGGGTAGGTGTAAGCTTCTTCTAACAATAGGTGACCATTGTCCTTGTTTGATGGTGCGCTGATTGTCAAAGAAAGCCAACGGTTCCCTTAAACTTGACCAAGTCTCTCGCCGCGTTTTTCCTACCACCTCGATCACACCACTGATTCGAGGGGAATCCCCGCGGAGGATATTACCCTACGAATTTAACACTTTGCAAAACATTTTTGGGGGACAGTGTAGACCATTAGTCTGAAATGATGTGTTCAATCTGTGATGTGTATGCGGTAGGAAAGGAGTTGAAGTACTCATCGGACAAAAATGAAGAAAACTGAAGGTATTTCAGACACCTTTTTGCAATACATCCTTCGGCGATGCGAAATGGCATTTTGAGTGAAGTAGAAAAGCAGGAAACGCGCTCTCGGGGCTCAAAATCTCAACGGTCATGGTACACAAATTTGAAATCATAGTGAAAGGCCTACCCGTGAGCTTTCATATGAGTTGTAGCTTAATTGTGCCCGTTGAAAACTTCTACAAAGGTCCAGAGACCACGAAACGGACCAAAATTAGTTTGTAAGTCAATGCATTAATTGAAGAAATTTCCACCGCGCCAAAATATTGCCTGACAAATGTAGTCCCTAACATTTTTGTAGGGTGCAGTGTATACCGTTTTGTTGAAAGGATCAGATCAACCTGTGGTGTGGATGTTGTAGCAAATCAATTCAAGTGCTCATTGCGCAAAAGTAGTGGAAACTCAATTTCACAGGACAGGCCTGTTTATAAATTATCGGAAAGTCAGACACTGACTGGTAATTCAATTGTTATGTATTATAATGTAGCATTGGCTTAGCCTAGGACGATACTGTGTTAGGCCTAACGTTGGACTTGTTTTTACACACGTGCAGCAAATCACGTAGGCCTAGGCTAACTTAACGCTAGTAACATTGGTATTTGCAGTGTGATGCAGTTGGAAGATGGAATACGTAACTTTATTGTACAGTTGTACGTACTTACGAACTAGTAGCCTAATTCGTACCGTTATTACTTTAACCATGCAATAACGTTAATATGTATTATTATGACGCAGACAGTTAGCTATGATTATGAGCGCACAGTACTCTAGTAAATTTACAGTTCCTAACGAAACGATCTATTATTGGGTACTGCGCGTCCAGACGGCCGCTGTACTGTTGTATGTACGATGTATGGGCGCCTAGCCTAGATGCTCGTAGTTTCTACGCTAGTTAGCTGTCTATGTCCTTGACGTCACAATTGTTCCGGGAATCCCCTTATGTTTACACGTAGTTCAAACAAGGAGCGCGTAGAATTACATTGTTTTCTGCGCGGTGTAAAGCTATTATAGATAGACCTTACACATTGCCATCACACTGACGTCATTTTGGGTGAAAACAATGAAGCCCGCGTACACGAACGGCGTGGATTTCGCCGTACGTGTAGTAGACTTACGCGCCGGCGTACACGATTGGTTGACAAATCAGCTGTCTGCGTTTACTGGTGTAACTTGCAATGACACGCGTTTTTCCTACATTTTCCTCCAAAGGAGGGAGCACTTTCTCCTTTGTGACATCATATGCATAAGGACCACTGAGCTATATAACTGGAGGACGCACGTCAATGCGGAATACGCGACGAAACTGAAGCCGACCTGGAGGGTCACGTGATGTAGGTTAGCTTACTCAAGTCGATTCCATTGCCCTAGAAACGCGCAGCTACAAGTGAAAATAATGTAAAGCAGAATCATTGATGTACACGCTAAAGCAATCCTTTGTTACTCATTACGTCTCTAGTGCTTTTGTTGTAATTACTTAGTAGAACATCTGTACATTATGATTCATGATTGCGTGATCAAAAGATTGTTTTTTTTTTTACAAACTTTCCTTGTTTTTAGGAGTGGTCCTGCCTATTTGAGGTACAGCGTGTGTGACCGCATTTCGTATGGAGCGTCCAGACGCGATGACTGCGTTAACATTCGCGATAGCACCGTCACTGAACAGTACACGGAGTAGGCGCACTTGTTACTGACTGTCCATACCTGTGCACAGATAATTTGTACAATGCGTCGAACGCGTCCTCTTGACAAAAAAGGCGCACGAAGGGAAAGTAACGCACGCGCGCACATGCACGCGTGCATTTTGCCATATGATGTGCCTCAAAGCTTCCTACACGGTAAGCGTTTGGTGCTCTGTATGTTATACGGCTATTGTGATGTATGCCTTTCCAGGAAGTTGCTAAGGCAACTTCACCTCGGCGTCCATTGTGTCACAAAAGTATCTGTGGTAATGCCGTGCGCGTGTGCTGTAAATACGCTTACTGCGTATGTGTGTTTTGCCCTTCAGTGCCTGAGAATCCAACGCGCTTGACGTCACAAAGAATCCCTCTATATCAGGCAGGCCTACATAAACGCGCAGTTAGAAAGGGACAAACCATGGAGCTACTACACGGACAAACACGAATCCATAGTGACCGCCGAAACACAAAATTAACCAATGAACTACTAGCAAAATTATAAGGTGTTATATAAAACAAATAATGAATGTTTTTCATTCGAGCGATATTCGCCGAGTTGAATAGAACGTTAAAGCTTTCAACGAATGAAATTATTCATACCATCGCACTCATAAACATTCATTATTTGTATATTAACGTTATTGCATGGTTAAAGTAATAACGGTACGAATTAGGCTACTAGTTCGTAAGTACGTACAACTGTACAATAAAGTTACGTATTCCATCTTCCAACTGCATCACACTGCAAATACCAATGTTACTAGCGTTAAGTTAGCCTAGGCCTACGTGATTTGCTGCACGTGTGTAAAAACAAGTCCAACGTTAGGCCTAACACAGTATCGTCCTAGGCTAAGCCAATGCTACATTATAATACATAACAATTGAATTAACAGTCAGTGTCTGACTTTACGATAATTTATAAACAGGCCTGTTCCTGTGAAATTGAGTTTCCACTACTTTTGCGCAATGAGCACTTGAATAGATTTGCTACAACATCCACACCACAGGTTGATCTGATCCTTTCAACAAAACGGTATACACTGCACCTACAAAAATGTTAGGGACTAAATTTGTCAGGCAATATTTTGGCGCGGAGGAAATTTCTTCAATTAATGCATTGACTTACAAACTAATTTTGGTCCGTTTCGTGGTCTCTGGACCTTTGTAGAAGTTTTCAACGGGCACAATTAAGCTACAACTCATATGAAAGCTCACGGGTAGGCCTTTCACTATGATTTCAAATTTGTGTACCATGACCGTTGAGATTTTGAGCGCCGAGAGCGCGTTTCCTGCTTTTCTACTTCACTCAAAATGCCATTTCGCATCGCCGAAGGATGTATTGCAAAAAGGTGTCTGAAATACCTTCAGTTTTCTTCATTTTTGTCCGATGAGTACTTCAACTCCTTTCCTACCGCATACACATCACAGATTGAACACATCATTTCAGACTAATGGTCTACACTGTCCCCAAAAATGTTTTGCAAAGTGTTAAATTCGTAGGGTAATATCCTCCGCGGGGATTCCCCCTCGAATCAGTGGTGTGATCGAGGTGGTAGGAAAAACGCGGCGAGAGACTTGGTCAAGTTTAAGGGAACCGTTGGCTTTCTTTGACAATCAGCGCACCATCAAACAAGGACAATGGTCACCTATTGTTAGAAGAAGCTTACACCTACCCCCTAAGAGGATTAATCGATACTTGCAATAGAAAAAAGTATTTTGAAGTCGATAACTTATGAATATTCATCCCAAAAGTGGCTTTTTTCTAAAAACAAGAGTTCCTTTGGGAAGGTAGGCAAATTTGGTATCAATAATGACAGAGCTCTCGGCGACATTCGTCGCCGAGAGCTCTGTCATTATTGATACCTTTCATATCAAATGCTACTTACATGAAATATGGAATCGTTTTTATCTCATAATGGGAAAATATTCATAAAACTATTACCAATTGCAAGCGAAAAAAATCTTTGTTGGGGGGGGGGGGGGAGGCTACACGACTTGATAATATAGGCTACGTGCAACAGCGTGTAGTGACCTGATTCGGAAATATACAGTAAGATATGATTAACAAAACGAAACCTTATTAAACAAAAATAAAAAGTGGGAACTCGGAGAAGTCGACAAAAGCTAGAACAAAGAAGATATGAAAGAGAAAGAAAGTGCAAAACTAGACCGTTCCACAATTTGGAAACTGTAAAACGAAAAGGACTCGAACCCACGACCTAAGTAGTCGGAGTCGAGCGCTTTACCGTCTGACCATCGACAATGCTGGGCGTAGCGGCATTATAATCAATAGTTATACTCTCGTGTGAAGCTGTAAGACATACAGGAAGAAGTGCCTAGTGGAGGGCGGGGGTGGGGGGGGGGACAACTCGATCGAACAACCCTTCTCACCCCTATTCTTAATTATTAGTAGTACCGTATTGCCTGAAACACCCCAAATGATGTTGCTTCAATATTCTTTAATGACATACATTTTTCTTTTAATGTATAGCATGGTCTGTAAATGTTTCGGAGTTTGCTCTATAAATGACGAGTGCGGGGTGGGGAGGGGCTTGGGGAGGGGCTTGGGGAGGGGGAAGTAAGAGCGGACGCGCAGGAAGTCGTGGTCTTCTCGGGATCCCGACGCTGGGGTACGTAGCGCCAGAATTTGCTCAACAGGGGGCCAAGCTTCCCTTCGTTTGACTGTGGCGTGAAGCTCAGACAAGGGTGACGGAGTTGCCGAAAGGTTAGCACATTCGAAATTTTCGGCCTGCTTTGGGGGGGGGGGTTATTCGTCAAATCGTGAAAAATTGGGGATTTTTTTACAGGGAACTCTGATTTGAATCAAAATACATCAAATAAATCACAGAGGCGAATGGCTGTTGATTTTCTACTTCATATTTTATCGTTTCTCTCTGACCTACATTGGAAAATTTACCCGACCGTGGGGGGGCGGTCCTCTCTTCCTCGACGAGTCACACTGGTCCCCTACCCATTTGGTGCCACGTACCAATTTCCAGACGACGATCAGCCTTCCTGACTTTCCTTGGTCTCAAGAGCACAAATCCTTAAACAATTTTACTTTCTTGTGACTTTAACATGATACGACTTTTCAAATGCCCTGAAACGGACCAAAATCAAGAAAGCGAATCAATGGAAGAATGACTGCTGGTACACGAGCTTTCTGATGTTTAAATAAATTCTAAGACTTCTTTCCAAAAGCTTCACCGTCATGATATGGCAAATTAAATATTTACTGACGGCCAACTTGGTTGTTTTGTGGTTGGTAGCTTTAACCAGACGAAAGTTTTTGTATTCCAGCGCGAATCAAGAGAAAGAGGTGAACTTGGAGATGTGGGGTGGGGGTGGGGCGTTGGGGCGCCCCGGTTGAATACTTTCACTCTTTCATAGGTCGTTATACTCGGCATTTGTCAAACCTGAAGTTACCTGCTCCCCCTCAATTAAAATGTGCTGCATACGCGGATGAACAAGTCTGTATTTAATGAACCCGAAACAATTCCTTTCTTATTAACTGTAACACATAAAATTTAATCCGTTTCATGGCCTCTGGATCATACCTGTAGAAGTTTTCAACGGGCACAAGCTTCCCTGCCGTCATACCAAAGCTTCCGAGTCGGTTGTCCCAAACGTTTTCAAATGTGTGCAACATCATGACCATTGGAATTGGGAGCACTGAGAGCGTCGATAAAAAGGATAGTGTGTTACCGTTTGACACTTCACTGATCAAATACATTTTTCCATAGCGAAAGGATATAAGGCAAAACGTTGTCTAAAATACCTTGATGTAAAAGGGGTTTGCCGCACGTTTTTCAAATTGGCAACTTGTTTCTCCTGGAACGATATGACGATCTTTCTCCAGGGTTGAATTCTATGTCATGTGGCTGAGAGACACAATGAAAGAGACAAAATAATCCAAGTGATGTAATGTTTAAATTGTGCTTTAGTTACATCTTAGTTGCTTACTACTACCTAATCTGGCCAGTTTATTATAACACAACACTTACTCTCTGCAGTTGCAACCTCACCAACTCTCGCTAAACCTTCCACCCTCTCTCGATCTCCCTCTATCAGTCTATTAATCAATGAATTTAACTTTGAAAATAGTCCTTATCACTGAACTATATGCTAGGAAGGATCATTCCACAATAAGATTTTGAAGCCACCATTTAGGGTCACGTGATGTAGGTTAGTTTACTCAAGTCGATTTCACCGCGTATCTAGAATTGAAAGCACTCATGCAATGATGTACATGCTAACGCACCGTAGCGGGCCTTAGCGTCTCTTCCGCCTCTTGGACGCTATCTTGCGCCCTATCACGCTTTATCGTACACACCATTGCGCCGAGGTAAAGTTGCCTCAGAAACTTCATTAAAAAGCCCAAATCACAATAGCCGTATAACATACAGAGCAACAAACGCGTACCGTGTAGGAGGATTCGAGGCACATCATTGGCCAAAATGCAAGCGTGCATGTGGGCGCTTGGGTTAGCTTTCCTTCATGCGCCTTGGTGTTTTTGTGTCAAAGGACCCTTGGGACGCGTTGTGCAGAACACCTGTGCACATGTATGTACAGTCAGTAACAAGCGGGTCTCGACAAATTCGAAATGTGGTCACACGCGCTGTCCTTCGAATAGGCAGGGCCACTCCTAAAATCAAGAAAAGTTTGTGACAAACAATCTTTTGATCACACAATCATAGTGTAAAGATTCCCTACTCAGTTAATTACAACAAAAACACTAGAGACGTAATGAGTGTAGTAACAAAGGATTGCTTAAGCGTGTACATCAATGATTCTGCGTTACATTACTTTCACTTCTAGAAACGCGTCTCTGGGGCAACAGAATCGACTTTAGTAAGATAACCTACATCACGTGACCCCCAAGTCGGCTTCAATTTCGAGGCGTATTCCGCATTGACGTGCGTCCTCCAGTTATATAGCTCAGTGATTGCCATCACACTGACGTCATTTTGGGTGAAAACAATGAAGCCCGCGTACACGAACGGCGTGGATTTCGCCGTACGTGCAGTAGACTTTATTACGCGCCGGCGTACACAGCTGTCTGCGTTTACTGGTGTAACTTGCAATGAAACGCGTTTTCCTACATTTTCCTCCAAAGGAGGGAGCACTTTCTCCTTTGTGACATCATATGCATAAGGACTATTTTTAAAGTAAAATTCAGGGAGATCGAGAGAGGGTGGAAGGTTTAGCGAGAGTTGGTGAGGTTGCAACTGCAGAGAGTAAGTGTTGTGTTATAATAAACTGGCCAGATTAGGTAGTAGTAAGCAACTAAGATGTAACTAAAGCACAATTTAAACATTACATCACTTGGATTATTTTGTCTCTTTCATTGTGTCTCTCAGCCACATGTACCTTAGAATTCCCAACCCCTTGGAGAAAGATCGTCATATCGTTACCAGGAGAAACAAGTTTGCCAATTTTGAAAAACGTGCGGCAAACCCCCTTTTACATCAAGTATTTTAGACAACGTTTTGGTTCCTTAGATCCTTTCGCTATGGAAAAAATGTATTTGATCCAGTGAAGTGTTAGGTTCAAACGGTAAACACACACTATCCTTTTTATCGACGCTCTCAGTGCTCCCAATTCCAATGGTCCATGATGTGGGCACCACATTTGAAAACGTTATGGACAACCGACTCGGAAGCTTTGGTATGACGGCAGGGAAGCTTGTGCCCGTTGAAAATTTCTACAGGTATGATCCAGAGGCCATGAAACGGATTAAATTTTATACATGTGTTACATTTATTAAGAAAGGAATTGTTTCGGGTTCATTAAATACAGACTTGTTCATCCGCGTATGCAGCACATTTTAATTGAGGGGGAGCAGGTAACTTCAGGTTTGACAAATGCCGAGTATAACGACCTATGAAAGAGTGAAAATATTCAACCGCGGGCGCCCCAACGCCCCAACCCCCACCCCACATCTCCAAGTTCACCTCTTTCTCTTTTGATTCGCGCTGGAATGCAAAAACTTTCGTCCTGTTGTTAAAGCTACCAACCACAAACAACCACAGTTGGCCGTCAGTAAATATTTAATAATTTGCCATATCATGACCCGGTGAAGCTTTTGGAAAGAAGTCTTAGAATTTATTTTAAACATCAGAAAGCTCGTGTACCAGCAGTCATTCTTCCATTGATTCGCTTTCATTGATTTTTGGGTCCGTTTCAGGGCATTTGAAAAAGTCGTATCATGTTAAAGTCACAAGAAAGTAAAATTGTTTAAGGATTTGTGGGCTCTTGAGACAAGGGAAAGTCTTAAGGAAGGCTGATCGTCGTCTGGAAATTGGTACGTGGCACAAATGGGGGTCAGGGGACGCATGTGAAGACACTCGTCCGAGGAAGGACCCCCCCCCCCCCCACGGTCGGGTAAATTTTCCAATGTAGTCAGGAGAAACGATAAAATATGAAGTAGAACTCAACAGCCATTCGCCTCTGTGATTTATTTGATGTTTTGATTCAAATCAGAGTCCTGTAAAAAATCCCCCAAATTTTCACGATTTGACGAATAAATCCCCCCCCCAAAAAAAGCAGGCCGAAAATTTCGAATGTGCTAACCTTTCGGCAACTCCGTCACCCTTGTCGCGGCTTCAGGCCACAGTCAAACGAAGGGAAGCTTGGCCCCCTGTTGAGCAAATTCTGGCGCTACGTACCCCAACGTCAGGATCCCGAGAAGACCACGACTTCCTGCGCGTCCGCTCTTACTGCCCCCTCCCCAAGCCCCTCCCCACATCATTTGGGGTGTTTCAGGCAATATAAAGTACGGTACTACTAATAATTAAGAATAGGGGTGAGAAGGGTTGTTCGATCCAGTTGTCCCCCCCACCCCCACCCCCGCCCTCCACTAGGCACTTCTTCCTGTATGTCTTACTGCTTCACACGAGAGTATAACTATTGATTATAATGCCGCTACGCCCAGCATTGTCGATGGTCAGACGGTAAAGCGCTTTTGAGGAAGCTACGCTGCTCGGGCTTGACCTCCCAGGGAAAAATTACGAACGTGTCCTAATTGACTTTCTACTTAATTCTTACAAGACTGTAATTTGGAGCACACGTATTGCTATTGCCAAGAGCGTCAACCGCCACTACAATATTGATATCCCCTTGTATTACCATACTAGTTTAAAGAAGAAAATTAATCTAATTTATCATTACTACAGTAAGCGCCACGAACTTAGCAAATTCTGGGGTATTTTTGACCAAGGGGAATCCCCGATTATTCTTTTACGCCACGATGGGGGCAATTATACTTATGTATTTGACTGGTAATTTGGTTTGCTATGGTTTCTCATAACTTTTACTAATGAGTCTTTCTGGCTACAAATTCCAAAGGTGCTTTGTTTGTACATTGTTTATATGAGTTCATTAACCAAAAGGAGTACGGTTTAAGTTCGTGTCCTATGTGAAATTCTAATTTGGGTCCTTATGAGTTCGTATGTATTTGTTTGTATGTATTTCTGGGCCAATCCTTACACCATAGTTACTCAAGTGCGTTTACCAGGGAATCAAATGAATCAGTGTTTTATCAATTAAATAAAATTGTTATTATTGTAAATATTGTACATATTGCCTGAGTTTTTATGGGTGAACCAGTGGGTTCGCCTACCAATAAAAGAAAAAAAAAGCGCTCGACTCCGACTACTTAGGTCGTGGGTTCGAATCCTTTTTCGTTTTACAGTTTCCAAATTGTGGAACGGTCTAGTTTTGCACTTTCTTTCTCTTTCATATCTTCTTTGTTCTAGCTTTTGTCGACTTCTCCGAGTTCCCACTTTTTGTTTTTGTTTAATAAGGTTTCGTTTTGTTAATCATATCTTACTGTATATTTCCGAATCAGGTCACTACACGCTGTTGCACGTAGCCTATATTATCAAGTCGTGTAGCCCCCCCCCCCCCAAACAAAGATTTTTTTCGCTTGCAATTGGTAATAGTTTTATGAATATTTTCCCATTATGAGATAAAAACGATTCCATTTTTCATGTAAGTAGCATTTGATACCAAATTTGCCTACCTTCCCAAAGGAACTCTTGTCCCTAGAAAAAAGCCATTTTTGGGATGAATATTCATAAGTTATCGACTTCAAATACTTTTTTCTATTAAAAGTATCGATTAATCCTCTTAGGGGGGTAGGTGTAAGCTTCTTCTAACAATAGGTGACCATTGTCCTTGTTTGATGGTGCGCTGATTGTCAAAGAAAGCCAACGGTTCCCTTAAACTTGACCAAGTCTCTCTCCTCGTTTTTCCTACCACCTCGATCACACCACTGATTCGAGGGGGAATCCCCGCGGAGGATATTACCCTACGAATTTAACACTTTGCAAAACATTTTTGGGGGACAGTGAAGACCATTAGTCTGAAATGATGTGTTCAATCTGTGATGTGTATGCGGTAGGAAAGGAGTTGAAGTACTCATCGGACAAAAATGAAGAAAACTGAAGGTATTTCAGACCATAGGCGTATGGGCTCCCCTCCGCTTGGGAGGGGCAAGACCGAATCTGCCCGAAAAGTATAGCACTTGCCCGAATTTTGGAGAATATACAAGTTCGAGCAAAACGAGTGAAATTAGACGCACTGCCACGCGCTTACAGTATGTTTGGATGGATGTAATTTAACAGCATATAAATTGAGTTTAATAGTCGGATACTATCATCAATCAATGCACATCTTTTCCTGAAGTTCCCATGTTCAGCTTCAAAATTCCCCATGTTCAGCTCCAAAATTCCACCGCTGCCCGAAAAAAAATCGACTGGGGGGCATTTTCCCCCCTGCCCCCCCCCCCCCCAGCTCATACGCCTATGTTTCAGACACCTTTTTGCAATACATCCTTCGGCGATGCGAAATGGCATTTTGAGTGAAGTAGAAAAGCAGGAAACGCGCTCTCGGCGCTCAAAATCTCAACGGTCATGGTACCCAAATTTGAAATCATAGTGAAAGGCCTACCAGTGAGCTTTCATATGAGTTGTAGCTTTATTGTGCCCGTTGAAAACTTCTACAAAGGTCCAGTAGGTGATCATTGTCCTTGTTTGATGGTACGCTGATTGTCAAAGAAAGCCAACGGTTCCCAACCCCTCGGGGCGGACTCGGTTTGTTCAGTACCCCTTTCAGGCTTGGGTACATGACTGAACAAGAAATAAGCTGTACCTTCTACTACTCAGACAAATATGTACGCTGATGGCACCACTTTTCGTGTTTCTGCCAGCTTTGTACATGTCCGGGGAAGAACTGATTTTATCAGTCCTGGATTCTATTAAACAAAAACGTAATGGATAAAAGGTTTTCTTGTATTGGGGCAAAAGAAAAGAACGATCTTCCCAACAAAATAAAAAGTGCATCAACTTGAAATCGTTTGAAACTTTAATCAAGCATATTTATGACACATTCATTGACAGTTTGTTGTCTTAGTAATGTTTATCTTTTAATCGTGTTTTTCCAGTAATTTAATTGTGATCTCATTGCTTGTTTTCGTGTTTCCCTTTAGTGAACTTTTTTAAGCTTTTAACTTGCTTTCTCTGTGTAACTTTGTATATATCCTACTTGTTTAGCATTTTCTTCCACTACGATTTTGTTATCTTTTAATTTTTAAATTTCTTTTCTTCTTGCATGTTTTATAGTTTTAATTTTGACATGTTTTACATTTTCCTAATCTTTTATGTTCCTCTTTTTTTGGAACCCATTTTATGTTTTAAACTTTTTAACTGAGGACCTCGGGGAAGATTAGCCCATGGCTAACCGAGTTGTACCATCTCTTAAGCAAGGTTTTAAAAATAAGAAAGTCACATTAAAACTTGTCAATGTTTATCTTGAAGCAATGGACGGAAGTGGAGTTAACAACCGGTTCAGGCAGACTATTCCACTCATTGACAACTCTATGAGAGAAGGTGAACTTCCTGATGTCAAGCCTAGAGAAGCACTTCACCAGCTTCTTACAATGGCATTGAACAAGGGAATTAGCACAAACCTTTATGTTGTTACAATTAGACAGAGGTAGCAGAGGTAGCAAAAAGGAATTTGAATGAAACTCGCACCATATATCTCCCCAAATTGTTCTTTACTCAAGAGTGGCCCTAGTCCCAGACATTTGAGCCTATCGTGGTAAGGGATATTGAGCACTTCAGTAATAAGCCGGGTGACCCTCTTCTGAGCTTGCTCTAAAAGAAACTTGTCCTTTCATAAAATGGGTTCTGAGCCTGCGCAACACAGTTGTGGCCAAACCAGCTGTTTTACAAATTCAACACAGTATCTTTGCTAAATTACTGAAATTCCTCTTGATCAATCCAAGCACGCTATTTGCCCTAGCAGCAACAGCTGCACACTGCCTAGAAGGCTTGATTCGGATCGCTGGTAATGGCAACACCCAGATCTTTTTCTAAGCTACATTACTAAAAAATACTACCAGCCATGCCATGGTATAATCATAACTGAAGTTTTTAGACCCGCACTCCTACGTATAATTAAACTGTTACGAAAAGTGACTCCTTGTGGAGCCGCAACTGAAATAGCTGGGCGGAAGGCGGAATTTCCTTCCGTCCCAGGAGGAATGGAGGAAACTTAATGAAAATTTCCATAGAAATCATGCAGAAATGAAAAATAATCGGCTCAGTCGGGGTATAGGGTTAAGGTTACTGGGTTAGGGTTAAAATCAGTGGTAGTAACTGGACCCAATTTGTACTCGGAAGAAATACGCTGGCGAAAGTGTGAATTAATTTGATTAGGAATCCGGAGGAGCAGAGAGATGTCAGGGCTTTTCTATTCGGTGATCATTAGGCCGCCGTAGTGGTGGCTCAACATTTCATTTGTCATCTTAAAGTAACTCAGTAATAGAAAATACTAACAGTAAAGTTCCTGTAATTCCCTTAAAATGTATAGAAACGGGTCAAATAATCCAGTCACCGTATACTAGTGACATAGAAATAAAAGTAAGGGAGAATGACGTCTGCCGATCTGGACTGAAGCCATTGATTTGGTTAGGTTGTACGGCAACAGAGTACCTGCGCGTATTACAAATATCATGTCATTGCTTTTGCCCCAAGTATTGACAAAAAAACTACACATTTTCGAGTCAGGAGTATAAAACAAAATACTTAAGGCACCATGACTTATTCCTGTTGTAAAAATTACTCCTAATCTTTCGAAAAAACGGATAAAATAAGCTATAACTTCTGCAGCAGAATGCACGCTGTACCCGGTACGTACGGAGACACATCAATCAACCGGTCTTTTGCCGTACAACGAAAGCGCCGTCACAATTTTCGTGGTTTCAGCGGTTAAACATGCAGGGATGTATTGTGTCAGCGTTCTCCCTTACTTTTATTTCTGTGACTAGTGATGACTTTGACCTGCTACAAGGTTCCAAAGGCCTTCAGACCGACCACAATTAACTACGTGAGTCAATGGAGGAATGGTTGTGGGTACATGAGCTACAATTTTAAGAAATGTTTAGACTTCCTCCCAAAAATTTTACCGCTGCTCTGTAATTAGTGGCAGCTTTAACCTGTCGAAACCTAGGAATGAGAAAACCCTGTTACACTCTCCCAAGGGTCTCTATACTCGTCGTTTTACAAAACTTAGTCACGCCCCCCTCACCGACGGGTTATACGGTGTAATTACATCCATGCATACAGTGACGCCGGCACGGGGGGGGGGGCATGGAGGCGCGTGCCCCCAATCGATTTCAGAATTTTTTTTTTTTAATTTTAAAATGATCCCAAAAGGCGTATAAGCTATAGATTTCTGTGGGGGGGGGGGGTAGGGTGAGGTGTGTTTTGACCGAGTGATGGGTCTATTGTACTCATTTCAATCACATATGGTTCTCAAACAATCAGAATTTTCACAAATCCTTTGCAAATTATCAAAGGGGCGCGCGTTTTAAACCTTACCCCAATTATCACTATTTTTCCCGTAGCAACTCCCGGAGAAGCACAGCAGCAAAAGTTGAAAGCTGGTTACGAATTCTCCGGTAAAATACTGGCTTTTAATTGGCATGTAGGTTTGTTGGGGAATTGAAAGTGTCTCAATGCAGAGTCTGAATGCAGATTTTGTCATGGAAATCTTACTTTTAAGAAAAATTTCGCATTCGTCAAGGTTTACAAGCCATCTCATGACCATTACTAAGGTAATAATATATAGAACTACAGTATTCTGATCACAACACTATTCCAAAAAGCAGGGACACATCTACAACCTCTGTAGCGGCTTCGCATCGATATGGGATCTCTCAATCTAATTTGTAGCATGGTGTTGAAGGTTGAAAGTATGTATTTGCCGTTATTAAACACTCTTCAAAAATTTTTTTACTGGGAGCTTCCCGCCATTGTCGGTATAGATGGTGATTGTTAATACACTTACGACGAAAAAGAATTCTGAAACGCGCTTGTTAGTCCTCCACCCCTTTTGCTATAGGCCTACCGATCAGGGGTGTCTGTTATGTCTAAAAGGCCTACCACCTCCCTGCACCTGTACTCTCCCTCCCTCCCATTCCCCATTACTGGAAGCTGTTCGTCTGGATGTTGGTTCAAACTTAATAAAAATACGATAGTTGCAAAGTGCTCGGCGTCAAACTCTATATTATCGTTTGCACGTTGGGTAATAAGCATCATGACAATACCCCCATTCTGTTTAATTAATCCAGATCTTCCAGGAGGCCCTATACCCGTGTCTGCCAGCCTTAGGTACCCTTTTATAATGCACAATGAAGCAAAGGGAAATTTTCGTAATAGTCCAAGAAAGTTTCTGTGGACTCCACGCACATATTTTTGCGTAAAAACTTTTCCCGAATAGAAGGCAATAAAATAGCCAAAGGGTGGCTTCAGGGGTTTTTTGAGAACGTACCCTTCTCTTATAGATAACATACTCTCCTCTTTTACCTTACAAAAAGTAGAATTCACTAAATTATGGACATTTTCCAGCCATATATGATCAGTTCCAAAAGTATCCCAAAGATAGCACCATTTTGCATCTAAGCAACCTTTAATTAACAGAATTTTCTCAAAGGGGAGGAGGATACCCCTCCCCTTTGACCCCTCCTCCAGGACGGCACCTTTATGTAGTGACAAAGGAATTAAGGATCCTCCATTGATGTATACAATCGCAGGGACGCATAAAAAAGGGTACAATTTACGCAGACTGGGGGGGGGGAGGGGACTGAGATCACATTACGACGTCATCTGTGGTGCCCCCCCCCCCACATCACCGAATCCTGGAGGCGCCACTACATGCACACGGGGATACACAAGGCTGTATAGTATTGTAACAAATCCGAGACTGTTTCTTTATTACACTGAAAACCTGTCTGATTTGTGGCCTTCGCATTTTTGGACAAGATCTAAACAATCAAAGGCTAATTCGGGCCTGCCCTCATATCAAAGCATGTCAGAATGCTCTTCATACATAAGGTTTCCACATGCGTGTACTATCCTTACCATTGGAACGCAAGTTGAACTTCGAAAGTGTCTATAATAAGACGCTTCACTATGAAAGGAAATTTTTCCATAGTGGAAGGATATAAGGCAAACGTTGCCTTAAATATCTTCAATTTTCAACATTTTTGCGTAATGACTACTTGCATTCATTTGCTATAACAACCAGATCACAAATTGAGGAGATTCGATCCTTCGACAATATGGTATACGCTGCGCTCTCCAAAAATGTTAGGGACTAAATTTGTAACCCGATATTTTGGCGAGGAGGATATCTCTTGAAATTAATGTTATACTATCGTTGATGAGGCTATTACACAATTCTGAAGAGGGCAGAGAAAACGCGACGAGAGACTTGCTCGAGTCCTCATGAACCTCTGTCTTCCTTCTATAAAAATACAGCGCACCTTGAACTTGAACGAGGACAATATTTACCTGTTGTTGGCAGATGCTAACGCCTACCCCTAAGAGGCTTAAAAAATAGGTGCAATGGAAGAAAAGTATTTTGAAGTTGGTAATGTTTGGAATATTCATTCCAGACTCGCTTTTCACTAGAAATTAGAGTTGCTTTGGGAAGATAGGCAAATTCGGCCTCAATAAAAAAACAATGGCCCTGGCTCAGTGGCGTGTGCAGGATTTCGAAGGTGGGGGGGGGGGCACAACCTGTGATTCCCCCGACTGACATGGAGGGGTGTGCCAAGTGCACCGAAGGTGCACCACGGGCGCGAAGCGCGAGTTTGCACGCGTGGGGTCCAGGGGCAGAGCCCCGGTGGGGGTCCAGGGGGCGAAGCCCCCGGAAGCTCCTGCAACATAAGCTAATAAGACTGCCCTAAATTGGTTCTAGAGACCTTATTGATCAGGTTTCGTTTGTTTCAGATTTTGTAAAATTCGGTGTCAGTGACGGAGAGTTCAGGTTATCCTCTATGCGTTGAAAGCTGCAGTGTGCTACAGTATGTGTCACATACATTGACAGGATTACGTTAAAGATCACGAGGCCAGTCAAGAAGGCTGCTTGAGATGATCGCAAAAGTTAACAGCACTGTTTCATCCTTAAACCTATATAATTTACCATTACAGATGGTTAAAGTGACTAGCGCGAAGGGCGAAGGGAACTTAATGATAGTAGGCCTACCTGCACCATATGAGACAGATACTGATATTGATAGCATCCTGTCTGATTATTCACTGGAGGACAATTGGAAGAGCTCTATCCTTTGGTAAACGACCAAAAAATGAAAAAAAATTCTCTTCTAATATCATTCTGTAGGCTACTTCTAAGTTTTGAGTGCCAGGGATGGCGCCAGGATTTGCCCGACAGGTGGCCAGACGGGCGGAGGCAGCGACCTGAGGCCCCGACAGCCCCGATGCCGTCAAGGGGATGGTGAGGAAGGATCTGAAGAAAATTTGTGTACTAAACCATGCCATTGCAGGACATATATTTCATAAAAATGGGTGTATATACTAGAGGAACTTAGTTTAGGGACTGATTTAATGTTTTCCCCAGAATCTAAAGTGTGAAATTGCAAAGCGAGGGAAAATTTTTTGGGTTATCCTTCACTAAAAAGAATCGGTATAATTATTAAAAGCTAATAAAGGTCAATTGTACTGGCAGTTGGTCCCTTACGGGCATAACTTACATTGTACTTCTCTCCTCTTGTCACTATAGCCGTATCGCACAACAGACCCATGAGAACATTGACTGAATAACGTGAAATGAGGTGAAATTCCCAACTTTTACATAAATTCATGAATTCTACTTCTTCAGTTACTTGAAAAGGTGGAAATGATTTGTATTATATTTAGCTATAAGTAACAGAACTGTGGAAGAGTGGGCAAAGCGTACCGGAAATCTTGGGTTTCATTGTAGAAATGACCCTTTGAAAGCCAAAATAAGTAAACAGATCATGGGTGGCGACAGAATTTTCAGAGGGCTGGGCCATGCCAGCCTCCCCAAGTTTCGACAGCCCCTCTGTCGAACAGGTGGTGACAAGGGGATATGACTTATTATCCCATGCCATTTCAGGGCATATTTTACATGATATCACTTAATACTTCATGAGCCGAGTTGCGCACTTTATATAGTGTTCTTTCGAACCTGAAACTTGAACTTGAATTTGCAAAGCGCGCGAAAATTTTTGGTAGGCTTACACAAAAAGATATGTGATCAAGAACATAAAGAAAACAAAAAAGAAAAACTGTAGGGGTTCTAGAACATATCGGGGAAAACACACATATTATCAAAACACTTGGACTACCCTATGAAACAGCCAAACTTTGGTCCGTGAGTCGCTCACAAACTGACCGTACCGCATAACACACATTAGAGAACAGTAACTAGGCTTAGCGACATGCGATGAAATTTTCGACCTCCACATGGACAGTGTTTTCTGCCTTCATGTTTCGTGGTAAGGTTGGCAGGACATGTGCTTTCTAGCAATGTGGAATGGAACTGCTGAAGATCCTGGAGTAACTATACAGCGCGCGTAGCGCGCCGAAAAATTTGGGTTCTTATTAGAGAAATTGTCCTCTCTCAGGCGCCGTCGGGGACTGCCCGCATACTCTATCGTATCGATTAAGACTCCCCGATGGGGCTCCCCGCCCCCACCTGGCGCCATCCCTGTTGAGTGTTCAGTGTCTCTTCAATCTTTTTCTCTTCCCCTAAACCCTGAAATCCCCCGACTAAGAGATTTTCCCCCGACTGGTTTCAGAGATGGGGGGCCAGTGCCCCCGCCCCCGCCCCCGCCCCCCTTTGAACACGCTACTGCCCTGGCTATTAGCGCCCGCCACATTAAGGATATTTTTTTTTACTTCTACTATTGTAAACGTCTAAAAATGAGATTTGCTTCTGCGTGCTTCGCCTGCACCCATTTTGAGAACTAGTAGTTATCCCATTCTTACTTTCTGTAGGGCAATTTGGGAAACTTATAGTTTTAAAGCCCAGGAAAACCCTCAAATTATCCATACTTCCCTCCTTCCTGCATCATCAGTCCCATCCGGCTGTAAGTCATAAGAAGTAACGCTATAACTGAAAAAAAAATCAAATCGTGATTTATGTGGTCTGATAAGGGCCGATCCAATGTCATTTGAAGAAACTGAAATGCATCATTTTAATGACCACAATTTTGTTAATACCCCAAAGTTTCCGGGGACTTTACCCCTTGGCTTGGACTCTACCAAGAGCCCTAAATCTGGCCCCTGGACTCGTCTTTTGGAGCCGTTTCGATATTTCAAACTGGATTTGTCTGATTTTTCCCTCACCGAAAATATCCTGTGTACAGCCATGGTTATACTGGTAGTAAGCATATTTCAGAGTCCGTGCCGGTAGTTAGACAAAGTGTTGAGGAGGGCAGAAGAACTTTTATGGGGCGAATTTTTTAAGGCACTGAATTATATTTTATTACATGTAAAACAATAGTAGTTTTTGTTCTAATAAATTTTCTGGGGGCAAAAATTTCCCTTGGGGCCCCGCTCCAGCCCCTTGAATGATGGGTTTGACATATTTGATGGGTGTTCACACTTCATAATGATATGGTATTTCGTGCAATGTTTTTTTGTAGTTATCGTGATTGCCAGATCTTAGGAATTGGCGTCAAAGTGTTTAATTTCGACAATTTCTTGTGAAGAACCCAGCCTCCTTTGGGGCTACTTGCCTTTAATTTCACTCTCACAAAATGAGCCACTTACCCAAACGACTCTTTTTGTTTTTCAAAATCGTGGATCCACACCTACCCAACAGTTACATGAACCTCAGTTTAATGTAGGGGTGGGGAACCTTTTTCTTTGACGGTCCGTTTTGAAGGCCATAATTCAATTACCGGGGCGCTCACAGAGAGGGTGCAATAAACTTTCCCCATAGGACCCAGGCCAAGGGACCCTAAGCAGGCCCTGGTGTGGTCTAGGGGGAAGTCTAGGCAAGAACTGTTGGGCGAAGCGCCCAGAAGCTCTGGAATTTGTACTAATTTGAAAGCAAAAAAATATTTATCTATACTGTCTTTAAATTACATAGACTGTGCAAGGCTACACAGACCAGAAGCATCACAGTATGACCATTTGTCTCTTTACCATAGAATTAAAAGTAAGGGAGAATGATGTCGCTCTAACTACTCACACACCGAGCCAATGAAGCCAACAACATTTTGATGACGTCACGCTTTGTCGGGCAAAAGACTCTCGTCGGGAACTTTTTACATACATAATGTACGTACGGTGCGAAATTTTGTTCGTTTGATATCTAAAACTAGATGGTGGAGAAACAGGAGGAAATGGAACTGATTGGTACTTTGAGGTATTCTGATTGTTTTACAGCATCATTTATGTTCGAACATTGGATTGGATAAATTGTCTGAAACATTACGCCAGTTTTGCACCGAATTCCTATACCTTTCTATTAGTACCAGTTAAACTACGCGAACTATGATTACAGGCACGGTATGAAGGCCTACACTAGATAGCCCAAGCAAGGCCTAAACTAGGATTTAGACCTGCCTTTTTCTCTGGCAGGGAGGAGGGTAAAAATTTACTCGCTAAATCAGCAATACTTATTTGATAATCATGCAAGAAAGCAGTTTGCCAAACGATATCGGATATGCTGTAGGCCTATAGTGCCAGGACCTAACCACACAGTAGTAAACGTTAGGCATTTCCTTGCCTCCATTCTACACCGAAAATTTTATTTTTGTGGCTGCATTATCACGATAATATCAAATGAAGAATTACCTGTGAAACTTTAAGAGCTCCGTCTCGCTAGTACCGATTGGAACGGTCGCACATCGAACACGAATTGACCATTTTTCCACAAGTTTCTCAAGCCTGAGTGTTTCCTGCCATTGGATTTGTGTTACGCGCCGTTTCCAGTCAAGACTTTTTGCCCGACAACGCATGACGTCATCAAACTATCCGCGGCCTCAATATTCATTTCTTGACGTCATTCTCCCTTACTTTTAATTCTATGCTCTTTACTGATGTATGACGTAACAATGAATGAGCGCAAATGAAAAGTGCGGGCGAAGCGCGCCGAAAAACTTATTTTTAACCAACTTCTTTTTACCCATTTTTCATTGCAAACTGGTCCAATTTCTAACGATCAATTCACACTTTGGAGGGACAGTTCTAAACCCCCACCCCAGGCCTTCCCGAATATACCGGAATAGATACAATGCCCACTGAGTTTCGTACTCTAATAGATCTACACATGTAATAATCACGGTAGTTCTGTACAATGTTACGTAGCCTGCCTGCCACGCAAAGCTTCCGTTACCTCCAGAGGTACAAAGATTCTACACCTTATTTATGTCTAACGAAATGGTTGGCATGTTAACATTGTGCGTTTAGTGATACACTGGTAGTGTTTCGCAGCATATTTAAGTGAAATACTAGGAAAGTGGTACTATATAACCAGGATAAGGGGTGGACACCGTGGGCTAAAAGATTATTGTCAATTTCTTTTCAAGTGATTCTGAATTAACATTTATGAATTGCCTCCAGGGCCGGGTGAAATTTTCTCGCGGGCTGCACACGTCCCGCGGGACGGAGGTTCCCCACCCCTGCTTTAATGTATTGAATTTTCACCTTCGTTATAGCAGGGGAAAGGAAATGACTGAGAAAAAATTCATGATAAGTGTTTGAAATTATTTTTGGGAAAGAATGGGGAAAAAGTTTTCAACCAAGTAGGAAATTTTAAAAAAAGGTTGAGAAGCTCTGGCGTAGGACTGTCGATGCATTGGGCATCTTGATAGGACCCCTGAATACTATTATCGACCCTCTGACCGAATTTCCTAGCTCTGCGACTGAATGTATTCTGTTTATTTTTAATAGTTACACATTTTATTTGAAACTTTTTGTATTAACATGACTACAGGCAATGGTTCTGCGCCTTTCCGGTATCGATTTTCTCAAGCATGTATACATCAAAGTATGATGTGGCTAATATCAGAATGCCCCGGGCGCTTTTGTATATGGTTATTGATGTAACAATTACATTACTACCTGCAGGTACGCCTGCGTGATGCAATTAACACGAATTGGGACTTTCCAAAACCACCTTTCATGGGTTTCTTAACCGACGTCAGTGTGCATATACTATCTTCGATTTCCTGTTTAACCGCTAACACATTATGAAAATGAATAAAACAGAGGTTATTAGTCAATGTCAAGTTCTATATCTCTCCTACAGAATAATTTTACGGAATGAAATGTGTCTGAGTTGCACCTGGCTTAAGAGAGGCAGTGTTGTAAAGAGTCATGACTCGAGTCACTTCTTCTCAGAACTATAGTGACTCGAGAGAATTCAGGAGTAATTTCCCCATTGAAATAGTACAGTGACTCGAGTCACTTGAAAGTTTGACAATTGGTGACTCGAGTCACGACTCTAGTGACTCGATTACAACTCTGAAGAGAGGGGGTTTAATATGTTAAATCATGAAAGACAGAAAAGTCTGATGCAAATTGAAAGGCACTGGGAAGTGCCATTTCCATCAATCTTCGAGTATCGACATTTTTTTATAGAAATCTACAACTTTCGCTCCCTAATTTTTGGCGAAATTTGGAACAAAATTGGCAGAATATCGGAATAAAAATAAAACTTGCAATAAAATGATTTGTCTGTGCTGATTATCATTCCGCAATCCTTCGGCTGGCCACTAACATTAGGCTCCCTTATATATCTTTGATCATTACTATTGATTTTACATTCGGGACTTAAAACACACAGCTTCCTTTAGATATATTCAGACGTAGTGTTTACAAAAACTATTGTTCTTATAGAGCAATAGAAACCCTACAGTACTTCAGTGAGTCGGTGTTTTGAAAAAGTTCATTTTCTACGCAGAATCAAGAATTTTCATGTACAGAAACTTAATGTGATACTACGTAAGCATTTACGGCTGCACAAATTGAGGTACGCTGGACTCAAAGAACCGACCATGAAGAGCAACAATACACTGCACACGAAGCGCGTAAAATTTTCACGTTTCTCAAAGTATAGTTCTCAAAACTGCCCACCTATATAGAAGTCTTTTAAGTTTGGTTGCTTGTTAAATTGCCTTCTTGTCTTTTTTATTCTTTCCCGAGAGTTGATGTGCCAACTGATCGTCGATGTGGTAACTGACCGCACCCCTCCCATAGCTACGCCCCTGTATCTTACGAACAAGTATATCTTTGGAATCAGTACCTGACCAGCTTTGTGGTTTACTAAAGATTTGGGGCGGTTTCTCTTGCCTCATACGCCTATTCCTGCCTCATCTGAAGTGGCCGTTGGAAACAGTACATTTTCCCATTTCTCCGGCTAGCCCACCCCCATAAAGTTCTCCCTTGCCCGAGTATCCTTTCTTCCTTCAGTGAAGAAGAAAAGTGGAGTAACTAGCAAAATGATTATTCTGTCCCCTTAATGATTATTACTCCCCTTTTTCCAAATATATATATTTATATGTGTATATATATATATATATATATATATATATATATATATATATATATATATATATATATATATATATATATATATATATATATATATATATATATATATATATATATATATATATATATATATACACACATATAAATATATATATTTGGGAAAAGGGGAGTAATGATCATTAAGGGGACAGAATAATCATTTTGCTCCGTCACGCCTATTTCAATAGGCTTCCTCAAATTACTTAGTCTCGCCTCTTTCAAAAACGATAGTCCTAATTGACTATCAGTGGGGACCATTGTCCTCACAATTTAAAAGCTGTAAGTCCCGTACACTCCTTGTCACTCTTGTGATCAAGCACTGAAGAAGAGCTAGTATTGCTCGAAAGCTTTGCAAAAACCTTTTATGGCTGTTGTATGTATTTACCAAATTTCTAGCTTCTACTGCTGTCACGTATCTCCTTTGAGATCCAGCCATTCATTTCTGTAGCACTGTTGTTATACAGTATTTCCGTTAACATATATATATATATATATATATATATATATATATATATATATAATAAGAGTAAAATAAATGGTGAAAGTCAACTACAAGCTAAAAACTGAAAAAGATGGACAAAAAGCACCGGGCTTGGAAGCTTTCGGTTTTTAATCAACCTACTTCAGCCAAACTGATAAGAAGCAAGCATACAAACTGTTAAAAGAGGCAAACGTACGACTTGAGCAAGTAAAAGCTTAAAAAATGCCTGAGCGCTACAGTGATAAAAGGTAAGAATCTCAAAGCGAATAAAGGCTGATAACTTTCCAAAGGCTGTAGAAATATTTCTGTAAAAGCCGGAATTTTGCCAAGGCTTTTACAGAAATATTTCTACAGCCTTTGGCACGTGATTCAAAGCACTTTGTTCGTGATACCACTGACTTTATTAACAAGCTAGAATCCTTTCCCAGCCTTGGCAAAATTCCGGAGGGGAGTCTTCTGGTTTCCTGGGACATTAAGGCCATGTTCCCCAATATTGATAATACCCTAGGTCTTAGAGCGGTTAAAGAAGCCCTTGATAGTAGGAGGGATGGTAAACCTAGTACTCAATGTATCCTAGAAGCTGTAGAAATCTGCCTTACCCACAATAATTCCAATTTCAGTGGGGAGGATTATCTTCAAATACATGGTACTGCCATGGGTCCCAAAAATGCTTGCAGCTACGCTGATTTGGCTATGACCTATATCGATAAGATTGCCACTACCAAAGGTCCTTTCTCTCCTAACAACTGGTGGAGGTACAGGGATGATATTTTTGAAGTATGGACCCATGGCTCTCATGCTTTGGAAAGATTTACGAATTTTATTAATTCTATTTATCCTTCAATCGACTTTGTCGTCAGATCTTCCCATAGTAATTTAGAATTTCTTGATGTGCATGTTTACCTTAATGATGGGTCAATTTATACTGATGTTTTTTCAAAGACCACCGACGGGCACCTCTATCTTCGTACCGACAGTGCCTATCCTAAGAGTTGTAAATTTAGTAATCCATACAATGTTGCTTTACGTTTGAAACGTATTTTCTCTAGGCCTGAACTTTTAAGTAAACGTCTTTTAGAGTTTTTAGTAAAAAGGGGCTATAATGCAGATTTTGTTCAAGTTCAATTTGAAAAGGTTGGAAAAATTGACCGCGCCCAGCTCTTAAGAGAACCTACTAGGAATAAACATTCCTTCCGTAAATATCCCTTTATTCTTGGTTTCAATCATTCTATGGCCAATGTAGGCTCTATCCTACGTAAAAATCTTCACTTGCTTTACAATTCTCCTACTATGAAAGAATTATTCTCAGAAGGTTCCATTTTCCTGCCTTTCGCAAATGTAAGTCTTTAAAAGAACATCTTAAGTTTCCTAAGCGTTTGAATAAGGACGAGGTTGTTAGTGTAAGCATGGGTTGCCACAAATGTGGAAGGACTCGATGTGACCTTTGATTAAACTTTTTAGATGACAGTAAACATTTCACTAGCATGAGTACAGGTAGAAGATACCAAATCGTTGATGATCTTTCTTGTACTACTCACAATGTCATTTATCTAGCAACTTGTTTAAAATGTAAAGTACAGTACGTGGGCTCTACTGCTACTCAATTCAAGGTTAGATTTCGTAACCATAAGTCTGATCTTATCCACAACAAAGAAAGATGTGAATTAGCTGTGCATTTTAATTCTAATCCACATTATGCTCAACAATATTCGTTTCATTATTATCGAAAAAATTCATAGAACCAACAATGTGGACATAATTTTAACTAAAAGAGAAGCTTATTGGATGGCTCAGCTGTGTACTGTCCATCCCTTCGGTCTTAATAAAAGAAAGGAATTTAATTCACACAAGAGGGTCAGTTACTTAAACTAATCCCTTGCCCGCCCTCTCCTTTCAGCCCAACTTGTAATCCTTTTTAAACCCGTTTTAGGATTGTCTTGCCTCTTTTATTTCTGCCAGTCGGCTTTTATTACTTTTGTATTATTTAGTGTTCTACCTTTTTATGTTTTTTAAGCTCTTTGGAAAGTTATTAGCCTTTATTCGCTTTGAGATTCTTACCTCGACCTACTGATTATTCATCCCGCTTGGGACTACCATGGTAACCAGGAGAGAAAATTGAATCACACGGGGTATTTGTAGCCTGTTTGTCACTTCTGTGAATCACAAGCCGTACTGGTGTAGTGGTCACAGACTCTGCCCGGAAAGCAAAGGATTCTCTCTGGTATTTTCTCTGAACCTTTCCTGCTTTGATAAGGGCTATGCTCTATCTAGGATTGGTGTAAAAATTCAAGATCGAATGTACTATTATATATATATATATATATATATATATATATATATATATATATATATATATATATATATATATATATATATTACAAATAATAAAACACATTCCAAAGATGACATAATAAGAGCACAGATACGATAAATTATGTCATCTTTGGAATGTGTTTTATTATTATTTGTTATATTACATGAAGCATACGTGGATTTTTCTCATATAATATATATATATATATATATATATATATATATATATATATATATATATATATGTATAAATATATATATATATATATATATATATATATATATATATATATATATATATATATATATATATATATATATATATATATAAGGTCAAAGTACTGCGTAGCACTTATGAAGTAGGTAGGTAAAAAAGAAGTAGTAAATAGTGCTAAAAGTTTGTGAAAAATTCCACGACGTTTCGGGTTTAAACCCTTCATCAGGTGGCAAAAATGCAACTGATCGTTGACACGGCCAAACGTACAATTTAAAAAATACACAATAAAATTGGGCACGGTAAACCTCGGCTAGGAAAACAGACAGTGTTAAGTGGTTACCACAAGTCAAAAAAAATGCAGGAATTGCTGCGTTATAACAGTTCAAGTCTAACGTTCAGACCATGTGGGGACAGGGTTCCAAGTTTCATGATTAGGCGGTTTTCGGCAGCTGATTTCACAGTACGTAGATTCTGTACTTTCCCCATTAGTTTCAACCCTACCTTCGTTTATCCAGGATACTCCTCACTTCCTTAGGTTAATTCAAAATTTTGAGTTTCCTGAGAATCCCAGTGAACGTACTTTATTCACCATGGATGTCAGCAGCCTCTATACTTCAATGCCCCATCACGCTGCTTTAGCAGCCATTCGCCATTACCTTGATCAACGCCAGGACCCTAACATCCCTACCACCACCTTTCTTCGCTTGACTGAACTAGTCCTCACACAAAATTGCTTTCAGTTCAATGGTCGTTTTTTCCGCCAAATTAAAGGAGTAGCTATGGGCACTAAACTGGGACCTTCTGTGGCCTGCCTCACCATGGGCCACTTTGAGGAGCAGTTGTTCTCACGATACACCGGGATCAAGCCCATACTTTATAAAAGGTACATTGACGATATTGTTGGGGTCGCAGTGGGTCCTCGAAACGATTTGGAAGAGTTCATTAACTTTGCTGAAACGTTCTGCCCATTTTTGAAATTCACTCACTGTATTTCCAACTCCTCAGTGGTGTTTTTAGACACGGAACTATCCATCTCCGACCGTAAAATCAAGTCCATGCAATCTCCACTTTAAGCCCACTGACTCTCACAACTACCTCATGTACCCTTCCAACCACCCCAGATCTTGTACCAATTCGATTCCTTTCTCACAACTTTTACGGGCCAGAAGGATTTGTTCCGACGACCAGGATTTTGCTAAAGTTTCCAAGCAGATTATTTCTTTCTTTGAACAACGCCAGTATCCACAAAGAGTGCTCTCTAATGCCCTGAAACGCATACAAGGAATTGATAGAGCCGCTGCCCTTGCCCCCAAAACTGACCATACACCCACCAGACGTATCCCGTTGGTCCTATCCTTTCACCCATCTGTAACCCCCATTGTACGTGCCATTTACAGGAATGTAGAGACCCTCCGTCATGACCCATCCACCCGTGACCATTTCCCTGATCCCCCCATCACGGCATTCAGAATTGAAAAGAACATATCTAAGCACTTGGTCCGTGCCTCTCAACCTCAAGCAGTAGTGCCTGACACCCCAGGAACTTTTCCTTGCAACCGTGGGAGATGCAATACTTGCCCGGTGGTTAGTTATGACAAAAACCTTTCCATTGTAGGTCCCAACAACAACCGGTTTAACGTTCATCAGCATTTTACCTGTACTTCAGCCAATGTTGTTTACGTTCTCGTTTGTAAACGCTGTAATATACTGTACGTGGGAGAAACAAAACGTCGTCTTGCTGACCGAGTCACCGAGCACCTGAGGTCAATCAAACAGAACCTCCCAGGGTTTCCGGTAGCCACCCACTTCAATCCCCCGTCAACATGCTCGATCCGTGACTTGATGGTTTCGGCGGCCATCTCGTGTCGAGGTTCCGATCATGACCGCCTAGCTGCCGAAAACCGCCTAATCATGAAACTTGGAACCCTGTCCCCACATGGTCTGAACGTTAGACTTGAACTGTTATAACGCAGCAATTCCTGCATTATTTTGACTTGTGGTAACCACTTAACACTGTCTGTTTTCCTAGCCGAGGTTTACCGTGCCCAATTTTATTGTGTATTTTTTAAATTGTACGTTTGGCCGTGTCAACGATCAGTTGCATTTTTGCCACCTGATGAAGGGTTTAAACCCGAAACGTCGTGGAATTTTTCACAAACTTTTAGCACTATTTACTACTTCTTTTTTACCTATATATATATATATATATATATATATATATATATATATATATATATATATAAAGATGAAAAACAGAAGGCGCCAGACACTCGAAATATTAAATAAAACTCGAATAGAGAACTTGAAAGTGGATTATCAAATCTTCAAGGCAACTTGGTGATAAAACTGGTATAACGTTAAACATATATATATATATATATATATATATATATATATATATATATATATATATATATATAACGCTAAAACCCACGGTAGGGGGAAAATTTTAGAGGGCGCTAGACGCCCTTTCGAAAAGACGAAAAAAAAAACACTAAAATACATAAGATTATATTTCGCCATTTGGTAGAATTTGAAAAACAGATATACATCAACGTTATTTCAATGGCCCACCAATTGTACGTGTTAACAGATACGTGTACGTAAATTGGTCAACATTGAAGTAATGGTATATAGATTATGTAGTGAAAAGGCCATTACCATCCGTTTACGTATTCCTATAGAAAAAGCGTGTAGTTTCGTTAAGTCGACCTGATTTTTTCCCCTTATAGACGATTTCCCCTTATAGGCGGGTTTTTTCATACGATATTTCCCCTTAATCCCAAATTAGCAATATATATATCTCTATACGTATATATATATATATACGTATATATATCTATATATACGTATATCTCTATATATATATATATCAAATGATATTTTTTCAAATGACTGAGTGGACTATAGTAATTAAGCAAATCAATGACGCACAGTCGGGGCTGCCGATATCTATGAGTATGACGTTACCCTAGATGCTCTATCCAAATTGAAGAGCGCCTCTGTCTTGTACGACTGAGCAAGAGATGCAGGGTCCGATTATACGTGCTGTTCCAGTACAGTACACATACATGTACTAAGTCTAGTAGCACTAATTCCGCTGCTGATACCTCCTGTGTACGTCAAATGTATACACTGACAATATATACTGTGTGTATTATCAGTACAGTAGTAAGTAAAATGTAGTGGTCAGTATGCAGCTAGCAAACGCAACCGCAACTGTTGACCAGTAGCAGAAATGGTTTTTGTGTCTGGTTTGGTCTTCTTTCTGACGACGAATGGGTTAATTTGCTGATGCAAAAGCTAGGAGAGATACTGCTTAACGTTCCCCTGAGCTCCTGCGCAAAACCAGAAGGAGGGTTAGGATACAGTTCGTGCTTTGCAGAACTCAGCCTAATCGCTATCTCGAATTGAGCCAAGATGAGTCTCAATTCAATTATGCCGTTCAATGTCAATCGGAACACCCCGGTTGTCAAAAGACTATTAGGTTTTATAAAGGACCAGCGAGAGGAGAACAAAAAGTGGTGCGAAAAGGCAGTTAAAAGTCTTGAGAAAAAGCTCAAAAGAACTGGTGGGATCGATGAACTGGACAAAGCCATATCAACTCAAAACAGTAATACGAAGTGCGTTACAATCATGAGGTGAGGATTGTACTTGTACTGCACTGTAAGCCTATCAATAACATGAACAGTTAACAGTTAGGCCTAGCCTAACAATAACACTAAGTAACAGTTATAACCACTTTCTAAGATCATGTAGCTTCATACGTTGTATTTGCAGTGGGGAGAAGATTTTGTGCATAGTACTTCACAAACAAATGGCAACAGCTGTGCAACAATGAAGTAATAATCCATGTGCAGTAGGCTAGCCTATAGCAATTAGCATAGGAACCAGTGCTGTGGCCAAGCAGATGAAGACAGTAGCATTTGAAGCGACGAAGCTTGGCAACCTGGAGGTTCAGGGTTAGTTCCCCCATCCAGATCAAAGTAAGGTGGGTTGTTCATCCAAGAGCAATCTGCAGTTTTTCTGTCGGTACAGGCTTTTCAAAAGAAACCAAATTTGATCAAAATTGTTGAGTTGGTTAGCCACCTGACGTGAAGTTGTACTTAGCCTAGTATCTTTGTAAGCCATGGGCCTAGCCTATAAGTATAAGCTGTTTCCACATTTGTGGTAGCTTAGCCTCGTAAAACAGCTGCTCTTCAAGGACTCAAGGCCTTTCAAAGAACTGAGATTAACATATGAATCTATGAAGTTAGTTCAGGGGATTTGCTCAGACAGTTCATGGCCTGAATTGCTGTGGTACTTCGAATGCAAGTTGCAGTAGACTTGCCATTAACATAACATAACAGGTTAAAGGGCAAAGGAGGGCTAAGGCCCCATGAGATGCCCTGAAGTCCATACAGCCTTAACTGAAAACAAAGAACCAACCAACACCAAACGAGCCCAGCACAATTAGATTCTACCACACTTATGGAAGAACTTGTCAATGTTAACCTTAAAGCAGTGCACAGATGTGGAGTTAACTACCCATTCAGGCACACTATTCCACTCGTTAACAGCTCTATGAGAAAAGCTGAACTTCCTAATGTCGAGCCTTGCAAAACACTTAACTAGCTTCTTACTATGGCCTCAAACCTGAGAACCACATTGAACCTTTAAATAATTGCAAGATGACAAAGGATTCCTTTCAGAGAGAAATTTGTACACCTGAAGCATGTCCCCCCTAATCCTCCTCAACTCCAGGGTGATAAGCCCAAGATGCTTAAGTCTAACATGATAAGGTAGGTGTCTCACCTCGGGTATAAGGTGAGTGGCTCTCCTCTGAACTTGCTCAAAAAGAAGCTTCTCCTTTTCATAGAAGGGACTCCAAGCCTTGGCTGCATAGTCAAGGTGGGGTCTAACCAACTGCGTATACAGATTTAGTACAATTTCTTTACTAAAGCTACTGAAATTCCTCTTGATCAATCCAAGCACCCTATTAGCCCTAGCAGCAGCAGCTGCACACTGTCTAGATGGCTTTAAATCACCTGTAATAACTACACCCAGATCCTTCTCAAAAGTCACACCACTCAGAATACTACCATTCATGTTATAATCATAGCTGAAATTTTTAGGACCAAAGTGAAGGACTTTGCACTTATCTGCATTAAAAGACATTTGCCAAGTCTGAGACCATGAAAACAACCTATCCAAGTCTTTTTGCAGTAATGAGGCATCATCCTTATCACTAACCTTCCTATAGAGCTTAGTATCATCAGTGAACTTACTAATACTAGATGTGAGAGAGCTATCAATATCATTGATGAAAATTGAGAAAAGAAGCGGGCCAAGAACAGAACCCTGTGGAACTCCACTTGTAACTTCTTTCCAAGAAGAGAAATTACCATTAACAACAACTCTCTGAGATCTACCATTGAGCCATGAATTTATCCAGTCAGCACAACTGCCCTTGATGCCTAACCTACAGTATGCAGTTTAACCATAAGTCTACCTAATGGAACTTTATCAAAGGCTTTTTGAAAATCAAGGTTAATGACATCAACACTGTGACCACAATCAAGAGATAAGGAAACATCCTCAAGAAAGCTTAGCAAATTAGTAACACAAGATCTACGTGGTAAAAAACCATTCTGTGACAGATTGAGTAACCCATTATGTAAAAGATATTCAAGCAAACAATCCTTGATTACAGATTCCATAACTTTGCACACAACACTGGTTAAACTGACCGGCCTATAATTGCAAGGCAAGCTCTGATCCCCTTTTTGAAAAACTGGAGTAACATTAGCAATCCGCCAGTCAGCAGGTACAAAGTTTGAATCCAGAAACAAAGTTTGAATCCATTGACCAAGTGAAACAGATAACTGTAACCTATGTATGTTACAGATGTGCCAAGAAGTAACTACTTGACATTCTGCGCGAAATAATCTTTTAAGCCTCTTTGGCCGCGCAGACAAGTTTGCACGGGATTACCTGCAGACATTCTATTGTCTATTCCTGGCAACTGACATCGATACCCCTGTGGTTTTCACGTAACAAAAGAAGGCTTATAGGCGTGAGTGAAGAGTTCCTTTTCAAAGTTTTTTTCTTGTACACAATGCCCAAAACAAACAGTGCCGGACATCAGTGTATTCGTATCTTTATTAAACTGAAAAGAGTTCCGAGTTTGCTTCAGAACGGTCACCAAAACAAACGTTAAGAGAATAAGAACTCACACGAGTGAAAGACATTACGATGCAACACTTGTTGTGTACACAGCAGTTTTACTATACTAAAGCATGCAGTAACGAGAATGTCAAGTGTGACGTCATGCTGTTGCGATTTGTAACGTGTTTGATTTCAGTGGGCGTAGCGAGACGTCACACTTAATGTTTTCTGTTTATGTCTGTCCGATCCGGGAATTTTTCATAGTGCAACGAGAGTACATGGTACAATTTGAGAACAGGCCAACATGAAAACATTTTCATTCAAGGAAAAGTGGTAACATTTAACAACTTCGGGCACCAGGGCAAGTACGGCCACATGACAACCCCCCCCCCCTCAAAAAAAAAAAAAAATAAGAAAAGTGCGACGTATTCCCTCCGATTCATTATATTTACTTATGATGTCGTCCGTTGTTTTTTCTTCATTTTAACGAGCGTAACCAGTAAATAATCTGCTAAAATCTTGCAAAGAATTTGACTGGCATGCAATGATTTGCTGAAGTTACTGTACAACATCTATGGACTTGAAAGCAACACCTAGTTTCCACCGGAAAATGGTGGGAATGGCACTTGTGTGGCCTATATACTTAGACTTGACAATGTTTCTAATTGAGATTTCTTACCGTAGAGACTACGGAGGTGATCCAGCGGTTTTCGGAACTCTTGTAATCCAAATAAATTCCGTAGAAATTTTGTATAAATCCAAGTACAAATTCCCTATGGAACTCTCCGCCCTAGAACGTGTGCTGGGACTGGGGAATTATAACAATTTTCAATGCTAGATGCGACTCGGGCCGCAGTAACAACCATGGCCCCGTAGTATGTTTACCAAAGATAACAGCAAACCGAAGCATGTCTCAAGAACAGTAAAAGTTTAAAGACTGTTCTAAAACAAAAATCAATTTGCTTGCAGTATATATCTTTCAAATTTTTGTCGGCCTCGGTTTCATTTTTATTAAAACTACGCATGCACCGTCCCGACACGCTGTTACTAACAGGGCTTTGAGTTCAATCCAGTTTGGGTGAATACATTGTTAACTCCCCATATGAATGCACAGGCCCTGCCGTTTGCTAATAACGTTTTATGTATATGTACCACGCAGTTGTGTATTAGCTGCAGTATGGGCTGTTGGCCCTTCCACGTGTAGTAATTGTGAAACGTTGTTGTGTGGGATGATGACCATAATTTCACGAAAGATGGAAAATTCCTGCATAATACACCCCGAAATGCACAATTTTCATTGGCTTTTGGGCAGTGACCTTTTACATACGAAGGTGAACGGTCCGCCTTACACACACGATCTGCGTGACCTGACTGTGATGCTTTGTAATGCAGTGCTTCCACTTTGTCCTTCTAAATCAAGAAATCCTGAAGTAATTCTGTCAGTGACGAATTAAATGCTAAAAGAAACGTTTAAGTACTAACAATATGAATGTTGCGAAGTAAACTACACAAGTATTCTGGAAGGTTAAAAATCCAAAGTGCCAAATTACCAAACTTTACGGCAAGTTGGATGGACCATGCATGGAGTTACAGAGGTATTATCTGCATGGTTGTACGGTCAAAGCAAGGAAAAATGAGTTTGGCTTGTGGAAGTGCTTCACTCCAAAACATGTTGGTTCATGCCGCGGCCCTTTGCACGTAGACTTAGTTCTTCGTGAATGGGCGCGGCTACAGTAAAATTCCCAGGTACCGTCCTCGCACATAGATTTGGTATGTGAAATCATAATACTTCCCCTGCAACGTTAACATTGCGGGGGTCTTGAGTGACTCACTATAGCTCGAAAGTTTGAACTACGTGTACTGTTTTCTGTATCATTTCTGTACAGTTTTTACTTCTGGACCATGATTTACTTAGAACTTTCACAAACTAGCAAAACAACCGACTTGGCTTACGGTTGGCCTACTTAGAAATAAAAAAAATTGCGAAATTTAATTTAGAAGAACAGGCCGGTGTGTGCAGGCTTTGGAGGGCTGCATACTGTTTTCAAAGGCGAGACTGCTGGGGGAAAGGGATTAAGGGGAAGGGATCGCAGAAAAGAAGGGGTTGGTAGGAGTGGGGAGCTAAAGAATCAGTTCAAGGGAAAATGCAGTCACGGTCACCCCACTTTTGCTTAATGTACCCAGGATCCTATTTCATGAATGGCTGTTGAAAACCATGTAACAATATTTTCTCACTGAATTGTGAAAATCACACAAATTACGTAACTCATTGGTTTACCGTACATTGAATATGCAATATTTACGTTCTGAAACATCCTGAAAGATACCGGAAAGGAAATTTTATGAGGGTAGTTTTGAGATTTAGCTGCTGTTTCAAAATAAGTTTGGACAATTGTACCGCAATTTTCATCTTTTTTCCATGGATTATTACACTTGGATTATTACACTGGATTAATATACTGGATTACATACGTCGATTTCTGGATTCGCTGATTTCTTCAATGTTTCATGAAATGGTAAGCTCTAATTTTAACTTTGTTGGTGTTAAAGGCAAGGTGCAGCAACTTCCCGACATTGCTCAGCCTAAAGACTTAACGCATTTTTGCGATGTTTTTGTCCTTCTTGAATTGCTCTTTCTTTTGAAAGAAAACATCAAGGCAAAACACAGTTGTTTGAGCCCGGTGGGGGGGTGCACCCTCTCTCAGAACTTGAAAAAACCTAACAGCTTAGGCCGATGTAAGAAAACTCGTACAAATTGTCTTGGGGAGAAAGATTTCTTTCTAGCAAGCACGGCTTACCCCCCCCCCCCTGCCCGTCGTCCGCGAAAAAGACAAGGAAGCATTCGGGGACAACAGGATGGGGAAACTCAAGCACTGCCTTTTGTTAGGGATGGGCAGTTCATTGCAAGATACCAAGGCCTATTTATTTTTATTATGAAGTGCTTTTGCAAAGACGTGAATGTGAGAAGGGAAGAATTGTTGTGTGATTTATTTTTCCTGTTGCTAATATGCTTGTTTTGAAACTTGTATAGGACTACGTGTCAAGTCGAACCTTCTTTTTACCTTTGCCCCGCCTAGTTCATGCGAACTTTATGGGCAGGTTGGGAATTAAAGATGATTGATAGTTGTGCGGAGGATGGAATTCTGATGAATTTGCGTTGATTTTGGGTGGGGTTAATTTGGTGCACAGGGTCGTGGAGACGGGGCGGGAAGAGGAGAGGAAGACTTGAGAACATTTGAGCCAATTTTCGTGAATGCAGTGAGAGTGGGGAGATTTGTGGGTGTGTTGTGAGGGACGTAAATAAGGAGACAGCCCAGGCCTACGCTCGGAAGCTTTTCGCGGCCCAGGCTGCCGTGAGATGGGTGTGTGGATGATGGGTGTGCGAGTTAGGTGTGTGGTGTAGGTGTGCAGGCAACCAGGACCTAGGCCCTAAGGCTTTTCGCGGTGCAGGTTGCTGGGTGGTGTATGATTAGTATGTTACGTTGCACCTGGGGAGGTGTAGAGTAGAGGAAGTGAGTATTCTAACAATTGTTGGTATCTACTTGCTACAGATAATTTGTGAATCAATTTCTCTGTCTTTTCCACCCAATTTTCATTAAGAGGAGGGCTTGTCTACAATAAAGGGGTATAAAAGTGTTACAAACGTGGTGAAATTTGAAGTCCTCTAAGAATAAATTTTTGTTGTGTTATTTTGTTTGATTGGTAGTCTCAATTTTTTCCTGAGAGCAGGAAGATAGTTCTTTTCACCTATCACCACTTTTAAGTGGTAAGTGTTACTGGTTACGTATGTAACGGGGACAGACATGGAAACTCTTTGCTCCAGAAATCTTGAAGGAGGACAATATGTATAAATAAACCCTGTATTTAATAGAATGATAAAGAGCAAACACTTTTTCACTGAAATTGCATTACCATTAGTTAAACATGCACTAGTATGGAGATCAATGGTTACGTTGGTAACAAGGACGGACATGTCCGTCCTCGTTACCAACGTAACCAAACTATGTTCGAGAAAATTAAGCACTTTAAACACTTGAATGCATTGTGACACAAGTTTTGCTCTTTCCTGAAGTGTAAACTGATGACATGTGAAACATTCATCAAAAACCAATGTCCCCATGTGCCTATGTTATACTACCGACAAGGACATGGTTACGTTGGTAACATCTGAACGGACATCGCCTTGAAGGCTCTCATACCCTTGTTGTAAGCAAAAAGATGGAGGAAAGCACACAAACCAGTGACAAATATGGCCATCTGCAAACAGATGCAGTTTTATCAAATTCTCTGGTAATTTGTGTCCTACAGGCCTGTTAATATAATAGTTACCAACGTAACCATTAGGGGACAGACATGTTACCAACGTAACCATCATGTGCTCCGCAATTGACTATGATGCATTTACTGCTGGATTATTTTATTTGTGGTACTGCACATGATCAAGGTTAAGTGTTACATCATAACCTTAGCTCTGGAAATCTTTTCTTTCAGTTAAAATATCAACTATTAAGATTTAATATCCAGATGGACGGACAAATCTCAAAATTTTACTCCAAATTGCTGATAAAATTTTGCGGTGTTTGTGCACCTAAAAATATTCATTTATCATTTACCATTTATTTTGTACATTACATTTATGAATGAAGACAAAGAACCTGCATCAGTCACATCTGCAAAGGTCCCACTCACATCATAAATTTATTCCACATCCTATGTAACACTTATAGGTGGTAAAAAAGGCCAAAATAGCCCCAAATTCTGCCCAAAACATCCTTTATATAAGTTGGACATTGATAAAATTGTCTTTATTATCTCTCTATAGTCCTCCAAGTATGGTGAACTGTAAAATCACCAAACCATTGTGACATCTTTCAAAATATCATCAAAGCAAAAAACACACACTGAATATTTTCCTTTACTGTAGACAAGCCCAGGAGTCGATACTTCTCACACCACAATCACAGAGGTGGCGCCAGGATTTGCCCGACAGGGGGACCAAGCTGTGGCTTTGTGTCCAGTGTGCATCGTAACAAAAAATAATGTAAAAGTTTTTCACTTCAACTTCTGTACTGTAAAGTACCTAAACCATCTGTTCAAATTTCTCGTTTACTGCTTTCTTGCTACTCTTATGAAAAATGCAGTATCTACTGTACACAGTTTCTTCGTGATCATGACAGTAAAAATCTTTCTGATGCATCTCTTGGGCCGAGATTTCACCCGTACAGTACCGGTAGCTATGTACGGTACGATACGGCACACACTGCATGTCGTTTCCACATACGTATACAAGAACGTTCGTTCATAGCCTGGATATTCCCGACGATATGTTGTGCCGAAGCAGTGCACGTGACTGTGGCACGCTCCACTTTAGCAAAATGGGGTATACCTAAGAAAGGAGGATAATATTTTGCTCTTTTTTGTCATATGTTTGGAAACTTTGTACCCAAAAAAATTTTGCAAATAGTTTGAATATCAATGAAAAATTATGAGCAACATAAAGATAGGTACCATTTTAATATTTAAGGGAGTAACAGGATAGAAGTAACAGGAAAGAAAATTTTTTCCTGTGCACACGGCGCAAGGTATCCCTTGAAAGAATGTGCACAATGCTACAGCTGGCGAAGTGAATTTTGTTTCCAAAAAAGTATCTCCACTAAGAATACGAAGTTTTAGCGATTGATTTGATACAAGAGAATGTTATTTTGGTTAAAACATTTGCATAGCTTATCCATACATAACTATATTGCCAAAATTTACTTTAGATAATGGAAGCATGTCATCTTAATTTAAGTGCAAACACTATTGAAATTTGTTTTATTAGCGATGTGCATTACATTTGTATGATACAGTATATGCAATCTACTGAATGCATGAGTCTTTCAACCTTTTAAAAAGTGGGTGAGATGTTGTTGGCAGATGGTTTAATGTACAGTGTACTAATAACCCTACAGTACGTTACTAGATTGAATGTATCTATTTGTGGCCGTAGAGACACCTTCATACATGTTCTCCCTTTGAATGAGAAGGCTCTATTTCCATTGAATTTAGTCTGGGTGCAGTATCGATTATTCTATTGTCCCTTCTTTTGTAGCTCGAAAGTGCGAAACTTGACATTGTCTCTTTGAAGCCACTGCTCTTTCCGGCTTAACTATTGAGGTGACAACCACAAAGTTAAGAGGCTTAAAGTTTCCGCGAAGATTCGCGCAGATACCTATCTTTTAACAATACATACTCCCCTGCGATGGTCGCAGTGAATTCGTGGATCGTGGGCGCGATCAGGTAGTTACTTCTTGGCACATCTGTACATCCTGTTTAACATACAGAAGCATGTTCATTATATGTAACATTTCCAAAGACACTCCCTCAGATTTTCTAGGAAATAGGCTAATTTAGTGTTGAAATTTTGGATAGCAGTTTTGAGAATTTTTTCCTTCTGTAGTGTAAAATCACTGAAAAGCCTATGGTTATACACACAAAAAAGTGCTACACATTTTTGCATTTGTGTATAAATTTAGCCAGCTTGTGTAGCAAATTGCGATGCGATACCAGATAAATTATTCTCTGTTAAATTCATAAAACTCCAGGGTTGCCCTGGCATTCTTTTTGTGAGGCGGCCACCTCACAGTGTTTTGCCATCACCTCACAGAAATTTGCTGTACTTGCCACCAGTACTGTACTACCTATATGGAAGCACTGATAGTTCTCACTCACTGACGGTGCCAAAGCTGGCATCATATTACCCGATGGACTAATACCACCTCACACTCTTTAAAACCCAGGGGAAACCATAAACTCCCTCAGAACTTTACACTATAGACAAAACCAACTCATGGAAGCTTTGAGTTCCATAGCTCGACCTGTTTGATAGTTCTGGCCCTTTTAAAAAGTGTTATGCAATATGGTACTTTTTCAGGAAAGAGCACCTGCCATTGCCTTTTTGTGTAATTTTGCAGGCCCATTACAGTTTACAGATAGAAAAAAACTTAAAAATTTGTATGCAGATTGATTCCTAGCCACATTTATAGCAGAATCTGCTCAAGATATACCATAAATTTTCTGAAAAATGCAGGTCTTCAAAAAAGCAGTTTTTACTTTCCGGAAGTGAATTTTTCTAAATTTGTTCCCATCTGGGACCTAGACCAAGTGTCAGAAGGCCCTCGTAATTTGGCTCAGCATTATTTGATTATAGGTCAATAAGCAGTGGGCAAGCATTGCCAAAACACCTTCAGTGATTGGGTTAGTTTCGTCCAAAATTGGTCCCTTGGGAAATATGTGGAAAATGGGTCTTGTACAAGGAGACGGTTGACCCTTTGGGCAAAAAAAAAAAAAAAACAGGTTTTGATTTTTGGTGCTCAAGGAAAGATACACATTTGTTCTTAATATTTTTAAAAAACAATGTAGGTTTTCAATCTCCTCCATGGTTAGGTAAGAGGAAGAAGGAAAGTAATATGTATACAAGTCATAAAGAAACTTGGCAAAAGCCTCGGGTATCATATTTTAGGGCCCACAAATTTGAACTATATATGATGTACCATCAAAACTTAATACAAGGTGGAGAAATATGCCAGGGCTGGAAATAAGCTTGAAAAAGGGCACAGCCAAAATGAGCAAATAGGCTGTCGGTCTATGTTATTTCATAGGACATTACTGAGGGGCACTATGGCCATCAGTAAGGGCCCAGCAGCCATGGCTGTCTGTGCTACCAGTTATTTCAAGCCCTGATATGCCATATTTTATACAGAAACTGTCAAAAACATGACACAGACTTTGTACTGTATCTGGTCATCCTCATGCTCAGTGGGGAGATTTTTTAATTTTCCACTCCATGTATCTGCTGGGTTGACACTCAGTTTGAAGTGAATGATTTTTAGAAAGCAAAAAACTAAGTCTGCCTCTGATTGTTTTGAGCGAATGGGTGGATGCTTGGATGCATAGTGAGAGATATAAATGAAAAGAAAACATTAAATTTGAGAATCTCATCATTGTTGTCCATTTCTTAAGTCTACAACCAATATTCTGGAGTGGATGGGCAGGTGTGTGGATGCAGAGTGAGTGATGTGGTCAGTATCAGTTATGGAGTGGATACACGTATGGATGCTCAGATGCAGTGTCAAATTTCGGGCTACTAGAGAAAAGTAAAAGGCTTAATAATAAAATGGGTGTAAAATACAGTACAGTAAGTCCTTTTTGAGAATGGCTCATTGTTGTACATTTCTTACTATTAAGACCACAACCATATTCTGGAGTGGGTGTGCAGATGCTTAGATCCAGAGTGAATGATTTTTAACCAGTATCAACCTTGGAGTGGATGCACAGACGCTTGGATGCTGAGGTGAAGTTTAGGGTGCAGGATTAACAGTAGGGGTGTACCGGATTTCAAATCCGGCCGGAATTCCGGCCGGATTTGAGGATTTTTCCAAATCCAGCATCCGGCTGGATTTTTTGTTAAATCCAGCCAGATTTGCCAGATTTGTAGGTAAGCTATACAATACAACTTACAACTTAATTTCCAGCAAGTCTTAATTAGATATAATAAAATGCATAGACCAGGATTGCAGTGTGCTTTAAATAATATTATTTAATGGTAGAGTTTATTACTAGTTACAAACTTTCAACATGCTCAAAGGACTTTGTCACCCCCAACTTAGTAAAGAGAAGTAGGCATGCTGCATAGATATAAAGTTACTCACAAGTAGGAGTAGTTTGTTAAACAGTTGAAAGTGTCAATGAATCAAACCAAAGCAAATCAAATTGAAATGTTTACCAAATAGAAGTATTGAAATCCTATGTGTTTAAACATATTACTGTGTCAAACAGTCCTTGAATAATGCAATAGTGGGTACATATCTTGAAAGTCCAGAAATGTAGCATCACACAAAGTATAGCAAACTGAAGTGGTACTTTCTCAAGCTTCAGTGCATAAAGTATGTCTAATATATTTGATAAAATACACATAAAATGATGTGAATATCTGAAATACATGTTAGTGTAACTAAATTAACAAATGTTACGAAACCACATTACATTACTGTAGTACCGTTTCTTGTAATTTAAAAACAGTAAAAAAATTAACCTTAAGCCAAGAGACTTACTGTATTCATTCCTTGACTATTAAAAGCAGTTTTACAAATCAAGGATTAAAAACTGATGAAATATAATGCCAATGATTGATACAGTGAGAATATTTCACATTTACACAGCATAGTCCTATATTGTATGGTTCTTGGACAACTGGATAACTTCCCACCAATTAAATTGCCCATCAGCAAATTTCTGACCCCCACACTGTTATATGTATTAGCATGGTTACCCCCACTTTGCATACCATAGATTTTATAATGAAAATCTTCCTAACCAAAGTTTAAAACCTGCATCGAATATCACCTTAAGAATTGTAATTGATTCCATTTCAAAGTGATGCATAGTACATTCCAATTGGATAATGAATGTCAATGTTGTCAATAATGAATGTCAATGCATGGAGAGACAACCAAACATTTGCTAATTTTCAGCATGTAGCATGAATTAAAAGAAATGAAAGCATAGGGAAATAAGGTGTGCCAACCTCCCCCCCCCCACCCCCCTTGGAGATGTTGAATCCTAACTCAGCAGATCTTCTCAGAATTAAAAGAAAACAAATAAAAGCATAGGGTAATAAGGTGTGCCTATCTCTCCACCCCAACCCCCCCCTCCCCCAAAGTTATATTGACTCCTAGCTTAGTAGGTCTGTACTAGAAGAAAAAGCAAGTACATTCCTCAGTTTTTGTAACGTACAAGGGGAATGGAGTTGAATGTCAATATAGCCCTGTAATAGAGTTGAAGAGTTGTACTGTTGAAGGCTTAACTGGTTCCTTATTTTCAATTTCTAGCCCCCTTAGAATTCAGAGAATACATCAAGGTAAACATAAAAAATGTATGATTCAGTAATCAATTTGTAACCCCCTCCCCAAAATACCAGTGCCTCATCTTTACTAATGATAGGGTTGGTATTAACATTTTGTCATTTTGTCAATTAACCATGTAGACATGTCACCTTTCAATCACAGAAATCAAAAAAGACTTGAATTCTACAGTTTCTGTGTGGGCAAATTACCAAGATAGCCTAATAATAGTAAAGATTTATTGGCTACCTGGTTCTATTACCAATAAAAATGCCAAAATTCTATTCACATAGAAACAAAAATAGACATAACCCCACCTAGCAGGTTCTGGTTCTTTCATTTGACTAAATCCGGCAAATCCGGCCGGAATTCTGGCCGGAATTTTTGTATAAATCCAGCAAATCTGGTTCCGGCCGGATTTCAGAATTCCAAATCCGGTGCACCCCTAATTAACAGTGTCACATTGCATCTGCACATGCTAGGAGGTGTTCAAGAGTGGCCCTGTATTCTTTAGTCATACTGTATCTCAACAGCATCCCATGTGGTGGTGTACAGTAGGTATTCATCGAGTTGAAGCAGTGGGTCTTTTTTGGGGGAAACACTCTGCAAAGTCTCTGTTCCACTTTGCTTTTGTCAGTTTTTTGATGTGCTGCCAGTAGTTATCACAATTAGCAAAAAGTGCAGATTATACAACTAACAATTCTTCAGTTTAGAGTTATTTTGAGTTACTATTTGGGTTTTCTTGGCAGCAGTAATTGAACACCATCTGAAGATTGGCTACCAATTTTGGGGTCATTAGTTGTGTTTTACAGTTTGCAAGTTGTTGCTATTCTAATAATGAGCTCCTCTTTATTCCTACAATGCACCATTCCAACATCTGCGATTAAAGGGGGCTGTAAATGGTTACTATGAAAGAAATATTTTCACTCAAGGCTTGGAACAGAAATGCTTTTAATGTTTTTTTTTAATCATTATTACTGCTTTAAAAAGTTTAAACAATCATTTGTAAGGTTACAAGACAAGAGCTCACCTTTGCTCAGTTGCTTTACCAGTACTGTATATATTGTCCCTGTGCTTTGACTGTTTGCATCATGTAAGAGGGAGTGCCATTATCCAAGATGCTGAGGTACTTTTGTCTTTCTGCTTTAGAAGTGGAATCACTCATTAACAGTTATGTACTAGATATGTTGTTAGGGATGGTGGTCAATCAGCATACAGTACTGGACATTTCAACTTCTCTAGCAAAGTGCATTTTTGATGCCCAAAATAGGTTACACAGTGAGTCTCCATAATTTAGGTATAATTGAAGTTCAGCAAATATTTAGGGCAGTATATACCTTCCAGCAAACATCTAGATCAGGGGTGTCCAAGCTTTTTTGACACCAGATCTAAAAATTCAAGTAGCCACCCTCCCGAGATCTACAAACCATACACTGTCATACAGTTACACCTGGAAAAACTTTCCTTTTTGCATTTAAATTTCCTACACCCCTCAGGGCTCGAAATAACGGGGGCCTGTGGGCCCCATGCTCCTAGAAATTCGCTCGGGCCCATAGCTTCTACAAGGAAAGGGGCCCGGTTGGCTCCTAAATATTTCAAGTATAACTGTACAGTCTGCACATGAACCTCTCCACCCACAAGCAGGGTTTGCGTTTTACGCCAAAACGGGCGTTTTTTACTCCGACGGAAATTTTACTTACGACCAAAAATACAATTCAGTCGTAAATATAAATTTTGACTTGCCCATCTTTTCGACAGAAATTCGACTCACTCAAACACTCACCTACTGAAAATTCTTAGGTTTCATAAAACCAAATAATTAACAAAAGAACACCTCCAAAATAATGGTCTATCCCAATGTCTTGCAACTTTTGACAAGTGACAACGAACGTTTCGGATTCCGCGGCACTGTCATACAGTCATATGCATAAATGTTGTATATATGTACACTGTACGGAAATACACTTGTCATTGTGTATAATGTAATATTGCTAACGTTAGGTAAAGCTACACCAGGTGCTGGATCATACACGGAATATGTTTGAAATTTTTGGCCAAATTTCTCTTTGAGGGAAGTGAAAATATTTTTTATTATCCGAAGATCGTTTCTCATCATAAAAACATTTCAGCATTAACTTATTTCATTCACACTTGAATTTATCGATAAGTTGTGCTAATGTTGTTGTAGGCTATAGCCTATAGGCTAGGCTGGGCCTAATGTTGCCGTTTACGGCGCATCGTGGTAGGCATTGTATATTTAATCATTTATGCCAGAAATTTTGAAAATTACGATGCAAAATTTTGAATGGTCGTAAAAAAGAAAATACTATCATGAAAACTTTCACGACTTTTTCAGAGAAACGCAAACCCTGCCCACAAGTAAACGATCTTATTTCTCGCACAGCCTGTGTACAGTATTTCGTACCCTTACAGTCACTAAAAACCTGCGAAACACACATTATTTCTGAAATCAGTTCACATTGCTCATTTTACAGTCTCCTTTGTCACAACATGGAAGATAACTCACGCAGACGCACACCGATGTCATTCAAGAGTAATGTAGGCAGAGCCTCACAAGTTGAATAGTAAATTAGCTAGCTATACAAAACTTGGCGAATGTACAGTACTGTAGTAACCCATTTGTACAGCAAAAGCAATGCAGTAAAAAATCTATCACATGCAATGCAGTAGCGTAGTTCTAATATCGCAAATTGGCTCATGTACTGTTACTTAACACCGTAGGCCTAGATCATTCCATGCACATATGAATGATGTCAGGTTTATCCAATCAGATTACAATCAACAATAATATGATTGAGTGACTGATGGAATTTGCAAAACCTGCCGTACTATGGGTGGGCTGCTCAGGCAAATACTAGCGTTCATGTCTGACTGGTTGGTGGGAATTGGACAGTGCCCTTCATTTTACCAGGGAATAAATTCCGGAGTTGCGAGAAAATTTTGAAAATGTACAATACTGTACATGCAACATGTACAGTTGTTAAGTATTGGTCTAAGAAGGTGTGGACAGATTGGTTTCAGGCTAGTTTCAGCATCTACAGTACTTATAGCCTGTACCTTAAACTACATGTTTCCAAGCACATAAAAAGCACCCGTACACTTTAACAGTTGTTTTTTTCTTCGTTAGTTTTAGGCCCCTTGATTTCTCATTTGGCCCCTAGATTCCATGGACTAGGGGCCCGGCTGGCCCCAAAAGGTTGAAGGCTTATTTCCACCCCTGCCCCACGTGGTCAACTTGGGATCAGTCCAAGGTCTAGACCGTGAACGACTGGTTGGGCACACCTGATCTAGATGAAGGGTTCTCCAATATTTTGGCCGAGGGCTAGTTTTACTTTAGTTGTTGCTTAGTGGTAATTGTAGTACTGCTGCCAGAGCTGAATTACATAGTTTGCTTTGGGCTACTAAAATCTGTGGACTATTCTAGAGCACATCAGAGCAAATGGCCTGTGGGATGGAATTGATTAGATTTAGGTCATTACAGGAAATATCAGCAAGTGTTACTCTTTGGAGGAGAAATTAAAGCACAGTATCCATCAAATATAAATTTATTACAGGCCACAAAATGCAGGACGGCCATCGCAGCCATGACCTGCGTAAATTTTGTTATGGCTTCTGACAGCCATTTTCCATAAACGTATCGAAGGCCACTTTTGTCTGGCAATGTATCAGTTAAGATGCTCTGTACGTTCACCTAAATACCAAGCTCACTTCCATCATCATTCTTTTTGCACAAGCATTCATGATGCTGCGCATGGGAAGTGATATTATTTTCACTTATAACAAAACCGTTCTGTTGTTTGATTTTCATGCTACTGTATGCAAGCTAATCATTCATATCGCATACAGTACAGACTACTATTTGTGCAATATATGTGTACACAAATCTGCAGCCACCAGATCTGGGGTTCTGTATGTTAAGTATGCAGTTAAGTAGACAGTCTACGGCAAATATTGTATATAAGCTTGATAGATCCTTCACGATAACCGCTGCTTCCAAAGTGCCTCAGCATCAAAATAGATTCCCAAATAAACAATATCCACTGATAGAAATACGCGATTGCGAATGTGGAAGAAACGCATTGACCTATTAAGTAACAGCGCTCGCCGCAGTTCTCTGTACTGTATTTGCACTACATACACGTGTACATACATACTGTATGTCCACTGTATGGTAGAACAAAACTTTAAACCATACTGTGCTAATGTTAGGCTAACACCTAGGCATACAGTACTTGCAAATTGAATTTGCACTGCACATTACTGTAAGTTCTCATTTCAGGTTTGTTACATTTTTGCCTTGGATGAGAGAGTTTTAATCTATGGTTAATCTAAAAGTTGTTGGTAAGCAAGGCCATGTTTGGCCTTGGACTAGTAAAATGAATTTTGTGGCCTGGTATTGGCAGATTGGGGATAGGGTTTAGTTTACCTTTAACCCAAGTTGTAACCAAGTCAGCTACAATAGAGTCAAGTCATTGCCCTGACCAGGTCTGGAAAAAAAATGTTTATTTCCTGGCAAGCAAGTCAAATTTCCCACAAGTGTTTCATGATTTCTTGTACAAGACTAGCCAAATATCCTGCCAAATACCAAACTTTCTGTGTCAGGATCTTTCCCAATTTCTGATTTTTTCCACCCATGGCCTCAAGTTTTTTTTTTTCAAAATTTTGTAGAATTGTTAAGTCAGGTACAGGTACAGTACTGTAGTTTTTGAAGGTTCTGAGTTGAGCCGCAATTTGAATAACTTTCGTTTCAAGCCCTGGCTTCACAGTAATTGTCACTTTATATTGAGGGACAGATCGGCGGTTCTTGTGGCTTGCTACTCTTGCAGGCTACAGTTACTACCTTGCATTTAATCAGGGTCACAATCACTTCCTAAAATAATCACAAAAAAGTGAAAGAGTTCTTCCTGCAGCAACTTTTGATTGACAGCTTACAACAGGTGGAGTAAGTCAGGGAATAATTTAGTATTCAAATTTTGCATAGCAGTTTTGAGGATCTTTCTTTCTATAGTGTAAATTCACTGAAAACCTTACGGTTATGCACACAAAGAAGTGCTATGTACACATTTTTGCATTTTTGTAGCTATTTGGCCAGCTTGTGTAGCAAATTGCAATGCGATACCGGATAAATTATTTCCCTGTAAGTGAGTCAAAATAAGTAGTGCTGAAATGTTGCTATGACTTCCTTGGACAAGATGTTGCATTTCACCTTTGAGGGTTTGTTCCATATGTGTGCAACAAGCCACTTGCTTCAGTAACAAGCAAGTTAACGAGCTCCAAGACCAGGTTTTCAAGGCCCAGCCCCCAAAATTCAATGCCACAAGATGAAATTTCGTGGAACTGATGACCAACGTGCCTTAAGGTTCAAATCGTTGAATTAACAGAAGGCATAACTTGTTTTCATATCATGAAAATTTGGATTTAGGGACTGATTTTTACGAAGAAGTAAAAATTATACATTCCTTTGTACTGGACCTTGTGAGAAAATGAGAATAAAATTAGGTAGCATTTTGAAGGCCTTAAAATGGAGTCCCCAAATTCGCCGTGAACTTGACTTGGTTACGGGAGAAAAAAGGCATTGGGTACAATTGAGCATTATAGAGCCTTACCACTTACCAAATTTGTGATTGGAAAGTATCTTTTGGTATAGTGTGCCTCACAAATTGACTTGCTGTTTGATTGCTTCACTTTGTACTTTGGTATCTATGTACAGTATGGGACGCTTCTACAGAGAGTACTGTATGCAATGCATGTTCTGAGTATACAGTGGGATGTGAAACCATTAAAGAACTAAAGCGGACGGCACAAAGATGACAGAAAACACATTTTGTGTTTCACGAAACTAGTGTTTAGCTAAACAAGTGTTTTGCTATTTTTTTTATCATCCAGTGTACACAGACGTCAGTGTGAGAAAACACGAAATGTGCTTTGTTTCTCATTTTCTGTCATCTGTGTGCGTTCCACTTAAGGTGAAAACTTTGTGGGTTTTTGTTGGTGCACTGTGATAATGGTGGTCAACAAGATCCCACCAAGTTCTAACTTAAGTAAGGTTAAGGGTTTGAGTTCTTTCAAGTGAAGATGTTTATTCAGTGAGATCTTGTTGCAGGGCTATGGGCAGATGTACACGATCATGAACCCTGCTTGGTGCACTGCACACCTTTACATGTATGGGAAATTGGCTGATCGTGTCAGTGATTTGTGTCACATTAAATTTCACAATTTTGTTATGACAATACTGAAAGTGCAAGGAACCTACGGTTTGTGCTTTGTCATACTGGTGTGATAAGGTACTGTATCACTGTCTTTTTTTTTCAGAATTGATCTGAGGGCCCATGTACAGTATCACCACTTGGTACACTCTTACAGGCACAGACTTTTAAAGTGGCCATGACACGTAAATTGTAGTAACAGGAGACTAATTTAGCCTAAAGTACACAAAAAGCTCTTTCTAAAACTGTTTTCATCACCCTTACAGCCTTGAGCATTAAAAAGAAATTAATGTTTCAAAAAATTGCACCAAAAAATAGACTGTTGAAAATGAGATTTCAAGCCAACACGATAATGACGTCATTTTAGGAACACCAGCCTCCATATACCGAACCTGGTGTACAGCATAGCCTATACATACGTAAGAGATAGTAATGATTGTCGTTCGCGGCATGTCTTGAATTTGAACTTTATTCTGCCTGTTTGGAGAGTGGTGTCGGTCTGCTACATTTTGGGGCTGCAGTAGGCTATTACTAATAATTACAAATTTACTCTTGATTCGTAACCAAAGAAAGAAAAAACTCGGCAGTGTACTGTTCGGTTCGGTCTGCAGTAATACGTACAGTGTGTGGACTGGCAGCAGCCAGCGAAATACTGTGCACACTCGATCATAGGTTAGTTCCACGATTTCCACTGACACTTGCACGAAAACAACCTAAAGTTCATATTTTGACTGCCTACATAAAACTTTCCAAGCTAAAGTCCCTTTCAATTGCTCCAAATGCTTCTCATTCTCGAATTGTTGTGGTGTTGTAGGCCTACTTTTACCTCACCTTACAGTCTCAAATCGATACGGTCCTATGCGCCGTAACGAATTACTCACCCCATCTGCACCACTGACGTCTATAGTTCAGTATCGCCTTCGCCTTTCTGATTACAAATCCAAGAAAACTCGCTTTACCCACAGTCCGATCAGGGAGTTGCCATTAGAGGGCAACTCCCTGGCTCAGATCCGCCAACCAAAGAAAGTATTAAATTTGATTTCACATGGTACTTACTACGAAATAGTGCTGGTGCTACATTGTGTAGTATCAGGTATGTTGTGTACTGGAAGTACTTCCATGCTGTTCCTATGCTGTTGCATTGTGAATGTTTGTACGCGGCAGCTACTTATCATGACACCAAGACGAAAAACCTGCGAGAAATGCATTTAATTGACTAAAACAACCGGTAAGCACGAGAAAAGGGATAACAATTCCAAAATTTACAACTTTTCACGCAGGTTTTACATTGTATTGACCTTGGTAACCGGTACAATGGAATGCAAACACTGTATCAAATGTCCGAAGGATACCACGGCAAACAACGATCAGTTCCTAAAGTGACGTCACATGACGTAACAAGATTTTGAAAATTTTCGGGAAGACTAACTTTTCAAGGCTGGAAGAGGGTGTATTTTTTCTCAATTTTCGAGCGGAAAAATAAGTTGTAAACAAAAAGGATGGTTGATTTTCGTTGTAGGAAACGTATTCCTAAAGATACCAAAGGGTTTAAACCGTTAATTTACACGTGGCATAGCCACTTTAAAAAATCAATAATATGACCTCAGAGTATTAGCACTGTCACTTATTCCCTCCAACTGTTGCTGGTGTAACTTTCTGAATGTTTCAGGAAAGGCTTTCTACATGAAAGCTGTTTTTATTCAAGACACAAGCATAAAATAGAAACTGCCCTGTAAAATTGTCAGTTTTGGATGGAATTTGATGGGAATTGTCAGTCACTTTTATTGACCTAGGAGTCATTGTGGACCACTTGAAATGCTCAATGCATACATGTGGACAGTCATTTTGTGACGTGTCCATAAAATTCAAGGCCTACAGTATAGTACAGGTATATCAATTCTCTAACTGAGGGGATGTTTCATGTTAGTCACAGAACTGACTGGGGATGTGTTACTGTATCATACATTGTGTGCACCCTCCTCTGTGCTGCATCTTTACTGACTTGGTGGGGTGAGTCATTCACATCACAAGTTCATTAAGCACCAGAACTCCATTACAAACCAATCTTCAAAACTCTTGAGATACTTTGCTGCTGCAGTTGCCCCAGTTTTGACTATAATTTTTGTGAGGCAATTTACCATAGAAAAGTGTAAACCTGCATAAACCTTTGTAAGTTTCCTTTTTTAAGTTAAAGCAAGTTCAGACAGAGTGTACTTCAAAATATTTAGCCCAGTAAGTTAGTAACTATGGTTACAGAGCTGTACAGTACAACTTGATCCCACTGGCACAAGTCCAAACATTAGTGAAGTATATAGGGGTTATTTACATTTCAGGTATTTTCAGGGATCAACCAGATACTAGAGCACCAATTATGGTACTCCTTGTTGAAAGTACTTAGAAAGGGCTGTAAATTAATGAAGGCCACAAAGGCCATGGCCTTGTAATTTTGGCAATGGCCTTGATGCTCTACAAAATGGCATACTTTTTCAAGGCTATCTTGGCCTTTTTGCCATTCCTAACAAAATAAAATCAGACTTATCAGATAACACATATTCTTCTGTTTGGTCTTGGTGCCCTTTGAGATGCATTGCCCTTAAAGCTACTAAGAAAATGGCCTTGCCCACATGTCTTATTTCCAGCCCTGGCTTTAGAGTATAATTATGATTTGAGAAGTAGTAAATGATTTTAGAAAAACATACACTGCTGATAGACTGACACTAACAAGTAATACAGTATAAAGCTTAAAACAACTTTATTACAAAACGTCTACAGTATCTTGGTGCCTCTATGCCAGTCGCCACAATAAAAACCCTGGTATCCAACGCTGACACCAGCCACAGAACAGATAATTAGTAGCAGAAAAAGTAACAAGGTAAACATAAAACAAGGTTGGATGTCACGTCAAAGGTCAGGACATGACAGCCGCCTAAGAAACGATGGTCTAAATTATAATTACTGTTGGTACTGTGCAGTATATTTTACAGAACTGTTTACAAACAAGAGAAATATGACAGTATTCGTGGTGATAGCTACAGGGTTGTCACTAGGTCAAATTTAGTGCCGGGTAATTCTTGACTGTGACCCTTTAGTGATCACTGTCCTTGGATTTAGAGAAGATGTGGATATTTTTCTACACTCTAAATTAATGCTCCAATTGGCCGTCTCATGCTGAGATGAATGTTACATCCAAACTTCTTTAAAAAATCATAAAATCATAGTACCATTATTGGGAAAAAGTGCCAGGCGGAATGTTTTATTTTAACATGAGTGGCAAGTGCAATTCACTAGCACCGGGCGGGGCCGTCCAGCGCCGCCTGGCATAGTGACATCCCTGATAGCTACTCTGTGGTTGCACACTGTCCTATCATCAGGCGTGTTGCTACTGTACTGTATGCACAATTAGGTTTACCATTTTTGTCCAAGGTAAATGGGACATTTAACATGGGGAGTGCCATTTCTGACAATTTGGTCTACAGGCATTTTGAAGGGCAAAGTTCTTGGCATGCTCTGTGCCAGCAGATGGTTTCACTCTGCATAGGCACAGTACCATAGCATCATGGTCTGTTTTGAGAAATTCCTTGGAAAATGTCTTAAATTCGCCCTCAATATTGATAAGATGATTTTATAAGTTAAATGTTGTGAAATGTAGCTATTCATAAACTACAGAAGTTGAGAAAGCCAGCTGTTTTATACTACATGACACTGTACACCCAGATGAAAGTTTGACACAATTCTGTGTTGTACTATTTTTTTTTTTTTTGGAGGGTTTTGTTTTTGTTTTTGTTTTTTTACTGTGTCGTAGATGTAAGCAGCTTCAAAGAAATGGAAATAAAATTTTACATGGGCCTTCAGCTTAAAATTTGGTTAAATTCATATGCAACAAAATGCCATCCTGAGCTCTTATGGAAATCTTGTGTGGACATTGTACTTTAAGTCAACTAGTACTTAATATAAATAAATAATAAAATAATAAAAATTATTTCTGACTACAAAAAATATGAAAAAATTAAGGAAGTCACTACAGTACTTGATCCCCTGCCCTTCCACTTTGCTTGCCTTTGATGCCTCTAGGTTGATCGAGACTTAAAGTATTTTTTTTTGTTTTGTTTTTGGAATGCTGTGTTTGACATAATACAGTATGTGCCTTTTATTCTTCATCTGGGCATTCCAGAGGGTTGAACCACTGGTGTACTGATAGGTCCATGTACTTCATGCACTTAAACAGAGTTTCTCAGCTGGTGGGATGTGGCCCTGCAGCACTGTCTGGTCCTCTGAGAAGTTGGCCGTAAAAAATGACAACTGGTTAAGTCTTTATTTCTATCATTATTTTTTAACATTTGTCAGCCAAGACGGATGGAATTAGGTTTTACTGTACCTTACTTACGCATATGGTTAACTTAAAATGTAAGTAAACAGGACACTCCCTCCCTTAGACCCCTCCCAAGGCCACAGATCAGTAATGTCCCAGATTTTGCCCCCCACCCCCCAGCCAAAATTGCCTGTGTACAGCCTTGTTCAGGACATTTTTACCCTCCACAGAAAGAGATTTCGTTATTGAAATTAATGGTTTGAATGGATTGCATAACTTAGCTACCGTACTGCTCTCCATAGGACTGGTACTGTACTTATAGGCCAGTTTTCGTCATTCCAGACAGTTCCAATTCTCCCAACTAGGCAACTTGTAGCTCCTCCCATAGCTGTATAAATCTCCTCTTTGTGCAGACACAAACCTATTTTATTACTTCAGGCCATCCCGGTAAGCAATGCTTACCGGGATGGCCCTGCATCAAACTTACGATCATTGACTGTGAATTTAATGCTTGGTTTCGTTCATTGGCAAATTCGGGTGAATTAAAAAGAAATAGCTGATATGATCGCTAGATTTTTACGTACAGATTTGAAAAGCTTGCGCATACTGGGAGTATCGTAGTGCATGCCATGATCAATGAGGCCATTAATGCATTACAGTGTTGGTTCACAATATAGACACTGTTTAAACGGTAAACAAACGTTTATTCCGACCGTTTAAACGTTTAGGAGATTAAACGGAAACTGACAGCCCTAGTAAGCATACAAGGCTATATAATGTGTGATCCAAACACTCTCTCTGCATTGTGTGGAATGTGAGTTACTCTGCATCATGTGAATTTTCAAACTTTGTTGTCAATCAAAGAGCAGTAACCAACTGAGAATTTTGATACCCCTACACTAAAAATGTACTTTGGGGTGATGACTGCCTGTCTTTAAGGCAGTTTCCTGTAGTATATTCCAAGAGCCAGATCAGTGTTGGAAGTGTGGAACATACAGAATCACCCCAATTGGAAAAAAATGCCAAAATACCTCACACAATGTACTGTACATGTACATGACCCTCAAATAACAATTGACAATGTTCAAGGAAGTAATGCTGTAAAATAAAAAGTCAAGTTGATCCAAACCCAAAGGAGTTGCTTTTATCTAGATGTAATACTTAATACCAACTATCCGTGGTATAGTATCTGTAGCTGGAAGGGGGGGGGGGGAATTTGTGAGCTCTGCAGGAGAAACTTGACTAAGGCCCCCTCCCTTTCCATTTTGGAGATATGAATGTCAATACCATAAAACTTGGTTTAATATCACAGGTTTGGTATTGTAGTATTAGCAGGTTTGGTATTGTAGTATTAGCATGAACTGTGACATTTTTGTTTTAATGAAGATTGGGGAGGAAGAGGTAAGGCAGAATCTTACTCACAAACCTTTGAAATAGTGAGAGCTTTTGTGTGCCACTTTGAAATCCTTGCTTGCAGTCAAATACTCATTGGAAATTTTGAGTGGCAGTCAAAATACCCTTTCAAAATTTTGACTGGCAGTTACTGTAGGCAATCTTTGGAAGAAAAATGCTAGTGACAATACTGATCAAGTGATGATTATCATGTTACACTTGAATTTACAGTATGCTGGGTCATACCAAAGACTTTAAAAATGGAACCTACTGCCTTTGTGCTTGGCGCTCAGCATAAGCAATGGAGTAGGGAAAACAAGCCAGTGAGCCACAACTGGAAAAAAGGCCGTGGTCGTCTCGACTTGAACCAATTGGTCGGAAACTGGGACTTTAAACCTCATCTAACTAACTTGAATTTACAAGTATAGTTCTGCTTAATGTGGAAAATGTTAAAGCATGTTCTCAACAAACTTTAACTCAACCAACAAGTATACTGCACTGTACATACTGTACATGTAAGCCATTGACAAATGACACTACAAAGTTTACACGTACCTGTCAACGCAAAATCTATATTACATATTGTACTTTGCATAAAAAACTGGGAAATGGTTGGAAATGTGCAATAGAATTTGACAGATGATTTGGTGTCACATCTGTCTAGTGTTATAATGATTTCAAAATGATTGAGACATACTGTATTCCTCCCAGGGATGTTATTCCAGGGACAATTACAGTGTATAAATTAAGAGAGAGCCTCTAGCCAAAGCCGACTCCTCAACCCCGAAAGATAATAGAATCATGCAAAGCAAACTAGATTTCAATCCATGTGCATGGCTGGATTACAAACTTGGTGGCCCTGGCAGGCCCTTGGGGCTGAACTCTGATTGAAGCTTAAGGCCTAGGAAGATGTTCAGGGTGGCTACTGTACATAAAGTACTGGCACACATACCCTTTGCCTTCACAGTGCTGTACATGGTTTAACCACTGTTCTAAAACCTATGGAGCTGCATGTAAGAAGCCTTTTCATTAGTTTCACAAACTAAATGTCAATGACACTGAGTTCCAAAATTTTGGAGCAAGCTTTTTTTTTCACAATACTTTTCTTCCCAAGGGGGCTTGAGGCTGTAGCCCCTTTAGCTCAGGACTTAATTCAGGACTCTTGATCCAGTAGTGTTCATGTGATGTCAGGATCTATTACTGTACATGTTATATAAATTATTTGGGGATCATTAGTGGAAAAAGTTACAAAGATGTGAAGCTCTTTGGGAGAAAATTTGTGGTATTAGCAAGGTTGACAGTTGGGGGGATTTGGCTAATAAATAGAGTTGTGTAAAAATTGTGGAAAATTTGACTTCCACCTTGGAAAAAACACCTTTTTAGCCTTTTGGGCACCAAGAGAGGGTACAGAGTTAGCAAAGAAAGCAGATCAATGATTTATACTTGAAGTCTGTAAATTCATAATAAACTACATTAGTGACTGCATATACCCTAAAAGAACTTGTTTGCCAATTAAATCAGTGGCTCACAGCTGGGGATGTAGCAAGAGCAAACTTAGTGCTGGTTACTTGCAAACACCACAGAAGCCACAAACTATAGTTTTGGAGGAGGGGTCCAAAGGGAAGAATCTGCCTGTGAAACTGTGAACAAACAGATGAAATAAATTTTTGCAAGTGATGTTTTAAGGCAGTGTTTTGGATATTTTCCCCGGTTATAACAACTAGTGAAATTGGAGGACGAGCTGAATAGCCTAGTGCTGCCCTCTGTAACATAACCGTGCTCACGCTATGGCAGGGCTCGAAATAATGGGGGCCCGATGCTCCTAAAAATTCGCTCGGGCCTGTAGCTTCTACAGGGAAAGGGGCCCAGTTGGCTCCCAAATATTTCAAGTATTACAGGTAGTGTACAGTCTGCACATGAACCTCTCCACCCACAAGTAAATGATCTTATATCTCACACGACCTGTGTACAGTATTTTGTACCCTGACAGTCACTAAAAACCTGCGAAACACACATTATTCCTGAAATCAGTTCACATCGCTCATTTACAGTCTGCTTTGTCACAAAACGGAAGATCACTCACGCAGACACACACCGATGTCATTCATGAGTAATTTAGGCAGAGCCTCACAAGTAGAGAAGTAAATTAGCTATATTACAGTACAAACCCTGGCGAATGTACTGTAGTAACCCATTTGCACAGCGAAAGCAATGCAGTCAAAAATCTATCACATGTAATGCAGTAGCGTAGTTCTAATGTCGCAAGTTGGCTTGTGTACTGTTACGTAACACTGTAGGTCTAGGCCTAGATCATTGACTGCACATATGATGTTGGGTTTATCCAATTAGATTACAATAAACAATAATATGATTGAGTGACTGAGGGGATTTGCAAAACCTGCCGTACTACGGGTGGGCTGCTCAGGCAAATACTTAGCATTCATGACTGACTGGTTGGCGGGAATTGGACAGTCTCGTTCATTTTACCGGGGAATAAATTCCGGAGTTACGAGAAAATTTTGCAAATGTACATTACATGCAATGTCTAAGAGGGTGTGGACAGATTAGTTTCAGGCTAGTTTCAGCATCTACTTATAGCCTACCTTAATTATACCTATGCCACACGCTTCCAAGTACATAAAAAGCACCTGTACACTTCAGCAGGCCTTTTTCCTTCATTAGTTTGGGCCCCTTGATTTCTCATTTGGCCCCTAGATTCCATGAACTAGGGGCCCGGTTGGCTTCCAAAGGTTGAAGGCTTATTTCGACCCCTGTATGGTGCTCTAGGTCTACAGTTATGACAGTCCTACTATGCTTACTGTGCAGTAGCAAAATTTTTATATATACATCCTTCGGCCCTACTCATCTTGATTTTTCTAAATGTTCACTGTCGTGCATCCTTTCATGTTGATTCTTCAGATCATTGGATGGCCGGTTACAGATCCACCTGAAGAAGGGACTTCCCCATGTCATCTACTGCAGGCTCTGGCGGTGGCCTGATCTGGTCAGCCATCATGAACTCAAGCCAGTTGAACATTGTGAGTATGCGTTCCATCACAAAAAAGAAGAGGTGTGTGTCAATCCTTACCACTACACAAGAGTTCAAACACCAGGTATGTATGTTTCATTCAGTTTCTTTCAGCTCAGAATGTCTTTAATAAAAAAATGTAGATATTTTATCTAGATACTTGTCCCTGCAGACAGTATGATTTTACCCCACTAGTGCAAATAACTTTGAAGTTCTATCCAATCAGATCAAAGTTCCAGATAGAAGTTCCCATTGTAGCATACAATGGGAACTTATCCACGTGCTTATACCAGAAAGATTACAGATTAAACAGCATTTAGCAAGATGCCCCAATTTAAAGAAACAGGAGACCTAGCCTCAGGGCTAACTAACCTGGGGTACATTACCTGGCCAGTTAACTCACTGCTGTGGCATGATTCCTACAGTATGTATACACTTAGTGTACAGCATTTATAGATTTTATGAGATTGCTGACTAAACAGAAGTGTGAATTGTTAAAGTAAGAACTCAGCATTTGCTACATGTTCTAGCAAATTTACCCAATTGGTTAGAAACTGAGCTGTAAAGCCTCATCTAACTCTAGCAAGTTTGTTGTCCAAATCCTCTCTAATTGCACATTCACATCATGCAAACACTGCAAAAAAGTGTTTTGTGAGAAAGTTTGTTCATGCAATTACAGTGGGTAGTTCAGTTGCCTTGTACTGCACCTTTGTACAGTAATTACTACAACTCAAAATAAGAACTGAATGGACAAAGCTGAACCTCAGAAATTTGGAAGAGGATAATCCAAGCCAAGAGTTCAAACCCAACTGTAAAATTCAGAAGGGCAAGTAGGCCATTATTACTTTAAGTGTAGACACAGTAGGTTATGATCAGTACTGTACTTGGAAAATGGTGAAGGATGTATTTGGTCTTGGATTCCAAATTATGCTTGGGTGAGCTTGCTTTTGGACTAGTGTTGGGCAATATATCAAAAATTATCGTTATCGTGATAATTTCTTTTTATCGCGATACAATAACAAGAATTCCAAAATGACAATAAATTCTTGACAAAAACAAAAGAAAAAAATTTGCCTCGTAATGCTTTATTTCTTCTCACTGCTATCTCCAGAATTTTTTTTTTTATTGACAACATTCATTTTTTACATAGAACTGATGAAAAATCGATGAAAGTTCATCATTGAATATTCTAACATGCATGAGCATGGAAAAGAACTTTGAAGGGAAATTTTCTTTATGAAAATTATTGTGGATATCGAATTATCAGGATAAATTTCGTTCTGTTATCTCGATGGTAAAAGATACAATATCACCCAACACTATTTTGGACCTTTTATTATTCCTCTTCAGAGGTGGATGATTTTAGACTATTGCTTAGTCTGTGAAATCTGAGCAATGTTGAATGTTCTGGAAATGACTTAAATATACTGTATTAAAGAATTTCAATTCTTATGGAAAAAAATGCAGCCACTGTAATTTCAAGCCTTTTGCAAGAGCAGGGTTTGTATCAACCAAAGCTTCATCCTAAATCCATTTCTTTTCACTAAATGGGTGCACAGATTTATTGAGCAAGTTATTCTACTTCTTTCACTGATAAAAGTCCACCTTCACCAGACATGTATGCCAGTATAATATCACACTTGACTCACTTTTGCATACTTTTGATGAATTAAGTTGAATAAGCAAATAATAATTTAACAAAACAAAACCAAAGCATCAAGCTTACTGTAGGGTTCACAAGGTTTTGGATGGGATTTCAATGGTTGCTACAAGGGTTTCAGTTTGTATAATTCTTGCATCCTCTTACGTTTGAAGTAGTTTAAATGTATGTGTAATTTGTTTATATTTGGACTGAAAAAATAATATTGTTAACTTGTTATGTGAGACATATTAGATGGAAACTCATCAGCATGTGGGTTGTACAGTAGCTGTGCTAATTGGGAACAACTGGCACTCCTAGTACAGTACCTGACTAGTGTTGGTGGAGTTTGCATTAACCAGCACACCTGGACTTGAAGGAAAGCCTACAAAAAGAAAACATGTATTGTTAGCTATTGACTTGCAGAACTGCCATAGTTCTAGTTTGTTTTTTTTTATTTTTTTCAAAATTTAGTTAGGAAAATGACAAAGTATTTTCTTTTTTTTTTTTCTTTAAGTGTACAGGTGTATATCAGAGAGCCAACAAGGTTGGAATAGATTCCCCTAGAGGCCCTTGCAAGGGCCCAGGCTGGACCACATGCTGTTTATCTGCTTGCTATAGTATGCTATATTTGTGTGCGCTTGCTATCCCTTCAATGTCATTAGTGGGCCCTTAACTTTTCCCAGCCAGACAGTAGGTTACTGTAAATGTTGGGATCCATGTAAAGTCATTCATTCAGGCATGTGTTTGCCTGGGTTCCAAATGGCTTTTTATTTTCACAAATTAGTGGAGAAAAATAGTTTAACTGATGGTTACAAAACTGCATCATATTGGCAACAGATTAAGAGTAATTGTACTGAGTTTTGCACAAGCTTAGGAAGGACCAGTTTATGGTATTATGTATGTCTGGAGGGAGATTGCTTTTTCAGTGGTGGAAAAATTTTGTTCTGCAATTCTGCTTTTATAGCAGTTTGTTGTTAGCATTTGTTGTTGGTGTAGTGAATTGGAAACAAATCTGCCCTTCTTTAGTAGCCTTATTTGGCAGACTTAGTTACAATGTATTGTACACGCACTAGTACACAATTCCTGTGAAGTATTACTAGCAGGACTTTCCACAACAACATACACAGGGCTTGTTGTTTCCTGACTTGATACTGTCTGAGTTTTTCAGCCCTGTCTGTCTGTCTGCTCTTGAAACATTGGTCTCGTCTGTATACAGAATCCAGGGATGTTCTCAATGGATACTGCACGGTCTCACAACAGGCCACTGTTACTCCATTTCCTAATATTTCCTGTCATACATTGCCCTTATATTTCCTCTCATAGAGGACAGCCTTTGTTTCTGTGAATAGCACTGAATTATTTCCTGTTTCCTTTGTTCTCTTAAAGATCTCCCACCTATCATGGTTCCGGTCAACACCGAAAATCTAGCCACCAGCCCACCTCAGAACACACCACCGGCTAGCTCAGTACCAAATCCAGTGCCTGAGAATGTGAATTATATCACCTCACTTGAACCTGTACATGCACTCCCACAAGGTAAAGGACTTTGTCAGTGTCATTGTGACAGATTTGGTTTTCACTGCCACTGCACTCTGTGATCTGAAAAGTAATGAAATGGTTGCAGGATGTACATGCGAGAGTACAATGTGATGAGCACAAGTATGGCATCTCTGGTTATGAGTACCCATACATGTATGTCTTTTTTATTATTTTTGAGTACAAATTTTGCATTAGCATCAATGCTAGATACTCAAAATCTGTGAGTATGGGTGCAAATGTATTCTCATGTGTATCAGTCAGGGAATAGAACTTTCTCCATACATTTAATGCATGGAAATGAGATATTGTACTTTACCTAACATCAGAAATGTGAAGTTGTGTGTGTGGCTGTGTATGTGTGGGTGTGTATGGGTCTGTTTAGGGCGTGAGTCGGGGATACACACAGGAAAAATTACTGGTGAAATGGGGATATGCCGCGAAATGGGGATATCCCCGTTTCTAGAATGTCTAAATTAATGCAAAGTGGGGTGTCAGATATGTGCCTACAACTTCACAGATTGATCTGAGGTAATACCCCAATTCCATGTTTTAAGTCTTCATTCATGTGTAAATGTGTGTGTAGTTTTTTCGTTATCCCCAGTTTCCTGGTGTGTAAACCTGTAATTGTCCCCAATTTACTAGGAGGAAGAGGATGTCCCCACTTTGCACATTATTTGTGTATGTCCCCGATCGGCGCCGTAAACAGGTATATGTGTGTGTGTATGAGTGTGAGACAAAAAGAAGTGTTGGGAACTCCTAAACCAGAAGTCTGATCAAATTCAAACTTAGTGGGTATAGGCATCTGACCATGTAAACTTGTGCATGCACAATTGAGAGCATGTTAAGTCAAAGGTCAGATTAACTAAATATTGGTTTTTGCCATTATTTGCATGTCAGAATGATTAAAAAGTTACAAAACCATGTGATATGTAGAGAACAGAGGGAAAATTTTAAAATAGTGCTTTTTTGTTGCTAAGGGTTGAGGTTGTAGGTCAAATTTGCCTAAATTTTACAAAAATGTAGTTAACTACCTTAAACCTTATGAAGTTCAAACTTAAGTGACTATGAAAACTTCTTTATGCATTATTGGTGTCATAGGTCAAAGGTCAGAGGTCAAGATTCAATTAGCTTAAATTTGTTTTTCCATTATTTGACAACTCTGTAATATGTTGTAAGTTTAAACTTGGTGGGTAGGTACATGACCATGAAAACTGCATGTATGATCAATGTCATAGGTTAGAGCTGGTATAAAGTAAATGCCTAAACGGTTTAGTAATTATTTCTCTCTTGTTTGTGCTTGTCAATTTGTGGAAAATTTCATTTGCAAAATTTGGATAGAATTTGAGGGAGGTGAGATTTGCAAGTTCATAGATTGCCTCTGTGTTTACTGAGCAATGCATTCCATTTTGCTATACAAGCTAGTCATATTGTTGAACACAAACTTATGCTTTTCTTTTTCTTTTTTAATAATCCTAAGGTTTCAACTTTTCATTGATTTTACCCTGAAGAATTGACAAGAAAGTCTTCAAACTTTGAACACTAGACTTTTCCTTTCGAGTGCAGGGAAAAGCACCAAAAACACGAGTATGAATATTTGTAAGCACCTCCTGTCAACTGTTTTGGAGAAAAAATTGCCTCCTTAAAAAATGGCTCTTTTGGGTTTACTTGATGCTGAAATTTTTTAGGGTTGCAAGAGGGCAATCTCCCTAACATGTTATAGCCCTTATCAGCATCTTTCTGAGAGCAATTTTGGCTGTTGCAGTGCCCATGTGTTTTAATGCTGATAAGTACTCATTCCAGCTTTGAGTGTACTCGTACAGGTGCAGTTTGATTACTTGTGCTCAAAAAAAGAAGAAAAAAAAAAACCACCACACACACACACACTTGAGGTAGACTGCTTTGTGGGTTTCAGTGTTAAGACAAACCTACAATCTTGGACAAAACTGTTGGAACGCCTCCAACTGTTGTACCGTGTACAATATGATGTCATACACAATTTACAAAACCCTCGTCCCCCAGTAAAATGTTGTGCACAATTTACAAAAACTCTGTCCCCCAGTTCAATATTGTGTTGAGACAAAAGCGGCGCATCTCCAATTGACATTACCTCCAACATTGTACAGGTGAGCGGGGGTGCAGGGGTGTTCCAACGAGTTTTGTCCAAGATTGTAGTTGTGATGGTTTGTTTGTGTGTGCATGTGTGTATATTAACAGTTGTTAACATGGCACTCTAAACTTGGACAGTCCTAGTTTAAGTTACATAGATGCCCCATATTAAGAGGAGGAACACTTCTGTCTTTGGTTGAGGTCATATGTCATGTGAGGTCACTAGAGGTCAAACTCTGAAACATGACATTACACATAATATCTCACTTTAGCAACAATGGATACTTTTCATACTTCGTATATACATTCATCATATTGAAAGGAAAATCGCTGTAGTTTTCAGTGGAGGTTAAGGGTCGTGTGAGGTCTCCAGGGGTCAAACTCTGACAACATGGTTGACATGATATCTAGGCTTAACGTAGAAAGCATGGATACTTTCCATACATAGCATGGTAAGTGCATTATACCAAGTAGAAGAATCTTTTCTCTTCAGTGGAGGTCAAAGGTCATATGAGGTCACAGGAGGTCAGGCAAAAATGTCTCAAGAATTCCCAAGGTCAAATATAGACACCAAACTGTATTTTTAAACCAATGAATGAAAGAAATCAGACATCCTTGCATTATTTCCAGAGCTGCCAAGAACTATAGATTTGCTGTACAGTAATGTATGTAGTATCCAAAAGAAGCAAAATACATGAATGTGGACTTTTGTCTGAAAATACAATTTTGACAGTCCCATTGGAAATGTGTATGTTCATAGCAGTGTTTTTCTTAATCTTATGGTGCAGGCATGAAGCTTTATTTTGCATTGATATTTGTG